>JARQOC010000006.1:10728720-11328720 GCA_033576535.1 Allobates femoralis | reverse complement strand
ATATCACTCTATATCATCCCGGGATGCCCCATATCACCCTATATCATCCCGGGATGCCCCATATCACCCTATATCATCCCGGGATGCCACATATCACTCTATATCATTCCGGGATGCCCCATATCACCCTATATCATCCCGGGATGCCCCATATCACCCTATATCATCCCGGGATGCCCCATATCACTCTATATCATCCCGGGATGCCCCATATCACCCTATAACATCCCGGGATGCCCCATATCACCCTGTGCTGTCCCAGGATATCCCATATCACCCTGTATCGTCCCAGGATGCCCCATATCACCCTATATCATCCCGGGATGCCCCATATCACCCTATATCATCCCGGGATGCCCCATATCACTCTATATCATCCCGGGATGCCCCATATCACCCTATATCATCCCGGGATGCCCCATATCACCCTATATCATCCCGGGATGCCCGATATCACTCTATATCATCCCGGGATGCCCCATATCACCCTATATCATCCCGGGATGCCCCATATCACTCTGTGCTGTCCCAGGATATCCCATATCATCCTATATCGTCCCAGGATATCCCATATCACCCTATATCATCCCGGGATGCCCCATATCACTGTATATCATCCCAGGATGCCCATATCACCCTATATCGTCCTGGGATGCCCCATATCACTCTATATGATCCCGGGATGCCCCATATCACCCTATATCATCCCGGGATGCCCCATATCACCCTATATCGTCCCGGGATGCCCCATATCAACCTATATCGTTCCGGGATGCCCCATATCACCCTGAGCCGTCCCAGGATGCCCCATATCACCCTATATCATCCCAGGATGCCCCATATCACCCTATATCATCCCAGGATGCCCCATATCACTCTATATCATCCCGGGATGCCCATATCACCCTATATCATCCCGGGATGCCCCATATCACCCTATATCATCCCGGGATGCCCCATATCACTCTATATCATTCCGGGATGCCCCATATCACCCTATATATCATCCCGGGATGCCCCATATCACCTCTATTCATCCCGGGATGCCCCATATCACTCTATATCATCCCGGGATGCCCCATATCACCCATATATTCATCCACCGGGATGCCCCATATCACCCTGTGCTGTCCAAGGATATCCCATATCACCCTATATCGTCCCAGGATGCCCCATATCACCCTATATCATCCCGGGATGCCCCATATCACCCTATATCATCCCGGGATGCCCCATATCACCTCTATATCATCCCGGGATGCCCCATATCACCCTATATCATCCGGGATGCCCCATATCACCCTATATCATCCCGGGATGCCCGATATCACTCTTTATCATCATCCCGGGATGCCCCCATATCACCCTATATCATCCCGGGATGCCCCATATCACTCTGTGCTGTCCCAGGATATCCCATATCATCCTATATCGTGCCAGGATACTCCCATATCACCTATATCATCCCGGGATGCCCCATATCACTGTATATCATCCCAGGATGCCCATATCACCCTATATCGTCCTGGGATGCCCCATATCACTCTATATGATTCCGGGATGCCCCATTCACCCTATATCATCCCGGGATGCCCCATATCACCCTATATCGTCCCGGGATGCCCATATCAACCTATATCGTTCCGGGATGCCCATGTCACCCTATATCATCCCGGGATGCCCCATGTCACCCTATATCGTCCCACGATGCCCCATATCACCTATATTGTCCCGGGATGCCCCATATCACTCTGTGCTGTCCTGGGATACCTTGTATCACCTTGTTCTGTCCCAGGATGCCCTGCATCACCCTGAGCCATCCGGGATGCATCTTATCACCTGAGCTGTCCCGGGATGCCCCATATCACACTGTTCTGTCCAGGGATATCCCATATCACCCTATATCGTCCAGGATGCCCCATATCATCCTATATCATCCCGGGATGCCCCATATCACCCTATATCATCCAGGGATGCCCCATATCACTCTATATCATCCTGGGATGCCCCATATCACTCTATATCATCTCGGGATGCCCCAGATCACTCTATATCATCCCGGGATGCCCCATATCACCCTATATCGTCCTGGGATGCCCATGTCTCCCTATATCGTCCCGGGATGCCCCATATCACTCTATATCATCCCGAGATGCCCCATATCACCCTATATCGTCCCGGGATGTCCCATATCACTCTGTGCTGTCCTGGGATACCTTGAAGCAACCTGTGCCATTCTGGAATGCCTGGTATCACCTTGTTCTGTCCCAGGATGCCCTGTTTCAACCTGTGCCATCTCGGGATGACCTGCATCACCCTGAGCTGTCCCGGGATGCCTCGTACCAGCCTGAGCCGTCCCATGATGCCCCGTCTCACCCTGTGCCGTTACGGGATGCCTCATACCACTCTGTGCCATCCTAGGATGCCTCATACCACCCTGTGCCATCTTGAGATGCTTTGTACCACCCTGAGCCATTCTGGGATGCCTCGTAACACTCTGTGCCACCTTGGGATGCCCCGTATCATCCTGTTCTGTTTCGGGATGCCCCATGCCATCCTGAGCCATCCCGGGATATCCTGACCACCCTGAGCCATCCTGAGATGCCCTGTACCACCCTGTGAAGTCCCAGGATGCGATTTATCACTGTGCCCCGTATCACCCCAAGCTGTCCCGAGATGCCCCGTGTCGCCCTGGGCTGTCCCGGGATGCCCCATAACACCTTGAGCTGTCCCGGGATGCCCCCCATATCACTTTGAGCCATCTCGTGATGCCCCCATATCACCCTGTGCCATCCTGGGATGCCCCATACCACCCCGTGCCATACCGGCAGGATACCTGGGCACCGGCTCAGCAGGATCCTGCACTTACTCCGTCTTGTGCCGCTCCTTCCTCTCATACATCCCGTTCAGGTTGATGGAGACCTGTCCCAGGAACTTGTCTAGGCCGACCAGGGAGCGGTGCATGGCGGTCAGCTGCAGCTGGTGCTGCTCCGGGCCCTCCGGGGCCATCAGGCCGGGCAGCTCGAAGGAGGCTTCTTCCTTCCAGATGGGGCTGAGGCTCTTCTCCACCACTGAGGTGGAGTACTTCTCCCTGCCCAGCTGGATGATGGTGTAGGTGTCGTTGGTGCCATGCTTGCCCTTGGGGTGGAGGTGGCGGGCCTGCAGCACTGTCACCTGTACATGGGTGGGATGCCACCTCTCAGCCGCCTCCTCCATGCTGGATAATGGGGATATTGTACCTAGCTGACCATGGCTGGGGTCAGTGCGTCCTCCCCCGGGCTGGGCCTGGGCACACAATGAGGCGGCAGGGAGCCGGCATTGTACACATCACTCACTGGATCAGGCGGCGGCCATGGAGCAGGACAAGGAGGCCGGGCCGACCGAGGCAGCTCCCCCCGCTGTCACCGGGCTGTCACTGAGCTGTCACCGACAGCAGCCAACCAGCAGCTGTCAGTCCAGAGACGGAGGCTGTGACTGGAGGAGCCGGTGTATACAGGAATATATGTATATACACACACACATATATATATATACAGGAGTACATATATACAGCACCTGAGAGAAGAGTGTGCAGGAATATATACATATATACACACATATATATATACAGGAGGACATATATACAGCACCTGAGAGAAGAGTATGCAGGAATATATATACACACACACATATATATATACAGGAGGACATATATACAGCACCTGAGAGAAGAGTGTGCAGGAATATATATACACACACACATATATATATACAGGAGGACATATATACAGCACCTGAGAGAAGAGTGTGCAGGAATATATATACACACACACATATATATATACAGGAGGACATATATACAGCACCTGAGAGAAGAGTGTGCAGGAATATATATACACACACACAATATATATATACAGGAGGACATATATACAGCACCTGAGAGAAGAGTGTGCAGGAATACATACATAGCCTGAGAGAAGAGTATACAGGAATATATATACACACACACATAATATACAGGAGTAGATATATACAGCACCTGAGAGAAGAGTATACAGGAATATATATATTACACACATATATGTACAGGAGTACATATATACAGCACCTGAGAGAAGAGTATACAGGAATATATATATATACACACATATATATACAGGAGTACATATATACAGCACCTGAGAGAAGAGTATACAGGAATATATATATATACACACATATATATACAGGAGTACATATATACAGCACCTGAGAGAAGAGTATACAGGAATATATATATATATACACACATATATATATACAGGAGGACATATATACAGCACCTGAGAGAAGAGTATACAGGAATATATAGATACACACACATATATGTACAGGAGTACATATATACAGCACCTGAGAGAAGAGTATACATATATACCGTATGTACACACACACATATATATATATACAGCACCTGAGAGAAGAGTGTGCAGGAATATATATATATATACATAGCCTGAGAGAAGAGTATACAGGGATATATAGATGCACACACATATATGTACAGGAGTACATATATACAGCACCTGAGAGAAGAGTATACAGGAATATATATATTTATATACATAGCCTGAGATGTATATATATCTGTGTGTATATGTATGTGTGTGTATATGTATGTGTGTGTATCTATGTATGTATATATGTATATATATCTGTGTATATGTATGTATGTGTGTGCATCTATGTATGTGTGCGTATATGTATGTATATATGTATGTATATCTGTGTGTGTATATGTATGTGTGTGTGTATCTATGTATGTGTGCGTATATGTATGTATATCTGTGTGTGTATATGTATGCATGTGTATCTATGTATGTGTGTGTATGTATATGTGTGTGTATATGTATGTATATATGTATGTATGTATATATATATATGTGTGTATGTATGTATTTGTGTATGTATGTGTGTGTATATATGTATGTATTTATGAATGTGAGCATATGTATGTATATCTGTGTGTGTATATGTATGTATGTGTATCTATGTATATGTGTGTGTATATGTATGTATATCTGTGTATATATGTTTGTATGTGTATCTATGTATGTGTATGTATATGTGTGTGTATATGTATGTATATATGTATGTATGTACAGTATATGTATATGAGCATATGTATGTATACATGTATGTATGTATGTATATATGTATGTACGTATTTATGTATGTGAACATATGTATGTATACATGTATGTGTGTATGTATGTGTATATATTCAAGATTCAAAGAAGCTTTATTGGCAGGACCAAATACACCTCAGTTTTGCCAAAGCAATTGTATAAAGGGAATAGAGATAGGGACTGTGGGGGTGTTGGGTAGGAGCTGTAGGGAAGGTGGATGGGGCGGATCCAGGATGGGGGGGCTATAGTCCATGGCATAGGGAAGGTGGATGGGGCAATATATGTATGTATTTATGTATGTGAGCATATGTATGTATATCTGTGTGTGTATATGTATATATGTGTATCTATGTGTGTGTGTGTGTATATGTATGTATATATGTATGTATGTTTATGTATCTATGTGTCCACTAAAGGTATTTACATCGTCACATCTACAAGCCTTTACACACACACTCCATATAACTCAGGGAATGTCGTAGAACATGACATAAAAGCCTTAGGCTGTGTACACACAGGGCGTTCTTACCTGTACAGGATTGTGGAATCTCAGGATTTCTGGGCAGATTTGCTGCATTTTTTTGTTGCATTTTACCACATTTTTGCTGCAGTTTGGCCATTGACTTCTGCAAAAACACAGAAAGAACTGCAGGAATTCTGCAAAACCTGCAATGTTTACAGTTTCTGCAAAGAAATGAAAGCAATTGTGTGTCACAAGTTACCCCGAATCACAAAAACGCAGTAAAAACGCCCTGTGTGAACAACGCCTTATACTGTTTGAATGTGTGAGCTGATACTGCTGTATACCTCTGCCCTACTGCACCTGTATGATTTAGTCGTCGTTATTTATGTTCTCGTCCTTCTTCTGCCCTTACACATGTAAAGCGTCATGGAACCAATGGTGCTATATAAATATATAATAATAATAATACTGCACTATACATCCATATATGGTAATGGGACTACCAGACAACATTGTATGGAGGGGGAGGAGCTAGAGGCAGAACCAGACAACATTCTACGGAGGGGGAGGAGCTAGAGGCAGAACCAGACAATATTCTATGGAGGGGGAGGAGCTAGAGGCAGAACCAGATAACATTCTATGGAGGGGGAGGAGCTAGAGGCAGAACCAGACAACATTCTATGGAGGGGGAGGAGCTAGAGGCAGAACCAGACAACATTCTATGGAGGGGGAGGAGCTAGAGGCAGAACCAGACAACATTCTATGGAGGGGAGGAGCTAGAGGTAGAACCAGATAACATTCTATGTGGGGGAGGAGCTAGAGGCAGAACCAGACAACATTCTATGGAGAGGGAGGAGCTAGAGGCAGAACCAGACAACATTCTATGGAGAGGGAGGAGCTAGAGGCAGAACCAGACAACATTCTATGGAGGAGGAGGAGCTAGAGGCAGAACCAGACAATATTCTATGGAGGGGAGGAGCTAGAGGCAGAACCAGACAACATTCTATGGAGGGGGAGGAGCTAGAGGCAGAACCAGACAACATTCTATGGAGGGGGAGGAGCTAGAGGCAGAACCAGACAACATTCTATGGAGGGGGAGGAGCTAGAGGCAGAACCAGACAACATTCTATGGAGGGGGAGGAGCTAGAGGTAGAACCAGACAACATTCTATGGAGGAGGAGGAGGAGCTAGAGGCAGAACCAGATAACATTCTATGTGGGGGAGGAGCTAGAGGCAGAACCAGACAACATTCTATGGAGGGGGAGGAGCTAGAGGCAAAACCAGACAACATTCTATGTGGGGGAGGAGCTAGAGGCAGAACCAGACAACATTCTATGTGGGGGAGGAGCTAGAGGCAGAACCAGACAACATTCTATGGAGGGGAGGAGCTAGAGGCAGAACCAGACAACATTCTATGGAAGAGGAGGAGCTAGAGGCAGAACCAGACAACATTCTATGGAGGAGGAGGAGCTAGAGGCAGAACCAGACAGCATTCTATGGAAGAGGAGGAGCTAGAGGCAGAACCAGACAACATTCTATGGAGGGGGAGGAGCTAGAGGCAGAACCAGACAACATTCTATGGAAGAGGAGGAGCTAGAGGCAGAACCAGACAACATTCTATGGAGGAGGAGGAGCTAGAGGCAGAACCAGACAACATTCTATGGAGGGGAGGAGCTAGAGGCAGAACCAGACAACATTCTATGGAAGAGGAGGAGCTAGAGGCAGAACCAGACAACATTCTATGGAGAGGGAGGAGCTAGAGGCAGAACCAGACAACATTCTATGGAGGGGGAGGAGCTAGAGGCAGAACCAGACAACATTCTATGGAGGGGAGGAGCTAGAGGCAGAACCAGACAACATTCTATGGAAGAGGAGGAGCTAGAGGCAGAACCAGACAACATTCTATGGAGGGGGAGGAGCTAGAGGCAGAACCAGACAACATTCTATGGAGAGGGAGGAGCTAGAGGCAGAACCAGACAACATTCTATGGAGGAGGAGGAGCTAGAGGCAGAACCAGACAACATTCTATGGAGGGGGAGGAGCTAGAGACAGAACCAGACAACATTCTATGGAAGAGGAGGAGCTAGCAGTGGCGCACCCAAGGGGGGGACCTACGTGTCTGGACACCCCCCTTGGACGGCCCTGAGAAGCTGGGGGGGCCCACCGTGCAGTATTAAGCCATGGGCGTACCCAGCGTGGGGCAAAGAGGCTGCCCCCCCTCATGAGGAAGGGGTGAGCGCGGCACTGTGTGCGCGCCGCGCGCACCTACTGTAGTGTTGGTATGTCAGTCACACTCAGTGGCTGAGGCTGCTGAGCTGAGGCGGCGACCGCACCTCCGCTCAGCCTCCACCTGTCACTGTCACCTCACTGTAGCGGCGCCGCGCGGCCGGCTAGTTTACTTCCGTCCTCAGTCAGCGCCGCTCAGCTCAGCCTCAGTCAGTGTCTCAGAGACATGACAGCCGCAGTGTGTGACATGGGGCGGCAGGCCAGCAGCTGCAGCAGCCAGCAGGCAGGGGCGCAGGATGGATCATCATCTCGCCCTCAGGCTCAGCCTCAGGCGGTGTCTGCCGACTGCAGATGATGATCAGCTCGGCAGGCAGGCCTGCAGGGGGACTCACCAGAAGTGATGTCATGAGTGACATCACCACTGAGTGCTGAGGCTGAGTCCCTGTGGCTGCGGTGCAAGCTGGAGTGGGGACCGTCTGGGGACACTGCTGGTGAGGAGGGAGGCTGGAGCCAGGAGCACGAGAAGAGCTACAAAAGTGAAGAGTGAAGTCAGAGACAAGAAAGACATCACGAGAGGCAACAGTAACTGACTTTTAAAAATAGATGTATGTAAAAAAAGTGATCTGGGGGTGGGGGGTTGGGGTGATGGGAGCCCAGAGGGTTGTATGTTGGAGCCTTATGTGGGGGCTGCGCGCTGTATATGAGATGACATATACTCCCATCTCATATACAGCCCTGCTGCCATAGGCTCCCATATCATGTACAGCATCCCTATAGGGCTCCTATATCATTCATATATATGACACCTAAAGGGCTCCCATTATTGGAGCCCTATGGGAGGCTGTATATGACATGGGGGCCCTATGGAGCTATATGTGATATAGGAGCCCTATGGGGCATTAGGGGTCTGTATATGATATGGGACTCCCATATCATATACAGCCCCCCATAGTGCTCCCATATCATATGCAGCCTATGATATAGGAGCCCTATGGGGGACTGTTGTATATGATATGAGGACTGTATGGTGTATTTGGGGGCTGTATATGAGATTGGACTCCAATATCATCATATACAGCCCCCCCATAAGGCTTCCATATCATATACAGCCCACCACATAGGGCTACTGTATCATATACAACCCCCCTATGAGGGGGCTGAATATGATTTGGGTGCCCTATGGCGGGGTTGTCTGTGTGGATTGTGTGTGTGTGTGTGTGTCTTGTGTCTGCCTGTGTGTGCTTGTGTCTGCCTGTGTGTGGCTTGTGTCTGCCTGTGTGTGTCTTGTGTCTGCCTGTGTGTGGCTTGTGTCTGCCTGTGTGTGGCTTGTGTCTGCCTGTGTGTGGCTTGTGTCTGCCTGTGGTGTGGCTTGTGTCTGCCTGTGTGTGGCTTGTATCTGCCTGTGTGTGGTCTTGTGTCTGCCTGTGTGTGGCTTGTGTCTTCTGTGTGTGGCTTGTCTCTGTGTGTGTGGCTTGTCTCTGTGTGTGTGGCTTGTCTCTGTTGTGTGGCTTGTCTCTGTGTGTGTGGCTTGTGTCTTCTGTGTGTGGCTTGTCTCTGTGTGTGGCTTGTCTCTGTGTGTGGCTTGTCTCTGTGTGTGGCTTGTGTCTTCTGTGTGTGGCTTGTGTCTTCTGTGTGTGGCTTGTCTCTGTGTGTGGCTTGTCTCTGTGTGTGGCTTGTCTCTGTGTGTGTCTTGTCTCTGTGTGTGGCTTTATCTCTGTGTGTGGCTTATTCTGTGTGTGGCTTGTGTCTTCTGTGTGTGGCTTGTCTCTGTGTGTGGCTTGTCTCTCTGTGTGGCTTGTCTCTCTGTGTGTGGCTTGTCTCTCTGTGTGTGGCTTGTCTCTGTGTGTGGCTTGTCTGTGTGTGTGTGGCTTGTCTGTGTGTGTGTGTGTGGCTTGTCTGTGTGTGTGTGGCTTGTCTCTGGTGTGTGTGGCTTGTCTCTGTGTGTGTGGCTTGTCTCTGTGTGTGTGGCTTGTCTCTGTGTGTGTGCTTGTCTCTGTGTGTGGCTTGTCTCTGTGTGTGGCTTGTCTCTGTGTGTGGCTTGTCTCTGTGTGTGGCTTGTCTCTGTGTGTGTGGCTTGTCTCTGTGTGTGTGGCTTGTCTCTTGTGTGTGGCTTGTCTCTGTGTGTGTGTGGCTTGTGTCTTCTGTGTGTGGCTTGTCTCTCTGTGTGTGGCTTGTCTCTGTGTGTGTGGCTTGTCTCTGTGTGTGTGGCTTGTCTCTGTGTGTGTGGCTTGTCTCTGTGTGTGTGGCTTGTCTCTGTGTGTGTGGCTTGTCTCTGTGTGTGTGGCTTGTCTCTGTGTGTGGCTTGTCTCTGTGTGTGGTGGTTGTCTCTGTGTGTGTGGCTTGTCTCTGTGTGTGGCTTGTCTCTGTGTGTGGCTTGTCTCTGTGTGTGTGGCTTGTGTCTTCTGTGTGTGGGCTTGTCTGTGTGTGTGTGGCTTGTCTCTGTGTGTGTGGCTTGTCTCTGTGTGTGTGGCTTGTCTCTGTGTGTGTGGCTTGTCTCTGTGTGTGGCTTGTCTCTGTGTGTGGCTTGTCTCTGTGTGTGTGGCTTGTCTCTGTGTGTGTGGCTTGTCTCTGTGTGTGTGGCTTGTCTCTGTGTGTGTGGCTTGTCTCTGTGTTGTGTGGTTTATCTCTGTGTGTGGCTTGTCTCTGTGTGTGGCTTGTCTCTGTGTGGCTTGTCTCTGTGTATGGCTTGTCTCTGTGTGTGTGGCTTGTCTCTGTGTGTGTGGCTTGTCTCTGTGTGTGTGGCTTGTCTCTGTGTGTGTGGCTTGTCTCTGTGTGTGGCTTGTCTCTGTGTGTGTGGCTTGTCTCTGTGTGTGGCTTGTCTCTGTGTGTGGCTTGTCTCTGTGTGTGTGGCTTGTCTCTGTGTGTGTGGCTTGTCTCTGTGTGTGTGGTTTGTCTCTGTGTGTGGCTTGTCTCTGTGTGTGGCTTGTCTCTGTGTGTGGCTTGTCTCTGTGTGTGGCTTGTCTCTGTGTGTGGCTTGTCTCTGTGTGTGTGGCTTGTCTCTGTGTGTGTGGCTTGTCTCTGTGTGTGTGCTTGTCTCTGTGTGTGTGGCTTGTCTCTGTGTGTGTGTGTGGCTTTTGTCTGTGTGTGTGTGTGGCTTTTGTCTGTGTGTGTGTGTGTATTTTGTCTGTGTGTGTGTGTGTGTGTGTGGCTTGTGTCCCTATGTCAAAAATATGTATGATGTGTATGTAATGAGCATGTGTTGTCCTGTATAGGTTCCCTTTAAAGGCTGTCAGCGTTCCTTCTGTTGTTTCCACCTCTTTTTGAAATTCCCGCCTCCTGTGGTACTATAACATGCCGGCCGGAATGTCATATCTGGTCAAGTGCATTGTGGGGGCTTATGACATGTACAGGCAGCTTCAACATGTGCACTGCGCATGTGCCAGAGCCGTGCCAAACACGTGATCTGCCTCCACAATGCATCGGGCCGGATATGACGTTACGGCCGGCATGTCAGAGTACCACAGGAGGCGGGAACGACCATAGCTTGCCCCCCCCTAGTTTTGATCCTGGGTACGCCCATGTATTAAGCATTAATTAGGTATTCAAATTTACAAAAATCGCTTGGCTTTTAGGGGGGTTTCGCTCCCCCAAACCTCCCCACCGGGGGCTTTGCCCCTCGGAACCCCGCTGGGGGTGACACCCCCCTTTCAGGGCCGGTGTGTGTTTTTTGGACCCCTACCTTGGGAAATTTCTGGGTGCGCCACTGGGAGCTAGAGACAGAACCAGACAACATTCTATGGAGGGGGAGGAGCTTGAGGCAGAACCAGACAACATTCTATGGAGGGGGAGGAGCTAGAGGCAGAACCAGACAACATTCTATGGAGGAGGAGCTAGAGGCAGAACCAGACAACATTCTATGGAGGGGAGGAGCTAGAGGCAGAACCAGACAACATTCTATGGAGGGGGAGGAGCTAGAGGCAGAACCAGACAACATTCTATGGAGGGGGAGGAGCTAGAGCAGAACCAGACAACATTCTATGGAGGGAGGAGCTAGAGGCAGAACCAGACAACATTCTAATGGGGAGGAGAAGCTAGAGGCAGAACAGAAAAACATTCTATGGAGGGGGAGGAGCTAGAGGCAGAACCAACAACATTCTATGGAGGGGAGGAGCTAGAGGCAGAAACCAGACAACATCTATGGAGGGGAGGAGCTAGAGACAGAACCAACAAATTCTATGGAGGGGGGAGCTAGAGCAGAACCAGACAACATTCTATAGGGGGAGGAGCTAGAGCAGAACAGACAACATTCTATGGAGGGGGAGGAGCTAGAGGAGAACCAGACAACATCCTATGGAGGGGAGGAGCTAGAGACAGAACCAGACAACATTCTATGGAGGGGAGAGCTAGAGCAGAACCAGAAACATTCTATGGAGGAGAGGAGCTAGAGGCAGAACCAGACAACATTCTATGGAAGGGAGGAGCTAGAGGCAGAACCAGAAACATTCATGGAGGGGAGGAGCTGAGGCAGAACCAGACAACATTCTATGGAGGGGAGGAGCTAGAGGCAGAACCAGACAACATTCTATGAGGGAGAGAGGCAGAAAGCTAGGAGACTAGAGCAGAACCAGACAACATTCGTAGGGAGGGGAGGAGCTAGAGGCAGCAAACCAGACAACATTCTATGGAGGGGAGGAAGCTAGAGACAGAACAACAGACAACATTCTATGGAGGAGGAGGAGCTAAGAAAACCAGACAACATCATGAGGGGAGGAGCTAGAGACAGAACCAGACAACATTTATGGGGGGAGGAGCTAAGGCAGAACCAGACAACATCTATGGAGGAGGCTAGAGCAGAACCAACAAATTCTAAGAGAGGGAGGAGCTAGAGCGAACCAGACAACTCATGGAGGGGAGAGCTAGAGCAGAACCAGACAACATTCTATGGAGGGGAGGAGCTAGAGGAGAACCAACAACATTCTATGGAGGGAGGGCAAGGCAGAACCAGAAAATTCTAGGAGGGAGGAGCTAAGGCAGAACAAAACATTCATGAGGGAGGAGCGAGCAGAACCAGACAACATTATAGGGGAGACTAGACAGACAGAACTCAGGAGGAGATAAGGCAGAACCAGACAACATCATGGGAGAGCTAGGGCAGAACAGAAACATCTATGAGGAGGAGCTAAGACAAACAGCAACATTCTAGGGAGACTAGAGAGAACCAGAACATTCTATGAGGGAGCTGAGCAGAACCAAAACATTCTATGGAGGAGGATAAGACAGAACCAGAAATCTAGGAGGGAGTAGCAGACCAAAACATCTATGGGGAGGCAGAGAAACCAGACAACATTCTATGGAGGGAGAGCTAGAGGCAGAACCAGACACATTCTATGAGGGAGCTAGAGGCAGAACCAGAACATAAGGCAGACAACATTCTATGGAGGGGGAGGAGCTAGAGCAGACCAGACAACATTCTATGGAGGGGAGGAGCTAGAGCAGAACCAGACAACATTCTATGGAGGGGAGGAGCTAGAGACAGAACCAGACAACATTCTATGGAGGGGAGTGAGGCAGAAAATCAGAGGGAGGACTAGACGAACCAGACAACTATCTATCTATGAGGAGGAGAGGAGACTAGGACAAGCAGAACCAGACAACATTCTATGGAGGGGAGGAGCTAGAGCAGAACCAGACAACATTCTATGGAGGGGAGGAGCTAGAGCAGAACCAGACAACATTCTATGGAGGGGAGGAGCTAGAGGCAGAACCAGACAACATTCTATGGAGGGGAGAGCTAGAGGCAGAACCAGACAACATTCTATGGAGGGAGGAGCTAGAGGCAGAACCAGAAACATTCTATGGAGGGAGGAGCTAGAGGCAGAACCAGACAACATTCTATGGAGGGAGGAGCTAGAGGCAGAACCAGACAACATTCTATGGGGAGGAGCTAGAGGCAGAACCAGACAACATTCTATGGAGGGGGAGGAGCTAGAGGCAGAACCAGACAACATTCTATGGAGGAGGAGCTAGAGGCAGAACAGAAACATTCTATGGAGGGGAGGAGCTAGAGACAGAACCAGACAACATTCTATGGAGGAGGAGGAGCCAGAGGACAGAACCAGACAACATTCTATGGAGGGGGAGGAGCTAGAGCAGAACCAGACAACATCTATGGAGGGGAGGAGCTAGAGCAGAACCAGACAACATTCTATGGAGGGAGGGCAGGAGTAGAGAGAACCAACAACATTCTATGGAGAGGGAGGAGCTAGAGGCAGAACCAGACAACATTCTATGGAGGGGAGGAGCTAGAGGCAGAACCAGACAACATTCTATGGAGGGGAGGAGCTAGAGCAGAACCAGACAACATTCTATGGGGGGAGAGCTAGAGCAGAACCAGACAACATTCTATGGAGGGGAGGAGCTAGAGGCAGAACCAGACAACATTCTATGGAGGGGAGGAGCTAGAGCAGAACCAGACAACATTCTATGGAGGGAGGAGCTAGAGCAGAACCAACAACATTCTATGGAGGGGAGAGCTAGAGGCGAACCAGACAACATTCTATGGAGGGGGAGGAGCTAGAGCAGAACCAGACAAATTCTATGAGGGGAGGAGCTAGAGGCAGAACCAGACAACATTCTATGGAGGAGGAGGAGCTAGAGACAGAACCAGACAACATTCTATGGAGGGAGGAGCTAGAGGCAGAACCAGACAACATTCTAATGGAGGGGAGGACTAGAGGCAGAACCAGACAACATTCTATGGAGGGGGAGAGCTAGAGCAGAACCAGACAACATTCTATGGAGGGAGGAGCTAGAGGCAGAACCAGACAACATTCTATGAGGGAGGAGCTAGAGCAGAACCAGACAACATTCTATGGAGGGAGAGCTAAGGCAGAACCAGACAACATCTATGGAGGGAGGAGCTAGAGGCAGAACCACAACAGTTATAGGGAGACTAAGCAGAACCAGACAACATTCTATGGAGGGGAGGAGCTAGAGGCAGAACCAGACAACATTCTATGGAGGGGAGGAGCTAGAGCAGAACCAGACACATTCTATGGAGGAGGACTAGAGCAGAACCAGACAACATTCTATGAGAGGAGAGCTAGAGCAGAACCAGACAACATCTATGAGGGGAGAGCTAGAGGCAGAACCAGACAACATTCTATGGAGGGGAGGAGCTAGAGGGAGAACCAGACAACATTCTATGGAGGGAGGAGCTAGAGGCAAACCAGACAACATTCTATGGAGGGAGAGGGTAGAGCAGAACCAACAACATCTATGGAGGGAGGAGCTAGAGGCAGAACCAATCTATGAGGAGGAGGAGCTAGAGGCAGAACCAGACAACATTCTATGGAGGAGGAGGAGCTAGAGGCAGAACCAGACAACATTCTATGGAGGAGGAGACTAGAGGCAGAACCAGACAACATTCTATGGAGGGAGGAGCTAGAGCAGAACCAGACAACATTCTATGGAGGGGAGGAGCTAGAGGCAGAACCAGACAACATTCTATGGAGGGGAGGAGCTAGAGGCAGAACCAGACAACATTCTATGGAGGAGGAGGAGCTAAGAGCAGAACCAGACAACATTCTATGGAGGGAGGAGCTAGAGGCAGAACCAGACAACATTCTATGGAGGGGGAGGAGCTAGAACAGAACCAGACAACATTCTATGGAGGGGGAGGAGCTAGAGGCAGAACCAGACAAATCTATGGAGGGGAGGAGCTAGAGACAGAACCAGACAACATTCTATGGAGGGGAGGAGCTAGAGACAGAACCAGACAACATTCTATGGAGGGGAGGAGCTAGAGGCAGAACCAGACAACATTCTATGAGGGGAGAGCTAGAGGCAGAACCAGACAACATTCTATGGAGGGAGAGCTAGAGGCAGAACCAGACAACATCTATGGAGGGAGGAGCTACAGACAGAACCAGACAAAATTCTATGGAGGGGAGGAGCTAGAGGCAGAACCAGACAAATTCTATGGAGGGAGGAGCTAGAGACAGAACCAACAACATTCTATGGAGGAGGAGGAGCTAGAGACAGAACCAGACAACATTCTATGGAGGGAGGAGCTAGAGGCAGAAGCCAGACAACATTCTATGGAGGGGAGGAGCTAGAAGCAGAACCAGACAAATTCTATGGAGAGGGAGGAGCTAGAGGCAGAACCAGACAAATCTATGGAGAGAGGAGAGCTAGAGACAGAACCAACAAACATTCTATGGAGGGGAGGAGCTAGAGGCAGAACCAGACAACATTCTATGGAGGGGAGGAGCTAGAGGCAGAACCAGACAACATTCTATGGAGGGGGAGGAGCTAGAGGCAGAACCAGACAACATTCTATGGAGGGGGAGGAGCTAGAGGCAGAACCGACAACATTCTATGGAGGGGAGGAGCTAGAGCAGAACCAGACAACATTCTATGGAGGGGAGGAGCTAGAGGCAGAACCAGACAACATTCTATGGAGGGGAGGAGCTAGATTGAATCACAGACCGGAGACAGGTGGAGGGGCTGAGGAATCACAGATAGGGAGGAGAACACTCCTGTACATAGTGCGGCCTTTGTGCACTGAAATCTACTTAATTAAAACTTCCAATGGTGATTACAGAAGAGCAAGCGATTTCTGCCCCAGACGTAGCGATGTGATACGTTTTAGTTATTATATTTATATTACACAGTGATCACAGCTTGTCTTTATCCTGCACATGTCATTATACAGGGACAGGAGGGGGCACATACTGCGGGGAGGGGTCACACAGGCAGAGATGGGGATGATCACGCCCTGTTACCATAGCAACAATAATGACAACAACAAACGTGTAAGATGACTGATTGACTTCCGCTGTGTAAGTGAGGAGCGATGAGGGGAAAGCACTGAGAGGGGGAAAGCAGAGAGAGACTGAGGGGGGAGAACGGGACACAGGGGGAAGAATGAGACTGAGGAGGTGAAGAGTAGACTGAGGGGAGACTGAGGGGAGAGAGGGGAGGAGAGAGACTGAGGGGAGAGGGGAGACTGAGGGGAGAGGGGAGACTGAGGAGGAGAGAGGAATGAGGGGGAGGGGTAGACTGAGGGGAGAGGGGAGAAGAGGAAACTGAGGGGAGATGAGGGGAGAGAGAAGAGGAACTGAGGGAGAGAGGGGGAGAGGGAGACTGAGGGGAGAGGGGAGACTGAGGAGGAAAGAGGGAAACTGAGGGGAGAGGGGGACTGAGGGAGAGGGGGAGAAGAGGAAACTGAGGGGAGAGGGGGAAAGGAGACTGAGGGAGAGGGGAGAGAGGAGAACTGAGGGGAGAGAGGGGGAGAAGGGAGACTGAGGGAGAGGGGGAGAAGAGGAACTGAGGGGAGAGGGGGAGAAGAGGAGATGAGGGAGACTGAGGGGGAGGGAAGAGGAGACTGAGGGGAGAAGGGAAGACTGAGGGGAGAGGGGGAGACTGAGGAGGAGAAGAGAAACTGAGGGGAGAGGGGGAGAAGAGGAGACTGAGGGGAGATGAGGGGGAGAGGGGGGAAGAGGAATGAGGGAGAGGAGAGGGGAGACTGAGGGGGGAAGAGGAACTGAGGGGAGGGGGGAGAGAAGAGGAGACTGAGGGGAGATGGGGGAGAAGGGGGGAAGAGGAACTGAGGGGAGAGAGGAGACTGAGGGGGAGAGGACGGGGAAGAGGGAAGAGGGGGAGGAGGGAGACTGAGGGAGAGGGGGAGAAGAGGAGACTGAGGGGAGAGGGAGATGAGGGGGAAGAGGAAACTGAGGGGAGAGGGGAGATGAGGGGGAGAAGGAGACTGAGGGAGAGGGGGAGAGGGAAGAGGAAGAGGGAGAGACTGAGGGGAGATGAGGGAGAGGAACTGAGGGGAGAGGGGGGGAGACTGAGGGGAGAGGGGAGACTGAGAGGGGGAAGAGAACTGAGGGGAGAGGGGGAGACTGAGGGGAGAGGACTGAGGAGGGAAGGGGGAGACTGAGGGGAGAGGGGAGACTGAGGGGGAAGGGACAGTGAGGGAGAGGGGGAGAGAGGGGGAGAAGGAGGAGACTGAGGGAGAGGGGAGACTGAGGGGTGAGAGGAAGGGGAGGGGGAGAAGGGAATGAGGGGAGAGGGAGACTGAGGGGAGAGGGGAGACTGAGGGGGAAGAGGAACTGGGGAGAGGGGAGAAGAGGAACTGGGGGGGAGACTGGGGGAGGGAACTGAGGGGAGAGGGAGACTGAGAGGAGAGGGGGAACTGAGGGAGAGGGGGAGAGAGAACTGAGGGGAGAGGGGGGAAGAGAGAGAAGGGGGGAGAACTGAGGGGGAGAGAGGGGAGAAGAGGAGTAGGGGGAAGAGGAACTGAGGGGGAGGGGAGACTGAGGGGGAAGAGGAACTGAGGGGAGGGGGAGATGAGGGGGGAAGAGGAGGATGAGGGGGAGAGGGGAGGAACTGAGGGAGGGAAGAGAGGAAGGGGAAGAGGAAGAGGGGAGGGGGAACTGAGGGGAGAGGACTGAGGGGGAGGGGAACTGGGAGAGGAGATGAGGGGAAAGAGGAACTGAGGGGAGGGGGAGAGGGGTGGAGGAACTGAGGGGAGGGAGACTGGGGGGGAAGAGGAACTGAGGAGAGGGGAGACTGAGGGGGGAAGAGGAACTGAGGGGAGAGGGGGAGATGAGGGGAGAGGGAGATGAGGGAGAGAGGGGAAGGGAACTGAGGGGGAGAGGGACTGAGGGAGAGGGGAGACTGAGGGGGAGAAGAGGAGACTGAGGGGAGAGGGGGAGATGAGGGGAGAGAGAGGAGAACTGAGGAGGGAGATGAGGGGGAGAAGAGGAGACTGAGGGGAGAGGGGAGATGAGGGGGAAGGGAATGAGGGGAGAAGGGATGAGAAGGGAATGGGGGGAGAGGGAGATGAGGGGAGAAGAGGAACTGAGGGAGAGGGGGAGACTGAGGGGGAAGAGGAGACTGAGGGGTGAAGGGGAGAAGGGGAGAAACTGAGGGAGAGGGGGAGACTGAGGGGGAGAGAGAGAATGAGGGGAGAGGGGGATGAGGAGGGGGAAGGAGACTGAGGGGAGATGAGAGAGGGGGAAGAGGACTGAGGGGGAGAGAGGGAGAAGGAGGGGAGACTGAGGGGAGAAGGGAATTGAGGAGAGGGGGGAATGAGGGGAGGGGGAGAAGGAGGGAATGGGAGACTGAGGGGAGATAGGGGGAAGGGAATGGGAGAGAGGGGAATGAGGGGAGAAGAGGAAATGAGGGAGAGAGGGGGAGACTAGGGAGGGAGAGGGGAGGGGAGATGAGGGAGGATGAGGGGAGAATGGGGAGAGAGGAGAGGGAGACTGAGGGGAGGGAACTAGGGAGAGGGAAGGGGAGAAGGAGGAATGAGGGGGAGAAGGGAGAGGGGATAGGGAGACAGGAGAAGAGGGAGATGAGGGTGAAGGGAGAGGGATGAGGGAGGGTGGGAGAGAGAGGACTAGGAGGGAGAAGAGGGGAGGGTGAGGGGGAGGGGAACTAAGGGAGGTGAAGGGGGAAGATAGGAGAGAGAAGTTGGGGAGAGGGGGTAGAGGATAGAAAGGATGGGAAGAGAGGGTGAGGAAGATAGGGGAAGGAGACTGAGGGAGAAAGGGAGGTAAGGGAGGAGGGGAGAGTGGGTAAGGGGGAGGTTAGGGAAGGGACTGAGGGGGAAGGAGACTGAAGGGGAGGGGAGACTGAGGGGGAGGGAATGGGGAGAAGAGGGAGAGAGGGGGAGAATGAGAAGGGGGGAAGGAACTAGAGAAGGAGCTGAGGGGAGAAGGGAATATGGGGAGAGAAGAGGAGAGAAGGGGGAAGGAAAAGCAGGGAAGGGAAAGGGTGAAGATGGGAGAGGAGGAGAGAATGGGAAGGAAGAGGAGATGAAGGGGGAAGAGGGGAAGGAGACGAGGGGGAGAAGACGAAGAGGAGTGGGAGAGGATGGGGAGGAGTGAGGATGGGGAGACTGAGGGAGAAGAGGAAAGAGGAGAAGGAGAAGAAGGAAATGGAGACTGAGGTGGGGAAAAGGGGGAAGAGGAAGAGGGGGACTGAGGAGTGGAGAGATGGAAATAAGGGGTGGGGAAGTGGGAGAAAGGAGTGTGGGAGGGAGAGTGAGGTGGAGACTGAAGTGAGGTGGGGATGGATGGGGGCCTGGTTATTATCTTCTGCTGACAGGTGTCCATACTATTGTGACATGTCCTATATGGAGAGGAGCAGCGCTTCAGCCTGGACATCATTGAGGCAAAGTCTCCAGGTAGAAGTGACCCCCCAGAAATGTGCCCCAGCCTCATACAGAAGTCATGTATTTACCTTATATCATATAGTCTCCTCCCTGCCTGTATATTATATATAGTCTCCTCCTCTTCCTGTATATTATATATAATCTCCTCCTCTTCCTGTATATTATATATAATCTCCTCCTCTTCCTGTATATTATATATAATCTCCTCCCTTCCTGTATATTATATATAATCTCCTCCCTTCCTGTATATTATATATAGTCTCCTCCCCTTCCTGTATATTATATATAGTCTCCTCACTTCCTGTATATTATATATAGTCTCCGCCCCTTCCTGTATATTATATATAGTGTCCTCACTTCCTGTATATTATATATAGTCTCCTCACTTCCTGTATATTATATATAGTCTCCGCCCCTTCCTGTATATTATATATAGTGTCCTCACTTCCTGTATATTATATATAGTGTCCTCACTTCCTGTATATTATATATAGTCTCCTCCCCTTCCTGTATATTATATATAGTCTCCGCCCCTTCCTGTATATTATATATAGTGTCCTCACTTCCTGTATATTATATATAGTCTCCTCACTTCCTGTATATTATATATAGTCTCGCCCCTTCCTGTATATTATATATAGTGTCCTCACTTCCTGTATATTATATATAGTGTCCTCACTTCCTGTATATTATATATAGTCTCCTCCCCTTCCTGTATATTATATATAGTCTCCGCCCCTTCCTGTATATTATATATAGTCTCCGCCCCTTACTGTATATTATATATAATCTCCTCCCCTTCCTGTATATTATATATAATCTCCTCCCCTTCCTGTATATTATATATAATCTCCTCCCCTTCCTGTATATTATATATAATCTCCTCCCCTTCCTCTATATTATATATAATCTCCTCCCCTTCCTCTATATTATATATAGTCTCCTCCCCTGCCTGTATATTATATATAGTCTCCGCCCTTTCTCTGTCCTGTAGCCAATCAGTACCTCCTCCGTCTGGTGGAGGACCGCGGCTCCTCTTCCCTCCAGCCTCCGTCTGAGCAGCGGCTTCTCCTGGTGTTTGAGGTGTTGGATTCTCTGATTCCTCATCTCGGCGTCTTCAGTGACGTTCTGCATCTCATCCGAGAGGAGATACATGGTGAGATACACCAGCGGTGTGGGTACCTGCGTCATAGATACAGTGCGGGTACCTGCGTCATAGATACAGTGCGGGGACCTACGTCACAGATACAGTGCGGGGACCTGCGTCATAGATACAGTGCGGGGACCTGCGTCATAGATACAGTGCGGGGACCTGCGTCATAGATACAGCGCGGGGACCTGCGTTATAGATACAGCGCGGGGACCTGCGTCATAGATACAGTGCGGGGACCTGCGTCATAGATACAGTGCGGATACCTGCGTCATAGATACAGTGCGGGGACCTGCGTCACAGATACAGTGCGGGGACCTGCGTCACAGATACAGTGCGGGGACCTGCGTCACAGATACAGTGCGGGGACCTGCGTCATAGATACAGTGCGGGGACCTGCGTCATAGATACAGTGCGGGGACCTGCGTCATAGATACAGCGCGGGGACCTGCGTCATAGATACAGCGCGGGGACCTGCGTCATAGATACAGTGCGGGGACCTGCGTCATAGATACAGTGCGGGGACCTGCGTCATAGATACAGTGCGGGGACCTGCGTCATGGATACAGCACGGAGACCTGCGTCATAGATACAGTGCGGGGACCTGCGTCATAGATACAGTGCGGGGACCTGCGTCATAGATACAGTGCGGGGACCTGCGTCATAGATACAGCGCGGGGACCTGCGTTATAGATACAGCGCGGGGACCTGCGTCATAGATACAGTGCGGGGACCTGCGTCATAGATACAGTGCGGGGACCTGCGTCACAGATACAGTGCGGGGACCTGCGTTATAGATACAGTGCGGGGACCTGCGTCACAGATACAGTGCGGGGACCTGCGTCATAGATACAGTGCGGGGACCTGCGTCATAGATACAGTGCGGGGACCTGCGTCATAGATACAGTGCGGGGACCTGCGTTATAGATACAGCGCGGAGACCTGCGTCATAGATACAGTGCGGGGACCTGCGTTATAGATACAGTGCGAGGACCTGCGTCATAGATACAGTGCGGGGACCTGCGTCATAGATACAGCGCGGGGACCTGCGCCATAGGTACAGCGCGGGGACCTGCGTCATAGGTACAGTGCGGGGACCTGCGTCATAGATACAGTGCGGAGACCTGCGTCACAGATACAGTGCGGGGACCTGCGTCACAGATACAGTGCGGGGACCTGCGTCACAGATACAGTGCGGGGACCTGCGTCATAGATACAGTGCGGGGACCTGCGTCATAGATACAGTGCGGGGACCTGCGTCACAGATACAGTGCGGGGACCTGCGTCATAGATACAGTGTGGGGACCTGCGTCATAGATACAGTGCGGGGACCTGGGTCATAGATACAGTGCGGAGACCTGCGTCATAGATACAGTGCGGGGACCTGCGTCACAGATACAGTGCGGGGACCTGGGTCATAGATACAGTGCGGGGACCTACGTCACAGATACAGTGCGGGGACCTGCGTCATAGATACAGTGCGGGGACCTGCGTCATAGATACAGTGTGGGTACGTGTATTTTAGATGCAGTGTGGGTACATTTGTCATAGATACAGTTTGGGTACATACATGGATTACGGCGGGGGTACACACAGATACAGTGCGGGTGCATACATCATGGATACTATATGAGTACCTTGAGGGTCTGACCTGTGTCCTCCTCTCCTCAGGTGCAGTGTACAGTCCTCCTATATGTGGCCCTCATTTCTCGCTGGGGGCCACTGTGGTCCCATACTTCAGCGTGGTGCATCAGATGCAGAGCCAGCGGTAGGTTGTTGTATTGTAGCGGTGTTATCCTGTGAGGTGTGATGTCATCGTCTCTGTATATTCCCAGGAATGAAGAAGTAGAAGCGGTCACAGCTGAACTTCACAGAGTTAACGCCAGGTGAGTGACTCTGCACCCCACCATATCCCCCCGCATCCCACAGTGATCACCCTGCACCCCATAATATCCCCCCCGCACCCCACAGTGATCGCCCTGCACCCTATAATATCCCCTGCACCCCACAGTGATCGCCCTGCACCCCATAATATCCCCCCGCACCCTACAGTGATCACCCTGCACCCCATAATATCCCCCCCGCACCCCACAGTGATCACCCTGCACCCCATAATATCCCCCCGCACCCCACAGTGATTGCCCTGCACCCTATAATATCACCCTGCACCCACAGTGATCACCCTGCACCCTATGATATCCCCCGCACCCACAGTGATCGCCCTGCACCTCATAATATCCCCTGCACCCCACAGTGATTGCCCTGCACCCCATAATATCCCCCCACACCCTACAGTGATCGCCCTGCACCCCATAATATCCCCCTGCACATCACAGTGATCGCCCTGCACCCCATAATATCCCCCTGCACCCCACAGTGATCGCCCTGCACCCCATAATATCCCCCACACCCTACAGTGATCACCCTGCACCCCATAATATCCCCCTGCACATCACAGTGATCGCCCTGCACCCCATAATATCCCCCTGCACATCACAGTGATCGCCCTGCACCCCATAATATCCCCCTGCACATCACAGTGATCGCCCTGCACCCCATAATATCCCCCACACCCCACAGTGATCGCCCTGCATCCCATAATATCCCTCCGCACCCCACAGTGATCGCCCTGCACCCCATAATATCGCCCTGCACCCCACAGTGATCGCTCTGCACCCCATGATATCCCCTCACACCCAACAGTGATCGCCCTGAACCCCATGATATCCCCCGCACCCACAGTGATCGCCCTGCACCCCATAATGTCACCCCTGCACCCCTACATTGATCCCCTGCTCCTCCATATTGTTCTCCCATACCCCACAGTGATCGCCCTGCACCCCATAATGTCACCCCTGCACCCCACAGTGATCGCCCTGCACCCCATAATGTCACCCCTGAACCCCTACAGTGAACCCCTGCATCCCTATAATGTTCTCCCGCACACCCACAGTGATCCCCTGCACCCCATAATGTCCCCCGCACGCCCAGAGTGAGCGCCTGCACCCATAATGTCCCCCCACACCCCCAAAGTCACCCACCTACTTCCCCACAGTGATCCCCCTGCGCTCCCATAGTGATCCCCTGCACCCCCACGATGACCCTCCTAACCTTCCCGGCTCCGTAGCTCCTCCTCCTCCTCGGGGTTGATGTATCTTTGCACATGAATCAAATAAGCAAGTCCCTTGTTCCCTGGTCTCATTCTTGCAGGCGGCAGCTCTAGCTTTGAGCCACAGCCCAGAGTGATGAAGATAGGAGAATTTTCTATACCTGAGCTGTAGTGCAGGCAGTGACCCAGAAGCAGATTATACAGCTACATAGAGACACATTGTACAATGCAGTGTATTTCTATGTACCTGTATTCTAGAGGTGAAGAAAAAGTCACATTTGTTTCTGTAAAATTACTAAACAAGTAATAAAAAAAATTGCAAAAATGTAAATTTCTCATTTATGGAAGTCTCCCTGGGAATTTAAACCAAAACCTCTATAATTGCAAGTAACATTAAGCTTTGAACCACAGGCTGTGCTGATGTCAGTGGGGGTGCAGTGCTGACAAATTATACAGGTACATAGAGATACTGTCATGGGATGGTAAGGAATGCCAGAGAGACTAGGTCTTCTAGGCTGACCCTCATGCTAGGGCGCCCCAGAGATACGTCTGATGGTGAGGATGTCTGAGCCGCCACCCTTGCTCTGAACCTGGACAGCCCTGGCCACCCAGGGGAATAGGGAGAGGAGTGGTAAAATGCCGCACAAATAGAACGGGGAAACAAACGATACTCACTCACAGCAATACACACTGAGGTACAAGACAATACGTGCACAGGAGGATATAAAGAGCTAAGAGGAGAACCAGACGACAAGTGTGTTTTCACCCTGTAAGAGATCTCCTGTGTCCCCCCAGTAATACACCATGTAAGGGATCTCCTGTGTCCCCCCAGTAATACACCATGTAAGGGATCTCTTGTGTCCCCCAGTAATACACCCTGTAAGGGATCTCCTGTGTCCCCCAGTAATACACCCTGTAAGGGATCTCTTGTGTCCCCCAGTAATACACCCTGTAAGGGATCTCTTGTGTCCCCCCAGTAATACACCATGTAAGGGATCTCCTGTGTCCCCCCAGTAATACACCATGTAAGGGATCTCTTGTGTCCCCCAGTAATACACCCTGTAAGGGATCTCCTGTGTCCCCCCAGTAATACACCCTGTAAGGGATCTCTTGTGTCCCCCCAGTAATACACCTGTAAGGGATCTCTTGTGTCCCCCCAGTAATACACCCTGTATGACATCTTCTGTGTCCTCCCAGTAATACACCCTGTAAGGGATCTCCTGTGTTCCCCCAGTAATACACCCTGTAAGGGATCTCCTGTGTCCCCCCAGTAATACACCTTGTAAGACATCTCCTGTGTCCCCCAGTAATACACCTGTAAGGGATCTCCTGTGTCCCCCTAGTAATACACCCTGTAAGGGATCTCCTGTGTCCCCCAGTAATACACCTTGTAAGACATCTCCTGTGTCCCCCCAGTAATACACCCTGTAAGGGATCTCCTGTGTCCCCCAGTAATACACCCTGTATGACATCTCCTGTGTCCCCCCAGTAATACACCTGTAAGGGATCTCCTGTGCCCCCCAGTAATACACCCTGTAAGGGATCTCCTGTGTCCCCCTAGTAATACACCTGTAAGTGATCTCCTGTGTCCCCCAGTAATACACCCTGTATGACATCTCCTGTGTCCCCCCCCAGTAATACACCCTGTAAGGGATCTCCTGTGTCCCCCTAGTAATACACCCTGTAAGGGATCTCCTGTGTCCCCCCAGTAATACACCTGTATGGGATCTCCTGTGTCCCCCAGTAATACACCCTGTATGACATCTCCTGTGTCCCCCAGTAATACACGCTGTAAGTGATCTCCTGTGTCCCCCCAGTAATACACCCTGTAAGGCATCTCCTGTGTCCCCCAGTAATACACCTTGT
This sequence comes from Allobates femoralis, assembly GCA_033576535.1. Lineage (NCBI taxonomy): Eukaryota > Metazoa > Chordata > Amphibia > Anura > Aromobatidae > Allobates > Allobates femoralis. Next base: position 11,302,629 of record JARQOC010000006.1, on the reverse strand, counting down.
AAGGGATCTCCTGTGTCCCCTAGTAATACACCCTGTAAGTGATCTCCTGTGTCCCCCCAGTAATACACCTGTAAGGGATCTCCTGTGCCCCCAGTAATACACCCTGTAAGGGATCTCCTGTGTCCCCCAGTAATACACCCTGTAAGGGGTCTCCTATGTCCCCCCCAGTAATACACCCTGTATGGGATCTCCTGTGTCCCCCAGTAATACACCTGTAAGGGATCTCCTGTGTCCCCCTAGTAATACACCCTGTAAGTGATCTCCTGTGTCCCCAGTAATACACCCTGTAAGGGATCTCCTATGTCCCCCCAGTAATACACCCTGTAAGGGATCTCCTATGTCCCCCCAGTAATACACCCTGTAAGGGATCTCCTGTGTCCCCCAGTAATACACCCTGTAAGGGATCTCCTGTGTCCCCCAGTAATACACCTGTAAGGGATCTCCTGTGTCCCCCAGTAATACACCCTGTAAGGGATCTCCTATGTCCCCCCCAGTAATACACCCTGTAAGGGATCTCCTGTGTCCCCCAGTAATACACCCTGAAAGGGATCTCCTATGCCCCCCAGTAATACACCCTGTAAGTGATCTCCTGTGTCCCCCCAGTAATACACCCTGTAAGGGATCTCCTATGTCCCCCCCAGTAATACACCCTGTAAGGGATCTCCTGTGTCCCCCCAGTAATACACCCTGTATGGGATCTCCTGTGTCCCCCAGTAATACACCCTGTAAGTGATCTCCTGTGTCCCCCCAGTAATACACCCTCCATCTTTTCAGCCTTGCTCAGAGAGATGAGGAGCTGCAGCATCTGAGGGAGAAGATCTTCAGTATGGGGGAGATGAACCGGACTCTCCAGGACTCGATCACCGTCCTGCACCTGGAGGCCGAAGAGAATCAGACAAAGTGCAAGCAGTGAGTACAGGGAGGACCGGGGCGTGCGGAGCAGACAGTGTGTGCGGAGCAGACAGTGTGTGCGGAGCAGACAGTGTGCGGAGCAGACAGTGTGTGCGGAGCAGACAGTGTGCGGAGCAGACAGTGTGTGCGGAGCAGACAGTGTGCGGAGCAGACAGTGTGCAAAGCAGACAGAGTGTGTGCGGAGCAGACAGTGTGTGCGGAGCAGACAGTGTGTGAGATGTGCGGAGCAGACTGTGTGCGCGGAGCAGACAGTGTGTGTGCGGAGCAGACAGGTGTGTGCGGAGCAGACAGTGTGCAGAGCAGACAGTGTGTGTGCGGAGCAGACAGTGTGTGGTGTGGCGGAGCAGACAGTGTGTGCGCGGAGCAGACAGTGTGTGCGGAGCAGACAGTGTGTGCGGAGCAGACAGTGTGTGCGAAGCAGACAGTGTGCGGAGCAGACAGTGTGTGCGGAGCAGACAGTGTGTGCGGAGCAGACAGTGTGTGTGCGGAGCAGACAGTGTGTGCAGAGCAGACAGTGTGTGTGGAGCAGACAGTGTGTGTGCGGAGCAGACAGTGTGTGCGGAGCAGACAGTGTGTGCGGAGCAGACAGTGTGTGTGCGGAGCAGACAGTGTGTGTGTGGAGCAGACAGTGTGCGGAGCAGACAGTGTGCGGAGCAGACAGTGTGTGTGCGGAGCAGACAGTGTGTGTGCGGAGCAGACAGTGTGTGTGGCGAGCAGACAGTGTGTGTGCGGAGCAGACAGTGTGTGTGCGGAGCAGACTGTGTGTGCGGAGCAGACAGTGTGTGTGTGGAGCAGACAGTGTGTGTGCGGAGCAGACAGAGTGTGCGAGAGCAGGAAAACTGGTGGACGTTACATAAGGGACACAACAATACAGGTGTCCAGAACCTAAACTAATGACGGATTATTATTCCATCACCTAGAACTAAGCAACGATCATCGTCAACGAGATCTTCCTGATCCCAAAACATGGTCAGTGTCACTCCTCTAATAACCGAAACAGCACACAGATCCCAACTAGGATTGTTCTCTGGTCTTCTCTAGGATCTGTTCTCTGGTTTCCTAGGATCTGTTCTCTGGTCTTCTCTAATGATCTGTTCTTGGTTTCTCTAGGATCCGTTCTCTGGTCTTCTCTATGATCTGTTCTTGGTCTTCTCTAGGATCTGTTCTCTTGTCTTCTCCTATGATCTGTTCTCTGGACTTCTCTAGGATCTGTTCTCTGGTCTTCTCTAGGATCTGTTCTCTGCTCTTCTCTAGGATCTGGTCTCAGGTCTTCTCCAGGATCTGTTCTCTGCTCTTCTCTAGGATCTGCTCTCTGGTCTTCTCTAGGATCTGTTCTCTGGTCTTCTCAGGATCTGTTCTCTGGTCTTCTCTAGATCTGTTCTCTGGTCTTCTCTAGGATCTGTTCTCTGGTCTTCTCTATGATCTGTTCTCTGATCTTCTCTATGATCTGTTCTCTGGTCTTCTCTATGATCTGTTCTCTGGTCTTCTCTATGATCTGTTCTCTGATCTTCTCTAGGATCTGTTCTCGGATCTTCTCTAGGATCTGTTCTCTGGTCTTCTCCAGGATCTGTTCTCTGGTCTTCTCTATGATCTGTTCTCTGGTCTTCTCTAGGATCTGTTCTCTGGTCTTCTCTATGATCTGTTTTCTGATCTTCTCTAGGATCTGTTCTCTGGTCTTCTCTAGGATCTGTTCTCTGGTCTTCTCTAGGATCTGCTCTCTGTCTCTCTAGGATCTGTTCTCTGGTCTTCTCTAGGATCTGTTCTCTGGTCTTCTCTAGGATCTGTTCTCTGATCTTCTCTAGGATCTTTCTCTGATCTTCTCTATGATCTGTTCTCTAGTCTTCTCTAGGATCTGTTCTCTGATCTTCTCTAGGATCTGTTATCTGATCTTCTCTAGGATCTGTTCTCTGGTCTTCTCTAGGATCTGTTCTCTGGTCTTCTCTACGATCTGTTCTCTGGTCTTCTCCAGGATCTGTTCTCTGGTCTTCTCCAGGATCTGTTCTCTGATCTTCTCTATGATCTGTTCTCTGGTCTTCTCTAGGATCTGTTCTCTGGTCTTCTCTAGATCTGTTCTCTGGTCTTCTCTAGGATCTGTTCTCTGTCTTCTCTAGATCTGTTCTCTGGTCTTCTCTAGGATCTATTCTCTGGTCTTCTCTAGGATCTGTTCTCTGGTCTTCTCTATGATCTGTTCTCTGATCTTCTCTATGATCTGTTCTCTGATCTTCTCTATGATCTGTTCTCTGGTCTTCTCTATGATCTGTTCTCTGGTCTCTCTAGGATCTGTTCTCTGGTCTTCTCTAGATCTGTTCTCTGGTCTTCTCTAGGATCTGCTCTCTGGTCTTCTCTAGGATCTGTCTCTGGTCTTCTCTAGGATCTGCTCTCTGTCTCTCTAGGATCTGTTCTCTGGTCTTCTCTAGGATCTAATCTCTGGTCTTCTCTAGGATCTGTTCTCTGGTCTTCTCTAGGATCTGTTCTTGTCTTCTCCAGGATCTTTCTCTGGTCTTCTCCAGATCTGTTCTCTGTCTTCTCTAGATCTGCTCTTGGTCTTCTCAGGATCTGTTCTCTGGTCTTCTCTAGGATCTATCTCTGGTCTTCTCTAGGATCTGTTCTCTGGTCTTCTCTAGGATCTGTTCTCTGGTCTTCTCCAGGATCTGTTCTCTGGTCTCTCTACTACTGTTCTCTGATCTTCTCTAGGATCTCTCTCTGGTCTTTCAGGATCTGTTCTCTGATCTTCTCTAGGATCTGTTCTCTGTCTTCTCTAGGATCTAATCTCTGGTCTTCTCTATGATCTGTTCTCTGGTCTTCTCTAGGATCTGTTCTCTGTCTTCTCTATGATCTGTTCTCTGGTCTTCTCTAGGATCTGTTCTCTGGTCTTCTCTAGGATCTGTTCTCTGGTCTTCTCTAGGATCTGTTCTCTGGTCTGTTCTCTGGTCTTCTCTAGGATCTGTTCTCTGGTCTTCTCTAGGTTCTGGTCTTCTCTGATCTTCTCTGACTTCTGTTGCTCTGTTCTTCTCTATGATCTGTTCTCTGTCTTCTCTAGGATCTGTTCTCTGTCTTCTCTAGGATCTGTTCTCTGATCTTCTCTAGGATCTGTCTCTGTCTTCTCTAGGATCTGTTCTCTGGTCTTCTTAGGATCTGTTCTCTGGTCTTCCAGGATCTGTTCTCTGGTCTTTCTATGATCTGTCTCTGTCTTCTCTAGGATCTGTTCTCTGGTCTTCTCTGGATCTGTTCTCTGGTCTTCTCTAGGGTCTGTTCTCTGTCTTCTCTAGATCTGTTCTCTGGTCTTCTCTAGGATCTGTTCTCTGGTCTTCTCTGATCTTCTTGTTTCTCTGGTCTTTCTCTGGATCTGTTCGATCTGTTTCTCTGGATCTTCTCTGGTCTTCTCTAGATCTGTTCTCGTTTCTTAGGATGTCGTCTTCTAGATGTTCTCGTCTCTGATCTTCTGTTTTAGATTTGTCTTCTCTGATTGTCTCGTTCTAATTGTTCTTGTTCATGTTTTGTCTCTCTAGACTGTCTCTGTCTCCTAGTTCTTGTCTTCTAGATCTGTTCTTGTTCTCAGATCTGTTCTTGGTTTCTCAGGATCTTTCTTGTCTTTCTAATCTGTCTCTGTCTTTCTAGATCTGTCTCTGTCTTCTCAGGATCTGTCTCTGTCTTCTCTAGGATTTTCTTGGTTTCTCTAGATCTTCTCTGTTTCTCTAGATTCTCTGTTTCTCTAGTCTGTTCTCTGGTCTTTCTAGATCTGTCTGTTTCTCTAGATGTTCTTGCTTCTCTGATCTGTTCTCGGTCTTCTGATCTGTCTGTCTTTTGATCGTCTCGGTCTTCTGGATCTGCTCTGTCTCTTTGATCTGTCTCTGTTTTCTGATCGTCTCGTCTCTCGATCTGTTCTGTCTTCTTAGATTTTCTGTTCTCTGATCTTCTCGGTCTTCTTGATCTGTTCGGTCTTCTCAGGTCTTCTCTGTTCGGATCTGTCGGTCTTCTCAGGATCTGTCTCGTCTTCTCTGATCTGTCTCGGTCTTCTCGGATCTGTCTCGGTCTCTCTGATTTCTCGGTTTCTGATCTGTCTTGTCTTCTCGATTGTCTCGGTCTCTCGATCTGTCTCGGTCTTCTCACTGTCTGTTTCTCTCTGTCTGTCTCTTGGATGTCTCGTCTTCTGGTCGTCTTGGTCTTTTGGATCTCTCTGTCTTTTGATCTGTCTGTCTTCTGATTGTCTGTCTCTTGATTGTCTCGTCTTTTGATTGTCTGGTCTCTGATGTCTGGTCTCTTATGTCGTCTTGATCTGTTCGTCTTCTCGATCTGCGTCTTCTGATTCGTCTTATCTGTTTGATCTGTTGTCTTGATGTCTTGGTCTTCTCTAGGATCTGTTCTCTGGTCTTCTCTAGGATCTGTTCTCTGGTCTTCTCTAGGATCTGCTCTCTGGTCTTCTCTATGATCTGTTCTCTGGTCTTCTCTATGATCTGTTCTCTGGTCTTCTCTAGGATCTGCTCTCTGGTCTTCTCTAGGATCTGTTCTTGGGCCTTCTCTATGATCTGGTTTCAGGTCTCTCTTCGGATCTGGTCTCGTGTCTTCTCTAGGATCTGGTTCTCTTGTCTTCTCTAGGATCTGCTCTTGGGCCTTCTATAGGATCTGGTCTCAGGTCTCTCTTTGGATCTGTTCTCTGGTCTTCTCTAGGATCTGTTCTCTGGTCTTCTCTAGGATTTGTTCTTGGGTGTGCTGTAGAATCTGGTCTCAGGTTTCTCTTCGGATCTGGTCTCGGGTCTCTCTTCGGATCTGGTCTCAGGTCTCTCTTTGGATCTGGTCTCAGGTCTTTCTTTGGATCTGGTCTCAGGTCTCTCTGTGAATCTGGTCTCGGGTCTCTCTTCGGATCTGGTCTCAGGTCTCTCTTCGGATCTGGTCTCGGGTCTCTCTTCGGATCTGGTCTCGGGTCTCTCTTTGGATTTGGTCTCAGGTCCCTCTTCAGATCTGGTCTCAGGTCTCTCTTCAGATCTGGTCTCAGGTCTCTCTTCAGATCTGGTTTCAGGTTTCTCTTCGGATCTGGTCTCTCTTTGGATCTGGTCTCAGGTCTCTCTTTGGATCTGGTCTCAGGTCTCTCTTTGGATCTGGTCTCAGGTCTCTCTTTGGATCTGGTCTCAGGTCTCTCTTTGGATCTGGTCTCAGGTCTCTCTTCGGATCTGGTCTCAGGTCTCTTTTCGGATCTGGTCTCAGGTCTCTCTTCGGATCTGGTCTCAGGTCTCTTTTCGGATCTGGTCTCGGGTCTGTCTTTGGATCTGGTCTCAGGTCTCTCTTTGGATCTGGTCTCAGGTCTCTTTTCGGATCTGGTCGGGTATTCAGCCCCTTTGCTCAGTGTTGATGATAAGTATTCAGCCCCTTTGCTCAGTATTGATGATAAGTATTCAGCCCCTTTGCTCAGTGTTGATGATAGATATTCAGCCCATTTGCTCAGTATTGATGATAAGTATTCAGCCCCTTTGCTCAGTATTGATGATAAGTATTCAGCCCCTTTGCTCAGTATTGATGATAAATATTCAGCCCCTTTGCTCAGTATTGATGATAAATATTCAGCCCCTTTGCTCAGTATTGATGATAAGTATTCAGCCCCTTTGCTCAGTATTGATGATAAGTATTCAGCCCCTTTGCTCAGTATTGGTGATAAGTATTCAGCCCCTTTGCTCAGTATTGGTGATAAGTATTCAGCCCCTTTGCTCAGTATTGGTGATAAGTATTCAGCCCCTTTGCTCAGTATTGATGATAAGTATTCAGCCCCTTTGCTCAGTATTGATGATAAGTATTCAGCCCCTTTGCTCAGTATTGATGATAAGTATTCAGCCCCTTTGCTCAGTATTGATGATAAGTATTCAGCCCCTTTGCTCTCTATTGATGATAAGTATTCAGCCCCTTTGCTCAGTATTGATGATAAGTATTCAGCCCCTTTGCTCAGTGGTGATGATAAGTATTCAGCCCCTTTGCTCAGTGTTGATGATAAGTATTCAGCCCCTTTGCTCAGTATTGATGATAAGTATTCAGCCCCTTTGCTCAGTATTGATGATAAGTATTCAGCCCCTTTGCTCAGTATTGGTGATAAGTATTCAGCCCCTTTGCTCAGTATTGGTGATAAGTATTCAGCCCCTTTGCTCAGTATTGATGATAAGTATTCAGCCCCTTTGCTCAGTGTTGATGATAAGTATTCAGCCCCTTTGCTCAGTATTGATGATAAGTATTCAGTCCCTTTGCTCAGTATTGGTGATAAGTATTCAGCCCCTTTGCTCAGTATTGATGATAAGTATTCAGCCCCTTTGCTCAGTATTGATGATAAGTATTCAGCCCCTTTGCTCAGTATTGATGATAAGTATTCAGCCCCTTTCCTCAGTATTGGTGATAAGTATTCAGCCCCTTTGCTCAGTATTGGTGATAAGTATTCAGCCCCTTTGCTCAGTATTGATGATAAGTATTCAGCCCCTTTGCTCAGTATTGATAAGTATTCAGCCCCTTTGCTCAGTATTGGTGATAAGTATTCAGTCCCTTTGCTCAGTATTGATGATAAGTATTCAGCCCCTTTGCTCAGTATTGATAAGTATTCAGCCCCTTTGCTCAGTATTGATAAGTATTCAGCCCCTTTGCTCAGTATTGATAAGTATTCAGCCCCTTTGCTCAGTATTGGTGATAAGTATTCAGCCCCTTTGCTCAGTATTGATGATAAGTATTCAGCCCCTTTGCTCAGTATTGGTGATAAGTATTCAGTCCCTTTGCTCAGTATTGATGATAAGTATTCAGCCCTTTGCTCAGTATTGGTGATAAGTATTCAGTCCCTTTGCTCAGTATTGGTGATAAGTATTCAGCCCCTTTGCTCAGTATTGGTGATAAGTATTCAGCCCCTTTGCTCAGTATTGGTGATAAGTATTCAGCCCTTTGCTCAGTATTGGTGATAAGTATTCAGTCCCTTTGCTCAGTATTGGTGATAAGTATTCAGTCCCTTTGCTCTGTATTGATGATACGTATTCAGCCCCTTTGCTCAGTATTGATGATAAGTATTCAGCCCCTTTGCTCAGTATTGATGATAAGTATTCAGCCCTTTGCTCAGTATTGATGATAAGTATTCAGCACCTTTGCTCAGTATTGATGATAAGTATTCAGCCCCTTTGCTCAGTATTGATGATAAGTATTCAGCCCTTTGCTCAGTATTGGTGATAAGTATTCAGCCCCTTTGCTCAGTATTGGTGATAAGTATTCAGCCCCTTTGCTCAGTATTGATGATAAGTATTCAGCCCCTTTGCTCAGTATCGATGATAAGTATTCAGCCCCTTTGCTCAGTATTGGTGATAAGTATTCAGCCCCTTTGCTCAGTATTGATGATAAGTATTCAGCTCCTTTGCTCAGTATTGATGATAACTATTCAGCCCCTTTGCTCAGACGCTCATATGTAAGTCACCTGCTGTCCATTCCCTTGTGATCCTCCTTGAGATGGTTCTACTCCTTCATTGGAGTTCATTGAGACCAACATCACAAAACATTCACTGATCTCAGGTCTACCAGGCATTGCTCCCACCTAGCCAGAATTCTACTCCACACTGATGAGGGGCAACACCCCGAAACAGCTGTCTGTGGATGGATACCTGGCTCTGTTAATTCCCTTGTCATATCCTTAAGCTCGTAACTGAGCAGGATAGTGACTAAAAGGGCCACTTAATATGGTGGTTATGGTGGTCTCCGCAAGGAGCCACCCCAGGGCTAGGTCCTTCCTGGAGGATAATCTGACTAGTCCCATATTTGAGACTCTTAATCGAGGCTCCACGGACTCCATTTGCAAAGTCAGCTGGTAGGCGGTATACTCGTCCATCATAGTGGTCGCTATTCTTCTCAGACTGACCTGTTTGCCGGCCCGGTGGATAAGTACCCTGGATCTGCTGGTGAACTGTCTCCTTGCTTCCTACCTGTGACCACTCTGCAACTCTATCCACAGTTACCTCCAACATCCACCACTTTCAACGTCATCTACTACAACTCCCCGGGGGCCTGCTCCTGCTGAATGGGAGTAATATACCTTGCAGCATCACCATCTATTCCCTGGGAAGTAACTACCTGCAGCGCTGGCCATCCCTGGCCAGATACCTCAACTGGCATCACAAACTATCTACTAACTTTATCCCCTATAAATAACCCCTTTTCATGTGCAGTACGGGCCCCGGTGCTGGGCAATCACCACCATGATGTAAGTTGAAACAACCTCTGCCCGGCTACCGAGTACCCCGACTTTTGCAACTGCGATACAGATATATACTGAAGGTGGTTCTGATGTATTTATTCATTCATGTACTGATGGTAGCACTGGTGCTGTATTTATGTACGTGAAGGTGGTTCTGATGTATTTATTCATTCATTCATGTACTGATGGTAGCACTGGTGCTGTATTTATGTACGTGAAGGTGGTTCTAACGCTGCATTTGTATTCTGATGATGGTTCTGGTGTAGCATTTGTGAGTAATGATGGTTCTGATACTGCAGTCATGTACTTTTATCTGATCTGGATTATAAAAGGGGCTCAGTATAATTTTGCCTATAAATGTTGGGTGGGACATTTTATTTATACATTTTAATTAAAGTTATAGTTTAATATCTATTCACGCCCCCTTTTCACTAATCTTTCAATTCTTTTTTTATTATCAGTCATGTACTGACAGTAGTTCTAGTTCTGCATTTGTGTACTTGAAGGTGGTTCTGGCACTGCATTTGTGTACTGTCAAACGTTCTGGTGCTGCATTCATGCACTTATAATGTTTCTGGTGCTACATTTGTGCACTGATGGGGGTTCTGATGTTGCATTTATATACTGATGGTGGTTCTGATGTTGCATTCATGTACTAATGGTGGCCATGGTCTTGCATTTATATACTGAAGGTGGTTCTGGTGTTGCGTTCATGTACTAATGGTGGTCATGGTCTTCGATTTATATACTGATGGTGGTTCTGGTGTTGCGTTCATGTACTGATGGTGGTTCTAACACTGCATTCATCTACGGATAGTGAGGCGGTGTTGCATTCATGTACTGATGGTGGTTCTAACACTGCATTCATCTATGGATAGCGGGGCTGGTGTTGCATTCATGTACTGAATTGGTTTTGGTGTCACATTCATGAACTAATGTACTGATGGTGGTTCTGGCACTGCACTCATATGCTGACTGTTGTTCTGCTTTTGTACACATTTAGCAATCCATAATGTGTTACATGGTAAGGTAAATCTTAACAAACCTCAAAATGTAAAGATTTCAGATTATGAGGATGATTTGGGCATTTTAGGTTACCGTGTGTTCATGTGTGAACTCAAATTTTTCAAATCCTCATAAAATAATTAAAACCTGGTTCTTGTGATGTATTAATGTACTGATGACGGTTCTGGTGATGTTTTCATGTAATTACTCATTTTTTAAATAATTACGTCCCATGGGAATGGTTTATTATGCAATGTGGCCCTGGGACCAAAAAATGTTTTAAAGCACTATTGGGCGTGTCCTTCATATAGGCGAATCGTCGTATCCTCCCTCCTGGGGCGTCACAGTTCAGGTGAGAATGTTTTCAGAGTGGAACAATCTGCAGTTTTGCCTTTTGTTATTAGGTTAGAAGAGGCGCTCCGCCTGCAGGAGACACAACTAGAGATGGAGAGACACAACCACGAGCGAGATGTGTGCCACCTCCATGATCAGCTCCAGGCTTCCCATGAGAAGATCCAGGAGATGACGCGGCTCAGCGAGGACTACCGTGCCCTGCAAAAAGGTGTGCGCCCAAAAGGGACCCCCACCTCACCTAAACATCAATATCACACAGTACAATCTGACCCCTGTTCAAGGTCCTCCATCTCCCCACACTAATCACAGTCCTCCTCCTCCTGACACCTGTTCAAGGTCCTCCTCCTCCCCAGACACGGATCACAGTCCTCCTCCGCCCCAGACGAGGATCACAGTCCTCCTCCTCCCCAGACGAGGATCACAGTCCTCCTCTTCCCCAGACACTGATCACAGCACTCCTTTTCTCCAGCACTCCTTCTCTTCAGCACTCCTTCTCTTCAGCACTCCTCTCCAGCACATCTCCTCTCCAGCACTCCTTCTCTCCAGCACCTCTCCTCTCCAGCACATCTCCTCTCCAGCACATCTCCTCTCCAGCACATCTCCTCTCCAGCACCTCTCCAGCACATCTCCTCTCCAGCACATCTCCTCTCCAGCACTCATTCTCTCCAGCACATCTCCTCTCCAGCACATCTCCTCTTCAGCACATCTCCTCTTCAGCACATCTCCTCTCCAGCACACCTCCTCTCCAGCACTCCTTCTCTCCAGCACATCTCCTCTTCAACACTCCTTCTCTCCAGCACATCTCCTCCCCAGCAAATCTCCTCTCCAGCACATCTCCTCTCCAGCACTCCTCTCCAGCACATCCCTCTCCAGCACATCCCCTCTCCAGCACTCCTTCTCTCCAGCACTCCTTCTCTCCAGACATTCTCTCCAGCACTCTTCTCTCCAGCACATCTCCTCTTCAGCACATCTCCTCTCCAGCACTCTCCTCCCAGCACATCTCCTCTCCAGCACATCTCCTCTCCAGCACATCTCCTCTTCAGCACATCTCCTCTTCAGCACATCTCCTCTCCAGCACACCTCCTCTCCAGCACTCCTTCTCTCCAGCACATCTCCTCTTCAACACTCCTTCTCTCCAGCACATCTCCTCCCAGCAATCTCCTCTCCAGCACATCTCCTCTCCAGCACATCTCCTCTCCAGCACTCCTCTCCAGCACATCCCTCTCCAGCACATCCCCTCTCCAGCACATCCCCTCTCCAGCACTCCTTCTCTCCAGCACATCTCCTCTCCAGCATCCTTCTCTCCAGCACATCTCCTCTTCAGCACATCCTCTCTCCAGCGCTCCTCCTCTTCAGCACTCCTCCTCTCCAGCACATCTCTTCAGCACTCCTTCTCTCCAGCACATCTCCTCAGCACTCCTTCTCTCCAGCACATCTCCTCTCCAGCACATCTCCTCTCCAGCACATCTCCTCTTCAGCACATCTTCTCTCCAGCCATCTCCTCTCCAGCACATCTCCTCTCCAGCACATCTCTTCAGCTCTCATTCTCTCCAGCACATCTCCTCTCCAGCACATCTCCTTTCCAGCACATCTCCGTTCCAGCACATCTCCTCTCCAGCCCATTCCTCTCCAGCACATCTCCTCTCTAGCACATCTCCTCTCCAGCACTCCTTCTCTCCAGCACATCTCCTCTCCAGCACATCTCCTCTCCAGCACATCTCCTCTCCAGCACATCTCCTATCCAGCACATCTCCTATCCAGCCATCTCCTCTCCAGCACATCTCCTCTCCAGCACTCCTTCTCTCCAGCACATCTCCTCTCCAGCACACCTTCTCTCCAGCACATCTCCGTTCCAGCACATCTCTTCTCCAGCACATCTCCTCTTCAGCACATCTCCTTTCCAGCACATCTCCTCTCCAGCACATCTCCTCTCCAGCACATCTCCTCTCCAGCACTCCTTCTCTCCAGCACATCTCCTCTCCAGCACACCTTCTCTCCAGCACATCTCCTCTCCAGCACATCTCCTCTCCAGCACACCTTCTCTCCAGCACATTCCCTCTCCAGCACATCTCTCCAGCACATCTCCTCTCCAGCACATCTCCTCTTCCAGCACATCTTCTCTCCAGCACATCTCCTCTCCAGCACATCTCCTCTCCAGCACATCTCTTCAGCTCTCATTCTCTCCAGCACATCTCCTCTCCAGCACATCTCCTTTCCAGCACATCTCCGTTCCAGCACATCTCCTCTCCAGCACCATTTCCTCTCCAGCACATCTCCTCTCTAGCACATTCTCCTCTCCAGCACTCCTTCTCTCCAGCACATCTCCTCTCCAGCACATCTCCTCTCCAGCACATCTCCTCTCCAGCACATCTCCTATCCAGCACATCTCCTATCCAGCACATCTCCTCTCCAGCACATCTCCTCTCCAGCACTCCTTCTCTCCAGCACATCTCCTCTCCAGCACACCTTCTCTCCAGCACATCTCCGTTCCAGCACATCTCTTCTCCAGCACATCTCCTCTTCAGCACATCTCCTTTCCAGCACATCTCCTCTCCAGCACATCTCCTCTCCAGCACATCTCCTCTCCAGCACTCCTTCTCTCCAGCACATCTCCTCTCCAGCACACCTTCTCTCCAGCACATCTCCTCTCCAGCACATCTCCTCTCCAGCACACCTTCTCTCCAGCACATTCCCTCTCCAGCACATCTCTCTCAGCACATCTCCTCTCCAGCATATCTCCTCTCCAGCACTCCTTCTCTCCAGCACATCTCCTCTCCAGCACATCTCCTCTCCAGCACTCCTTCTCTCCAGCACATCTCTCCAGCACTCCTTCTCTCCAGCACATCTCCTCTCCAGCACATCTCTCCAGCACATCTCCTCTCCAGCACTCCTTCTCTCCAGCACATCTCCTCTCCAGCGCATCTCTCCAGCACATCTCCTCTCCAGCACTCCTTCTCTCCAGCACATCTCCTCTCCAGCACATCTCTCTCTCCAGCACATCTCTCCAGTGCATCCTTTCTCTTGCAGTTTTCCAGTCTCCTCTGATCAGACAGAAGCAGAACGCGTTGTCAGCAGTGATCGCTCCTCTTCACAGGACTCCGGGCTCTGTGGTCAGTCACTAATCTGTTATTCCTATCCTCCTGCTGAATGATGGCGGTATTGTTCCCCTGATGATGATGATCATTCTGCTCTGCAGATGTCCAGTTACCTGAATACAACAGGACGCCTGTACGAGCAGCTGCTGCAGGTCCAGAACCGAGTGCTGGACGGTAAGATTCACCTACATGTCAGGTGACAGTGTTCTAACCCCGCCCCTGACTAACCACAGTGTTCTAACCCCGCCCTGACTAACCATAGTGTTCTAACCCCGCCCGTGACTAACCACAGTGTTCTAACCCCGCCCCTGACTAACCACAGTGTTCTAACCCCACCCCTGACTAACCACAGTGTTCTAACCTCACCCCTGACTAACCAGTGTTCTAACCCCGCCCCTGACTAACCACAGTGTTCTAACCCCACCCCTGACTAACAACAGTGTTGTAACCCCGCACCCTGACTAACCACAGTGTTGTAACCCCACCCCTGACTAACCACAGTGTTTTAACCCTGCCCCTGACTAACCACAGTGTTCTAACCCTGCCCCTGACTAACCACAGTGTTCTAACCCCGCCCCTGACTAACCACAGTGTTCTAACCCCGCCCCTGACTAACCACAGTGTTCTAACCTCGCCCCTGACTAACCACAGTGTTCTAACCCCGCCCTGACTAACCACAGTGTTCTAACCCCGCCCTGACTAACCACAGTGTTCTAACCCCGCCCCTGACTAACCACAGTGTTCTAACCCCGCCCTGACTAACCACAGTGTTCTAAACCCGCCCCTGACTAACCAGTGTTCTAACCCCGCCCTCACTAACCACAGTGTTCTAACGCCGCCCCTGACTAACCACAGTGTTCTAACCCCGCCCCTGACTAACCACAGTGTTCTAAACTCGACCTGACTTACCAGTGTTCTAAACCCGACCCTGACTTACCAGTGTTCTAACCCCGCCCTGACTAACCACAGTGTTCTAGCCCCGCCCCTGACTAACCACAGTGTTCTAACCCCACCCCTGACTAACCACAGTGTTCTAACCCCACCCTGACTAACCACAGTGTTCTAACCCCGCCCCTGACTAACCAGTCTTCTAACCCTGCCCCTGACTAACCACAGTGTTCTAACCCCGCCCCTGACTAACCACAGTGTTCTAACCACGCCCCTGACTAACCAGTGTTCTAACCCCGCCCCTGACCAACCACAGTGTTTTAACACTGCCACAGACTAATAGTGTTCTAACCCCGCCCCTGACTAACACAGTCTTGTAACCCCTCCTCTGATTAACCAGTGTTCTAACCCCGCCCCTGATTAACCACAATGTTCTTACCCCATCCCTTACTTACTACAGTGGAAATAACCTCATCTCTAATCTTCCATGATTTCCACCCCCTGACTGTCCAGGAGGGGTCTGACCTGTCCCTACCCTGTCCTCCTCCTCCTCCTCTTTCTCCTCCTCCTCCTCCTCTTCCTCCTCCTCTTCCTCTTCTTCCTCCTCCTCTTCTTCTTCCTCCTCCTCCTCTTCCTCCACCTCCTCTTCCTCCTCCTCCTCTTCCTCCACCTCCTCTTCCTCCACCTCCTCTTCCTCCTCCTCCTCTTCCTCCTCCTACTCTTCCTCCTCCTACTCTTCCTCTTCTTCCTCCTCCTCTTCCTCTTCTTCCTCCTCCTCCTCCTCCTCTTCCTCCTCCTCCTCCTCCTCTTCCTACTCCTCCTCCTCCTCTTCTTCCACTTATGACTCTTTATTTCCTGCAGATTTTGATCAGTGGTTAAAAACAGCGTGAGCATATCAGAAGAGGAAGAGTCACCAGAGAAAGAGGTACAACCCCCAGCATCCCCCTTGTCCTCTGTGGTTGTAGTCCAGTGTGTAGGTGGGGGCTGCCCCTCAGGGGATGTCCTTACCAGGTCCAGCAGTGACTGCCTCTGCTGACTGTGGCAATGGCAGCTGCTCTAGGGGACGCTGGCACCCTCCAGTGAGGTGTACTGGTGTGGCTGGGACTTATGGTGCTGCCAATCCTTGGTGTGTACAGCTCCTGCTGTGGCTGTGGTGCAGCATCGCCCCTTGTGTGAATCCCCCTGTAGATGTCCCCGTCTGTCTACCTATCTATGTACTTCCCCTGGGAATACCCCTCTGCGTACTCTCCCACTGTGTACACCCTTTTGTAGATGCCCCCTGTGTATACCTATTGTGAGGCATGGACGGCATGGCCCCATGGCCGGGGTGCTTCTCATAGTTTGCAGCACAGGTGCCTGTTCACGTGAGCCTGTTTCACTGGGTGTGAATGCATGGGTTAATCCTGACCAATGCACAATGGGTTAAACATCTAAGAGGTTCATGACACTAATGAGTGGCCAAGAGATTGGTGTGTGCTGATTGCTGACAGTCCCAGGTGTGGGTGTGTGTCAGGTGTGGGTGTGTCAGGAGTGGGTGTGCCATGTGGGTGTGTGTCAGGTGTGGGTGTGTGTCAGGTGTGTGTGTCAGGTGTGTGTGTCAGGTGTGTGTGTCAGGTGGGGGTGTGTCAGGTGGGGGTGTGTCAGGTGTGTGTGTGTCAGGTGTGGGTGTGTCAGGTGTGTGTGTGTCAGGTGGGGGTGTGTCAGGTGGGGGTGTGTCAGGTGGGGGTGTGTCAGGTGTGTGTGTGTCATGTGGGGGTGTGTCAGGTGTGTGTGTGTCAGGTGTGTGTGTGTCAGGTGTGTGTGTGTCAGGTGTGTGTGTGTCAGGTGTGGGTGTGTCAGGTGTGTGTGTGTCAGGTGTGTGTGTCAGGTGGGGGTGTGTCAGGTGTGTGTGTCAGGTGTGGGGTGTCAGGTGGGGGTGTGTCAGGTGGGGTGTGTCAGGTGGGGGTGTGTCAGGTGGGGGTGTGTCAGGTGTGTGTGGTCAGGTGGGGTGTGGTCAGGTGGTGGTGTGTCAGGTGGTTGTGTGTCAGGTGGGGTGTGTGTGTCAGGTGTGTGTGTGTCAGGTGTGTGTGTGTCAGGTGGTGTGTGTGTCAGGTGTGGGTGTGTCAGGTGTGTGTGTGTCAGGTGGGGGTGTGTCAGGTGGGGGTGTGTCAGGTGTGTGTGTGTCAGGTGTGTGTGTGTCAGGTGGGGGTGTGTCAGGGTGTGTGTGTCAGGTGGGGGTGTGTCAGGTGTGGGTGTGTCAGGTGTGTGTGTGTCAGGTGGGGGTGTGTCAGGTGGGGTGTGTCAGGTGTGTGTGTGCAGGTGTGGTGTGTCAGGTGTGGGTGTGTTTAGGTGTGTGTGTGTCAGGTGGGGGTGTGTCAGGTGTGTGTGTCAGGTGGGGGTGTGTCAGGTGGGGGTGTGTCAGGTGGTGTGTCAGGGGTGTGCGGTGTGGTGTGTCAGGTGGGTGGGTGTGTGTCAGGTGGGGGTGTGTCAGGTGGGGGTGTGTCAGGTGGTGGGTGTGTCAGGTGGGGTGTGTCAGTGGGGTGTGTCAGTGCTGGGTGTGTCAGTGGAGGATGTGGTTGGTGAGCAGACTTCTGAGTGTGTAGGGAGAGGGTCATGCAGATCGACCTTGAGATTGGAGTCGAGGTTTCTTCCCTTTGGGACATGAGGGGAACCGGCCCTTCTCCATGCGGGAGGCACCTGTCCCTCTGTTGCTGGTGTGGTAGCCGGTGACCAGGACGGGGTGTGATGCTCCTGGAGTTGGGGAACCGTGGCTGACCCTGGAGGGGCTTATTCAGGTGTGCGGCGAAACACATGCTGGAGGAGACCTTGGGGGACGCCTGGTGTACCTGGTGGCTCAGGTTGGTAAACCCAGTTTTGTGCCTGGTAAGGACATGGTCCAGGGATGTTATGTGGACTAACTGTGCTGCGTATATGTGTGCCAGGCGGGCATAGCCGCCATGATGTGATGTATTGATGAAAAACCCTACGGGAGGTGAATATGAGAATAGTGCCAGGCGGGCATAGCCGCCATTGGGTCCGACTAGGTAGTCAGTAAAGGACCTGTTGAGTTGGTGAATCACCAGGGCGTATGTAGAATGACCCTGTGTGAAGGATGTGTGCTGGAGTGCGGGACTCATGATGGCAGATGTAGAAAGGTCGGGCATGAGGGGTCAACGCGGGAATAGGTGGAGGCTCCCTGGTGAGGACCCCTGTAATAGGATGGGGAATGATCCCTGTCAGACGGGCGGCTGCACCTGCCATTGGGACTGACTGATAGGTCACATGTGGTCCCGGTGATAAGTGATGATGTGTAATGTGATTGTAGTTAATATGGAATGTCCTGTAATGTGATGTGTCAGCGATATGTCGGGCCCCACGGGACTGGGGTACTCGGTACCAGACCGGACGGTGCTGGGGAAGTCACGGGTGGCTTGCATTCTCTTTCTCTACGTTGTGCGACACTGGACAGTATGGCGGTGACTCGGGCTCCTGTGAGTCCTAGTGCGTCACTGAGCTGCCTGTCCTTTGGGTTAGGGATCTCAATCTGGAACTCAGACCCCCCGTCGTGTTGTCTGGGGATGCCGGGTGAACTACGGTCCCCTCTAGAGCTGACACTCTACTCAGCCCAGCCTCCAGTAATCCTCAGCACGAGGCTCTACCAGGCCATGGAGGATCTCGGCAGGAGCTTGTTCCAAACATCTTGGAGATCTGCCCTGATCTTCTGTGTATGAGGCTTGGGTGGATCTTCTGTCTCCTCACTCTGTGACGTCTGGATGTTGGGAGTCGTTGTCCTCTGATGTCGGAGCCTCCTGGTGTGATCACTATGGGGAGGGTTATCGGGGGTCAGTGCACGCTTTATTTGAACTCTTCCATTGATGAACATTCTGTATCTTTGCACAGTGTGGATATTTCTGTATACATTACACATGCAGAGCTCTGGCCTCTTCCATGCTGATATTACCTGTCCTCTGCTGTGTTCACAGGTGCGGGGACGGTTCCTGAGCAGACTGGCAGAGATCTCTGAAGAGCTGTGTCTTCTGGAGCAGCAGAGGGAAGGTCTGGAGCAGTGCGGCGCCCCCTGCAGGGAGGTGGGTGCAGATTGTGGACGCTAATAATGATTACTGTCCTGTTCTGGCCTAATCCTGGTCCTGTTCAGACCTCGCCCTGGGCTCATCCTAGCCCTGTACTGGCCTTTTCCTGTTTTTGTCATAGTCCTATTCTGTCCTCATCCTCGTCGTGGTCCTGCTCTGTCCTCGTCGTGGTCCTGCTCTGTCCTCGTCGTGGTCCTGCTCTGTCCTCGTCGTGGTCTTACTCTGTCCTCGTCGTGGTCCTGCTCTGTCCTCGTCGTGGTCCTGCTCTGTCCTCGTCGTGGTCCTGCTCTGTCCTCGTCGTGGTCCTGCTCTGTCCTCGTCGTGGTCCTGCTCTGTCCTCGTCGTGGTCCTGCTCTGTCCTCGTCGTGGTCCTGTTCTATACTCGTTATGTTGCTGTCCTGTCCTCGTCATGGTTCTGCTCTGTTCTCGCCGCAGTCCTGCTCTGTCCTCATCCTTGCCCTGTCCTTGTTTTATTCTGGTCTCAGTGTGTGGGTACAAGATGGTGCTGTGCCATCGAAAAAAGGTGAAAATAATACTGGGGGTAGAGGACACATAAAGCTCCTCTCCAGTGAAGGGAACCCCTACTGGAGTGGTGTGTTAGTATTGGGCTGTGTTCACACGCTGCGCTCTCCCTCAGTATCTGCGCCCGTGTTACCAGCACAGTGATCGGAGTTTCACTTTTGCGGTTCAGTATTTTGTGGATGCGATTTTTGGCCGCGTCAATAGTTTGCACTTAATAGAGCGCTTCCTCCATCATAGGGGTAACGCGTCGCTCTTCACACAGTATAAGGGGAGGAGGATGTGATGTCAGAGGGAGCAGGGACAATCCTGTGTTATCTGTGCCCGGGAGGGTGTACATACGCTGCGACAGGGGAAGACGTGACCAATGGTAATCACAGAAACTAAATACCTCAAGTGTCAACGAGGCCAAATATACAGTCAGCCTACACATCTGTGTATACAGGGAGCTCCCCCTAGTGGTGACTGCAGACAGGATCTTATCATGTATCTCTGTATACAGGGAGCTCCCCCTAGTGGTGACTGCAGACAGGATCTTATCATGTATCTCTGTATACAGGGAGCTCCCCCTAGTGGTGACTGCAGACAGGATCTTATCATGTATCTCTGTATACAGGGAGCTCCCCCTAGTGGTGACTGCAGACAGGATCTTATCATGTATCTCTGTATACAGGGAGCTCCCCCTAGTGGTGACTGCAGACAGGATCTTATCATGTATCTCTGTATACAGGGAGCTCCCCCTAGTGGTGACTGCAGACAGGATCTTATCATGTATCTCTGTATACAGGGAGCTCCCCCTAGTGGTGACTGCAGACAGGATCTTATCATGTATCTCTGTATACAGGGAGCTCCCCCTAGTGGTGACTGCAGACAGGATCTTATCATGTATCTCTGTATACAGGGAGCTCCCCTAGTGGTGACTGCAGACAGGATCTTATCATGTATCTCTGTATACAGGGAGCTCCCCCTAGTGGTGACTGCAGACAGGATCTTATCATGTATCTCTGTATACAGGGAGCTCCCCCTAGTGGTGACTCAGACAGGACTTATCATGTATCTCTGTATACAGGGAGCTCCTCCTAGTGGTGCTGCAGACAGATCTTATCATGTATCTCTGTATACAGGGAGCTCCCCCTAGTGGTGACTGCAGACAGGATCTTATCATGTATCTCTGTATACAGGGAGCTCCCCTAGTGGTGACTGCAGACAGGATCTTATCATGTATCTCTGTATACAGGGAGCTCCCCTAGTGTGCTGCAGACAGGATCTTATCATGTATCTCTGTATACAGGGAGCTCCCCCTAGTGGTGCTGCAGACAGGATCTTATCATGTATCTCTGTATACAGGGAGCTCCCCCTAGTGGTGCTGCAGACAGGATCTTATCATGTATCTCTGTATACAGGGAGCTCCCCCTAGTGGTGACTGCAGACAGGATCTTATCATGTATCTCTGTATACAGGGAGCTCCCCTAGTGGTGACTGCAGACAGGATCTTATCATGTTCTCTGTATACAGGAGCTCCCCTAGTGTGACTGCAGATAGGATCTACATGTACTCTGTATACAGGGAGCTCCCCCTAGTGGTGACTGCAGACAGGATCTTATCATGTATCTCTGTATACAGGGAGCTCCCCTAGTGGTGACTGCAGACAGGATCTTATCATGTATCTCTGTATACAGGGAGCTCCCCCTAGTGGTGACTGCAGACAGGATCTTATCATGTATCTCTGTATACAGGGAGCTCCCCCTAGTGGTGACTGCAGACAGGATCTTATCATGTATCTCTGTATACAGGGAGCTCCCCTAGTGGTGACTGCAGACAGGATCTTATCATGTATCTCTGTATACAGGGAGCTCCCCTAGTGGTGACTGCAGACAGGATCTATCATGTATCTCTGTATACAGGGAGTCCCCCTAGTGGTGACTGCAGACAGGATCTTATCATGTATCTCTGTATACAGGGAGCTCCCCTAGTGGTGACTGCAGACAGGATCTTATCATGTATCTCTGTATACAGGAGCTCCCCCTAGTGGTGGCTGCAGACAGGATCTTATCATGTATCTCTGTATACAGGGAGCTCCCCTAGTGGTGACTGCAGACAGGATCTTATCATGTATCTCTGTATACAGGGAGCTCCCCCTAGTGGTGACTGCAGACAGGATCTTATCATGTATCTCTGTATACAGGGAGCTCCCCCTAGTGGTGACTGCAGACAGGATCTTATCATGTATCTCTGTATACAGGGAGCTCCCCCTAGTGGTGACTGCAGACAGGATCTTATCATGTATCTCTGTATACAGGGAGCTCCCCCTAGTGGTGCTGCAGACAGGATCTTATCATGTATCTCTGTATACAGGGAGCTCCCCCTAGTGGTGACTGCAGACAGGATCTTATCATGTATCTCTGTATACAGGGAGCTCCCCCTAGTGGTGACTGCAGACAGGATCTTATCATGTATCTCTGTATACAGGGAGCTCCCCCTAGTGGTGACTGCAGACAGGATCTATCATTATCTCTGTATACAGGGAGCTCCTCCTAGTGGTGCTGCACAGGATCTTATCATGTATCTCTGTATACGGGAGCTCCCCTAGTGGTGACTGCAGACAGGATCTTATCATGTATCTCTGTATACAGGGAGCTCCCCCTAGTGGTGGCTGCAGACAGGATCTTATCATGTATCTCTGTATACAGGGAGCTCCCCCTAGTGGTGACTGCAGACAGGATCTTATCATGATCTCTGTATACAGGGAGCTCCCCCTAGTGGTGGCTGCAGACAGGATCTTATCATGTATCTCTGTATACAGGGAGCTCCCCCTAGTGGTGACTGCAGACAGGATTTATCATGTATCTCTGTATACAGGGAGCTCCCCTAGTGGTGACTGCAGACAGATCTTATCATTTCTCTGTATACAGGGAGCTCCCCCTAGTGGTGACTGCAGACAGGATCTTATCATTATCTCTGTATACAGGGAGCTCCCCCTAGTGGTGACTGCAGACAGGATCTTATCATGTATCTCTGTATACAGGGAGCTCCTCCCTAGTGGTGACTGCAGACAGGATCTTATCATGTATCTCTGTATACAGGGAGCTCCCCTAGTGGTGACTGCAGACAGGATCTTATCATGTATCTCTGTATACAGGGAACTCCCCTAGTGGTGACTGCAGACAGGATCTTATCATGATATCTCTGTATACAGGGAGCTCCCCCTAGTGGTGACTGAGACAGGACTTATCATGTATCTCTGTATACAGGGGCTCCCCCTAGTGGTTGATGCAGACAGGATCTTATCATGTATCTCTGTATACAGGAGCTCCCCCTAGTGGTGACTGCAGACAGGATCTTATCATTATCTCTGTATAACAGGAGCTCCCCATGTGGTGACTGCAGACAGGATCTTATCATGTATCTCTGTATACAGGGAGCTCCCCCTAGTGTGACTGCAGACAGGATCTTATCATGTATCTCTGTATACAGGGAGCTCCCCATAGTGGTGACTGCAGACAGGATCTTATCATGTATCTCTGTATACAGGAGCTCCCCCTAGTGGTGACTCAGACAGATCTTACATGTATCTCTGATCAGGGAGCTCCCCCTATGGTGACTCAACAGGATTTATCATTAGTCTGTATACAGGAGCTCCCTAGTGGAATTTTGGGCTATTCACATTAGACTGATAACTGGGTCCTTTCTTATATATTGTTATGTAAGGACTTTTGATTCTAGAATTTTGAGGACTATGAGGTTTTGCATGAGGGACTCTGCTTATTGTGTTTAATTTATGCTATGCACCTGTTTTAAGTCCGATCTTTTCTCCATTACCTCTGCTCTCCACCTGCGGTCTCCAGTACTTCTTCTATCTGAATGCGGTCTTCAATACCTCTGCTACCCGCCTGCGGTCTCCAGTACCTCTGATCCTTGCATGCCATCTCTTGTATCTCTGCTCCCCTGCCTCCGGTCTCTTGTACTTCTGCTCCTGCCTGTGGTCTCCAGTATCTCTGCTCCCTGCCTGCATTCTCCTGTACCTCTGCTCCATGCCTCCGGTCTTCGGTACCTCTGCTCCCCTGCCTCCGGTCTCTTGTACCTCTGCTCCCCGCCTGTGGTCTTCGGTACCTCTGCTCCCCGCCTGCGGTCTCCGGTACCTCTGCTCCCCGCCTGCTGTCTGTGGTACCTCTGCTCCCCGCCTGCGGTCTCCGGTACCTCTGCTCCCCGCCTGCGGTCTCCGGTACCTCTGCTCCCCGCCTGCATTCTCCTGTACCTCTGCACCCTGCCTGCAGTCTGTGATACCTCTGCTCCCTGCCTGCAGTCTCTGGTACCTTGCTCCCCGCCTGTGGTCTCCTGTACCTCTGCTCCCTGCCTGCAGTCTGTGATACCTCTGCTCCCCGCCTGCCATCTCCGGCACCTCTGCTCCCCCGCCTGCCGTCTCCGGCACCTCTGCTCCCCGCCTGCGGTCTCCGGTACCTCTGCTCCCCTGTCTCCGGTCTCCTGTACCTCTGCTCCCTGCCTGTGGTCTCCTTTACCTCTGCTCCCTGCCTGTGGTCTCCTGTACCTCTGCTCCCCGCCTGCGGTCTCCGGCACCTCTGCTGCCCGCCTGCGGTCTCCGGTACCTCTGCACCCCGCCTGCGGTCTCCGGCACCTCTGCTCCCCGCCTGCCGTCTCCGGCACCTCTGCTCCCCGCCTGCGGTCTCCGGCACCTCTGCTCCCTGCCTGCGGTCTCCTGTACCTCTGCTCCCTGCCTGCGGTCTCCGGCACCTCTGCACCCCCCTGCCATCTCCGGCACCTCTGCTCCCCGCCTGCGGTCTCCGGTACCTCTGCTCCCTGCCTGTGGTCTCCTGTACCTCTGCTCCCTGCCTGTGGTCTCCTGTACCTCTGCTCCCTGCCTGCCGTCTCCGGCACCTCTGCTCCCCGCCTGTGGTCTCCGGCACCTCTGCTCCCCGCCTGCAGTCTCCGGTACCTCTGCTCCCTCGCCTGCGGTCTGTGGTACCTCTGCTCCCTGCCTGTGGTCTCCTGTACCTCTGCTCCCCGCCTGCCGTCTCCGGCACCTCTGCTCCCCGCCTGTGGTCTCCGGCACCTCTGCTCCCCGCCTGTGGTCTCCGGTACCTCTGCTCCCCGCCTGCGGTCTCCGGTACCTCTGCTCCCCGCCTGCAGTCTCCTGTACCTCTGCTCCCCGCCTGCGGTCTCCGGTACCCTGCTCCCCGCCTGCGGTCTCCGGTACCTCTGCTCCCCGCCTGCGGTCTCCGGTACCTCTGCTCCCCGCCTGCAGTCTCCTGTACCTCTGCTCCCCGCCTGCGGTCTCCGGTACCTCTGCTCCCCTGTCCTCCGGTACCTCTGCTCCCCGCCTGCAGTCTGTGATACCTCTGCTCCCCGCCTGCCGTCTCCGGCACCTCTGCTCTCCGCCTGCGGTCTCCGGTACCTCTGCTCCCCTGTCTCCTGGTACCTCTGCTCCCCGCCTGCAGTCTGTGATACCTCTGCTCCCCGCCTGCCGTCTCCGGCACCTCTGCTCTCCGCCTGCGGTCTCCGGTACCTCTGCTCCCCTGTCTCCGGTAGCTCTGCTCCACCGCCTGCGGTCTCCGGTATCTCTGCTCTCCGCCTGCGGTCTCCGGTACCTCTGCTCCCCACCTGCAGTCTCCTGTACCTCTGCTCCCCGCCTGCGGTCTCCTGTACCTCTGCTCCCCTCCTGTGGTCTCCGGTACCTGTGCTCCCCGCCTGCGGTCTCCTGTACCTCTGCTCCCCGCCTGCGGTCTCCGGTACCTCTGCTCCCTGCCTGCAGTCTCCGGTATCTCTGCTCTCCGCCTGCGGTCTCCGGTACCTCTGCTCCCCGCCTGCCGTCTCCGGTACCTCTGCTCCCTGCCTGCAGTCTCCTGTACCTCTGCTCCCTGCCTGCGGTCTCCTGTACCTCTGCTCCCCGCCTGCGGTCTCCTGTACCTCTGCTCCCCGCCTGCGGTCTGCGTACCTCTGCTCCCCGCCTGTGGTCTCCGGTACCTCTGCTCCCCGCCTGCGGTCTCCGGCACCTCTGCTCCCCGCCTGCGATCTCCGGTACCTCTGCTCCCCGCCTGCAGTCTGTGATACCTCTGCTCCCCGCCTGCGGTCTCCGGCACCTCTGCTCCCCGCCTGCGGTCTCCGGTACCTCTGCTCCCCCGCCTGCGGTCTCCGGTACTTGTGCTCCCCGCCTGCGGTCTCCTGTACCTCTGCTCCCCGCCTGCGGTCTCCGGTACCTGTGCTCCCCGCAGTGGCTGTGCAGTCACTTCAGATACTTTGCTGCGTTTTATGTTTTGGGTCCGATGCTCAATGTATTTTTGGAGAATTGTGGTTTTGATTAGTAATTGAAGCTGTAGGTGGAAGCACGTATGGGATCAAGGAGCTTCGCGGCCATTTAACCCCCGCGAGGCCTTGATGGAGCCCCACAGCACTGAGCAGCGCTGCGCTCCGGACAGGAGGGGGTTAATCAGGGAAACTCAAAGCAGATGGACAAAATTAAAAAGCATAAATTACTCCCATAAATTCCCGTGATGAAAATCCATCATTTAGGGCCGGAGCAGGTTGGAAGGGGTTACATATTTGGGTACTTAACGTTATTAAACAAAGTGTCAGTGAAGCCCCCGCTCAGAGCTCGGGGGCTTTGATCTGCTCAGACCTGATTGAACTTCTTGTATTTTTATCCCTGGTGAGGGAAGGTCTTCACTTTGTGGAGGGGATGATCAGGGCTGTAGTGGGGAAGGGGGGGGATGGCGCTGCAGGAGACCTTATAATAGGGGTCTCCTGTGTCACTGCTGCTGGGGGTCAATGAGTGTCAGTGATGGACAATGACTGGGAAAAGCTTGTCCTCTGATCAGTGATGGAGGGATAGTGCCGGTCCTGTCTGTGCTGGAGGGTCCTGGTCTGATCAGTGATGGAGGGATAGTGCCGGTCCTGTGTGTGCTGGAGGATCCTGGTCTGATCAGTGATTGGGGGATAGTGCCGGTCCTGTGTGTGCTGGAGGGTCCTGGTCTGATCAGTGATGGTGGGATAGTGCCGGTCCTGTGTATGCTGGAGGGTCCTGGTCTGATCAGTGATGGAGGGATAGTGCCGGTCCTGTGTGTGCTGGAGGGTCCTGGTCTGATCAGTGATGGAGGGATAGTGCCGGTCCTGTGTGTGCTGGAGGGTCCTGGTCTGATCAGTGATGGGGGGATAGTGACGGTCCTGTGTGTGCTGGAGGATCCTGGTCTGATCAGTGATGGGGGGATAGTGCCGGTCCTGTGTGTGCTGGAGGATCCTGGTCTGATCAGTGATGGGGGGATAGTGCCAGTCCTGTGTGTGCTGGAGGGTCCTGGTCTGATCAGTGATGGTGGGATAGTGTCGGTCCTGTGTGTGCTGGAGGATCCTGGTCTGATCAGTGATGGTGGGATAGTGCCGGTCCTGTGTGTGCTGGAGGGTCCTGGTCTGATCAGTGATGGAGGGATAGTGCCGGTCCTGTGTGTGCTGGAGGGTCCTGGTCTGATCAGTGATAGGGGGATAGTGCCGGTCCTGTGTGTGCTGGAGGGTCCTGGTCTGATCAGTGATGGAGGGATAGTGCCGGTCCTGTGTGTGCTGGAGGGTCCTGGTCTGATCAGTGATGGAGGGATAGTGCCGGTCCTGTGTGTGCTGGAGGATCCTGGTCTGATCAGTGATGGGGGATAGTGCCGGTCCTGTGTGTGCTGGAGGATCCTGGTCTGATCAGTGATGGGGGGATAGTGCGGGTCCTGTGTGTGCTGGAGGGTCCTGGTCTGATCAGTGATGGTGGGATAGTGCCGGTCCTGTGTGTGCTGGAGGGTCCTGGTCTGATCAGTGATGGTGGGATAGTGCCGGTCCTGTGTGTGCTGGAGGATCCTGGTCTGATCAGTGATGGGGGATAGTGCCGGTCCTGTGTGTGCTGGAGGGTCCTGGTCTGATCAGTGATGGTGGGATAGTGCCGGTCCTGTGTGTGCTGGAGGGTCCTGGTCTGATCAGTGATGGGGGGATAGTGCCGGTCCTGTGTGTGCTGGAGGGTCCTGGTCTGATCAGTGATGGAGGGATAGTGCCGGTCCTGTGTGTGCTGGAGGATCCTGGTCTGATCAGTGATGGGGGATAGTGCCGGTCCTGTGTGTGCTGGAGGATCCTGGTCTGATCAGTGATGGGGGGATAGTGCCGGTCCTGTGTGTGCTGGAGGGTCCTGGTCTGATCAGTGATGGTGGGATAGTGCCGTCCTGTGTGTGCTGGAGGGTCCTGGTCTGATCAGTGATGGTGGGATAGTGCCGGTCCTGTGTGTGCTGGAGGGTCCTGGTCTGATCAGTGATGGGGATAGTGCCGGTCCTGTGTGTGCTGGAGGATCCTGGTCTGATCAGTGATGGTGGGATGTACGGTCCTGTGTGTGCTGGGGGGTCCTGGTCTGATCAGTGATGGTGGGATAGTGCCGGTCCTGTGTGTGCTGGAGGGTCCTGGTCTGATCAGTGATGGTGGATAGTGCGGTCCTGTCTGTGCTGGAGGATCCTGGTCTGGTCAGTGATGGGGTGATAGTGCCGGTCCTGTGTGTGCTGGAGGGTCCTGGTCTGATCAGTGATGGGGGATAGTGCCGGTCCTGTGTGTGCTGGAGGGTCCTGGTCTGATCAGTGATGGGGGGATAGTGCCGGTCCTGAGTGTGCTAGAGGGTCCTGGTCTGATCAGTGATGGTGGGATAGTGCCGGTCCTGTGTGTGCTGGAGGCCTGGTCTGATCAGTGATGGAGGTATGTGCCGGTCCTGTGTGTGCTGGAGGGTCCTGGTCTGTCAATGATGGGGGATAGTGCCGGTCCTGTGTGCTGGAGGATCTGGTCTGATCAGTGATGGTGGGATAGTACGGTCCTGTGTGTGCTGGAGGGTCCTGGTCTGATCAGTGATGGTGGGATAGTGCGGTCCTGTGTGTGCTGGAGGGTCCTGGTCTGATCAGTGATGGTGGGATAGTGCCGGTCCTGTCTGTGCTGGAAGATCCTGGTCTGGTCAGTGATGGGGGATAGTGCCGGTCCTGTGTGTGTGGAGGATCTGGTCTGGTCAGTGATGGGGGGATAGTGCCGGTCTGTGTGTGCTGGAGGGTCCTGGTCTGATCAGTGATGGTGAGATAGTGCCGGTCCTGTGTGTGCTGGAGGGTCCTGGTCTGATCAGTGATGGTGGGATAGTGCGGTCCTGTGTGTGCTGGGGGTCCTGGTCTGATCAGTGATGGTGGGATAGTGCAGTCCTGTCTGTGCTGGAGGGTCATGGTCTGATCAGTGATGGTGGGCAGTGCACGGTCCTGTCGTGTGTGGGGGTCCTGGTTGATCAGTGATGGTGGGATAGTGCCGGTCCTGTGTGTGCTGGGGTCCTGGTCTGATCAGTGATGGTGGGATAGTGCCAGTCTGTGTGTGCTGGAGGGTCCTGGTCTGATCAGTGATGGGGGATAGGCGGTCCTGTGTGTGCTGGGGTCCTGGTCTGATCAGTGATGGTGGGATAGTACCGGTCCTGTGTGTGCTGGAGGTCCTGGTCTGATCAGTGATGGTGGGATAGTGCCGGTCTGTGTGTGCTGGAGGTCTGGTGATCAGTGCATGTGGCGGGTAGGCGGCACTGTGTGTGCTGGAGGATCGGTACTATGTGTACGGGGCCTGGTCATTGTGTGGCGGGCCACTATGTGTACGGCGAGGTGGCGGCACTATGTGTACGGGGCTGGCGGGCACTATGTGTACCGGGGGCTGGGTCAGGGCCACTGTGTGTACGGAGGGTGGCGGCACTTGTGTACGCTGTGGTGGCGGCACTTGTGTAGGGGGGCGGCACTATGTGTACGGGCTGGCATTGGCGGCACTATGTTCCGGTAGGTGGCGGCACTGTGTGTACGGGGTGGCGGCACTGTGTGTACGGGCTGGTCAGTGTGGCGGCACTTGTACGGGTGTCGCACGGGTGGGGCGGTGGCGGCACTATGTGTACGGGGTGGCGGCACTGTGTGTAGGGGCTGGTCAGTGTGGCGGCACTTGTGAACGGGGTGGCGGCACTGTGTGTACGGGGTGGCGGCACTGTGTGTACGGGGGGGCGCACTGTGTGTACGGGGTGGCGGCACTATGTGTACGGGGTGGCGGCACTGTGTGTACGGGGTGTGGCGGCACTGTGTGTACGGGGTGGCGGCACTGTGTGTACGGGCCTGGTCAGTGTGGCGGCACTATGTGACGGGGTGGCGGCACTGTGTGTACGGGGTGGTGCACTGTGTGTACGGGGGGCGGCACTGTGTGTACGGGGCCTGGTCATGTGGCGGCACTGTGTGTACGGGTGGCGGCACTGTGTGTACGGGTGGCGGCACTGTGTGTACGGGGTGGCGGCACTGTGTGTACGGGCCTGTAGGTGCGCACATGTGACGGGGCGCACTTGTGTACGGGGTGGCGGCACTGTGTGTACGGGGTGGCGGCACTGTGTGTACGGGTGGCGGCACTGTGTGTACGGGGCCTGGTCAGTGTGGCACTAGTGAACGGGGTGGCGGCACTATGTGTACGGGGTGGCACTGGTGACGGTGCGGCACTGTGTGTACGGGGTGGCGGCACTGTGTGTACGGGCTGGTCAGTGTGCGGCACTGTGTGAACGGGGTGGCGGCACTGTGTGTACGGGGTGGCGGCACTGTGTGTACGGGGTGGCGGCACTGTGTGTACGGGCTGGTCAGTGTGGCGGCACTGTGTGTACGGGTGGCGGCACTGTGTGTACGGGTGGCGGCACTGTGTGTACGGGGTGGCGGCACTGTGTGTACGGGGTGGCGGCACTGTGTGTACGGGTGCGGCACTGTGTGTACGGGGTGGCGGCACTGTGTGTACGGGGGGTCAGTGTGGCGGCACTGTGTGTACGGGGTGGCGGCACTGTGTGTACGGGGTGGCGGCACTGTGTGTACGGGGTGGCGGCACTGTGTGTACGGGTGGTCAGTGTGGCGGCACTATGTGACGGGGTGGCGGCACTGTGTGTACGGGGTGGCGGCACTGTGTGTACGGGGTGGCGGCACTGTGTGTACGGGGTCGGGCGGCACTGTGTGTACGGGGTGGCGGCACTGTGTGTACGGGGTGGCGGCACTATGTGTACGGGTGGCGGCACTGTGTGTACGGGGTGGCGGCACTGTGTGTACGGGGTGGCGGCACTGTGTGTACGGGGTGGCGGCACTGTGTGTACGGGCCTGTCAGGTGGCGGCACTATGTGACGGGGTGGCGGCACTATGTGTACGGCGGCACTGTGTGTAGGTGTGGCACTGTGTGTACGGGTGCGGCACGTGTGTACGGGGTGGCGGCGCTGTGTGTACGGGGTGGCGGCGCTGTGTGTACGGGGTGGCGGCACTTGTGTACGGGGTGGCGGCACTATGTGTACGGGGTGGCGGCACTGTGTGTACGGGGTGGCGGCACTGTGTGTACGGGGCCTGGTCAGTGTGGCGGCACTGTGTGTACGGGTGCGGCACTTGTGTACGGGTGGCGCACTGTGTGTACGGTGGCGGCACTGTGTGTACGGGGTGGCGGCACTGTGTGTACGGGCCTGGTCAGTGGGCGGCACTTGTGACGGGGTGGCGGCACTATGTGTACGGGCGGGGCAGTGTGACGGGGCACTGTGTGTACGGGTGGCGGCACTGTGTGTACGGGTGGCGGCACTGTGTGTACGGGTGGCGGCACTGTGTGTACGGGGTGGCGGCGCTGTGTGTACGGGGTGGCGCGCTATGGGTGGGCACATGTGTACGGGTGGCGCACTGTTGTACGGGTGGCGGCACTGTGTGTACGGGTGGTAGTGGCGCACTGTGTGTACGGGGTGGCGGCACTGTGTACGGGGTGGCGGCACTGTGTGTACGGGTGGGCGCGTAGTGTACGGGTGGCGGCGCTGTGTGTACGGGTGGCGGCACTGTGTGTAACGGGGTGGCGCACTGTGGTACGGGGTGGCGGCACTATGTGTACGGGGCCTGGTAAGTGTGGCGGCACATGTGTACGGATGGCGGCACTGTGTGTACGGGTGGCGGCACTGTGTGTACGGGTGGCGGCACTGTGTGTACGGGTGGCGGCACTGTGTGTACGGGGATGGCGGCACTATGTGTACGGGGTGCGGCACTTTGTACGGGTGGCGGCACTATGTGTACGGGGTGCGGCACTGTGTACGGTGGCACTGTGTGTACGGGGCCTGGTCAGTGTGCGGCACTGTGTGTACGCCGATGGCGGCACTGTGGACGTGCGCACTGGTGGCAGGGCCACTGTGTGTACGGGGTGGCGGCACTATGTGTACGGGGTGGCGGCACTATGTGTACGGGTGGCGGCACATGTGTGTACGGGGTGGCGGCACGTGTGTACGGGGTGCGCGGCACTGTGTGTACGGGGTGCGCACTGTGTGTCACGGGCGTATGGCGGCACTTGTGTACGGGGGTCGGCTGGCGCACTGTGTCGGGTTCGGAGGGTGGCGGCACTGTGTGTACGGGGTGAGCGGCACATTGTGGGTGACGGGTGGCGGCACTTGTGTACGGGGCAGGGTGGCGGCACTGTGTGTACGGGGCTTGGCGGCACTGTTGTACGGGGCGGCACGTGTGTACGGGTGTGCGGCACTGTGTGTACGGGTGGTGGCGGCACTATTGTACGGGGTGGCGGCACTGTGTGTACGGGGTGGCGGCACTATGTGTTACGGGGCCATGGTCGTGTGCGGCACTTGTGTACGGGTGGCGGCACTGTGGTGTACGTGGTGGCGGCACTGTGTGTACGGGGTGGCGGCACTGTGTGTACGGGGACTGTGCGGCACTGTGTGTACGGGTGGCGGCACGTTGTACGGGGTGGCGGCACTGTGTGTACGGGGTGGCGCCTGTGTGTACGGGTGGCGGCACTGTGTGTACGGGGTGGCGGCACTATGTGTACGGGGTGGCGGCACTGTGTGTACGGGGTGGCGGCGCTGTGTGTACGGGGTGGCGCACTGTGTGTACGGGTGGCGGCACTGTGTGTACGGGGTGGCGGCACTGTGTGTACGGGTGGCGGGCACTGTGTGTACGGGGTGGCGGCACTGTGTGTACGGGGTGGCGGCACTGTGTGTACGGTGGTGTGCGGCACATGTGCGACGGGGTGCGGCACTGTGTGTACGGGTGCGGCACTTGTGTACGGGTGGCGCACTGTAGTGTACGGGTCAGTGCGGCACTGTGTTGTCGCGGGTGGCGGCATGTGTACAGGGTGGCGGCACGTGTGTACCGGCCGGTACGCGGTGGCGGCACTGTGTGTACGGTCGGCATTGATGATACGGGGCCGGACGGTGTACGGGGTATGCGGCACTTGGCGTACGGCCGGTGGCAGGCACTGTGTGTACGGGGGGCACTGGTTCGGCGGCACCTCATGTACGATGGGTTCATCACTATGTGACGGGTGCACCGCACTGTGTGACGTGGTGGCACTTGGTACTGAGAGCAGGCGGGTGCCACTATGTGAGCAGGGGCTGCGGCGGTGTACTGCGCATGGAACGGGGGTCCCGGAACCAGGAGGTCCGGTCAGACAAGTGGCGGTCAGCTAGGACACGCACGCGGGCACAGTGGTCCACGGGGTGGCCGCACTGGTTGTACAGGGTGAACAGGTCCGCATGGAACAGGTGCCCAGGGTCCAAAGAGGTCGGCGGCACGCAGGTCCAGGGGTCCGCAGAGACTGCAGGGGTCCGCAGAGCCAGGGTCCCAGGCACCAGGTGTACGGGGTCCCAGAGCGCACAGGTGTACAGGGGTCCGCAGAGACAGGGTCCACAGGGGTCGCAGGACACAGGGTCACAGGGTCGCAGAGATGCGGGGTCCGCAGAGACACCAGGGTCCACAGGGGTCCGCAGAGATGCAGGGGTCCGCAGAGACACCAGGGTCCACAGGGGTCCGCAGAGATGCAGGGGTCCGCAGAGACACCAGGGTCCACAGGGGTCCGCAGAGACGCCGGGGTCCACAGGGGTCCACAGAGATGCAGGGGTCCGCAGAGATGCAGGGGTCCACAGAGACGCAGGGGTCAGCAGAGATGCAGGGGTCCACAGAGATGCAGGGGTCAGCAGAGATGCAGGGGTCCACAGAGATGCAGGGGTCCGCAGAGACACCAGGGGTCAGCAGAGATGCAGGGGTCTGCAGAGACACCAGGGTCCACAGGGGTCCGCAGAGACGCAGGGATCCGCAGAGACGCCGGGGTCCACAGGGGTCCACAGAGATGCAGGGGTCCACAGAGACGCAGGGGTCAGCAGAGATGCAGGGGTCCACAGAGATGCAGGGGTCAGCAGAGATGCAGGGGTCCACAGAGATGCAGGGGCCGCAGAGACGCAGGGGTCCGCAGAGACGCAGGGGTCCGCAGAGACACCAGGGTCCACAGGGGTCCGCAGAGACACCAGGGTCCACAGGGGTCCGCAGAGACACCAGGGTCCACAGGGGTCCGCAGAGATGCAGGGGTCCGCAGAGACACCAGGGTCCACAGGGGTCCGCAGAGACGCCGGGGTCCACAGGGGTCCACAGAGATGCAGGGTCCGCAGAGATGCAGGGGTCCACAGAGACGCAGGGGTCAGCAGAGATGCAGGGGTCCACAGAGATGCAGGGGTCAGCAGAGATGCAGGGGTCCACAGAGATGCAGGGGTCCGCAGAGACACCAGGGTCCACAGGGGTCCGCAGAGACGCAGGGATCCGCAGAGACGCCGGGGTCCACAGGGGTCCACAGAGATGCAGGGGTCCACAGGGGTCCACAGAGATGCAGGGGTCCGCAGAGATGCAGGGGTCCACAGAGACGCAGGGGTCAGCAGAGATGCAGGGGTCCACAGAGATGCAGGGGTCCGCAGAGACACCAGGGGTCAGCAGAGATGCAGGGGTCTGCAGAGACACCAGGGTCCACAGGGGTCCGCAGAGACGCAGGGATCCGCAGAGACGCCGGGGTCCACAGGGGTCCACAGAGATGCAGGGGTCCACAGGGGTCCACAGAGATGCAGGGGTCCGCAGAGATGCAGGGGTCCACAGAGACGCAGGGGTCAGCAGAGATGCAGGGGTCCACAGAGATGCAGGGGTCCGCAGAGACACCAGGGGTCAGCAGAGATGCAGGGGTCTGCAGAGACACCAGGGGTCAGCAGAGATGCAGGGGTCTGCAGAGACACCAGGGTCCACAGGGGTCCGCAGAGACGCAGGGATCCGCAGAGACGCCGGGGTCCACAGGGGTCCACAGAGATGCAGGGGTCCACAGGGGTCCGCAGAGACGCCGGGGTCCACAGGGATCCACAGAGATGCAGGGGTCCGCAGAGATGCAGGGGTCCACAGAGACGCAGGGGTCAGCAGAGATGCAGGGGTCCACAGAGATGCAGGGGTCCGCAGAGACACCAGGGTCCACAGGGGTCCGCAGAGACGCAGGGGTCCGCAGAGACGCCGGGGTCCACAGGGGTCCACAGAGACGCAGGGGTCCGCAGAGACGCCGGGGGCCGCAGAGCGCAGGGGCCGCAGACCGCAGAGACGCAGGGGGCCGCAGACTGCAGAGATGCAGGGGGCCGCAGACCGCAGAGACGCCGGGGGCCGCAGAGCGCAGGGGCCGCAGACCGCAGAGACGCAGGGGGCCGCAGACTGCAGAGATGCAGGGGGCCGCAGACCGCAGAGACGCAGGGGTCCGCAGAGTCAATCTTCCGGGGTAGGCTCGGCTCATGGTGCAGTGGGTCTATCCTATGACGTTGTAACGATGTTGGCAATGATCTCGGGGGCGCGGTCGTTAGGACATGGTTTCAGCATCACTGGTGAGATGTGACACGTGTAGATCTCGTGCACGACGCACCAATGATCCAGTGATCAGCGATCATTCACACGCACCAGCGATCGATCCCTGCTCATTGCTGTGAATAGGAGGATCCTAAACCACATCGTTATCGCGGTGTCACACACAACGATGCAGCAGGCTGGGTGATCCAGGATCATCTGATTACAGAACATGTTCAGCCTGTGATCCCTGATCCAACGATTTATCGTTACATCGCAGAGTCACACGTAACGAGGTCGTAACGATGTCGCTGGAACGTCTCCAAATCGAAACGCATAGGAAAGGAAATAAAGAAGATCTTTTGCTATCCAAATTGGATTCCTGGTGATTTGTGGGGACTGTAACACACCTTGTTTTCCCAATCCTTTGACTCCAAATCTGTGACATTTAAGTAATATCATTAACTATGTCGTGCCTGGAGGTCTCTCTTCTCTGTCCTCCATACCTGGAGGTCTCTCTTCTCTGTCCTCTATGCCTGGAGGTCTCTCTTCTCTGTCCTCCATACCTGGAGGTCTCTCTTCTCTGTCCTCCATACCTGGAGGTCTCTCTTCTCTGTCCTCCATACCTGGAGGTCTCTCTTCTCTGTCCTCCATACCTGGAGGTCTCTCTTCTCTGTCCTCTATGCCTGGAGGTCTCTCTTCTCTGTCCTCCGTGCCTGGAGGTCTCTCTTCTCTGTCCTCCGTGCCTGGAGGTCTCTCTCCTCTGTCCTCCGTGCCTGGAGGTCTCTCTTCTCTGTCCTCTATGCCTGGAGGTCTCTCTTCTCTGTCCTCTGTGCCTTGAGGTCTCTCTTCTCTGTCCTCCATACCTGGAGGTCTCTCTTCTCTGTCCTCTGTGCCTTGAGGTCTCTCTTCTCTGTCCTCCATACCTGGAGGTCTCTCTTCTCTGTCCTCCATACCTGGAGGTCTCTCTTCTCTGTCCTCTATGCCTGGAGGTCTCTCTTCTCTGTCCTCTATGCCTGGAGGTCTCTCTTCTCTGTCCTCCATACCTGAAGGTCTCTCTTCTCTGTCCTCCATACCTGAAGGTCTCTCTTCTCTGTCCTCCAAACCCAGAGGTCTCTCTTCTCTGTCCTCCGTGCCTGGAGGTCTCTCTTCTCTGTCCTCCGTGCCTGGAGGTCTCTCTTCTCTGTCCTCCATACCTGGGAGAGAATTCTTTGAAGTCGGATCTAGGAGGGGCAATAACTTGATCTGGATCCATAAATGCCGCCTGTACCCGTGAGGTCACTACAAGTATCTAGTGATGCCCTTTGGTCTGAGCCATGCACCCGCCACGTTTCGGGGGTTAGTTACCTCCTGTGCGTGTTCATGTTCATGTGACTGGATGACCTCCCATGAAGACTCGTCCGCCGGAATAATTTGTTTGCTAAATTGTCTAAATCTGTCAGCAAAATCCAGTCGTTGCTTTTCCTCGGCTGCATTGTCTCTAGCCAAGGTCTCCGAAATGATCCCGAGAGAGTCCCGAGAGGATCCCTGCTGTCCTCTCCTCACCTCGCTCAGGAGGATCAAAGACGTCTGAAGACCCCGGTGTGAAAATCTATATCGCTGTCTTTTCGTTACAATGTATCGTGTTCGGCGTTGCACCTGTACACATTATATGATGGAGTGCCGCAGTGTTTTGTTACTATGTATCGTGTTGAGCGTTGCACCTGTACACATTATATGATGGAGTGCCGCAGTATTTTCGTTACAATGTATCGTGTTCGGCGTTGCACCTGTACACATTATGTGATGGAGTGCGCAGGGTTTTGTTACAATATATCGTCTTCAGTGTTGCACCTGTACACACTATATGATGGAGTGCCGCAGTGTTTTGTTACAATGTATCGTGTTCGGCGTTGCACCTGTACACATTATATGATGGAGTGCCGCAGTGTTTTGTTACAAT
The DNA here is from genome assembly GCA_033576535.1 of Allobates femoralis. NCBI lineage: Eukaryota > Metazoa > Chordata > Amphibia > Anura > Aromobatidae > Allobates > Allobates femoralis. The sequence continues at coordinate 11,266,003 of JARQOC010000006.1, read as the reverse complement.
GTATTGTGTTCAGCGTTGCACCTGTACACATTATATGATGGAGTGCCGCAGTATTTTTGTTACAATGTATCGTGTTCGGCGTTGCACCTGTACACATTATATGATGGAGTGCCGCAGTATTTTGTTACTATGTATCGTGTTGAGCGTTGCACCTGTACACATTATATGATGGAGTGCCGCAGTGTTTTGTTACAATGTATCGTGTTCGGCGTTGCACCTGTACACATTATATGATGGAGTGCCGCAGTATTTTGTTACTATGTATCGTGTTGAGCGTTGCACCTGTACACATTATATGATGGAGTGCCGCTGTTTTTTTTGTTACAATGTATCATGTTCACTGTTGCACCTCTGCACATTATATGATGGAGTGCCGCAGTGTTTTGTTACAATGTATCATGTTCACTGTTGCACCTCTGCACATTATATGATGGAGTGCCGCAGTGTTTTGTTACAATGTATCGTGTTGAGCGTTGCACCTGTATACATTATATGATGGAGTGCCGCAGTGTTTTGTTACAATGTATCGTGTTGAGCGTTGCACCTGTATACATTATATGATGTAGTGCTGTAGTGTTTTGTTACAATGTGTCGTGTTGAGTGTTGCACCTGTACACATTATATGATGGAGTGCCGCAGTGTTTTGTTACAATGTATCGTGTTCAGCGTTGCACCTGTACACATTATATGATGGAGTGCCGCAGTGTTTTGTTACAATGTATCGTGTCGAGCGTTGCACCTGTACACATTATATGATGGAGTGCCGCAGTGTTTTGTTACAATGTGTCGTGTTGAGCGTTGCACCTGTACACATTATATGATGGAGTGCCGCAGTGTTTTCGTTACAATGTATCGTGTTCGGCCTTGCACCTGTACACATTATATGATGGAGTGCCGCAGTGTTTTGTTACAATGTATCGTGTTCGGCGTTGCACCTGTACACATTATATGATGGAGTGCCGCAGTGTTTTGTTACAATGTATCGTGTTGAGCGTTGCACCTGTATACATTATATGATGGAGTGCCGCAGTGTTTTGTTACAATGTATCGTGTTCAGTGTTGCACCTGTACACATTATATGATGGAGTGCCGCAGTGTTTTGTTACAATGTATCGTCTTCAGTGTTGCACCTGTACACATTATATGATGGAGTGCCGCAGTGTTTTGTTACAATGTATCGTGTTCGGCGTTGCACCTGTACACATTATATGATGGAGTGCCGCAGTGTTTTGTTACAATGTATCGTGTTCGGCGTTGCACCTGTACACATTATATGATGGAGTGCCGCAGTGTTTTGTTACAATGTGTCGTGTTCGGCGTTGCACCTGTACACATTATATGATGGAGTGCCGCAGTGTTTTGTTACAATGTATCGTGTTGAGCGTTGCACCTGTACACATTATATGATGGAGTGCCGCAGTGTTTTGTTACAATGTATCGTGTTCGGCGTTGCACCTGAACACATGATATGATGGAGTGCCGCAGTGTTTTGTTACAATGTATCGTCTTCAGTGTTGCACCTGTACACATTATATGATGGAGTGCCGCAGTGTTTTGTTACAATGTATCGTGTTCGGCGTTGCACCTGTACACATTATATGATGGAGTGCCGCAGTATTTTGTTACAATGTGTCGTGTTCGGCGTTGCACCTGTACACATTATATGATGGAGTGCCGCAGTGTTTTGTTACAATGTATCGTGTTCGGCGTTGCACCTGTACACATTATATGATGGAGTGCCGCAGTGTTTTGTTACAATGTATCGTGTTCGGCGTTGCACCTGTACACATTATATGATGGAGTGCCGCAGTGTTTTGTTACAATGTATCGTGTTCGGCGTTGCACCTGTACACATTATGTGATGGAGTGCGCAGGGTTTTGTTACAATATATCGTCTTCAGTGTTGCACCTGTACACATTATATGATGGAGTGCCGCAGTGTTTTGTTACAATGTATCGTGTTCGGCGTTGCACCTGTACACATTATATGATGGAGTGCCGCAGTATTTTGTTACTATGTATCGTGTTGAGCGTTGCACCTGTACACATTATATGATGGAGTGCCGCTGTTTTTTTTGTTACAATGTATCATGTTCACTGTTGCACCTCTGCACATTATATGATGGAGTGCCGCAGTGTTTTGTTACAATGTATCATGTTCACTGTTGCACCTCTGCACATTATATGATGGAGTGCCGCAGTGTTTTGTTACAATGTATCGTGTTGAGCGTTGCACCTGTATACATTATATGATGGAGTGCCGCAGTGTTTTGTTACAATGTATCGTGTTGAGCGTTGCACCTGTATACATTATATGATGTAGTGCTGTAGTGTTTTGTTACAATGTGTCGTGTTGAGCGTTGCACCTGTACACATTATATGATGGAGTGCCGCAGTGTTTTGTTACAATGTATCGTGTTCAGCGTTGCACCTGTACACATTATATGATGGAGTGCCGCAGTGTTTTGTTACAATGTGTCGTGTTGAGCGTTGCACCTGTACACATTATATGATGGAGTGCCGCAGTGTTTTGTTACAATGTATCGTGTTCAGCAATGCACCTGTACACATTATATGATGGAGTGCCGCAGTGTTTTGTTACAATGTATCGTGTCGAGCGTTGCACCTGTACACATTATATGATGGAGTGCCGCAGTGTTTTGTTACAATGTGTCGTGTTGAGCGTTGCACCTGTACACATTATATGATGGAGTGCCGCAGTGTTTTCGTTACAATGTATCGTGTTCGGCCTTGCACCTGTACACATTATATGATGGAGTGCCGCAGTGTTTTGTTACAATGTATCGTGTTCGGCGTTGCACCTGTACACATTATATGATGGAGTGCCGCAGTGTTTTGTTACAATGTATCGTGTTGAGCGTTGCACCTGTATACATTATATGATGGAGTGCCGCAGTGTTTTGTTACAATGTGTCGTGTTCAGCTTTGCACCTGTACACATTATATGATGGAGTGCCGCAGTGTTTTGTTACAATGTATCGTGTTCGGCGTTGCACCTGTACACATTATATGATGGAGTGCCGCAGTGTTTTGTTACAATGTGTCGTGTTCGGCGTTGCACCTGTACACATTATATGATGGAGTGCCGCAGTGTTTTGTTACAATGTATCGTGTTCGGCGTTGCACCTGTACACATTATATGATGGAGTGCCGCAGTGTTTTGTTACAATGTATCGTGTTCGGCGTTGCACCTGTACACATTATATGATGGAGTGCCGCAGTGTTTTCGTTACAATGTATCGTGTTGAGCGTTGCACCTGTACACATTATATGATGGAGTGCCGCAGTGTTTTGTTACAATGTATCGTGTTCGGCGTTGCACCTGTACACATTATATGATGGAGTGCCGCAGTGTTTTGTTACAATGTGTCGTGTTCAGCGTTGCACCTGTACACATTATATGATGGAGTGCCGCAGTGTTTTGTTACAATGTGTCGTGTTAGGCGTTGCACCTGTACACATTATATGATGGAGTGCCGCAGTGTTTTGTTACAATGTATCGTGTTCAGCGTTGCACCTGTACACATTATATGATGGAGTGCTGCAGTGTTTTGTTACAATGTGTCGTGTTCGGCGTTGCACCTGTACACATTATATGATGGAGTGCCGCAGTGTTTTGTTACAATGTATCGTGTTCGGCGTTGCACCTGTACACATTATATGATGGAGTGCCGCAGTGTTTTGTTACAATGTATCGTGTTCGGCGTTGCACCTGTACACATTATATGATGGAGTGCCGCAGTGTTTTCGTTACAATGTATCGTGTTAGGCGTTGCACCTGTACACATTATATGATGGAGTGCCGCAGTGTTTTGTTACAATGTATCGTCTTCAGTGTTGCACCTCTGCACATTATATGATGGAGTGCTGCAGTGTTTTGTTACAATGTATCGTGTTGAGCGTTGCACCTGTACACATTATATGATGGAGTGCCGCAGTGTTTTGTTACAATGTATCGTGTTCGGCGTTGCACCTGTACACATTATATGATGGAGTGCCGCAGTGTTTTCGTTACAATGTATCGTGTTAGGCGTTGCACCTCTGCACATTATATGATGGAGTGCCGCAGTGTTTTGTTACAATGTATCGTGTTCAGCGTTGCACCTCTGCACATTATATGATGGAGTGCTGCAGTGTTTTGTTACAATGTATCGTGTTGAGCGTTGCACCTGTACACATTATATGATGGAGTGCCGCAGTGTTTTGTTACAATGTATCGTGTTCGGCGTTGCACCTGTACACATTATATGATGGAGTGCCGAAGTGTTTTGTTACAATGTATCGTCTTCAGTGTTGCACCTCTGCACATTATATGATGGAGTGCCGCAGTGTTTTGTTACAATGTATCGTCTTCAGTGTTGCACCTCTGCACATTATATGATGGAGTGCTGCAGTGTTTTGTTACAATGTATCGTGTTGAGCGTTGCACCTGTACACATTATATGATGGAGTGCCGCAGTGTTTTGTTACAATGTATCGTGTTCGGCGTTGCACCTGTACACATTATATGATGGAGTGCCGCAGTGTTTTGTTACAATGTATCGTGTTCGGCGTTGCACCTGTACACATTATATGATGGAGTGCCGCAGTGTTTTGTTACAATGTATCGTCTTCAGTGTTGCACCTGTATACATTATATGATGGAGTGCCGCAGTATTTTGTTACAATGTATCGTGTTGAGCGTTGCACCTGTACACATTATATGATGGAGTGCCGCAGTGTTTTGTTACAATGTATCGTGTTCGGCGTTGCACCTGTACACATTATATGATGGAGTGCCTCAGTGTTTTGTTACAATGTATCGTCTTCAGTGTTGCACCTGTATACATTATATGATGGAGTGCCGCAGTGTTTTGTTACAATGTATCGTGTTCGGCGTTGCACCTGTACACATTATATGATGGAGTGCCGCAGTGTTTTGTTACAATGTATCGTCTTCAGTGTTGCACCTGTATACATTATATGATGGAGTGCCGCAGTATTTTGTTACAATGTATCGTGTTGAGCGTTGCACCTGTACACATTATATGATGGAGTGCCGCAGTGTTTTGTTACAATGTATCGTGTTCGGCGTTGCACCTGTACACATTATATGATGGAGTGCCGCAGTGTTTTGTTACAATGTATCGTGTTGAGCGTTGCACCTGTACACATTATATGATGGAGTGCCGCAGTGTTTTGTTACAATGTATCGTGTTCGGCGTTGCACCTGTACACATTATATGATGGAGTGCCGCAGTGTTTTGTTACAATGTATCGTGTTGAGTGTTGCACCTGTACACATTATATGATGGAGTACCGCAGTGTTTTGTTACAATGTATCGTGTTCAGTGTTGCACCTGTACACATTATATGATGGAGTGCCGCAGTGTTTTGTTACAATGTATCGTGTTGAGCGTTGCACCTGTACACATTATATGATGGAGTGCCGCAGTATTTTGTTACAATGTATCGTGTTGAGCGTTGCACCTGTATACATTATATGATGGAGTGCCGCAGTGTTTTGTTACAATGTATCGTGTTCAGTGTTGCACCTGTACACATTATATGATGGAGTGCCGCAGTGTTTTGTTACAATGTGTCGTGTTCGGCGTTGCACCTGTACACATTATATGATGGAGTGCCGCAGTGTTTTGTTACAATGTATCGTGTTCAGTGTTGCACCTGTACACATTATATAATGGAGTGCCGCAGTGTTTTGTTACAATGTATCGTGTTCGGCGTTGCACCTGTACACATTATATGATGGAGTGCCGCAGTGTTTTGTTACAATGTATCGTGTTGAGCGTTGCACCTGTACACATTATATGATGGAGTGCTGCAGTGTTTTGTTACAATGTATCGTGTTGAGCGTTGCAACCTGTACACATTATATGATGGAGTGCTGCAGTGTTTTGTTACAATGTATCGTGTTCGGCGTTGCACCTGTACACATTATATGATGGAGTGCCGCAGTGTTTTGTTACTATGTATCGTGTTGAGCTTCACACCTGTACACATTATATGATGGAGTGCCGCAGTGTTTTGTTACTATGTATCGTGTTGAGCTTCACACCTGTACACATTATATGATGGAGTGCCGCAGTGTTTTGTTACAATGTATCATGTTGAGCTTCACACCTGTCTTCCGTCTTGTAACAGTGCATTGATTCGTCCTGATGATGGAGGGATCTGTTCTCTGAATCGCGTCGATCCGTTAGATCCCGATCCAGGATTTCTGCCCTCTTGGTTAACCCCTTCCCTCCGGTCAGTGTTTGGTCTCCGCCGTTCTTTACACTGCAGCGTCTCTTGTCTGTAGTGAGGAGGCCGGTGTGTGACATCTGCTCCCTCTATAGGTGACCCCATACATGGTGACCTCTCATTAGAGGCCCCCGGGGAGGCTGTGCAGGTGCAGGACGGGCCCCGGGCCCCGCTCCCTCTTCTCTCCTCACACTTTTATCTTTTCTTCCATAAATGATTTGTTTGGTCTGAAAGGAAAAGTTCAAAGACTTCAAGATTCAACACAAGAAAGTGGAGAACGACGGCCGCCGCCGAGCCGAGGATTATATCCTCTATACACAGATTATATACAGATTATATCCTCTATACACAGATTATATACAGATTATATCCTCTATATACAGATCATATACAGATTATATCCTCTATATACAGATCATATACAGATTATATCCTCTATATACAGATCATATACAGATTATATCCTCTATATACAGATCATATACAGATTATATCCTCTATATACAGATCATATACAGATTATATCCTCTATATACAGATCATATACAGATTATATCCTCTATACACAGATTATATACAGATTATATCCTCTATACACAGATTATATCCTCTATATACAGATCATATACAGATTATATCCTCTATATACAGATCATATACAGATTATATCCTCTATATACAGATTATATCCTCTATATACAGATTATATCCTCTATATACAGATTATATCCTCTATACACAGATTATATACAGATTATATCCTCTATATACAGATTATATCCTCTACATTACACACAGATTATGTGAACATGGGATGAGATACACAGGATGAGCTACATGGGATGTGATACACTGGATGAGATACATGGGATGCGATACATGAGATGTGATACACGGGATGTGATACATTAGATGTGATACACAGGATGTGATACATGGGATGTGATACATTAGATGTGATACATGGGATGTGATACACGGGATGTGATACACGGATGTGATACATGAGATGTGATACATGAGATGTGATACACTGGATGTGATACATGGGATGTGATACATGGGATGTGATACACGGGATGTGATACATTAGATGTGATACACAGGATGTGATACATGGGATGTGATACATTAGATGTGATACATGGGATGTGATACACGGGATGTGATACACGGGATGTGATACACAGAATGTGATACATGAGATGTGATACATGAGATGTGATACACTGGATGTGATACATGTGAAGTGATACATGTAAAGTGATACATGGGATGTGATACACTGGATGTGATACACGGGATGTGATACACGGGATATGATACATGCGATGTGATACATGGGATGAGACACATGGGATGAAACACATGGGATGTGACACATGGGATGTGATACACTGGATGTGATACACGGGATGTGATACTTGGGATGTGATACACGGGATGTGATACACGGATTTGACACATGGGATGAGACACATGGGATGTGATAAATGGGATGTGATACATGAGATGTGATATATGAGATGTGATACATGAGATGTGATACATGAGATGTGATACATGGGATGTGATACACGGGATGTGATACACGGGATGTGATACACGGGATGTGATACACGAGATGTGATACACGAGATGTGATACATGAGATGTGATACATGGGATGTGATACATGGGATGTGATACATGAAATGAGATGCATGTGATCTCCCTGTTTCTCATTTTTCCTCAGGTCTCTTCCAGGACTGTGACTCTGGATCTGCTGGAGGTCGGGCCCCCGCAGCCCCCGCACTCAGGTAACCTTATATATGTGTGACAGGTGTCAATCTCCGGCTCATTATACCCCCACTATAATAGTCGCTGTGGAAAGCTCTGGGGATCCCATCAAGTTACCAAATGTGTGCTGTCAGGATTCAAAGAGACGACGGCTTCAGCTGTGAAAAGAGAAGCAAAATAAAGTGTCAGAGCCGAAGACGAGAAGTGAAAGGCGTCCGCTGATATCACGCTGGCCCCGTGTACGATGAAAGCACCCAGCTGCCGTGTCTGAGTATGATGTCATGTGACCTCATCATCTGTGACCACCGCGTCACGGGCCCCAAATACCTGGAGCCCGGGTGTGACAGGCGCTGGTTTATCCTCTATATCTGAGGCCCTGGGTGTGACAGGCGCTGGTTTATCCTCTATATCGGAGGCCCCGGGTGTGACAGGCGCTGGTTTATCCTCTATATCTGAGGCCCTGGGTGTGACAGGCGCTGGTTATCCTCTATATCTGAGGCCCGGGTGTGACAGGCACTGGTTTATCCTCTATATCTGAGGCCCTGGGTGTGACAGGCGCTGGTTTATCCTCTATATCTGAGGCCCAGGTGTGACAGGCGCTGGTTTATCCTCTATATCTGAGGCCCCGAGTGTGACAGGCGCTGGTTTATCCTCTATATCTGAGGCCTTGGGTGTGACAGGCGCTGGTTTATCCTCTATATCTGAGGCCCCGGGTGTGACAGGCGCTGGTTTATCCTCTATATCGGAGGCCTTGGGTGTGACAGGCGCTGGTTTATCCTCTATATCTGAGGCCCCGGATGTGACAGGCGTGGTCTATCCTCTATATCTGAGGCCCTGGGTGTGACAGGCACTGGTTTATCCTCTATATCTGAGGCCCCGAGTGTGACAGGCGCTGGTTTATCCTCTATATCTGAGGCCCCGGGTGTGACAGGCGCTGGTCTATCCTCTATATCTGAGGCCCTGGGTGTGACAGGCGCTGGTTTATCCTCTATATCTGAGGCCCCAGGTGTGACAGGCGCTGGTTTATCCTCTATATCTGAGGCCCTGGGTGTGACAGGCGCTGGTTTATCCTCTATATCTGAGGCCCCAGGTGTGACAGGCGCTGGTTTATCCTCTATATCTGAGGCCCTGGGTGTGACAGGCGCTGGTTTATCTTCTATATCTGAAGCCCTGGGTGTGACAGGTGCTGGTTTATCCTCTATATCTGAGGCCCCGGGTGTGACAGGCGCTGGTCTATCCTCTATATCTGAGGCCCTGGGTGTGACAGGCGCTGGTTTATCCTCTATATCTGAGGCCCTGGGTGTGACAGGCGCTGGTTTATCCTCCATATCTGAGGCCCAGGTGTGACAGGCGCTGGTTTATCCTCTATATCTGAGGCCCTGGGTGTGACAGGCGCTGGTTTATCCTCTATATCTGAGGCCCTGGGTGTGACAGGCGCTGGTTTATCCTCCATATCTGAGGCCCAGGTGTGACAGGCGCTGGTTTATCCTCTATATCTGAGGCCCTGGGTGTGACAGGCGCTGATTTATCCTCTATATCTGAGGCCCGGGTGTGACAGGCGCTGGTTTATCCTCTATATCTGAGGCCCCGAGTGTGACAGGCGCTGGTTTATCCTCTATATCTGAGGCCCCGGGTGTGACAGGCGCTGGTTATCCTCTATATCTGAGGCCCTGGGTGTGACAGGCACTGGTTTATCCTCTATATCTGAGGCCCTGGGTGTGACAGGCGCTGGTTTATCCTCTATATTCTGAGGCCGCCAGGTGTGTGACAGGCGCTGGTTTATCCTCTATATCTGAGGCCCTGGGTGTGACAGGCACTGGTTTATCCTCTATATCTGAGGCCCTGGGTGTGACAGGCGCTGGTTTATCCTCTATATCTGAGGCCCTGGGTGTGACAGGCGCTGGTTTATCCTCATATCTGAGGCCCCGGGTGTGACAGGCGCTGGTTTATCCTCTATATCTGAGGCCCTGGGTGTGACAGGCGCTGGTTTATCCTCTATATCTGAGGCCCTGGGTGTGACAGGCGCTGGTTTATCCTCTATATCTGAGGCCCTGGGTGTGACAGGCGCTGGTTTATCCTCTATATCTGAGGCCCTGGGTGTGACAGGCGCTGGTTTATCCTCTATATCTGAGGCCCTGGGTGTGACAGGCGCTGGTTTATCCTCTATATCGAGGCCCGGGTGTGACAGGCGCTGGTTTATCCTCTATATCTGAGGCCCCAGGTGTGACAGGCGCTGGTTTATCCTCTATATCTGAGGCCCTGGGTGTGACAGGCGCTGGTTTATCCTCTATATCTGAGGCCCCTGGGTGTGACAGGCGCTGGTTTATCCTCTATATCTGAGGCCCTGGGTGTGACAGGCGCTGGTTTATCCTCTATATCTGAGGCCCTGGGTGTGACAGGCGCTGGTTTATCCTCTATATCTGAGGCCCGGGTGTGACAGGCGCTGGTTTATCCTCTATATCTGAGGCCCTGGGTGTGACAGGCGCTGGTTTATCCTCTATATCTGAGGCCCTGGGTGTGACAGGCGCTGGTTTATCCTCTATATCTGAGGCCCTGGGTGTGACAGGCGCGGTTTATCCTCATATCTGAGGCCCGGGTGTGACAGGCGCTGGTTTATCCTCTATATCTGAGGCCCTGGGTGTGACAGGCGCTGGTTTATCCTCTATATCTGAGGCCCTGGGTGTGACAGGCGCTGGTTTATCCTCTATATCTGAGGCCCGGGTGTGACAGGCGCTGGTTTATCCTCTATATCTGAGGCCTGGGTGTGACAGGCGCTGGTTTATCCTCTATATCTGAGGCCCTGGGTGTGACAGGCGCTGGTTTATCCTCTATATCTGAGGCCCCGGTGTGACAGGCGCTGGTTTATCCTCTATATCTGAGGCCCTGGGTGTGACAGGCGCTGGTTTATCCTCTATATCTGAGGCCCGGGTGTGACAGGCGCTGGTTTATCCTCTATATCTGAGGCCCTGGGTGTGACAGGCGCTGGTTTATCCTCTATATCTGAGGCCCTGGGTGTGACAGGCGCTGGTTTATCCTCTATATCTGAGGCCCCGGGTGTGACAGGTGCTGGTTTATCCTCTATATCTGAGGCCCTGGGTGTGACAGGCGCTGGTTTATCCTCTATATCTGAGGCCCTGGGTGTGACAGGCCTGGTTTATCCTCTATATCTGAGGCCCAGGTGTGACAGGCGCTGGTTTATCCTCTATATCTGAGGCCCTGGTGGTGTGACAGGCGCTGGTTTATCCTCTATATCTGAGGCCCTGGGTGTGACAGGCGCTGGTTTATCCTCTATATCTGAGGCCTGGGTGTGACAGGCGCTGGTTTATCCTCTATATCTGAGGCCCTGGGTGTGACAGGCGCTGGTTTATCCTCTATATTGAGGCCCTGGGTGTGACAGGCGCTGGTTTATCCTCTATATCTGAGGCCCTGGGTAGTGGTGTACGAGGCGCTGGTTTATCCTCTATATTGAGGCCCTGGTCGTGAAGGCGCTGGTTTATCCTTATATCTGAGGCCTGGGTGGAAGGCGCTGGTTATCCTTATATCTGAGGCCCCTGGGGTGTTGGTGACAGCGCTGGTGTATCGTCATATTGAGGCTCAGGTTGCGGCGGGTGCTCTGTACTGTATTTGAGGGCCATTCTGGGGAGCGTCTGTGTGTTTGGGTCATTCTCGGGAGGCTCTGTGATGCATGTTGGGTTTTAGCCTCTATTATGTGGAGGCCCGGGTGAGACAGCGTCTGTATTATCTCTAATTTTGAGCCCTGGTGTGGGCAGCGGGACGCTCGTTATCCTCATTCGGAGGCACTGGGGTGCTCGTGTTTCTTTATTCTGAGCCCTGGGTGTTTCTGGGAGGCTCTGTGATTCATGTTGGGTCAGTTCTCGGGGTGACTCTGTGTGTCATGTTGGTCAGTTTATCGGGGCGTCTGGATGTATGTGAGGGTCAGGGTTTATCGCTCATGTGAGGTCATTGGGTAGTGTCTCGGAGCGCCTGTGTGTCATGTTGGGGTCAGTTCTGGGGCCTCTGTGTGTCATGTGGGGTTAGTTATCCTCTTATTCTATGCTGGGTCGTTCTCGGGAGGCGCTCTTGTGTCATGGGGTCAGTTCTCGGAGGCGCTCTGTGATGTCATGTTGGGTCAGTTCTCAGGGAGCGCTCTGTGTTCATGTTGGGGTCAGTTCTGGGAGCGCTCTGTGATGTCATGTTGGGGTCAGTTCTCGGGAGCGCTCTGTATGTCATGGTTGGGGTCATTTCGGGAGCGCTCTGTGATGTCATGTTGGGTCAGTTCTCGGGGAGCGCTCTGGATGTCATGTTGGGGTCAGTTCTCGGGAGGCTCTGGTGATGTCATGTTGGGGTCAGTTCTGGATCGCTCTGTGATGTCATGTGGTCTAGGGTTCTCGGAGCGCTCTGTGATGTCATGTTCGGTCATTCTCGGGGCGCTCTGTGATGTCATGTTGGGTCAGTCTCGGGATCGCTCTTGATTGAGGTCTGTTGGGTCAGTTTCGGGAGGCGCTCTGTGATGTCATGTTGGGGTCAGTGTTCGGGAGCGACTCTGTGATTCATGTTGGGTGTCGTTACGGGGCGTCTCTTTATGTCAGTTGGGGTCATTCTCGGGTGAGCGCTCTGTGATGTCATGTTGGGGTCATTCTCGGAGGCCTCTGGGTGTGACAGCTGGTTTATCTATTCTGAGGCCTGGGTGACAGAGGGATCATTCTCGGGAGCGCTTGTGATGTCATGTTGGGTCAGTTCTCGGGGAGCGCTCTGTGATGTCATGTTGGGGTCAGTTCTCGGGAGCGCTCTGTGATGTCATGTTGGGGTCAGTTCTCGGGAGCGCTCTGTGATGTCATGTTGGGGTCAGTTCTCGGGGAGCGCTCTGTGATGTCATGTTGGGGTCAGTTCTCGGGGAGCGCTCTGTGATGTCATGTTGGGGTCAGTTCTCGGGGAGCGCTCTGTGATGTCATGTTGGGGTCAGTTCTCGGGGAGCGCTCTGTGATGTCATGTTGGGGTCAGTTCTCGGGGAGCGCTCTGTGATGTCATGTTGGGGTCAGTTCTCGGGGAGCGCTCTGTGATGTCATGTTGGGGTCAGTTCTCGGGGAGCGCTCTGTGATGTCATGTTGGGGTCAGTTCTCGGGGAGCGCTCTGTGATGTCATGTTGGGGTCAGTTCTCGGGGAGCGCTCTGTGATGTCATGTTGGGTCAGTTCTCGGGGAGCGCTCTGTGATGTCATGTTGGGGTCAGTTCTCGGGGAGCGCTCTGTGATGTCATGTTGGGGTCAGTTCTCGGGGAGCGCTCTGTGATGTCATGTTGGGGTCAGTTCTCGGGGAGCGCTCTGTGATGTCATGTTGGGGTCAGTTCTCGGGGAGCGCTCTGTGATGTCATGTTGGGGGTCAGTTCTCGGGGAGCGCTCTGTGATGTCATGTTGGGGTCAGTTCTCGGGGAGCGCTCTGTGATGTCATGTTGGGGTCAGTTCTCGGGGAGCGCTCTGTGATGTCATGTTGGGGTCAGTTCTCGGGGAGCGCTCTGTGATGTCATGTTGGGGTCAGTTCTCGGGGAGCGCTCTGTGATGTCATGTTGGGGTCAGTTCTCGGGGAGCGCTCTGTGATGTCATGTTGGGGTCAGTTCTCGGGGAGCGCTCTGTGATGTCATGTTGGGGTCAGTTCTCGGGAGCGCTCTGTGATGTCATGTTGGGTCAGTTCTCGGGGAGCGCTCTGTGATGTCATGTTGGGGTCAGTTCTCGGGGAGCGCTCTGTGATGTCATGTTGGGGTCAGTTCTCGGGGAGCGCTCTGTGATGTCATGTTGGGGTCAGTTCTCGGGGAGCGCTCTGTGATGTCATGTTGGGGTCAGTTCTCGGGGAGCGCTCTGTGATGTCATGTTGGGGTCAGTTCTCGGGGAGCGCTCTGTGATGTCATGTTGGGGTCAGTTCTCGGGGAGCGCTCTGTGATGTCATGTTGGGGTCAGTTCTCGGGGAGCGCTCTGTGATGTCATGTTGGGGTCAGTTCTCGGGGAGCGCTCTGTGATGTCATGTTGGGGTCAGTTCTCGGGGAGCGCTCTGTGATGTCATGTTGGGGTCAGTTCTCGGGGAGCGCTCTGTGATGTCATGTTGGGGTCAGTTCTCGGGGAGCGCTCTGTGATGTCATGTTGGGGTGGTCAGTTCTCGGGAGCGCTCTGTGATGTCATGTTGGGGTCAGTTCTCGGGGAGCGCTCTGTGATGTCATGTTGGGGTCAGTTCTCGGGGAGCGCTCTGTGATGTCATGTTGGGTCAGTTCTCGGGGAGCGCTCTGTGGCCATGTTGGGGTCAGTTCTCGGGGAGCGCTCTGTGATGTCATGTTGGGTTAGGGTCAGTTCTCGGGGAGCACTCTGTGATGTCATGTTGGGGTCAGTTCTCGGGGAGCGCTCTGTGATGTCATGTTGGGGTCAGTTCTCGGGGAGCGCTCTGTGATGTCATGTTGGGGTCAGTTCTCGGGGAGCGCTCTGTGATGTCATGTTGGGGTCAGTTCTCGGGGAGCGCTCTGTGATGTCATGTTGGGGTCAGTTCTCGGGGAGCGCTCTGTGGAGCATGTTGGGGTCAGTTCTCGGGGATGCGCTCTGTGATGTCATGTTGGGGTCAGTTCTCGGGGAGCGCTCTGTGATGTCATGTTGGGGTCAGTTCTCGGGAGCGCTCTGTGATGTCATGTTGGGGTCAGTTCTCGGGGAGCGCTCTGTGATGTCATGTTGGGGTCAGTTCTCGGGGAGCGCTCTGTGATGTCATGTTGGGGTCAGTTCTCGGGGAGCGCTCTGTGATGTCATGTTGGGGTCAGTTCTCGGGGAGCGCTCTGTGATGTCATGTTGGGGTCAGTTCTCGGGGAGCGCTCTGTGATGTCATGTTGTGGGTCAGTTCTCAGGGAGCGCTCTGTGATGTCATGTTGGGGTCAGTTCTCGGGGAGCGCTCTGTGATGTCATGTTGGGGTCAGTTCTCGGGGAGCGCTCTGTGATGTCATGTTGGGGTCAGTTCTCGGGGAGCGCTCTGTGATGTCATGTTGGAGGTCAGTTCTCGGGGAGCGCTCTGTGTGCCATGTTGGGGTCAGTTCTCGGGGAGCGCTCTGTGATGTCATGTTGGGTAGGTCAGTTCTCGGGGAGCACTCTGTGATGTCATGTTGGGGTCAGTTCTCGGGGAGCGCTCTGTGATGTCATGTTGGGGTCAGTTCTCGGGGAGCGCTCTGTGATGTCATGTTGGGGTCAGTTCTCGGGGAGCGCTCTGTGATGTCATGTTGGGGTCAGTTCTCGGGGAGCGCTCTGTGATGTCATGTTGGGGTCAGTTCTCGGGGAGCGCTCTGTGATGTCATGTTGGGGTCAGTTCTCGGGGAGCGCTCTGTGATGTCATGTTGGGGTCAGTTCTCGGGGAGCGCTCTGTGATGTCATGTTGGGGTCAGTTCTCGGGGAGCGCTCTGTGATGTCATGTTGGGGTCAGTTCTCGGGGAGCGCTCTGTGATGTCATGTTGGGGTCAGTTCTCGGGGAGCGCTCTGTGATGTCATGTTGGGGTCAGTTCTCGGGGAGCGCTCTGTGATGTCATGTTGGGGTCAGTTCTCGGGGAGCGCTCTGTGATGTCATGTTGGGGTCAGTTCTCGGGGAGCGCTCTGTGATGTCATGTTGGGGTCAGTTCTCGGGGAGCGCTCTGTGTTGTCATGTTGGGGTCAGTTCTCGGGGAGCGCTCTGTGATGTCATGTTGGGGTCAGTTCTCGGGGAGCGCTCTGTGATGTCATGTTGGGGTCAGTTCTCGGGGAGCGCTCTGTGATGTCATGTTGGGGTCAGTTCTCGGGGAGCGCTCTGTGTTGTCATGTTGGGGTCAGTTCTCTGGGAGCGCTCTGTGATGTCATGTTGGGGTCAGTTCTCGGGGAGCGCTCTGTGATGTCATGTTGGGGTCAGTTCTCGGGGAGCACTCTGTGATGTCATGTTGGGGTCAGTTCTCGGGGAGCGCTTGTGATGTCATGTTGGGGTCAGTTCTCGGGGAGCGCTCTGTGATGTCATGTTGGGGTCAGTTCTCGGGGAGCGCTCTGTGATGTCATGTTGGGGTCAGTTCTCGGGGAGCGCTCTGTGTTGTCATGTTGGGGTCAGTTCTCTGGGAGCGCTCTGTGATGTCATGTTGGGTTAGGGTCAGTTCTCGGGGAGCACTCTGTGATGTCATGTTGGGGTCAGTTCTCGGGGAGCGCTCTGTGATGTCATGTTGGGGTCAGTTCTCGGGGAGCGCTCTGTGCGGCCATGTTGGGGTCAGTTCTCGGGGAGCGCTCTGTGATGTCATGTTGGGGTCAGTTCTCGGGGAGCGCTCTGTGATGTCATGTTGGGGTCAGTTCTCGGGGAGCGCTCTTGTGATTGTCATTGGGTTGAGGGGTCAGTTCTCGGGGAGCGCTCTGTGATGTCATGTTGGGGTCAGTTCTCGGGGAGCGCTCTGTGATGTCATGTTGGGGTCAGTTCTCGGGGAGCGCTCTGTGATGTCATGTTGGGTCAGTTCTCGGGGAGGCTCTGTGAGTCATGTTGGGGTCAGTTCTGGGAGCGCTCTGTGATGTCATGTTGGGGTCAGTTCTGGGGAGCGCTCTGTGAGTCTGTGGCAGTTCTCGGGAGCGCTCTGTGATGTCATGTTGGGGTCAGTTCTCGGGGAGCGCTCTGTGATGTCATGTTGGGTCAGTTCTCGGGAGCGCTCTGTGATGTCATGTTGGGGTCAGTTCTCGGGAGCGCTCTGTGATGTCATGTTGGGGTCAGTTCTCGGGAGCGCTCTGTGATGTCATGTTGGGGTCAGTTCTCGGAGCTCTGTGATGTCATGTTGGGGTCAGTTCTGGGGAGCGCTCTGTGATGTCATGTTGGGGTCAGTTCTCGGGGAGCGCTCTGTGATGTCATGTTGGGGTCAGTTCTCGGGAGCGCTCTGTGATGTCATGTTGGGGTCAGTTCTCGGGAGCGCTCTGTGATGTCATGTTGGGTCAGTTCTCGGGAGCGCTCTGTGATGTCATGTTGGGGTCAGTTCTCGGGGAGCGCTCTGTGATGTCATGTTGGGGTCAGTTCTCGGGGAGCGCTCTGTGATGTCATGTTGGGGTCAGTTCTCGGGGAGCGCTCTGTGATGTCATGTTGGGGTCAGTTCTCGGGGAGCGCTCTGTGATGTCATGTTGGGGTCGTTCTCGGGAGCCTTGTGATGTTGTTGGGTCAGTTCTCGGGGCGCTTGTGATGTCATGTTGGGGTCGTCTGGGAGCGCTCTGTGATGTCATGTTGGGGTCAGTTCTCGGGGAGCGCTCTGTGATGTCATGTTGGGGTCGTTCTCGGGGAGCGCTCTGTGATGTCATGTTGGGGTCAGTTCTCGGGGAGCGCTCTGTGATGTCATGTTGGGGTCAGTTCTCGGGGAGCGCTCTGTGATGTCATGTTGGGGTCAGTTCTTGGGAGCGCTCTGTGATGTCAGTTGGGGTCAGTTCTCGGGAGCGCTCTGTGATGTCATGTTGGGGTCAGTTCTCGGGGAGCGCTCTGTGATGTCATGTTGGGGTCAGTTCTCGGGAGCGCTCTGTGATGTCATGTTGGGGTCAGTTCTCGGGAGCGCTCTGTGATGTCATGTTTAGGGTCAGTTCTCGGGAGCGCTCTGTGATGTCATGTTGGGGTCAGTTCTCGGGAGCGCTCTGTGATGTCATGTTGGGGTCAGTTCTCGGGGAGCGCTCTGTGATGTCATGTTGGGGTCAGTTCTCGGGGAGCGCTCTGTGATGTCATGTTGGGGTCAGTTCTCGGGGAGCGCTCTGTGATGTCATGTTGGGGTCAGTTCTGGGGAGCGCTCTGTGATGTCATGTTGGGGTAGTTCTCGGGGAGCGCTCTGTGATGTCATGTTGGGGTCAGTTCTCGGGGAGCGCTCTGTGATGTCATGTTGGGGTCAGTTCTCGGGGAGCGCTCTGTGATGTCATGTTGGGGTCAGTTCTCGGGGAGCGCTCTGTGATGTCATGTTGGGGTCAGTTCTCGGGGAGCGCTCTGTGATGTCATGTTGGGGTCAGTTCTCGGGGAGCGCTCTGTGATGTCATGTTGGGGTCAGTTCTCGGGGAGCGCTCTGTGATGTCATGTTGGGGTCAGTTCTCGGGGAGCGCTCTGTGATGTCATGTTGGGGTCAGTTCTCGGGGAGCGCTCTGTGATGTCATGGTTGGGGTCAGTTCTCGGGGAGCGCTCTGTGATGTCATGTTGGGGTCAGTTCTCGGGGAGCGCTCTGTGATGTCATGTTGGGGTCAGTTCTCGGGGAGCGCTCTGTGATGTCATGTTGGGGTCAGTTCTCGGGGAGCGCTCTGTGATGTCATGTTGGGGTCAGTTCTCGGGAGCGCTCTGTGATGTCATGTTGGGGTCAGTTCTCGGGGAGCGCTCTGTGATGTCATGTTGGGGTCAGTTCTCGGGAGCGCTCTGTGATGTCATGTTGGGGTAGTTCTCGGGGAGCGCTCTGTGATGTCATGTTGGGGTCAGTTCTCTGGGAGCTCTGTGATGTCATGTTGGGGTCAGTTCTCGGGGGCTCTGTGATGTCATGTTGGGGTCAGTTCTCGGGGAGCGCTCTGTGATGTCATGTTGGGTCAGTTCTCGGGGAGCGCTCTGTGATGTCATGTTGGGGTCAGTTCTCGGGGAGCGCTCTGTGATGTCATGTTGGGGTCAGTTCTGGGGAGCGCTCTGTGATGTCATGTTGGGGTCAGTTCTCGGGGAGCGCTCTGTGATGTCATGTTGGGGTCAGTCTCTCGGGAGCGCTCTGTGATGTCATGTTGGGTCAGTTCTCGGGGAGCGCTCTGTGATGTCATGTTGGTGGCAGTTCTCGGGGAGCGCTCTGGATGTCATGTTGGGGTCAGTTCTCGGGGAGCGCTCTGTGATGTCATGTTGGGTCGTTCTCGGGAGCGCTCTGTGATGTCATGTTGGAGGTCAGTTCTCGGGGAGCGCTCTGTGATGTCATGTTGGGGTCTTCTCGGAGGCGCTCTGTGATGTCATGTTGGGTCAGTTCTCGGGGAGCGCTCTGTGTATGTCATGTTGGGTCAGTTCTCGGGGAGCGCTCTGTGATGTCATGTGGGGTCAGTCCGGGGAGGCTCTGTGAGTCATGTTGGGTCATTCCGGGGGCGCTCTGTGGTCATGTTGGGGTCAGTTCTCGGGGCTCTTATGTAGTTGGGGCAGTCTCGGAGCGCTCTGTGATGTCATGTTGGGGTCAGTTCTCGGGAGCGCTCTGTGATGTCATGTGGGGTCTCGGGGAGCGCTCTGTGTGTCATGTTGGGGTCAGTTCCGGGGAGCGCTCTGTGATGTCATGTTGGGGTCAGTTCTCGGGGAGCGCTCTGTGATGTCATGTTGGGGTCAGTTCTCGGGGAGCGCTCTGTGATGTCATGTTGGGGTCAGTTCTCGGGGAGCGCTCTGTGATGTCATGTTGGGGTCAGTTCTCGGGGAGCGCTCTGTGATGTCATGTTGGGTCAGTTCTCGGGGAGCGCTCGTGAATGTCATGTTGGGGTCAGTTCTCGGGGAGCGCTCTGTGATGTCATGTTGGGGTCAGTTCTCGGGGAGCGCTCTGTGATGTCATGTTGGGGTCAGTTCTCGGGGAGCGCTCTGTGATGTCATGTTGGGGTCAGTTCTCGGGGAGCGCTCTGTGATGTCATGTTGGGGTCAGTTCTCGGGGAGCGCTCTGTGATGTCATGTTGGGGTCAGTTCTCGGGGAGCGCTCTGTGATGTCATGTTGGGGTCAGTTCTCGGGGAGCGCTCTGTGATGTCATGTTGGGGTCAGTTCTCGGGGAGCGCTCTGTGATGTCCATGTTGGGGTCAGTTCTCGGGGAGCGCTCTGTGATGTCATGTTGGGGTCAGTTCTCGGGGAGCGCTCTGTGATGTCATGTTGGGGTCAGTTTCTCGGGGAGCGCTCTGTGATGTCATGTTGGGGTCAGTTCTCGGGAAGCGCTCTGTGATGTCAGTGTTGGGGTCAGTTCTCGGGAGCCTCTGTGATGTCATGTTGGTCAGTTCTCGGGAGCGCTCTGTGAAGTCCATTTGGGGTCATTCTCGGGAGCGCTCTGTGATGTCATGTTGGGGTCAGTTCTCGGGGAAGCGCTCTGTGATGTCATGTTGGGTCAGTTCTCGGGGCTGAGCGCTCTGTGATGTCATGTTGGGGTCGTTCTCGGGGAAGCGCTCTGTGAGTGTCCATGTTGGGATCAGTTCTCGGTGAGCGCCTCCGTGATGTCATGTTGGGGTCAGTTCTCGGAGGAGCCTCTGTGATGTATGTGGGGTCAGTTCTCGGGGAGCGCTCTCGATGATGTCATGTTTGGGTCAGTTCTCGGGGAGCCTCTGTGATGTCATGTTGGTTGGTCAGTTCTCGGGGAGCGTCTCTGTGATGTCATGTGGGGTCAGTTCTCGGGGAGCGCTCTGTGATGTCATGTTGGTCAGTTCTCGGGAGCGCTCTGTGATGTCATGTTGGGTCAGTTCTCGGGGAGCTCTCTGATGTCATGTTGGGGTCAGTTCTCGGGAGGCGCTCTGTGATGTAGGTCGGGGGTCAGGTAGCGTCGGGAGCCTCTATGGTATGTTCAGTGTTAGGGTACAGTTCCGGGAGCAGGCTCTGTGATGTCATGTTGGGCTCAGTTCTCGGGGGCAGGCCACTCATTGTATGATCATGTGGGGTCAGTTCTCGGGGAGCGCTCTGAAAATTCCAGGAAATGAGTAATCAGCCGCACTTAACCCCTCGGCTTCTCAGCTCAGCTCTGAAGGAAGAAAGCCATTAATTCACTACTCAAGTCTTTATCCTGTGTGGGGGTCTCCAGGGAGGGAAGCCCCCTGCCCTGCTGCTAGGAGAGGACTGGCTGTGATTAGAGTGCCAGCTCTGTGGACGAGTGACGCCCTCCTGTGACCGTCACTTCTCGGGGTGTTCACACTGTGCGATTGTGGTCCGTTTTCGTGTCATTTTCAGCAGCAGAACCCGTGATCCGCTGCACAGCGTCTCTAAAAACTCATTGACTTTGCTGCATGCAAAAACAGATCACAAAAAACGGATCAACAATGTCCAGTGTGAACACGGCCTGAATGCACAGAGTTCACCGCGTGCTGTGGGTGCGCCGCGCTCCATTGTCGGCGGCCGTGGCGCTGCCCTCCGGTACCTGTCGCTGCCCGCGCTCTATTGTCAGGTTCTCGGGGCAGTCTCGCCTGCTGTCATCCAGTAATGTGGCGGCGCGTGTCCCTGAGATCAGGATGGCGGTCGCGGCGTCATCTCATCATAGCGTTTACATTCCAGGTCGGGGGTCGGCGCAGGCGGCGGGGGGTCGCGGTGCTCGTCTGCTCAGCTGTTTGTTCTCCGCACAGCGCGGATTGAGCGGCGTTTCCCCGCGGACACCGTCGTTGGATGGACTCCGTCTGATAACACGTGAAACAAGCGCAGGTCTTCACCTTACACCAGGCGGAGGGGGCGCTGTAGCTCCAGAGCGCCCCGGGGACGGTCAGAGGAAAGTAACCGCGTTCTGCGCAGCACTCAATAATAGAGTCATTTCAGGCCTGTAATAAGGTGTACACAGCGCAGAGCGGCGCGCGGCACGAGGCGGCGTCCTGGGAGACGTACACATATTCCGCTCACCTCGTGTCTGGGCCCAGGGCCACACTGACATTTGGAGATGGATATTGTGGATCAGAGATGTTTACTCTGCTGCCGCTCACAACTTCTTCCCATTACACCAACTGTACATGTGCGGTCAGAGATCGCAGAGTCAGCGAGCGCCGCGCACCTCCGTCCGGGGAGCACGAGTCATCTGCCATCACTCTCATATCTACGCTCTACTGCGGCCTCTGACACTCTCATGTCTGCCCTCTCTAATGCTCTCTTGCACTCTCATGTCTGCGGTCTCTGACGCTCTCTTGCACTCTCATGTCTGCGGTCTCTGATGCTCTCTTGCAGTCTCATGTCTGCGGTCTCTGATGCTCTCTTGCGCTCTCATGCCTGCAGTCTCTGATGCTCTCTTGCAGTCTCATGTCTGCAGCCTCTGATGCTCTCTTGCACTCTCATGTCTGCGGTCTCGGACGCTCTCTTGCACTCTCATGTCTGCGGTCTCTGATGCTCTCTTGCACTCTCATGTCTGCGGTCTCTGATGCTCTCTTGCACTCTCATGTCTGCGGTCTCTGATGCTCTCTTGCGCTCTCATGCCTGCAGTCTCTGATGCTCTCTTGCAGTCTCATGTCTGCAGCCTCTGATGCTCTCTTGCACTCTGATGTCTGCGGTCTCTGATGCTCTCTTGCACTCTGATGTCTGCGGTCTCTGATGCTCTCTTGCACTCTCATATCTGCGGTCTCTGATGCTCTCTTGCACTCTGATGTCTGCGGTCTCTGATGCTCTCTTGCGCTGTTTTTCTCCGCTGTGTTCGGCTGTTGTGAGTTGATGCGTAAATCGGATGTAACTCGATTATACAGTTGTGGCCAAAAGTATTGACACCCCTGCAATTCTGTCAGATAATCCTCAGTGTCTTCCTGACAATGATTGCAATCACAAATTCTTTGCTATTATTATCTTCATTTAATTTGTCTTCAATGAAAAAACACAAAAGAGAATGAAGCAAAAAGCAAAACATTGATCATTTCACACAAAACTCCAAAAATGGGCCGGACAAAAGTATTGGCACCCTCAGCCTAATACTTGGTTGCACAACCTTTAGCCAAAATAACTGCGATCAGCCGCTTCCGGTAACCATCAATGAGTTTCTTACAATGCTCTGCTGGAATTTTACACCATTCTTCTTTGGCAAACTGCTCCAGGTCCCTGATATGTGAAGGCGCCTTCTCCAAACTGCCATTGTTACATCTCTCCACAGGTGTCTATGGGATTCAGGTCTGGACTCATTGCTGCCACCTTAGAAGTCTCCAGGGCTTTCTCTCACACCATTTTCTAGAGCTTTTTGAAGTGTGTTTGGGTCATTGTCCTGCTGGAAGACCCATGACCTCTGAGGGAGACCCAGCTTTCTCACACTGGGCCCTACATTATGCTGCACAATGTGTTGGTAGTCTTCAGACTTCATAATGCCATGCACACGGTCAAGGAGTCCAGTGCCAGAGGCAGCAAAGCAACCCCAAAACATCAGGGAGCCTCCGCCATGTCTGACTGTAGGGAGTGTGTTCTTTTCTTTGAATGCCTCTTTTATTCTCCTGTAAACTCTATGTTGATGCCTTTGCCCATAAATCTCTACTTCTGTCTCATCTGACCAGAGAACATTCTTCCAGAACGTTTTAGGCTTTCTCAGGTAAGTTTTGGCAAACTCCAGCCTGTCTTTTTTATGTCTCGGGGTAAGAAGTGGGGTCTTCCTGGGTCTCCTACCATACAGTCCCTTTTCATTCAGACGCTGACGGATAGTACGGGGTGACACTGTTGTACCCTCGGACTGCAGGGCAGCTTGAACTTGTTTGGATGTTAGTCGAGGTTCTTTATCCTCCATCCGCACAATCTTGTGTTGAAATCTCTCGTCAATTTTTCTTTTCCGTCCACATCTAGGGAGGTTAGCCACAGTGCCATGGGCTTTACACTTCTTGATGACACTGCGCACGGTAGACACAGGAACATTCAGGTCTTTGGAGATGGACTTGTAGCCTTGAGATTGCTCATGCTTCCTCACAATTTGGTTTCTCAAGTCCTCAGACAGTTCTTTGGTCTTCTTTCTTTTCTCCATGCTCAATGTGGTACACACAAGGACACAGGACAGAGGCGGAGTCAACTTTAATCCATGTCAACTGGCTGCAAGTGTGATTTAGTTATTGCCAACACCTGTTAGGTGCCACAGGTAAGTTACAGGTGCTGTTAATTACACTAATTAAATGAAGATAATAATAGCAAAGAATTTGTGATTGCAATCATTACAGGAAGAAACTGAGGAGTATTTGACAGAATTGCAGGGGTGTCAATACTTTTGGCCACAACTGTACAAGTCTATGGGTGCGAGGAAGAAACTGGAAATGATTTAGAGACTAAAAAAAACCTAAAAAATAGAGGAAAAACCTGGATAATAGACGGCACAAGGGAGAAAAAATCCTCCGACTTTTCTGGATGAGAATGAGAGCGCTCCTTTCCTACACTCGTGTGACTCCAGCCTTACATACATTGTGCGCTCGCTCTCTTGCACTCTATCCCAGCTTTATCGCTCTCTTGGCTGCTCTCTCTCCGCCTCTCTTGCGCCCTCTGCTGCTCTCATGTGCTCAGTTCTGCTCTCGCATTTTTTTGCGCTCTCTTCAGCTCTCTTGCGCTCTCTGCTGTTCACTTGTGCTCCCTGCAGCTCTCTTTCACTCTCATGCTTTTTTTGCTGCAGCCTCTTGTGCTTTGGTTTTCCCTCTCCAGCATTCTTATACCCTCTGCAGCTCTCTCTTTCCTGCTCTCAGACTCTTTTCTGCATTCTTATGCCACTCTTTCGCAGTCACTGCTACTCTCTTTTCTTTCTTCTTCTCTCCCATTCTTTCTGCTCTCTAGTCCCGTTTCTCTTATTCTCTCTCCTACTTTCTATTTTGCTCTCTTCTGCTCTCTGCTTTCTTACATTTTCTGCAGCGTCCTGTCTCTCTCTCCTGCTCTCCATTTTGCTCTTCTTGCTCTCTTACACTCCCGCACACTCTCTCCTGCTCTCCATTTTGCTCTTCTTGCTCTCTTATTCTCCTGCTCTCCATTTTGCTCTTCTTGCTCTCTTACACTCCCGCACACTCTCTCCTGCTCTCCATTTTGCTCTTCTTGCTCTCTTATTCTCCTGCACACTCTCTCCTGCTCTCCATTTTGCTCTTCTTGCTCTCTTACTCTCCCGCACACTCTCTCCTGATCTCCATTTTGCTCTTCTTGCTCTCTTACACTCCAGCACACTCTCTCCTGATCTCCATTTTGCTCTTCTTGCTCTCTTACTCTCCCGCACACTCTCTCCTGATCTCCATTTTGCTCTTCTTGCTCTCTTACACTCCAGCACACTCTCTCCTGATCTCCATTTTGCTCTTCTTGCTCTCTTACACTCCCGCACACTCTCTCCTGATCTCCATTTTGCTCTTCTTGCTCTCTTACACTCCCGCACACTCTCTCCTGATCTCCATTTTGCTCTTCTTGCTCTCTTACTCTCCCGCACACTCTCTCCTGCTCTCCATGTTGCTCTTCTTGCTCTATTACTCTCCCGCACACTCTCTCCTGCTCTCCATTTTGCTCTTCTTGCTCTCTTACACTCCCGCACATTCTCTCCTGCTCTACATTTTGCTCTTCTTGCTCTCTTACTCTCCCGCACACTCTCTCCTGATCTCCATTTTGCTCTTCTTGCTCTCTTACTCTCCCGCACACTCTCTCCTAATCTCCATTTTGCTCTTCTTGCTCTCTTACACTTCCGCACACTCTCTCCTGCTCTACATTTTGCTCTCCTTGCTCTCTTATTCTCCCGCACACTCTCTCCTGCTCTACATTTTGCTCTTCTTGCTCTCTTACACTCCCGCACACTCTCTCCTGTTCTCCATTTTGCTCTTCTTGCTCTCTTACTCTCCCGCACACTCTCTCCTGCTCTCCATTTTGCTCTTCTTGCTCTCTTACACTCCCGCACATTCTCTCCTGCTCTCCATTTTGCTCTTCTTGCTCTCTTACTCTCCCGCACACTCTCTCCTGCTCTCCATTTTGCTCTCCTAGCTCTCTTATACTCCCGCACACTCTCTCCTAATCTCCATTTTGCTCTTCTTGCTCTCTTACACTTCCGCACACTCTCTCCTGCTCTACATTTTTCTCTTCTTGCTCTCTTACTCTCCCGCACACTCTCTCCTGCTCTACATTTTGCTCTTCTTGCTCTCTTACACTCCCGCACACTCTCTCCTGTTCTCCATTTTGCTCTTCTTGCTCTCTTACACTTCCGCACACTCTCTCCTGCTCTACATTTTTTTCTTCTTGCTCTCTTATTCTCCTGCACACTCTCTCCTGCTCTCCATTTTGCTCTTCTTGCTCTCTTACTCTCCCGCACACTCTCTCCTGCTCTCCATTTTGCTCTTCTTGCTCTCTTACTCTCCCGCACACTCTCTCCTGATCTCCATTTTGCTCTTCTTGCTCTCTTACTCTCCCGCACACTCTCTCCTAATCTCCATTTTGCTCTTCTTGCTCTCTTACACTTCCGCACACTCTCTCCTGCTCTACATTTTTCTCTTCTTGCTCTCTTATTCTCCTGCACACTCTCTCCTGCTCTCCATGTTGCTCTTCTTGCTCTCTTACTCTCCCGCACAGTCTCTCCTGTTCTCCATTTTGCTCTTCTTGCTCTCTTACTCTCCCGCACACTCTCTCCTGCTCTCCATGTTGCTTTTCATGCTCTCTTACTCTCCCGCACACTCTCTCCTGTTCTCCATTTTGCTCTTCTTGCTCTCTTACTCTCCCGCACACTCTCTCCTGCTCTCCATTTTGCTCTTCTTGCTCTCTTACACTCCAGCACACGCTCTTCTGCTCTCCATTTTGCTCTTCTTGCTCTCTTACTCTCCCGCATACTCTCTCCTGCTCTCCATTTTGCTCTTCTTGCTCTCTTACACTCCAGCACACTCTCTCCTGCTCTCCATTTTGCTCTTCTTGCTCTCTTACTCTCCCGCACACTCTCTCCTGCTCTCCATTTTGCTCTTCTTGCTCTCTTACACTCCCGCACACGCTCTCCTGCTCTCCATTTTGCTCTCTTACACTCCCGCACACTCTCTCCTGCTCTCCATTTTGCTCTTCTTGCTCTCTTACACTCCCGCACACTCTCTCCTGCTCTCCATTTTGCTCTTCTTGCTCTCTTACACTCCAGCACACTCTCTTCTGCTCTCCATTTTGCTCTCTTACTCTCCTGCACACGCTCTTCTGCTCTCCATCTTGCCCTTTTTGCTCTCTTACACTCCCGCACAGTCTCTTGCACCCCTTTCCGCTCTCCTATCCTCTATTGGTCTCTGCTGCTCTCTCCAGCTCTTTATTTTGCTCTCTCTGCATATACATGTGGAGTAATGTTCCCATACCCCTTACTTTGAGGGTCCCTTCATTCATTGGGGCCAGTTTACACATGGTGCGTTTCATGCTCGCTCCGCGCTGATCTGGTGATGGCGTCACATTGTTGCTGTATATTCAGCTGCATGAACGATCCCTGCGATCAGCCCGATGGCGCTGATATCACTCACATTTATAAAGTTCACTTCCCTTTATTTTTACAACTTGACAAATGTTTGATGCAATCGGATAATTACTTTTTTTTTCTTCCATCACATGGAGGAGAATCTGCAAGACATAAATCCTCGTCAGTGCAAAGAATCACACAAATCAGAGAGGATATTAAGCTCCCAGATCAAAGATTCCAGCAGGATTTATCTCCCTCGGAGCTCTCATCCAGCCGCAGCCTAATATGGACCAGATCACGACTCAGCCGAGAGCTGTTAACAAGCTAAAGATGCGGGAGATGTGGGAACCCGCGGCAATGCCAACCTCCACCGGGCAGAATGTCACCGGCGGCGGCTGCACAGTCAGGCACTCTGGACAGTGAAGGACGGCACAAAAAAGTGCAAAACGGGGTCCGCACACCTTCAGTATTACATTAAAGTACAGGTGCACAAACCCGCTAAGTGGCTGTGAGGATCTGAAGTTGTGGGTTGTAATAATCACCAAGACCTTAAATCCGAACATAGATATCATGACCGGAGCACATGTGTCCAGCTCCACAATAGTCCATAGGATAGTACCCTAAATCCCAATGTAGATATCATGACCGAAGCACATGTGTCCAGCTCCACAATAGTCCATAGGATAGTACCCTAAATCCTTACCGTAGATATCATGACCGGAGCACATGTGTCCAGCTCTATAATAGTCCATAGGATAGTACCCTAAATCCTGACCATAGATATCATGACTGGAGCACATGTGTCCAGCTCCACAATAGTCCATAGGATAGTACCCTAAATCCCGACCATAGATATCATGACCGGAGCACATGTGTCCAGCTCCAAAATAGTCCATAGGATAGTACCCTAAATCCTGACCATAGATATCATGACCGGAGCACATGTGTCCAGCTCCACAATAGTCCATAGGATAGTACCCTAAATCCTGACCATAGATATCATGACCGGAGCATGTGTCCAGCTCCAAAATAGTCCATAGGATAGTACCCTAAATCCTGACCATAGATATCATAACCGGAGCATGTGTCCAGCTCCAAAATAGTCCATAGGATAGTACCCTAAATCCTGACCATAGATATCATGACTGGAGCACATGTGTCCAGCTCCACAATAGTCCATAGGATAGTACCCTAAATCCTGACCATAGATATCATGACCGGAGCACATGTGTCCAGCTCCACAATAGTCCATAGGATAGTACCCTCAATCCTGACCATAGATATCATGACCGGAGCACATGTGTCCAGCTCCACAATAGTCCATAGGATAGTACCCTAAATCCTTACCGTAGATATCATGACTGGAGCACATGTATCCAGCTCCACAATAGTCCATAGGATAGTACCCTAAATCCCGACCATAGATATCATGACCGGAGCACATCTGTCCAGCTCCACAATAGTCCATAGGATAGTACCCTAAATCCTGACCATAGATATCATGACCGGAGCATGTGTCCAGCTCTACAATAGTCCATAGGATAGTACCCTAAATCCTGACCATAGATATCATGACCGGAGCACATGTGTCCAGCTCCACAATAGTCCATAGGATAGTACCCTAAATCCTGACCATAGATATCATGACCGGAGCACATGTGTCCAGCTCCACAATAGTCCATAGGATAGTACCCTAAATCCTTACCGTAGATATCATGACTGGAGCACATGTATCCAGCTCCACAATAGTCCATAGGATAGTACCCTAAATCCCGACCATAGATATCATGACCGGAGCACATGTGTCCAGCTCCACAATAGTCCATAGGATAGTACCCTAAATCCTGACCATAGATATCATGACCGGAGCATGTGTCCAGCTCTACAATAGTCCATAGGATAGTACCCTAAATCTGACCATAGATATCATGACCGGAGCACATGTGTCCAGCTCCACAATAGCCCATAGGATAGTACCCTAAATCCCGACCATAGATATTCATGACCGGTGCACATGTGTCCAGCTCCACAATAGTCCATAGGATAGTACCCTAAATCCCGACCATAGATATCATGACTGGAGCACATGTGTCCAGCTCCACAATAGTCCATAGGATAGTACCCTAAATCCCGACCATAGCTATCATGACCGGAGCACATGTGTCCAGCTCCACAATAGTCCATAGGATAGTACCCTAAATCCCGACCATCGATATCATGACCGGAGCACATGTGTCCAGCTCCACAATAGTCCATAGGATAGTACCCTAAATCCTGACCATAGATATCATGACCGGAGCACATGTGTCCAGCTCCACAATAGCCCATAGGATAGTACCCTAAATCCCGACCATAGATATCATGACCGGAGCACATGTGTCCAGCTCCACAATAGTCCATAGGATAGTACCCTAAATCCTTACCGTAGATATCATGACTGGAGCACATGTGTCCAGCTCCACAATAGCCCATAGGATAGTACCCTAAATCCCGACCATAGATATCATGACTGGAGCACATGTGTCCAGCTCCACAATAGCCCATAGGATAGTACCCTAAATCCCGACCATAGATATCATGACTGGAGCACATGTGTCCACCTCCACAATAGTCCATAGGATAGTACCCTAAATCCCGACATATCATGACCGGAGCACATGTGTCCAGCTCCACAATAGTCCATAGGATAGTTCCTAAATCCCAACATAGACTGCACAGGAGTCACCAGTGTGATAAGACTTGTGTATAGTAATAGATCACAGATCACAGACTGCACAGGAGTCACCAATGTGATAAGACTTGTGTATAGTAATAGATCACAGACGTACAGGAGTCACCAGTGTGATAAGACCTGTGTATAGTAATAGATCACAGATGCACAGGAGTCACCAGTGTGATAAGACTTGTGTATAGTAATAGATCACAGACCGCACAGGAGTCACCAGTGTGATAAGACTTGTGTATAGTAATAGATCACAGACTGCACAGGAGTCACCAGTGTGATAAGACTTGTGTATAGTAATAGATCACAGACTGCACAGGAGTCACCAGTGTGAAAGAGACTTGTGTATAGTAAAAGATCACAGACTGCACAGGAGACACCAGTGTGATAAGACTTGTGTATAGTAATAGATCACAGACTGTACAGGAGTCACCAGTGTGATAAGACTTGTGTATAGTAATAGATCACAGATCACAGACTGCGCAGGAGTCACCAATGTGATAAGACTTGTGTATAGTAATAGATCACAGACTGTACAGGAGTCACCAGTGTGATAAGACTTGTGTATAGTAATAGATCACAGACTGTACAGGAGTCACCAGTGTGATAAGACTTGTGTATAGTAATAGATCACAGATCACAGACTGCACAGGAGTCACCAATGTGATAAGACTTGTGTATAGTAATAGATCACAGACCGCACAGGAGTCACCAGTGTGATAAGACTTGTGTATAGTAATAGATCACAGACTGCACAGGAGTCACCAGTGTGAAAGAGACTTGGGTATAGTAAAAGATCACAGACTGCACAGGAGACACCAGTGTGATAAGACTTGTGTATAGTAATAGATCACAGACTGTACAGGAGTCACCAGTGTGATAAGACTTGTGTATAGTAATAGATCACAGACTTCACAGGAGTCACCAGTGTGATAAGACTTGTGTATAGTAATAGATCACAGATCACAGACTGCGCAGGAGTCACCAATGTGATAAGACTTGTGTATAGTAATAGATCACAGACTGTACAGGAGTCACCAGTGTGATAAGACTTGTGTATAGTAATAGATCACAGACTGTACAGGAGTCACCAGTGTGATAAGACTTGTGTATAGTAATAGATCACAGATCACAGACTGCACAGGAGTCACCAATGTGATAAGACTTGTGTATAGTAATAGATCACAGACCGCACAGGAGTCACCAGTGTGATAAGACTTGTGTATAGTAATAGATCACAGACTGCACAGGAGTCACCAGTGTGATAAGACTTGTGTATAGTAATAGATCACAGACTTCACACGAGTCACCAGTGTGATAAGACTTGTGTATAGTAATAGATCACAGACTGTACAGGAGTCACCAGTGTGAAAGAGACTTGTGTATAGTAAAAGATCACAGACTGCACAGGAGTCACCAGTGTGATAAGACTTGTGTATAGTAATAGATCACAGACTGCACAGACTGCACTGGAGTCACCAGTGTGAAAGAGACTTGTGTATAGTAAAAGATCACAGACTGCACAGGAGACACCAGTGTGATAAGACTTGTGTATAGTAATAGATCACAGACTGCACAGGAGTCACCAGTGTGATAAGACTTGTGTATAGTAATAGATCACAGATCACAGACTGCGCAGGAGTCACCAATGTGATAAGACTTGTGTATAGTAATAGATCACAGACTGTACAGGAGTCACCAGTGTGATAAGACTTGTGTATAGTAATAGATCACAGACTGCACAGGAGTCACCAGTGTGATAAGACTTGTGTATAGTAATAGATCACAGACTGCACAGGAGTCACCAGTGTGATAAGACTTGTGTATAGTAATAGATCACAGACTGCACAGGAGTCACCAGTGTGATAAGACTTGTGTATAGTAATAGATCACAGACTGCACAGGAGTCACCAGTGTGATAAGACTTGTGTATAGTAATAGATCACAGACTGTACAGGAGTCACCAGTGTGATAAGACTTGTATATAGTAATAGATCACAGACTGTACAGGAGTCACCAGTGTGATAAGACTTGTGTATAGTAATAGATCACAGACGGCACAGGAGTCACCAGTGTGATAAGACCTGTGTATAGTAATAGATCACAGACTGCACAGGAGCCACCAGTGTGATAAGACGTGTGTATACAGATAGATCACAGACTGCACAGGAGTCACCAGTGTGATAAGACTTGTGTATAGTAATAGATCACAGACTGCACAGGAGTCACCAGTGTGATAAGACTTGTGTATAGTAATAGATCACAGACTGCACAGGAGTCACCAGTGTGATAAGACTTGTGTATACAGATAGATCACAGACTGCACAGGAGTCACCAGTGTGATAAGACTTGTGTATAGTAATAGATCACAGATCACAGACTGCACAGGAGTCACCAGTGTGATAAGACTTGTGTATAGTAATAGATCACAGACTGTACAGGAGTCACCAGTGTGATAAGACTTGTATATAGTAATAGATCACAGACTGTACAGGAGTCACCAGTGTGATAAGACTTGTGTATAGTAATAGATCACAGACTGCACAGGAGTCACCAGTGTGATAAGACTTGTGTATAGTAATAGATCACAGACTGCACAGGAGTCACCAGTGTGATAAGACTTGTATATAGTAATAGATCACAGACTGCACAGGAGTCACCAGTGTGATAAGACTTGTGTATAGTAATAGATCACAGCCTGCACAGGAGTCACCAGTGTGATAAGACTTGTGTATAGTAATAGATCACAGACTGCACAGGAGTCACCAGTGTGATAAGACCTGTGTATAGTAATAGATCACAGACTGTACAGGAGTCACCAGTGTGATAAGACTTGTGTATATAATAGATCACAGCCTGCACAGGAGTCACCAGTGTGATAAGACTTGTGTATAGTAATAGATCACAGCCTGCACAGGAGTCACCAGTGTGATAAGACTTGTGTATAGTAATAGATCACAGATCACAGACTGCACAGGAGTCACCAGTGTGATAAGACTTGTGTATAGTAATAGATCACAGCCTGCACAGGAGTCACCAGTGTGATAAGGCTTGTGTATAGTAATAGATCACAGACTGCACAGGAGTCACCAGTGTGATAAGACTTGTGTATAGTAATAGATCACAGACTGTACAGGAGACTCCAGTGTGATAAGACTTGTGTATAGTAATAGATCACAGACTGTACAGGAGTCACCAATGTGATAAGACTTGTGTATAGTAATAGATCACAGCCTGCACAGGAGTCACCAGTGTGATAAGGCTTGTGTATAGTAATAGATCACAGCCTGCACAGGAGTCACCAGTGTGATAAGACTTGTGTATAGTAATAGATCACAGACTGTACAGGAGACTCCAGTGTGATAAGACTTGTGTATAGTAATAGATCACAGCCTGCACAGGAGTCACCAGTGTGATAAGGCTTGTGTATAGTAATAGATCACAGCCTGCACAGGAGTCACCAGTGTGATAAGA
This sequence comes from Allobates femoralis, assembly GCA_033576535.1. NCBI lineage: Eukaryota > Metazoa > Chordata > Amphibia > Anura > Aromobatidae > Allobates > Allobates femoralis. The sequence continues at coordinate 11,232,759 of JARQOC010000006.1, read as the reverse complement.
CTTGTGTATAGTAATAGATCACAGACTGCACAGGAGTCACCAGTGTGATAAGACTTGTGTATAGTAATAGACACAGACTGCACAGGAGTCATCAGTGTGATAAGACTTGTGTATAGTAATAGATCACAGACTGCACAGGAGTCACCAGTGTGATAAGACGTGTGTATACAGATAGTTTATAGACGCACAGGAGTCACCAGTGTGATAAGGCTTGTGTATAGTAATAGACACAGACTGCACAGGAGTCATCAGTGTGATAAGACTTGTGTATAGTAATAGATCACAGACCGTACAGGAGTCACCAGTGTGATAAGACTTGTGTATAGTAATAGATCACAGACTGCACAGGAGTCACCAGTGTGATAAGACTTGTGTATAGTAATAGATCACAGACTGCACAGGAGTCACCAGTGTGATAAGACTTGTGTATGGTAATAGATCACAGACTGCACAGGAGTCACCAGTGTGATAAGACTTGTGTATAGTAATAGATCACAGACTGCACAGGAGTCACCAGTGTGATAAGACTTGTGTATAGTAAGTAATAGATCACAGACTGCACAGGAGTCACCAGTGTGATAAGACTTGTGTATAGTAATAGATCACAGACTGCACAGGAGTCACCAGTGTGATAAGACTTGTGTATACAGATAGATCACAGACTGCACAGGAGTCACCAATGTGATGCTGCAGGAGGAAACACGAACACAATACTGGGTCTATTAACAAAAGCCACAGTCTATCCTACACGGCTCATTTTTTTCTTTGTATTGAGCACTAGATCCCACATGGCTCCTTTCCTCTTTGTACTGATCACAAGATCACATGGCTTGTTTGTCCTACATACTGAGCACTAGATCCCATATTGCCCATTTCTTCATACTGACCACTAGATCACACATGGCTCGTTTCTTCTTTGTGCTGATTACCAGATCAGACATGGATCATTTCTGCTACACACTGATCACTAGATCCCACATGGCTCATTTCTTCATACTGATCACTAGATATTACATGGCTCGTCTGTCCTACGTAGTGATCAATAGATCTCACATGGCTCATCTGTCCTATGTATGGATCACTAGATCTCACATGGCTAATTTTCTATGTAGTGATCACTAGATCTCACATGGCTCATCTGTCCTTTGTATGGATCACTAGATCCACATGGCTAATTTTCTATGTAGTGATCACTAGATCTCAGATGGCCCATCTCTTCTATGTATTACTAGATCCCACATAGCTCATTTCTTCTATGTAGTGATCACTAGATCCCACATAGCTCATTTCTTCTATGTAGTGATCACTAGATCCCACGTAGCTCATTTCTTCTATGTAGTGATCACTAGATCCCACTTAGCTCATTTCTTCTATGTAGTGATCACTAGATCCCACATAGCTCATTTCTTCTATGTAGTGATCACTAGATCCCACATAGCTCATTTCTTCTATGTAGTGATCACTAGATCCCACATAGCTCATTTCTTCTACGTAGTGATCACTAGATCCCACATAGCTCATTTCTATTTTATACTGATAACTAGATCCTACACGACTCATTTTTTTCTACATAGTGATCACTCGATCCTACAGGGCTCTGTTCTTCTGTGTAGTGATCACTAGATCCTCCAGTTTATTGCTCACACATGGATAACTAGTGTTGCATGCAGTGATGGTAGATCCAGACATGTGATCTGTGTTCTCACAGCTGTTGATCACTGGATTCCTGGCTGATTCGGGTGGGATCTGGTGCAGCGCGGTGACATCTGCTTGTGATTTGGGGCGTTTATGAGCAGATATAACCGTGTAGAGATCTGGGAGCTGCTGTTTGCAGCCGCTGATTAAATGCAGATGATGCGCGACCCCCGGACCGTGCTGGGACTGCGCAGATTACATTGTTATCTCATCAGCGCCTCTATGTATTCTGGAATTATTTGCTCCAGTACAATTCATTCTATTAATTAATTGCATTTCTGCTTGCACTGAGGCGGCGGCTCTTCAGTGCGGAGGATCCGCTGTTTACCCGGAGTCTCCAGGGATCTTCTCTAAACAGCAAGAAAGGCAAAAAGAGAAAGATTTCAGTGGAAGCGATAAATAAGTGCAGATGCAGGCGGCAGGTGCCATCTAGCGGTGTGAACCCTCTGTCTGGTGCCATCTAGTGGTGTGAACCCTCTGTGTGGTGCCATCTAGCGGTGTGAACCCTCTGTCTGGTGCCATCTAGCGGTGTGAACCCTCTGTGTGGTGCCATCTAGCGGTGTGAACCCTCTGTCTGGTGCCATCTAGTGGTGTGAACCCTCTGGTGCCATCTAGTGGTGTGAACCCTCCGTGTGGTGCCATCTAGTGGAGTGAACCCTCTGTGTGGTGCCATCTAGTGGTGTGAACCCTCTGTGTGGTGCCATCTAGTGGTGTGAACCCTCTGTGTGGTGCCATCTAGTGGTGTGAACCCTCTGTGTGGAGCCATCTAGCGGTGTGAACCGCCTGTGTGGTGCCATCTAGTGGTGTGAACCCTCTGTGTGGTGCCATCTAGCGGTGGTGAACCCTCTGTGTGGTGCCATCTAGTGGTGTGAACCCTCTGTGTGGTGCCATCTAGCGGTGTGAACCGCCTGTGTGGTGCCATCTAGTGGTGTGAACCCTCTGTGTGGTGCCATCTAGTGGTGTGAACCCTCTGTGTGGTGCCATCTAGCGGTGTGAACCCTCTGTGTGGTGCCATCTAGTGGTGTGAACCCTCTGTGTGGTGCCATCTGGTGGTGTGAACCCTCTGTGTGGTGCCATCTAGTGGTGTGAACCCTCTGTGTGGTGCCATCTAGCGGTGTGAACCCTCTGTGTGGTGCCATCTAGTGGTGTGAACCCTCTGTGTGGTGCCATCTAGCGGTGTGAACCCTCTGTGTGGTGCCATCTAGTGGTGTGAACCCTCTGTGTGGTGCCATCTAGCGGTGTGAACCCTCTGTGTGGTGCCATCTAGTGGTGTGAACCCTCTGTGTGGTGCCATCTAGCGGTGTGAACCCTCTGTGTGGTGACATCTAGCGGTTGTGAACCCTTGTGTGGTGCCATCTAGTGGTGTGAACCCTCTGTGTGGTGCCATCTAGCGGTGTGTGAACCCTCTGTGTGGTGCATCTAGCGGTGTGAACCTCTGTGTGGTGCCATCTAGGGTGTGAACCCTCTGTGTGGTGCCATCTAGTGTTGTGAACCCTCTGTGTGGTGCCATCTAGCGGTGTGAACCCTCTGTGTGGTGCCATCTAGGGTGTGAACCCTCTGTGTGGTGCCATCTAGTGGTGTGAACCCTCTGTGTGGTGCCATCTAGTGGTGTGAACCTCTGTGTGGTGCCATCTAGGGTGTGAACCTCTGTGTGGTGCCATCTAGGGTGTGAACCCTCTGTGTGTGCCATCTAGGGTTGTGAACCCTCTGTGTGGTGCCATCTAGTGGTGTGAACCTCTGTGTGGTGCCATCTAGCGGTGTGAACCCTCTGTGTGGTGCCATCTAGCGGTGTGAACCCTCTGTGTGGTGCCATCTAGTGTGTGAACCCTCTGTGTGGTGCCATCTAGTGGTGTGAACCCTCTGTGTGGTGCCATCTAGCGGTGTGAACCCTCTGTGTGGTGCCATCTAGTGGTGTGAACCCTCTGTGTGGTGCCATCTAGCGGTGTGAACCCTCTGTGTGGTGCCATCTAGGGTGTGAACCCTTGTGTGGTGCCATCTAGCGGTGTGAACCCTCTGTGTGGTGCCATCTAGCGGTGTTGAACCCTCTGTGTGGTGCCATCAGTGGTGTGAACCCTCTGTGTGGTGCCATCTAGTGGTGTGAACCCTCTGTGTGGTGCCATCTAGTGGTGTGAACCCTCTGGGTGCCATCTAGCGGTGTGAACCCTCTGTGTGGTGCCATCTAGCGGTGTGAACCCTCTGTGTGGTGCCATCTAGCGGTGTGAACCCTCTGTGTGGTGCCATCTAGCGGTGTGAACCTCTGTGTGGTGCCATCTAGGGTGTGAACCTCTGTGTGGTGCCATCTAGGGTGTGAACCCTCTGTGTGGTGCCATCTAGTGGTGTGAACCCTCTGTTGTGCATCTAGTGTGTACCATCTGTGTGGTGCCATCTGGTGTGAACCCTCTGTGTGGTGCCATCTAGTCGGGTGTGAACCCTCTGTGTGGTGCCATCTAGCGGTGTGAACCTCTGTGTGGTGCCATCTAGCGGTGTGAACCCTCTGTGTGGTGCCATCTAGGTGTGAACCTCTGTGTGGTGCCATCTAGGGTGTGAACCCTCTGTGTGGTGCCATCTAGGGGTGTTGTGAACCCTCTGTGTGGTGCCATCTAGTGGTGTGAACCCTCTGTGTGGTGCCATCTAGGGTGTGAACCCTCTGTGTGGTGCCATCTAGGGTGTGAACCCTCTGTGTGGTGCCATCTAGGGTGTGAACCTCTGTGTGGTGCCATCTAGCGGTGTGTTCAACACTGTGCCTTGTGGTGCCATCTAGCGGGTGTGAACCCTCTGTGTGGTGCCATCTAGCGGTGTGAACCCTCTGTGTGGTGCCATCTAGCGGTGTGAACCCTCTTGTGTGGTGCCATCTAGTGGTGTGACTCTGTGTGTGCATCTAGGGTTGTGTGAACCTCTGTGTGGTGCCATCTAGCGGTGTGAACCCTCTGTGTGGTGCCATCTAGGGTGTGAACCTTTGTGTGGTGCATCTAGGGTGTGAACCTCTGTGTGGTGCCATCTAGCGGTGTAACCCTTGTGTGTGCCATCTAGGGTGTGAACCCTCTGTGTGGTGCCATCTGGGTGACTAGTTGTGTGGGTGAACCCTCTGTGTGTGCTCTGGGTGTGACCTGGTGCATGGTGGACCCTTTGTGGTGATTAGGTTGAACTGTGTGGTGCCATTGGTGACTGTGTGGTGCATCTGGGTGTGACTCTGTTGGTGCACTAGGTGTGACTCGTGTGGGCCATTGGTGGACTCTGTGTGGTGCCTTGGGTGTGAACTCTGGTTGCATTGGTGTGAACCTCTGTGTGTGCATTAGGGACTGTGTGGTGCTCTAGGTGTGAACCTTGGTGGTGCCATTAGGGTGTGAACCGTTGGTGCATCTGGGTGTGACCGTGTGGTGCATTGGTGTGAACCTTGTGTGGCTCTGGTGGACCCTTGTGTGGCATCTGGTGACCCTCTGTGTGGTGCATTATGTGTGAACTCTGTTGGTGCTGGGGTGAACCTCGGTTGCCTAGGGTGTGACTTGTGTGGTGCCATTAGTGTGAACCCTCTGTGTGGTGCCATCTAGGGTGTGAACCCTCTGTGTGGTGCCATCTAGCGGTGTGAACCCTTGTGTGGTGCATCTAGGGTGTGAACCTCTGTGTGGTGCCATTAGGGTGTGACTCTGTGTGTGCATTAGGGTGTGAACCCTCTGTGTGGTGCATCTAGGTGTGTGAACCTTGTGTGGTGCCATCTAGTGGTTGTAACCTCTGTGTGGTGCCTCTAGTGTTGACCTCTGTGTGTGCATCTACGTGGTGAACCCTCTGTGTGGTGCCATCTAGTGGTGTGAACTCTGTGGTGCCATCTAGCGTGTTGAACCTCTGTTGGTGCCTCTAGCGGTGTGAACCCTCTGTGTGTTGCCTCTAGCTGTGTGTGAACCTCTGTGTGTGCCAATCTAGCGGTGTGAACCCTCTGTGTGGTGCCATCTAGCGGGTGGAACCCTCGTGTGGTGCCATCTAGGGTGTGAACCCTCTGTGTGGTGCCATCTAGGGTGTGAACCATCTGTTGGTGCCATCTAGCGTTTGTGTGGACCTTGTGTGTGGTGCCATCTGTTGTGTGTGTGAACCCTCTGTGTGGTGCCATCTAGGTGGTGTGTGAACCATTGTGTGGTGCCATCTAGCGGTGTGAACCCTCTGTGTGGTGCCATCTAGCGGTGTGAACCCTTTGTGGGTGCCATCTAGCGGTGTGAACCCTTTGTGTGGTGCCATCTAGTGGTGTGAACCCTCGTGTGGTGCCATGTAGCGGTGTGAACCCTCGTGTGGTGCCATCTAGCGTGTGTGAACCCTCTGTGTGGTGCCATCTAGGGATGTGAACCTTCTGGTGCCATCTAGCGGTGTGAACCCTCTGTGTGGTGCCATCTAGTGGTGTGAACCGTCTGTGCCATCAGCGTGTGAACCGATTGTCTTCGTTCTAGAATCCGGTGAGAAGACGACGGAACAAAACATTGAACGTTTCCTCTCCCAGAAGCTCCATCCTGACGAAACGCTGCTCAATCGCTACGCGGCCATGATCTACACCAGCAGCGACAACGGCGGCATCTACGAGGAGCTGGACGGGGCCACCGTGTGCCGCAGCTGTGGACAGAAGGTAACCGGAGTCATAGAGCGGCGGAAATACAGTGCACACGAGGACATCACATCACTAAGGCTTTGTGCCAATGGTGCGTTTTTGATGCGTTTTTTTGGCCCCTTTTGGCTGTGTGCACACTGTGCTGCATTGTTGTGTTGCATTCGTTAGCTACACAAACACAACTGTCTGTAAACAAAAGCAACACAAACGTATTGTGTGGACATATAAATTGAGCACAAATAAGGGGACACACAGACACTATACAGACAGATACACAAACACAGACAGTCACAGACAGACACACACATAGACACACACATAGACACACACATAGACAGACACACACAGACAGACACACACACAGACAGACACACACAGACAGACACACACAGAGACACACACACAGAGACACACACACAGAGACACACACAGAGACACACACACAGAGACACACACAGACAGAGACACACATATACAGACAGACACACATATACAGACAGACACACACACAGACAGACACACACACAGACAGACACACACAGAGACAGACACACACAGAGACACACACACAGACAGACACACATATACAGACAGAGACACATATACAGACAGACACACACACAGACAGACACACACACAGACAGACACACACAGACAGACACACATATACAGACAGACACACATATACAGACAGACACACACAGACAGACAGACACACACAGACAGACACACACACACAGACAGACACACACACAGACAGAAACACACACACACAGAGACACACACACAGAGACACACACACAGAGACACACACACAGAGACACACACACAGAGACACACACTCAGACAGACACACACATAATCAGACAGACACACACATATACAGACAGACACACATATACAGACAGACACACATATACAGACAGACACACACATATACAGACAGTCACACATATACAGACAGACACACACATATACAGACAGTCACAGACACACACACAGACAGACACACACACAGAGACACACACACAGAGACACACACACAGACAGACACACATATACAGACAGACACACATATACAGACAGACACACATATACAGACAGACACACATATACAGACAGACACACATATACAGACAGACACAGACACACACACAGACAGACACACACACAGACAGACACACACACACAGACACACACACAGACAGACACACACACAGACAGACACACACACAGACACACACACAGACAGACACACACAGAGACACACACACAGACACACACACAGAGACACACACAGACAGACACACATATACAGACAGTCACAGACACACACACAGACAGACACACACACAGACAGACACACACAGAGACACACACACAGACAGACACACATATACAGACAGACACACATATACAGACAGACACACATATACAGACAGACACACATATACAGACAGACACACATATACAGACAGAGACACATATACAGACAGACACACACACAGACAGACACACACACAGACAGACACACACACAGACAGACACACACAGACAGACACACATATACAGACAGACACACACAGACAGACACACACAGACAGACACACACACAGACAGAAACACACACAGACACACACACACAGACACACACACAGAGACACACACACACAGAGACACACACACAGACAGACACACACACAGACAGACACACACACAGACAGACACACACATATACAGACAGACACACACATATACAGACAGACACACACATATACAGACAGTCACAGACACACACACACAGACAGACACACAGACAGACACACACAGACACACACAGAGACACACACACAGAAACACACACACAGACAGACACACACACACAGACAGACACACACACACAGACAGACACACATATACAGACAGACACACATATACAGACAGACACACATATACAGACAGACACAGACACACACACAGACAGACACAGACAGACACACACACAGACAGACACACACACACAGACAGACACACATATACAGACAGACACACATATACAGACAGACACACATATACAGACAGAAACACACACAGACAGAAACACACACAGACAGAAACACACACAGACAGAAACACAGACAGACACAGAAACACACAGACAGAAACACAGACAGACGCACACACACAAACACAGACGCGCACACACACACAGACGCGCACACACACACAGACGCGCACACACACGCCGACAGACACACGCAGGCCGACAGACACACGCAGGCCGACAGACACACGCAGGCCGACAGACACAAACACACGCAGGCAGACAGGCACGCACTTTCTCGTGAGCCTCGGTGATTCTTTCCTCATGCAGTGGTGACAGCTGTGTTTATCGATCTTCCAGATCCTGCGCATCATGTGACTCAGCCTGTAACATGGTGCAGGTCCTGGAAGATCAATAAACACAGCTGTCACCACTGCATGGAGAGAGAATCACAGAGGCTCGCTGGGGAGGGCGAGGATTGAAGCGATTTCGTTTTGGAAATCACAGGAAAAAACCCTCATAAAGACTGTGAATACCCATCTATGTGTGATGTTTTTTTGGCGGGTTACAATGGAGTCTATAGGGAAAATACACCCCAAAAATGGACAAGATAATTGCAGGGACGTAAAAAAACGTAGGAGATTTCTACAACTAAAAGGCACATGTGGGCGCAGGGGCAGTGGGCGCAGGGGCAGTGGGCGCAGGGGCAGTGAGCGCAGGGGCAGTGAGCACAGGACAGGGGCAGAGAGCGCAGGACAGGGGCAGAGTGCGCAGGACAGGGGCAGAGAGCGCAGGACAGGGGCAGAGAGCGCAGGACAGGGGCAGAGAGCGCAGGACAGGGGCAGTGAGCGCAGGGCAGTGGGCACAGCGCAGGGCAGTGAGCGCAGGGCATTGGGCACAGGGCATTGGGCGCAGGGCATTGGGCGCAGGTCAGTGAGTGCAGGGCATTGGGCACAGGGCATTGGGCGCAGGTCAGTGGGCGCAGGGCAGTGGGCGCAGGGCAGTGGGCGCAGGGCAGTGGGCGCAGGGGCAGTGGGCGCAGGGGCAGTGAGAGCAGGGCAGTGAGAGCAGGGCAGTGAGAGCAGGGCAGTGAGCACAGGACAGGGGCAGTGAGCGCAGGTCAGTGAGCGCAGGGGCAGTGAGCATAGGACAGGGGCAGTGAGCGCAGGGCAGTGAGCGCAGGGGCAGTGGGCGCAGGGGCAGTGGGCGCAGGGGCAGTGGGCGCAGGGGCAGTGAGCGCAGGGGCAGTGAGCGCAGGGGCAGTGAGCGCAGGGGCAGTGAGCGCAGGGGCAGTGAGCGCAGGACAGGGGCAATGAGCGCAGGACAGTGAGGCTTTATTTCCTTGCAGATTTGCAGCGTTTTTTGGTCTTGAGAAAAAAAATGAGCGTCAGTTCTTTTTCTGACCAAAAACGCATCAAAAACGCAGCTGTGATCGGGAGCCGTCTGGTTATTTCCGGGGACTCGCTGACGGCGGAGCTCGGGGTCACAGAGCGGGGGGTAAATCTCCCCCATAAAATACCATTAGTCCGAGTGTGATCCAGCGTCCGTCTGCCCCCGGCCTGAGGATCTATTATAGACATGAAAAGGCAGATCAGGATCAATGGAAGAAGAACAGCCCCGGTCTGTGCCACAGATATGGGAAAAGAATATGGGTTCTGTTACCGGGATCACCAGACGAGAGCTGGAGGATTCCTGATCCCCTCCTGTCTGTCAAGCAGAATCTGAGACCCTTGGTGTCTCTAGAGCAGATTCCTGAGATCCCTCTGTCACTGGAGCAGATTCCTGAGATCCCTCTGCCCCTGGAGCAGATTCCTGAGGCCCTCCTGTCCCTGGAGCAGATTCCTGAGATCCCCCTGTCTCTGGAGCAGATTCCTGAGGCCCTCCTGTATCTGGAGCAGATCCTAAGTCCCTTGGTGTCTCTGGAGTGGATTCCTGAGGTCCTTCTGTCTCTGGAGCAGATTCCTGAGGTCCTCCTGTCTCTAGAGCAGATTCCTGAGATCCCTCTGTCTCTGAAGCAAATTCCTGAGGTCCTCCTGTCCCTGGACCAGATTCCTGAGACCCCTCTGTCTCTGGAGTGGATTCCTGAGATCTCCCTTTCTCTGGAGCAGATTCCTAAGATCCCTCTGTCTCTGGATGGATTCCTGAGATCTCCCTGTCTCTGGGGTGGATTCCTGAGATCTCCGTCCCTGGAGTAGATCCCTGAGGCCCTCCTGTCCCTGGGGCAGATCCTCAGATATTATACTGCCTCTGGCTGTGGTATGTGAGATATGAGAATGTTTAACATTGCAGTGTAGGATGATTGATTGATGCCCGCAGCAGCAGGGTGTGTAGTGTCTTGCCCTCGTCACATTGTGATCAGAATCAATTTGTCTCTAATTTCCTTCTTTTTCGGTTTAGACCATTTTGTGTCCTCATAAATTGTGGAGAAGTCAGAAGATTCGTCTCCCCCGGAGCTGCACTCACATCAAGATCTGCAGCCCCCGGGCCCACGCGTCCAGTGTGGAGGCCAAGATGTGAGTATATGGGGCCCCTCTTATGTCTGGGCCCCTGCCCTCCACCGGGGTGTGATGCCGCCCTGTGCTGGCACTGAGCTCGCTGAATGTATTCACTCTCCTGGGAAAGAGGCAATTAGATGGCTGTGGAGCTGGCGCCTGTCATGGCTGCGGGGACGAGTCCGGACAGGACTCCGCTGCTCGCAGTAATTGAGTCGTCAGCGGAGAGAGAATAACAGGAGAAGAGGACAGAACCATGTGAACCCCCCGATCAGTGATACATTGTTACCGCCAGGTCATGTGACCACTGACAAGACGCCTCCTGCAAATCAGGGCACGACCTGCGCTGGCTGCCAGTGAGAGGCAGTATTGGGGTGACTCTACGAAGCTACGTACCCCAGTGTGGTCAGTGTCCTCTGTGCTCTCATTACGGTCTGTGTCCTCAGGTCGGTCAGTGTCCTCAGTGCGGTCAGTGTCCTCAGTGCCCTCAGTGCAGTCAGTGTCCTCAGTGCAGTCAGTGTCCTCAGTGCGGTCGGTGTCCTCAGTGCGGTCGGTGTCCTCAGGGCGGTCAGTGTCCTCAGTGTCCTCAGGGTGGTCAGTGTCCTCAGTGCGGGTCAGTGTCCTCAGTGCGGTCATTGTCCTCAGTGTCCTCAGGGCGGTCAGTGTCCTCAGGGCGGTCAGTGTCCTCAGTGCGGGTTAGTGTCCTCAGTGCGGTCAGTGTCCTCAGGGCGGTCAGTGTCCTCAGTGCGGTCATTGTCCTCAGTGTCCTCAGGGCGGTCAGTGTCCTCAGTGCGGGTCAGTGTCCTCAGTGCGGGTCAGTGTCCTCAGTGCGGGTCAGTGTCCTCAGTGTCCTCAGGGCGGTCAGTGTCCTCAATGCGGTCAGTGTATACTGCTCTTCTCTGCAGGGCTCCTCACCACAGTCACCAGTCTGCTCTTCACAGCTCTTACAGTCAAGGAAATAAGTATTTGACCCCCTTGCTGATTTTGCAGTTTGCCCCCTGACACAGACATGAACAGTCTATAATTTTAAGGGTCGGTTAACTGTAAAAGTGAAGGATAGAAGATCAGAAATAAACTCCAGAGAATCACATTGTGTAAATGATAGAAATGTATTTGTATTTTGCAGAGAAATAAGTATTTGACCCCTCCCAACCATTAGCAGTTCTGTCCCCTACAGAGCAGTTATCGGCTCCTCATCCCCTGGTTCCTGTATTACACACAGCTGTGTTACATTGTCACCTGTATAAAGACTCCTGTCCACACAATGAATCAGTCACCTGTAACCTCTACAACATGGGAAGAGCACAGAGCTTTGTAAGGATGTCAGGGAAAAGATCCTAGACCTGCACAAGGCTGGAATGTGCTACAAGACCATAAGGAAGACAAAGCTGGGGGACCACAGGTCCTGTAAGTCAGTTCCAGCTTATCAGCGGCGGGGGCTGTGGCTTCGGGTTAGTGGGGATCAGGAGGGGGAGCAGCAGCCGCCATATTAGCATACTCCATCACTTGGGTGTAGAAATATGGCGCTGACGGTAGTGACATAGGCGACATCCAGACGGAAGTGAAGGATCCACCACTTCTCCTGTCCTGTATACTGGGTGTAATCCTCGGCATCTGTATTATTCTGAATATATATACACTGCAGAGTACCACTTCTCCTGTCCTGTATACTAGGTGTAATCCTCAGTATCTGTATAATTCTGTATATATACACTGCACAGTACCACTTCTCCTGTCCTGTATACTGGGTGTAATCCTCAGTATCTGTATTATTCTGTATATATACACTGCACAGTACCACTCTCCTGTCCTGTATACTGGGTGTAATCCTCAGTATCTGTATTATTCTGTGTATATACACTGCACAGTACCACTTCTCCTGTCCTGTATACTGGGTGTAATCCTCAGTATCTTTATTATTCTGTGTATATACACTGCACAGTACCACTTCTCCTGTCCTGTATACTGGGTGTAATCCTCAGTATCTGTATTATTCTGTATATATACACTGCACAGTACCACTTCTCCTGTCCTGTATACTGGGTGTAATCCTCAGTATCTGTATTATTCTGTGTATATACACTGCACAGTACCACTTCTCCTGTCCTGTATACTGGGTGTAATCCTCAGTATCTGTATTATTCTGTATATATACACTGCACAGTACCACTTCTCCTGTCCTGTATACTGGGTGTAATCCTCAGTATCTGTATTATTCTGTATATATACACTGCACAGTACCACTTCTCCTGTCCTGTATACTGGGTGTAGTCCTCAGTATCTGTATTATTCTGTATGTATACACTGCACAGTACCACTTCTCCTGTCCTGTATACTGGGTGTAATCCTCAGTATCTGTATTATTCTGTATATATATACACTGCACAGTACCACTTCTCCTGTCCTGTATACTGGGTGTAATCCTCAGTATCTGTATTATTCTGTATATATACACTGCACAGTACCACTTCTCCTGTCCTGTATACTGGGTGTAATCCTCAGTATCTGTATTATTCTGTATATATACACTGCACTGTACCACTGCTCCTGTCCTGTATACTGGGTGTAATCCTCAGTATCTGTATTATTCTGTATATATACACTGCACAGTACCTCTCCTGTCCTGTATCCTGGGTGTAATCCTCAGTATCTGTATTATTCTGTATATATACACTGCACAGTACCACTTCTCCTGTCCTGTATACTGGGTATAATCCTCAGTATCTGTATTATTCTGTATATATACACTGCACAGTACCACTTCTCCTGTCCTGTATACTGGGTGTAATTCTCAGTATCTGTATTATTCTGTATATATACACTGCACAGTACCACTTCTCCTGTCCTGTATACTGGGTGTAATCCTCAGTATCTGTATTATTCTGTGTATATACACTGCACAGTACCACTTCTCCTGTCCTGTATACTGGGTGTAATCCTCAGTATCTGTATTATTCTGTGTATATACACTGCACAGTACCACTTCTCCTGTCCTGTATACTGAGTGTAATCCTCAGTATCTGTATTATTCTGTATATATACACTGCACAGTACCACTTCTCCTGTCCTGTATACTGGGTGTAATCCTCAGTATCTGTATTATTCTGTATATATACACTGCACAGTACCACTTCTCCTGTCCTGTATACTGGGTGTAATCCTCAGTATCTGTATTATTCTGTATATATACACTGCACAGTACCACTTCTCCTGTCCTGTATACTGGGTGTAATCCTCAGTATCTGTATTATTCTGTATATATACACTGCACAGTACCACTTCTTCTGTCCTGTATACTGGGTGTAATCCTCAGTATCTGTATTATTCTGTATATATACACTGCACAGTACCACATCTCCTGTCCTGTATACTGGGTGTAATCCTCAGTATCTGTATTATTCTGTATATATACACTGCACAGCACCTCTTCTCCTGTCCTGTATACTGGGTGTAATCCTCAGTATCTGTATTATTCTGTATATATACATTGCACAGTACCACTTCTCCTGTCCTGTATACTGGGTGTAATCCTCAGTATCTGTATTATTCTGTATATAAACACTGCACAGCACCTCTTCTCCTGTCCTGTATACTGGGTGTAATCCTCAGTATCTGTATTATTCTGTATATATACACTGCACAGTACCACTTCTCCTGTCCTGTATACTGGGTGTAATCCTCAGTATCTGTATTATTCTGTATATACACTGCACAGCACCACTTCTCCTGTCCTGTATACTGGGTGTAATCCTCAGTATCTGTATTATTCTGTATATATACACTGCACAGTACCACTTCTCCTGTCCTGTATACTGGGTGTAATCCACAGTATCTGTATTATTCTGTATATATACACTGCACAGTACCACTTCTCCTGTCCTGTATACTGTATGTAATCCTCAGTATCTGTATTGTTCTGTATATATACATTGCACAGTACCACTTCTCCTGTCCTGTATACTGGGTGTAATCCTCAGTATCTGTATTATTCTGTATATACACTGCACAGTACCACTTCTCCTGTCCTGTATACTGGGTGTAATCCTCAGTATCTGTATTATTCTGTATATATATACACTGCACAGTACCACTTCTCCTGTCCTGTATACTGGGTGTAATCCTCAGTATCTGTATTATTCTGTATATATACTCTGCACAGTACCACTTCTCCTGTCCTGTATACTGGGTGTAATCCTCAGTATATGCATTATTCTGTATATATACACTGCACAGTACCACCTCTCCTGTCCTGTATACTGGGTGTAATCCTCAGTATCTGTATTATTCTGTATATATACACTGCACAGTACCACTTCTCCTGTCCTGTATACTAGGTGTGATCCTCAGTATCTGTATTATTCTGTATATATACACTGCACAGTACCACTTCTCCTGTCCTGTATACTGGGTGTAATCCTCAGTATCTGTATTATTCTGTATATATACACTGCACAGTACCACTTCTCCTATCCTGTATACTGGGTGTAATCCTCAGTATCTGTATTATTCTGTATATATACACTGCACAGTACCACTTCTCCTGTCCTGTATACTGGGTGTAATCTTCAGTATCTGTATTATTCTGTATATATACACTGCACAGTACCACTTCTCCTGTCCTGTATACTGGGTGTAATCCTCAGTATCTGTATTATTCTGTATATATACTCTGCACAGTACCACTTCTCCTGTCCTGTATACTGGGTGTAATCCTCAGTATATGCATTATTCTGTATATATACACTGCACAGTACCACCTCTCCTGTCCTGTATACTGGGTGTAATCCTCAGTATCTGTATTATTCTGTATATATACACTGCACAGTACCTCTTCCCCTGTTCATATAGCTGCACAGTAGCCTCTCAGCAGTGATCCTGTGCTGTTGGTAATGATTGGACATTGTCGTCCTCTTTTAGTGCCCGGTTCCGGGTCATGTCCTCGGTGGTCTCTGCGGAGGGGGCAGCACCCATCAGTGACCAGTCCCCGGAGCCTCTGGTGAGTCAGGTATGTGGGGGGTGTTTGGGGCGCTGCACCTCGGTGAGTGTATTTTCAGGGGTGCGATGGACGCCTTCTTTTCTATATGTTATTCCTCATTGTTTTGAGGATTTCCTCTAGCTGTATAGTGCACGGAGCAGAGCGGCACGTCCGGCCGCTGTCAGGGCAGTCACATATAGTCAGTCTGACGAGCTCTTCACTGCTCCGATTCAACAGAGATGACAGTTCACCAAACACGACATACAAAGCCGCCCACAACCTGTCCCCTCCATACATCTGTGACATGGGCTCCCGGGACTCCTCTGCTCATAACCTGCGATCCTCTCGAGATCTCCTCCTCTACTCCCCTCTCATCTCCTCCTCCCACAATCACATACAAGATTTCTCCCGTGCTTCCCCCATACTCTGGAACTCTCTACCCCAACACATCAGACTCTCATCTACAACCAAAACCTTCATAAGGAACCTGAAGACCCGACAAGCTACAACCTGCAGTCCTCTACACCGGTGCACAACCAGCTATACCCGCTATACTGTATCCTCACCCATCCCTTGTAGACTGTGAGCCCTCGTGGGCAGGGTCCTCTCTCCTCATCTACTGCATCCTCACCCATCCCTTGTAGACTGTGAGCCCTCGTGGGCAGGATCCTCTCTCCTCACCTACTGTATCCTCACCCATCCCTTGTAGACTGTGAGCCCTCATGGGCAGGGTCCTCTCTCCTCCTCTACTGTATCCTCACCCATCCCTTGTAGACTGTGAGCCCTCGTGGGCAGGGTCCTCTCTCCTCACCTACTGTATCCTCACCCATCGCTTGTAGACTGTGAGCCCTCGTGGGCAGGGTCCTCTCTCCTCACCTACTGTATCCTCACCCATCCCTTGTAGACTGTGAGCCCTCGTGGGCAGGGTCCTCTCTCCTCACCTACTGTATCCTCACCCATCGCTTGTAGACTGTGAGCCCTCCAGGGCAGGGTCCTCTCTCCTCACCTACTGTATCCTCACCCATCCCTTGTAGACTGTAATCCCTCATGGGCAGGGTCCTCTCTCCTCTCCTACTGTATCCTCACCCATCCCTTGTAGACTGTGAGCCCTCGTGGGCAGGGTCCTCTCTCTTCACCTACTGTATCCTCACCCATCCCTTGTAGACTGTGAGTCCTCATGGGCAGAGTCCTCTCTCCTCATCTACTGTATCCTCACCCATCCCTTGTAGACTGTGAGCCCTCGTGGGCAGGGTCCTCCCTCCTCTCCTACTGTATCCTCACCCATCCCTTGTAGACTGTGAGCCCTCGTGGGCAGGGTCCTCTCTCCTCACCTACTGTATCCTCACCCATCCCTTGTAGACTGTGAGCCCTCGTGGGCAGGGTCCTCTCTCCTCCTCTACTGTATCCTCACCCATCCCTTGTAGACTGTGAGCCCTCGTGGGCAGGGTCCTCTCTCCTCACCTACTGTATCCTCACCCATCCCTTGTAGACTGTGAGCCCTCGTGGGCAGGGTCCTCTCTCCTCACCTACTGTATCCTCACCCATCCCTTGTAGACTGTGATCCCTCGTGGGCAGGGTCCTCTCTCCTCACCTACTGTATCCTCACCCATCCCTTGTAGACTGTGATCCCTCGTGGGCAGGGTCCTCTCTCCTCACCTACTGTATCCTCACCCATCCCTTGTAGACTGTGATCCCTCGTGGGCAGGGTCTTCTCTCCTCTTGTACCTGTCTGTGCCTTGTATTGTTCATGATTATTGTACTTGTCTATGTTTGCCCCTTTTCACATGTAAGGTCATATACAGCTGTGCTCCCCAGGGTACCGTTTCATGCGGCAATATTGCATGCAATGTCACTGGCAATTTGCTGGTTGCAGTGAAGTCATGGACACATTGTTCTATCTTGTTGCCGTATACAAATGTGTCCATGATTTCACTGCATCCAGCAAATTGCCTAGCGATATTGCTGCGTGTGACGGTACCTTTAGTCTTCACACCCTGGAAGATTTTCTTCTTTCTCAGCCTTTTTTCAGAGAGTATGAATGACTAGATGGTGCCGGATTCTGATGCATCGGGTATTCTAGAATATGTATGTAGTTTATTTATGAAGATTTAAGAATAATGCAAAGCGAAGCTGGGTTTACATCCTGGACCAATTTGCGGCCGGACTGCGCCTGTCGCTGATTGGTTGCCGGCGGCTGATGCATCCAGTTAGCAACGCGGCATTTCCATTACAGACAAACAGACAGAATTAGACGATTATATAGTAGATGCCTACAGCAGTGCCAGTGTGCGGCGGTGTCTGTGTGCGGCGGTGTCTGTGTGCGGCGGTGTCTGGTGCGCGTGTCTGTGTGCGGCGGTGTCTGTGTGCGGCGGTGTCTGGTGTGCGGCGGTGTCTGTGTGGGGCGTGTCGTGTCTGGGGTGTCTGTGTGGCGGTGTCTGTGTGGGGCGGTGTCTGTGTGGGGCGGTGTCTGTGTGGGGCGGTGTCTGTGTGGCGGTGTCTGTGTGGGGCGGTGTCTGTGTGCGGCGGTGTCTGTGTGTGGGCGGTGTCTGTGTGGGGCGGTGTCTGTGTGGGGCGGTGTCTGTGTGGGGCGGTGTCTGTGTGCGCGGCGGTGTCTGTGTGCGCGGCGGTGTCTGTGTGGGGCGTTGTCTGTGGTTCACAGGTATGTGCTGGAGAGGCAGAGATCACAGGGATCTGGTGAGCAGAGATCACATAGATCACAGCAGGGGTCCTTGGAGCAGAGATCACAGCAGGAGTGCGAGGTCCTGGGAGCTGATCCTCCGGAGATGCTGCACCTTACACCCACTTACCCTGGAGGGAGATCCCGGGATCTGTCAGTACTTAGAGCTTGTTCCAGGTGATCCCAGATCCCCAGGAGTTTGTGTGCTCTCCTTCCCAGTGCTGTGGCCCCGGCAGTGGAGCAGGCAGGGGCCCCGTCCTCCGCTCTGCTCCTCTTCCCCAAACACACAACTCTTCCCATTTGATAGTAAAAAGAATAGAGGGCTGGGTGTAGTGAGTGACAGCGGGGACAGCCAATGGTGTGGGGTGTGTGGCCACTCGGTGACCAATCAGTGATGCGGGATATCGGTTACAGACAGACAGACAAACACAATAGGTCAATTATATAGTAGATAACACATTCTCTCTTTTCATGGTTAGGGGTTGGGTGAAGACATTTATTGTCATCTTCTGTGTTTTCCCTTTATAAATCATAATGACACCAAAACCATCCAACGCCCCTGATCACAGGATCCCATCCCCCAGCTCATAATCCGGTGTGTTGCCCCCTGATCACCAGTTCCCATACCCCAGCTCATAATCCGGTGTATTGCCCCTTGTACCATCAGTGACATCTTGAAGTGTTTTGTGGTAGTTGTGGATGAGGCTCTTTATCTCCTCAGATGGTAAAGCCGCCCATTCTTCTTGGCAAAAGCCTCCAGTTCCTGTAAATTCCTGGGCTTTCTTCTGCTCTTTGCTTGCGTTCTCCCCCAGAGCGGCTCAGTGATATTGAGGTCAGGACACTGAGAGGCCACTCCAGAACCTTCACTTTGTTCTGCTGTAGACAATGACAGGTCGACTTGGCCTTGTGTTTTGGATCGTTGTCATGTTGGACTGTCCAGGTACGTCCCATGTGCAGCTTCCAGGCTGATGAGTGCAGATTTGCCTCCAGTATTTGCTGATAACATGCTGCATTCATCTTTCCTTTGACCAAGTTTCCTGTGCCTTTGTAGCTCACACCACCCCCCATCATCAGCGATCCTCCTCCATGCTTTATGGTAGGAATGGTGTTCCTTTCATCATAGGCCTTGTTGACTCTTCTCCAAATGTAACGTTTATGGTTGTGGCTATAAAGTTTGATTTTGGCCTCATCCCTCCACGTTACCTTGTTCCAGGAGTTTGGGGTCTTGTCTCTGTGGTGTTCGGTGTATTGTAGGTGAGATACTTTGTGACATTTGTGCAGTAATGGCTTCTTCTGGGGGCTCGACCATGCAGACCATTGTTCTTCCAGTGCCTCCTCCTGCATCGTGAATCATCCACACCTCTAGTGCTCAGTGATCCTGGATTTTAGCTGATATTTGTGGGGTTTTCTTTGCATCCTGAACACTTTTCCTGGCAGTTGTGGTGAGATTTCTGTTGGTCCCTGATCGTGGTTTGGTTATACAGAGCCCCTGATCTTCCATGTGTTAATCACAGTGTGAACACTGCTGACTGCATTATCAATTCCTTGGATATCTTTTTGTATCTCTTTCCTGTTTTATACAGTTCAGCTATCTTTTCCCGTAGATCCATTGATAATTATTTTGCTTTCCCCATGACTCACAATCCAGAAACGCCAGTGGTTGGATGAAAGATGTAAGAGTCTGTCTGGATCCCAGAAACTCACTCAGCTTTTATGCACACACTGATTACAAGCAGACAGGTCACAGGGGAGGATGTTACTTTTATTAGCCACAAACCTATTTGTGTCACCTTCTGTGCCTGTTATCAGGCCACAATCACCAGGGGATGGAACTGGTGATCAGGGGCATTGGATGATTTTGGTGTCATTATGATTTATAAAGAGAAAACACAGAAGATGACAATAAATGTCTTCACCCAACCACTAACCATGAGGGGAAAAGAGAGAATGTTATCATTCATATTGTCTGAATAAAGGCCGAGAAAGGAGAAAATCAGCCGGGTTGGGTTTCCCATAAGGCCATGGCCTGGGGTGCAGCAGTCAGAGGGAATATATACAGGAAAAATGACAGCCAAATATTTCACATTTCTCAGTTATTTTTGAAATATAAAATGTTGTTTTTTTAAATTTACATCCATATACAGCAAGTGAAAACCATAGTTATCCATAAATGATGTGTAAATATGAGACCTAGCGCAGGGAAAGTATTGACCCCATGAGGAGAGAGGAGCAACAAGCCCTGGAAAGTCCTGAAATCTATCAGTAATTGGAAAACAATCTGCCACTTAGTGATAATAATATCAGCCGGATCACCTGATGGCCAAAATATAGGAGTCTCATTACCAAGGAGCCACACAAGAAACATCTCATGATGGGGAAAACCAGTGAGCCGCTCAAGACCTTCACAAAGTGATTGGTGTAAAACACACTGATGACATTGATTACAGAAGAATTTCTAATCTACTGAAGGCTCCAGTGAGCTCTGCTGGGGCCACAATACAGAGGAGGAAAGAACATTTCACCATAAACCGACAAGGAGCTCCCCACAAGATGTCACACAGTGGAGGGAAAAGAATTATCAGAAGATAAGGAGAGCGAGAGAGAGACAGAGCGAGAGAGAGAGAGACAGAGAGAGGGAGAGAGCAAGAAAGAGCGAGAGAGAGAGAGAGCAAGAAAGAGCGAGAGAGAGAGAGCAAGAAAGAGCGAGAGAGAGCGAGAGAGCAACAAAGAGCGAGAGAGAGCAAGTGAGAGCGAGAGAAAGAGACCTGGAATAAGGAGGGGCAATTGTTTCACAGAAAACAATAAGTAATGAACTCCCCCTCCATGGCCTGTGTGCGCGCCCCTGTGTGCAGGCTCCTGTGTGAACGCTCCTGTATGTGCACTCTCCAGTGTGCATGCTTTTGTATGCACGCTCCATACAGGAGCAATGCAGGGACCGGTGTCTCCATACAATGCAGGGACCAGTGTCTCCATACAATGCAGGGACCAGTGTCTCCATACAATGCAGGGACCAGTGTCTCCATACAATGCAGGGACCAGTGTCTCCATACAATGCAGGGACCAGTGTCTCCATACAATGCAGGGACCAGTGTCTCCATACAATGCAGGGACCGGTGTCTCCATACAATGCAGGGACCGGTGTCTCCATACAATGCAGGGACCGGTGTCTCCATACAATGCAGGGACCAGTGTCTCCATACAATGCAGGGACCGGTGTCTCCATACAATGCAGGGACCAGTGTCTCCATACAATGCAGGGACCGGTGTCTCCATACAATGCAGGGACCGGTGTCTCCATACAGGAGCAATGCAGGGACCAGTGTCTCCATACAATGCAGGGACCAGTGTCTCCATACAGGAGCAATGCAGGGACCAGTGTCTCCATACAATGCAGGGACCAGTGTCTCCATACAATGCAGGGACCAGTGTCTCCATACAATGCAGGGACCAGTGTCTCCATACAATGCAGGGACCAGTGTCTCCATACAATGCAGGGACCAGTGTCTCCATACAATGCAGGGACCAGTGTCTCCATACAATGCAGGGACCAGTGTCTCCATACAATGCAGGGACCAGTGTCTCCATACAATGCAGGGACCGGTGTCTCCATACAATGCAGGGACCGGTGTCTCTATACAATGCAGGGACCGGTGTCTCCATACAATGCAGGGACCAGTGTCTCCATACAATGCAGGGACCAGTGTCTCCATACAATGCAGGGACCGGTGTCTCCATACAATGCAGGGACCAGTGTCTCCATGCAATGCAGGGACCGGTGTCTCCATACAATGCAGGACCAGTGTCTCCATACAATGCAGGGACCAGTGTCTCCATACAATGCAGGGACCGGTGTCTCTATACAATGCAGGGACCGGTGTCTCCATACAATGCAGGACCAGTGTCTCCATACAATGCAGGGACCAGTGTCTCCATACAATGCAGGGACCGGTGTCTCCATACAATGCAGGGACCGGTGTCTCCATACAATGCAGGGACCAGTGTCTCCATACAATGCAGGGACCAGTGTCTCCATACAATGCAGGGACCGGTGTCTCTATACAATGCAGGGACCGGTGTCTCCATACAATGCAGGACCAGTGTCTCCATACAATGCAGGACCAGTGTCTCCATACAATGCAGGGACCAGTGTCTCCATACAATGCAGGGACCAGTGTCTCCATACAATGCAGGGACCAGTGTCTCCATACAATGCAGGGACCGGTGTCTCCATACAATGCAGGGACCGGTGTCTCCATACAATGCAGGGACCGGTGTCTCCATACAATGCAGGGACCGGTGTCTCCATACAATGCAGGGACCGGTGTCTCCATACAATGCAGGGACCAGTGTCTCCATACAATGCAGGGACCAGTGTCTCCATACAATGCAGGGACCAGTGTCTCCATACAATGCAGCGACCGGTGTCTCCATACAATGCAGGGACCGGTGTCTCCATACAATGCAGGGACCAGTGTCTCCATACAATGCAGGGACCAGTGTCTCCATACAGGAGCCGTCTGGAGCTTCATCACCAACAAAGAAAGACCAAGGATTATTTATATTTCTGTAACGTGTTAAATACTTTTCCCTGCTTCATTTCTTATTATTACACATAATTAATGGACCTCTATGGTGTTTTCTTTGCCTGTGTAGATTGGATGTGTTGTTACCGACATCTGGTGAGAAATTCATGTCAATAACAGTTTTAGAATTAGATTTACTTAGAAAATTGTTGATGTGTTCAATACTTATTTCCCCGCTGTATTGTAAATGCATTGAGCGTTACACTGACGTTGCCGGTCTCGGTCCTGTGGGCAGCGCTGCAGTCACTCCAGTATTTGCCTTCGCTGCCGCCTCTGGAGACGTCCTGGATCCCGGGTGACTGACGCTGTGGGAGATGTGAGTGCAGCGCCGGCTGTCTGCTCCTATCTCTAGTCCTATAATTAGTCTGGTTACTTCTACAGTCACAACTAGTCAGTCTAGGCACGACTGTGGACACCACTGATGACCTCACTACTGGTGACCTCACTAATGACATCACTATTTGTGACTCCACTAATGACATCACTATTTATGACATCACCGCCGATTACATCATTTATGACATCACTACTGATGACATCACTAATGACCTGATGTGTGGCTCATCTGCTTCATTACAGGACACAAATATCTGTAGATTTGAGAAAGATCTAGAGAAGCAGCTACAGCAGAGAAGATCGGCTCCCCGGATGTTATCAAAGGTCAGTCTGTCATCTAATATCTGGCCATCCATCCGTCTGTCCCTGCATTCATCTGTCTGTCCCTCTATCCCTCAGTCCATCTGTCCCTCTTGTCCCTCTGTCCCTCTTGTCCCTCCGTCCGTCTGCCCCTCTTATCCTTCTATTCGTCTGTCCCTCTTGTCCCTCTATCCGTCTGTCCCTCCATCCGTCTGTCCCTCTATCCGTCTGTCCCTCTATCCGTCTGTCCCTCTATCCGTCTGTCCCTCTATCTGTCTGTCCCTCTATCCCTCAGTCCATCTGTCCCTCTTGTCCCTCTATCCGTCTGTCCATCTTGTCCCTCTTTCAGTCTGTCCCTCTTGTCCATCTGTCCCTCCTTCCCTTTTGTCCCTTGTCCGTCTGTCCCTCTGTCCGTCTGTCCCTCTGTCCGTCTGTCCCTCTGTCCGTCTGTCCCTCTGTCCGTCTGTCCCTCTGTCCGTCTGTCCCTCTGTCCGTCTGTCCCTCCGTCCGTCTGTCCCTCTGTCCGTCTGTCCCTCCGTCCATCTGTCCCTCCGTCTGTCTGTCCCTCCGTCCCTCTGTCCCTCCGTCCGTCCCTCTGTCCCTCCGTCCGTCCCTCTGTCCCTCCGTCCCTCTGTCCCTCCGTCCGTCCCTCTGTCCCTCTGTCCCTCTGTCCCTCCGTCCGTCCCTCTGTCCCTCTGTCCCTCCGTCCGTCCTCTGTCCCCTCCGTCCGTCCTCTGTCCCTCCGTCCGTCCCTCTGTCCCTCCGTCCGTCCCTCTTGTCTCTCCGTCCCTCTGTCCCTCTTGTCCTTCTATTCGTCTGTCCCTCTTGTTTCTCTATCCGTCTGTCCCCTCCATCCGTCTGTCCCTCTATCCGTCTGTCCCTCTATCCGTCTGTCCCTCTATCTGTCTGTCCCTCTATCCCTCAGTCCATCTGTCCCTCTTGTCCCTCTATCCGTCTGTCCATCTTGTCCCTCTTTCAGTCTGTCCCTCTTGTCCATCTGTCCCTCCTTCCCTTTTGTCCCTTGTCCATCTGTCCCTCTGTCCGTCTGTCCCTCTGTCCGTCTGTCCCTCTGTCCGTCTGTCCCTCTGTCCGTCTGTCCCTCCGTCCGTCTGTCCCTCCGTCCGTCTGTCCCTCTGTCCGTCTGTCCCTCTGTCCGTCTGTCCCTCCGTCCGTCTGTCCCTCCGTCTGTCTGTCCCTCCGTCCCTCTGTCCCTCCGTCCGTCCCTCTGTCCCTCCGTCCGTCCCTCTGTCCCTCCGTCCGTCCCTCTGTCCCTCCGTCCCTCTGTCCCTCCGTCCGTCCCTCTGTCCCTCTGTCCCTCCGTCCGTCCCTCTGTCCCTCCGTCCCTCTGTCCCTCCGTCCGTCCCTCTGTCCCTCCGTCCGTCCCTCTGTCCCTCCGTCCGTCCCTCTGTCCCTCCGTCCGTCCCTCTGTCCCTCCGTCCGTCCCTCTTGTCTCTCCGTCCCTCTGTCCCTCTTGTCCTTCTATTCGTCTGTCCCTCTTGTTTCTCTATCCGTCTGTCCCTCCATCCGTCTGTCCCTCTATCCGTCTGTCCCTCTATCCGTCTGTCCCTCTATCCGTCTGTCCCTCTATCTGTCTGTCCCTCTATCCCTCAGTCCATCTGTCCCTCTATCCGTCTGTCCATCTTGTCCCTCTTTCAGTCTGTCCCTCTTGTCCATCTGTCCCTCCTTCCCTTTTGTCCCTTGTCCCTCTGTCCCTCTGTCCGTCTGTCCCTCTGTCCGTCTGTCCCTCCGTCCGTCTGTCCCTCCGTCCGTCTGTCCCTCTGTCCGTCTGTCCCTCCGTCCGTCTGTCCCTCCGTCTGTCTGTCCCTCCGTCCCTCCGTCCGTCCCTCTGTCCCTCCGTCCGTCCCTCTGTCCCTCCGTCCCTCTGTCCCTGCGTCCGTCCCTCTGTCCCTCCGTCCCTCTGTCCCTCTGTCCCTCCGTCCGTCCCTCTGTCCCTCCGTCCGTCCCTCCGTCCGTCCCTCTGTCCCTCCGTCCGTCCCTCTGTCCCTCCGTCCGTCCCTCTGTCCCTCCGTCCGTCCCTCTTGTCTCTCCGTCCCTCTGTCCCTCTTGTCCTTCGGCCCGTCTGTTCCTCCGTCCATCCATCCTGCATGAAGACGGTATCCAGCAGTCCAGAGTGGGGTACTCCACGGTATGCCGCCGGTCAGCGCTGCGTCACCAGTGATTAGTTATTCCAGCTCCTCCCTGGGTGCGGTGTATTCTGCGTGTACAGTGCTCAGGAGAAGTGAGTACACCCCATTGGATAATAAGAACAATGTCCACATTGTGACAATTCTTTGTTTCATAGAACATTTCCCGTCGTCACATTGTCTGGACGGACAATACCTGACCTGTCAGTACAGAGTCATCAGTTTTCTGCACACAACAGACTCTGCTACATCCGGCATAGTGCGCCATGTCCAGGCCTAGAAGCCTCGGTGCCGTCCTCACATTATGGCGGTCGCACACAATCCTGGATGTGGCAGTACAGTGAGGACGGCTCAGGACCGGGGGTCCGACCACTAAGGTGAGAATAGAGACATCCAGGTCTCTTCTCCCCATTGTGAGGGGTTTGTCATAGTGTCAGTGAAGAGACTTTCACTTGCAGATGCTTGAGGAGGTCTCGGTCCACTCCAACCTCTTAGGACCTTGTCACTACCGTTCCGTCCTCCGGACCCTTTCTGGCTTGTAGCCATATTGTTGGATGATTATTTTCTTAGTTATGATGGTGCCGCTCCACCTGTGTCTCGCTCAACACTCTCGGATCATGTGATCTCACTCTGGTCTCGTTGTTCCAGCTGCCCCAAGTCGCCCACGGAATGCGGCCTGCATGACCTCTCAGACTTGTATGTCGCCCATATTATACAGGTAAACCACATATACAATGATATACTTGCACTGGGGGTCCCTGGCTCTCCCTGTTCCCAGAATTACCTCTGAAGGTGGAGATGTCCAGGCCGCCAACCTTGCCTTTTGCTTTTGATCAGCCCTAGGCTAAGTCCCCCTCACCTCCACCCATGAACTGGGATGCACTACTAATCCCACAAAATAAGGAAAACTCCAAGAAAGGTTCAGCACAAAGTGCACACGTCTTCACAGCTCAAGGTCTTGAAGAGGCTAAAACTCTATCAGCGGCATCTGCTGGCAGAAGAGGGAACTATTTAAAGGCTGGAGGAGTGGATAACTATGTCAGCTGTCACACACAGCAGCAGCAGCTCACCTGCGCCTGGACAGCCATAATCCCATAGACAACAGCAGCTTCTGACATTAACAATGAATGTGCCCAAGGGAATTTACTCCCATTAAAACTACTGCAGTGCAGTCAACATGTGACAATTACATTATATCACAGTTCACATGACACAATTCTCCGATTGGTGTCTTCAGTGAGGAACGTGACTGCCAGTCCGCAGCCTTACACGACGTCGGATTCCCTGGGCTACGTCGGATTCCCTGGGCTACGTCGGATTCCCTGGGCTACGTCGGGTTCCCTGGGCTACGTCGGGTTCCCTGGGCTACGTCGGGTTCCCTGGGCTACGTTGGGTTCCGTGGGCTACATTGGGTTCCCTGGACTACGTTGGATTCCCTGGACTACGTTGGATTCCCTGGACTACGTTGGATTCCCTGGGCTATATCGGATTCCCTGGGCTACGTCGGGTTCCCTGGGCTACGTTGGATTCCCTGGACTACGTCGGACCTGTGTGGGTTCTTTTGGGGGTTTTGAACGTCGGATTCCCTGGGCTCTGTCGTATTCCCTGGGCTACGTCGGATACCCTGGACTACGTCAGATTCCCTGGGCTACGTCGGATTCCCTGGGTTATGTCGGGTTCCCTGGGTTACGTCGGGTTCCCTGGGCTATGTCGGGTTCCCTTGGCTACGTCGGGTTCCCTGGACTACGTCAGGTTCCCTAGGCTACGTTGGGTTCCCAGAGCTATGTCGGGTTCCCTGGGCTACATCGGGTTCCCTGGGCTACGTCGGGTTCCCTGGTCTACGTCGGTTCCCTGGGCTATGTCGGATTCTCGGTGCTACATCTGCTTCCCTGGACTACGTCAGATTCCCTGGACTACGTTGGATTCCCTGGACTACGTTGGATTCCCTGGACTATATCGGATTCCCTGGGCTACGTCGGGTTCCCTGGGCTACATTGGATTCCCTGGACTACGTCGGACCTGTGTGGGTTCTTTTGGGGGGTTTTGAACGTCGGATTCCCTGGGCTCTGTCGTATTCCCTGGGCTACGTCGGATACCCTGGACTACGTCAGATTCCCTGGGATACGTCGGATTCCCTGGGTTATGTCGGGTTCCCTGGGTTACGTCGGGTTCCCTGGGCTATGTCGAGTTCCCTTGGCTACGTCGGGTTCCCTGGACTACGTCAGGTTCCCTGGGCTATGTTGGGTTCCCAGGGCTATGTCGGGTTCCCTGGGCTACATCGGGTTCCCTGG
This sequence comes from Allobates femoralis, assembly GCA_033576535.1. NCBI lineage: Eukaryota > Metazoa > Chordata > Amphibia > Anura > Aromobatidae > Allobates > Allobates femoralis. Next base: position 11,204,634 of record JARQOC010000006.1, on the reverse strand, counting down.
GCTACGTCGGGTTCCCTGGTCTACGTCGGTTCCCTGGGCTATGTCGGATTCTCGGTGCTACATCTGCTTCCCTGGACTACGTCAGATTCCCTGGACTACGTTGGACTCCCTGGACTATGTCGGACCTGTGTGGGTTCTTTTGGGTGTTTTTGAAAAAAATTATTGAACCAGGGAAAGTGTCAGGGAGTGTTTTTGAAAATAAGTATCTGTGTGTTTATTCCTTTTTACATGTTGGGCCAGTAATGGGGGTGTCTGATAAATACCTCTCCATTACTACCTCAGGACTGGATGTCAGCTGTGTTTTTGGATACAACCTCACATACCTTTACCCCGATTGCCAACGCACCAGGGCAATTGGGAAGAGCCAGGGCGAAGCCCCAGAATAGGAGCATCTAATGTTGCAAATGTATGTAAAGCGCTACTGAATTAATAGCGCTAAATAGATGAATAAATATCATCTGATGTGATGCCACTTCTGGCGCGGATATATATAGACTGGGAAGGGCCCAATAACCATGGAGCTTCCCAGCCTGGTAATATCAGCCCGCAGCTGTCTGCTGTACCTGAGCTGGTTATCAAAAATAAGGGGAACCCATCGATTTCTATATTATTTATTTATTAGGTTAAATCAGACTAAGCTCCGTTCAGAGCCGCAAATGTATAATATGTGGGAGGAAGGGACGTCTATAGCGGCAGGAGGATATCTATCTATTATCTATTTATTCCATCCATCCATTTTGTCTATTATCTGTCTATTTCTCTCTATACTTTCCATCTATTTCTATCTATATTTTATCTATTTATCTATCGGTCTATATATTCTTTCCATCTATCTATTATCTGCCCATCTCTTTCTATCGATTTATCTATGTATTCTATGTCCATCTATTATTATCTATCATTTATCTATTTATTATCTATCTTCTGTCTCTTTATTATTTATGACATCAAGCTTTAATGTATATAAAGTATCTAGTTTGTAAAAGATGTCAGGAGCGAATGTCATACAGATGGCGGATAGAGTAAAATCACACACTCACAGCATAGCACAGCACTCACACTGCACTCACACAGCACTCACACAGCACTTACACTGCACTTACACAGCACTCACAGCATAGCACAGCACTCACACTGTACTCACACAGCACTTACACTGCACTTACACAGCACTCACAGCATAGCACAGCACTCACACTGTACTCACACAGCACTCACACAGCACTTACACTGCACTTACACAGCACTCACAGCATAGCACAGCACTCACACTGCACTCACACAGCACTTACACTGCACTCACACTGTACTTACAGAGCACTCACACAACACTCACACAGCACTTACACAGCACTCACACTGCACTCACACAGCACATACACAGCACTCACAGCATAGCACAGCTCCCACAGCACTCACACTGCACTCACACTGCACTCACACTGCACTCACACTGCACTCACACTGTACTCACACTGTACTCACACAGCACTTACACTGCACTTACACAGCACTTACACAGCACTCACAGCATAGCACAGCACTCACACTGTACTCACACAGCACTTACACTGCACTTACACAGCACTTACACAGCACTCACAGCATAGCACAGCACTCACACTGTACTCACACAGCACTTACACTGCACTTACACAGCACTTACACAGCACTCACAGCATAGCACAGCACTCACACTGCACTCACACAGCACTTACACTGCACTCACACTGTACTTACACAGCACTCACACTGCACTTACACAACACTCACACAGCACATACACAGCACTCACAGCATAGCACAGCTCCCACAGCACTCACACTGCACTCACACTACACTCACACAGCACTTACACAGCACTTACACAGCACAGCACTCACACTGCACTCACACAGCACTTACACTGCACTCACACTGTACTTACACTGCACTCACACTGCACTTACACAACACTCACACTGCACTCACACAGCACATACACAGCACTCACACTGCACTTACACTGCACTTACACTGCACTCACAGTACACTCGAACATCACTCGCACATCACTCATATAGCACTCACACACCACTTGCACAGCCCTCACACTGCACTCTCACAGCACTCACAGTACTTACCCAGCACTCAGCACTCACACAGCACTCGCACTCGCACAGCATTTACAGAGCATTTGCAAAGCACTTACACAGTACTCACACAGCACTTACACAACACTTACACAGCACTCACACTGCATTTACACAGACCTACACAGCACTCGCACTGCACTTACACAGCACTCACACTGCACTCACACAGCACTCACACTGCACTTACACAGCACTCACACTGCACTTACACAGCACTCACACTGCACTCACACAGCACTCACACAGCACTCACAGCACACTTGAACATCACTCGCACATCACTCATATAGCAGTCACACACCACTTGCACACCACTCACAGTACTGACCCAGCACTCACACAGCATTCAGCACTCACACAGGAATCGCACAGCACTCACAGAGCACTGACAGAGCACTTGCACAGCACTCGCACATCACTCACAGCACTCTCACAGCACTCACACTTCATTTGCACAGCAGTCACACAGCACTCGCACATCACTCGCACAGCATTCAGCACTCGCACAGCACTTACAGAGCATTTGCAAAGCACTTACACAGCACTCACACTGCACTTACACAGTACTCACACAGCACTTACACAACACTTACACAGCACTCACACTGCATTTACACAGACCTACACAGCACTCGCACTGCACTTACACAGCACTCACACTGCACTCACACAGCAATCATGCAGCACTCACACTACAGCACTTGCACAAAATGCGGACTGACATTCGCAGACACTCGCCGACTTTTCTGGCTGAGAATCTGAGTGATTTTACATAGAAATGTGAGTGAACTCTTTTACTGTCCGGTGAAGCGAGCTGGCGGCAGAGGTAAGACACGCTGGGCGGACACCAATATGACGGTACCAAGGAGGAAAGCAAACCCCTCACTTGGTTAAATGAATCCAGGTGAGACAGCAGAGAAATGGTTAATGACCTGGATCAGGTAAGACAATGAGCAGGAATGTGGCCCCGGAGCAGGTTACAGAGGAGCCACACGGCCGCTATCAGGCCACAGACATAGCAGACCCAGGTCATTATAATCAATATCATGTATTGATCAGTCATTGATCGCTGATTCCCGGTATCTCCTGCAGGAGATCTGCTGCTCAGTGGCTGAACGACTCTTCCTCGCCATCGTTCTACAAGTGGAGGGTAAATCCCCGAGTCTCCTCATCAAGGTAAATATAGGACGCAGCCACGACCTCCGACACCTTCACATTACTGTGCAGCATTAAGAAAGTTATCCACAAACTAAGACAATGGGGGATCAGAGCAGTCTGATAGGAAAGAATGAATTCTCATGAGTTAACATATAAAAGAACAATATGTCTGGCCTAATTAAGAATATTTAACCCACAACACATTTTGTAGTATGCTGTCATCACAGTGCCACATGTCATTTTTGTACTGCACATCAGTGATATACAAGGTGCCACGTGTCCTCTCTGTATACTACAGGTCAGTGATATACAAGGTGCCACATGTCCTCTCTGTATACTGCAGGTCAGTGATATACAAGGTGCCACGTGTCCTCTCTGTATACTGCAGGTCAGTGATATACGAGGTGCCACGTGTCCTCTCTGTATACTACAGGTCAGTGATATACAAGGTGCCATGTGTCCTCTCTGTATACTACAAGTCAGTGATATACGAGGTGCCACGTGTCCTCTCTGTATACTACAGGTCAGTGATATACAAGGTGCCACATGTCTTGTCTGTATACTGCAGGTCAGTGACATACAAGGTGCCACGTGTCCTCTCTGTATACTGCAGGTCAGTGATATACAAGATGCCACGTGTCCTCTCTGTATACTACAGGTCAGTGATATACAAGATGCCACGTGTCCTCACTGTATACTGCAGGTCAGTGATATACAAGATGCCACGTGTCCTCTCTGTATACTGCAGGTCAGTGATATACAAGGTGCCACATGTCCTCTCTGTATACTGCAGGTCAGTGATATACAAGGTGCCACATGTCCTCTCTGTATACTGCAGGTCAGTGATATACAAGATGCCACGTGTCCTCTCTGTATACTGCAGGTCTGTGATACACAAGATGCCACGTGTCCTCTCTGTATACTGCAGGTCTGTGATATACAAGGTGCCACGTGTCCTCTCTGTATACTGCAGGTCTGTGATACACAAGATGCCACGTGTCCTCTCTGTATACTGCAGGTCAGTGATACACAAGATGCCACGTGTCCTCTCTGTATACTGCAGGTCAGTGATATACAAGGTGCCACGTGTCCTCTCTGTATACTGCAGGTCTGTGATACACAAGATGCCACGTGTCCTCTCTGTATACTGCAGGTCTGTGATATACAAGATGCCACGTGTCCTCTCTGTATACTGCAGGTCAGTGATATACAAGGTGCCACGTGTCCTCTCTGTATACTGCAGGTCTGTGATACACAAGATGCCACGTGTCCTCTCTGTATACTGCAGGTCTGTGATATACAAGATGCCACGTGTCCTCTCTGTATACTGCAGGTCTGTGATACACAAGATGCCACGTGTCCTCTCTGTATACTGCAGGTCTGTGATATACAAGGTGCCACGTGTCCTCTCTATACTGCTGGTCAGTGATATACAAGATGCCACGTGTCCTCTCTGTATACTGCAGGTCTGTGATACACAAGATGTCACGTGTCCTCTCTGTATACTGCAGGTCAGTGATACACAAGATGCCACGTGTCCTCTCTGTATACTGCAGGTCAGTGATATACAAGGTGCCACATGTCCTCTCTGTATACTGCAGGTCAGTGATATACAAGGTGCCACGTGTCCTCTCTTTACTCTCTGTGATATCCCTCGGCTCATTACAGGACACCGTCCATCAGTTCTTCAATGAACGCTACGTGAACAGAGATATCAGCGCTTTTGGACTTGTGGACTTCTGGACGGCGCTGACGAGAGAGTCTTCTGGTAGTAAGGTATTGTGTCATTCTGGCATCTTATGGCCGCTCTGGCAGTGCTGCCCTCACTGGACACGGCTCGGTGTCTCTCCAGGTCTTGTGTCTTCTCAGGTTGGTGCTGGAAGGTGACATGGATCCCGCCATATTGTGCTATGTCCTTCTCAGAGCAGAGGGGGTGATGAGGTCTCCATTATCAGATATGGATCACTTCAAACAATGTGTCTGCACATTCTACCCGTTCCTCGAGGTGAGTCCAAGCCGCTCCTTCAGAGGTAATGTCCTGCCCCGTAGCTCATCTACTGGCCTCTGCTAGTATCTGCCCCGTAGCTCATCTACTGGCCTCTGCTAGTATGTGCCCCGTAGCTCATCTACTGGCCTCTGCTAGTATCTGCCCCGTAGCTCATCTACTGGCCTCTGCTAGTGTCTGCCCCGTAGCTCATCTACTGGCCTCTGCTAGTGTCTGCCCCGTAGCTCATCTACTGGCCTCTGCTAGTGTCTGCCCCGTAGCTCATCTACTGGCCTCTGCTAGTGACTGCCCCGTAGCTCATCTACTGGCTCTCTGCTAGTGACTGCCCCATAGCTCATCTACTGGCCTCTGCTAGTGTCTGCCCCGTAGCTCATCTACTGGCCTCTGCTAGTGATTGCCCCGTAGCTCATCTACTGGCCTCTGCTAGTGACTGCCCCGTAGCTCATGTACTAGCCTCATGCTGCTAGTGTTTCTGCCCGTAGCTCATCTACTGGCCTCTGCTAGTGACTGCCCCGTAGCTCATCTACTGGCCTCTGCTAGTGTGATCTATGCCCGCATAGCCTACTCATCTACTGGCCTCTGCTAGTGACTGCCCGTAGCTCATCTACTGGCCTCTGCTAGTGACTGCCCCGTAGCTCATCTACAGGCCTCTGCTAGTGACTGCCCCATAGCTCATCTACTGGCCTCTGATGGTGACTGCTCCATAGCTCATCTACTGGCCTCTGCTAGTGACTGCGCCATAGCTCATCTACTGGCCTCTGCTAGTGACTGCCCAGTAGCTCATCTACTGGCCTCTGCTAGTGACTGCCCCATAGCTCATCTACTGGCCTCTGATGGCGACTGCCCCATAGCTCATCTACTGGCCTCTGATGGCGACTACCCCATAGCTCATCTACTGGCCTCTGCTAGTGACTGCCCCATAGCTCATCTACTGGCCTCTGCTAGTGACTGCCCCATAGCTCATCTACTGGCCTCTGCTATGTTCTGCCCCATAGCTCATCTACTGGCCTCTGCTAGTGTCTGCACCGTAGCTCATCTACTGGCCTCTGCTAGTGACTGGCCATAGCTCATCTACTGGCCTCTGCTAGTGACTGCCCCTAGCTCATCTACTGGCCTCTGCTAGTGATCTGCCCCGTAGCTCATGTACTGGCCTCTGCTAGTGTCTGCCCCGTAGCTCATCGACTGGCCTCTGCTAGTGACTGCCCCGTAGCTCATCTACTGGCCTCTGCTAGTGTCTGCCCCGTAGCTCATCTACTGCCTCTGCTAGTGTCTGCCCCGTAGCTCATCTACTGGCCTCTGCTAGTGTCTGCCCCGTAGCTCATCTACTGGCCTCTGCTAGTGTCTGCCCCGTAGCTCATCTACTGGCCTCTGCTAGTGACTGCCCTGTAGCTCATCTACTGGCCTCTGCTAGTGTCTGCCCCATAGCTCATCTACTGGCCTCTGCTAGTGACTGCCCCATAGCTCATCTACTGGCCTATGCTAGTGACTGCCCCATAGCTCATCTACTGGCCTCTGCTAGTGTCTGCCCCGTAGCTCATCTACTGGCCTCTGCTAGTGACTGCCCCGTAGCTCATCTACTGGCCTCTGCTAGTGACTGCCCGTAGCTCATGTACTAGCCTCTCTGCTAGTGTCTGCCCCGTAGCTCATCTACTGGCCTCTGCTAGTGACTGCCCCATAGCTCATCTACTGGCCTCTGCTAGTGACTGCCCATAGCTCATCTACTGGCCTCTGCTAGTGACTGCCCGTAGCTCATCTACAGGCCTCTGCTAGTGACTGCCCCATAGCTCATCTACTGGCCTCTGATGGTGACTGCTCCATAGCTCATCTACTGGCCTCTGCTAGTGACTGCTCCATAGCTCATCTACTGGCCTCTGCTAGTGACTGCGCCATAGCTCATCTACTGGCCTCTGCTAGTGACTGTCCCATAGCTCATCTACTGGCCTCTGCTAGTGACTGCCCCATAGCTCATCTACTGGCCTCTGATGGCGACTGCCCCATAGCTCATCTACTGGCCTCTGATGGCGACTGCCCCATAGCTCATCTACTGGCCTCTGCTAGTGACTGCCCCATAGCTCATCTACTGGCCTCTGCTAGTGTCTGCCCCATAGCTCATCTACTGGCCTCTGCTAGTGACTGCCCCATAGCTCATCTACTGGCCTCTGCTAGTGACTGCCCCGTAGCTCATCTACAGGCCTCTGCTAGTGACTGCCCCATAGCTCATCTACTGGCCTCTGATGGTGACTGCTCCATAGCTCATCTACTGGCCTCTGCTAGTGACTGCTCCATAGCTCATCTACTGGCCTCTGCTAGTGACTGCGCCATAGCTCATCTACTGGCCTCTGCTAGTGACTGTCCCATAGCTCATCTACTGGCCTCTGCTAGTGACTGCCCCATAGCTCATCTACTGGCCTCTGATGGCGACTGCCCCATAGCTCATCTACTGGCCTCTGCTAGTGACTGCCCATAGCTCATCTACTGCCTCTGCTAGTGACTGTGCCCATAGCTCATCTACTGGCCTCTGCTAGTGACTGCCCCATAGCTCATCTACTGGCCTCTGTAGTGACTGCCCCATAGCTCATCTACTGGCCTCTGCTAGGTGACTGCCCCATAGCTCATCTACTGGCCTCTGCTAGTGACTGCCCATAGCTCATCTACTGGCCTCTGCTAGTGACTGCCCATAGCTCATCTACTGGCCTCTGCTAGTGACTGCCCCGTAGCTCATCTACTGGCCTCTGCTAGTGACTGTGCCATAGCTCATCTACTGGCCTCTGCTAGTGACTGCCCCATAGCTCATCTACTGGCCTCTGCTAGTGACTGCCCCGTAGCTCATCTACTGGCCTCTGCTAGTGTGCCCGTAGCTCATCTACTGGCCTCTGCTAGTGTCTGCCCCGTAGCTCATCTACTGGCCTTGCTAGTGCTGCCCCTAGCTCATCTACTGGCCTTGCTAGTGCTGCCCCATAGCTCATCTACTGGCCTCTGCTAGTGACTGCCCTAGCTCATCTACTGGCCTTGCTAGTGACTGCCCCATAGCTCATCTACTGGCCTCTGCTAGTGTTGCCCGTAGCTCATCTACTGGCCTCTGCTAGTGCTGCCCTAGCTCATCTACTGGCCTGTGGTCGCCCATAGTCATCTACTGCTCTGCTAGTGACTGCCCCATAGCTCATCTACTGGCCTCTGCTAGTGACTGCCCCTAGCTCATCTACTGGCCTCTGCTAGTGTGTGCCATAGCTCATCTACTGGCCTCTGCTAGTGCTGCCCTGCTCATCTACTTGCCTCTGCTAGTTAGCCCGTAGCTCATTACTGGCCTTGCTAGTGACTGCCCCGTAGCTCATTACTGGCCTCTGCTAGTGCTGCCCTAGCTCATCTATGCCTCTGATGCGCCTAGCTATCTACTGCCTCTGCTAGTGACTGCCCTAGCTATCTCTGGCCTCTGCTAGTGTCTGCCCCATAGCTCATCTACTGGCCTCTGCTAGTGTTGCCCCTAGCTCATCTACTGGCCTCTGCTAGTGTCTGCCCCGTAGCTCATCTACTGCCTCTGCTAGTGACTGCCCCGTAGTCATCTACTGGCCTTGCTAGTGACTGCCCCGTAGCTCATCTACTGGCCTCTGCTAGTGACTGCCCCGTAGCTCATCTACTGGCCTCTGCTAGTGCTGCCCCGTAGCTCATCTACTGCCTCTGCTAGTGCTGCCCCGTAGCTCATCTACTGGCCTCTGCTAGTGTCTGCCCCGTAGCTCATCTACTGGCCTCTGCTAGTGACTGCCCCATAGCTCATCTACTGGCCTCTGCTAGTGTCTGCCCCGTAGCTCATCTACTGGCCTCTGCTAGTGTCTGCCCCATAGCTCATCTACTGGCCTCTGCTAGTGTCTGCCCCGTAGCTCATCTACTGGCCTCTGCTAGTGACTGCCCCATAGCTCATCTACTGGCCTCTGCTAGTGTCTGCCCCGTAGCTCATCTACTGGCCTCTGCTAGTGACTGCCCCATAGCTCATCTACTGGCCTCTGATGGCGACTGCCCCATAGCTCATCTACTGGCCTCTGCTAGTGACTGCCCCATAGCTCATCTACTGGCCTCTGCTAGTGTCTGCCCCATAGCTCATCTACTGGCCTCTGCTAGTGTCAGCCCCGTAGCTCATCTACTGGCCTCTGCTAGTGACTGCCCCATAGCTCATCTACTGGCCTTTGCTAGTGACTGCCCCATAGCTCATCTACTGGCCTCTGATGGCGACTGCCCCATAGCTCATCTACTGGCCTCTGCTAGTGACTGCCCCATAGCTCATCTACTGGCCTCTGCTAGTGTCTGCCCCATAGCTCATCTACTGGCCTCTGCTAGTGTCAGCCCCGTAGCTCATCTACTGGCCTCTGCTAGTGACTGCCCCATAGCTCATCTACTGGCCTCTGCTAGTGACTGCCCCATAGCTCATCTACTGGCCTTTGCTAGTGACTGCCCCATAGCTCATCTACTGGCCTCTGATGGCAACTGCCCCATAGCTCATCTACTGGCCTCTGCTAGTGACTGCCCCATAGCTCATCTACTGGCCTTTGCTAGTGACTGCCCCATAGCTCATCTACTGGCCTCTACTAGTGACTGCCCCGTAGCTCATCTACTGGCCTGTGATGGCGACTGCCCCGTAGCTCATCTACTGGCCTTTGCTAGTGACTGCCCCATAGCTCATCTACTGGCCTCTACTAGTGACTGCCCCGTAGCTCATCTACTGGCCTGTGATGGCGACTGCCCCATAGCTCATCTACTGGCCTTTGCTAGTGACTGCCCCATAGCTCATCTACTGGCCTCTACTAGTGACTGCCCCGTAGCTCATCTACTGGCCTCTGCTAGTGTCTGCCCTGTAGCTTATCCTCTGGCCTCTGCTAGTGACTGCCCCATAGCTCATGTACTGGCCTCTGCTAGTCACAGCCCCATAGCTCATCTACTGGCCTCTGCAAGTGTCTGCCCCGTAGCTCATCTACTGGCCTCTGCTAGTGTCAGCCCCGTAGCTCATCTACTGGCCTCTGCTAGTGTCTGCCCCATAGCTCATCTGCTGGCCTCTGCTAGTGACTGCCCCATAGCTCATCTACTGGCCTCTGCTAGTGACTGCCCTGTAGCTCATCTACTGGCCTCTGCTAGTGACTGCGCCATAGCTCATCTACTGGCCTCTGCTAGTGACTGCGCCATAGCTCATCTACTGGCCTCTGCTAGTGACTGCGCCATAGCTCATCTACTGGCCTCTGCTAGTGACTGCACCATAGCTCATCTACTGGCCTCTGCTAGTGACTGCACCATAGCTCATCTACTGGCCTCTGATGGTGAATGGCTCATACCTCCTCTGCTGACCTCTCACATCTGTGATTTCATGTGAAGATTACATGGTCGTCCTACAAATCACAGTCACTCAGGCGGAGAGGCTCATTTTCGGATGCCACTCCTATTGGTCATGTTAGTTGGGTTGACCCAGTGCCACCTAGTTGCTTATTGTGGCATCTCACACAATTGGTCTCACCTGTAGCTCCAACAGCCACAATGTGCTCATTGGTTGGGATGGTGTTCTCATTATGAGGGGTGTCCTAAATGGACGACAATCTGATCTTTAATCAAAATCCCAAAAATCTCCAGAGTTTGATGGTGATGGCGGCAAAGAAAGCTCTCTGTATAGGCAGGAAATCTGATGAAGATACATGTGAGCATGGGGAGCCGGAACCTCGACCATCACTGACTTTATGAGACCTCGGCCACCACTGACCATCCAGGACCTTAGCTACGACTGAACACAGGACCTTCTCCCATGTCTCCTCTGACCACAGGACCTTCTCCCATGTCTCCTCTGACCACATGACCTTCTCCCATGTCTCCTCTGACCACATGACCTTCTCCCATGTCTCCTCTGACCACATGACCTTCTCCGATGCCTCCTCTGACCACATGACCTTCTCCCATGTCTCCTCTGACCACATGACCTTCTCCCATGTCTCCTCTGACCACATGACCTTCTCCCATGCCTCCTCTGACCACATGACCTTCTCCCATGCCTCCTCTGACCACAGGACCTTCTCCCATGTCTCCTCTGACCACATGACCTTCTCCAATGCCTCCTCTGACCACATGACCTTCTCCCGTGCCTCCTCTGACCACATGACCTTCTCCCATGTCTCCTCTGACCACATGACCTTCTCCCATGACTCCTCTGACCACATGACCTTCTCCCATGTCTCCTCTGACTACATGACTTTCTCCCATGCCTCCTCTGACCACATGACCTTCTCCCGTGCCTCCTCTGACCACATGACCTTCTCCCATGTCTCCTCTGACCACATGACCTTCTCCCATGACTCCTCTGACCACAGGACCTTCTCCCATGTCTCCTCTGACTACATGACCTTCTCCCATGCCTCCTCTGACCACATGACCTTCTCCCATGTCTCCTCTGACCACATGACCTTCTCCATGCCTCCTCTGACCACATGACCTTCTCCCATGCCTCCTCTGACCACAGGACCTTCTCCCATGTCTCCTCTGACCACATGACCTTCTCCCATGTCTCCTCTGACCACATGACCTTCTCCCATGCCTCCTCTGACCACATGACCTTCTCCCATGTCTCCTCTGACCACATGACCTTCTCCCATGTCTCCTCTGACTACATGACTTTCTCCCATGCCTCCTCTGACCACATGACCTTCTCCCATGCCTCCTCTGACCACATGACCTTCTCCCGTGCCTCCTCTGACCACATGACCTTCTCCCATGTCTCCTCTGACCACATGACCTTCTCCCATGACTCCTCTGACCACATGACCTTCTCCCATGTCTCCTCTGACTACATGACCTTCTCCCATGCCTCCTCTGACCACATGACCTTCTCCCATGTCTCCTCTGACCACAGGACCTTCTCCCATGTCTCCTCTGACCACATGACCTTCTGTTGCACCCACAGGGCGTGATGATGTAAAGTGGACTCACAGGACCACTGGTGGTGCAGTGGTAGCTGTATACCTAATACTCAACAGACAGGAGAGTGATTTTCATAAAATCAAGGATATCTATTGAGGATAGTTTAACAAAAAGGGGGAAATTGCCTGAGGGGACGACCCTCTGGATCGCGGCACTGTTCACTCATAGTAGAGCACCAGCAGAGGTAACCCCTGTACAGGGATATACCTGTTACAGCACCAGGAGACCTAAATGCGTTGAATCCCAGACCCGAGGGGCGACCCGTACATGGCGGAGAGACTGTGGAATTCTAGCTCTGTCTGCGCCGGATTCGACTGTGTCTGATTTAGTCCGCTGTGCCCAAAATCGGAGCAGTCTCTGATTCTGCAAAAAATCGACACAATCAGATCCGTGACAATTTGGGCACCATCTGATGACCATACAGGACCAATCCGTGCCCATAGGGATACATGAGGGCCAAATCGGATCCGTGGCTGTCCGTCTTACACCGTGATGTGGAAGCAGCCTAAGACATATAAAAGAATATAGAACAAAATGACAGCTAAGGAGACATGAAAAAATGAGACACTTAGCTATAGCTATATTGATAACTGCCCAGTAGCCATGTTAAGGTGTCTCTTTTACTAGGTCCCTATGCTCAGTCACAGTTTCTTTGTATGGGTCCACCACTGACCATCCAGGACCTTAGCTACGACTGAACACATGACCTTCTCCCATACCTCCTCTGACTATATGACCTTCTCCCATGTCTCCTCTGACTACAGGACCTTCTCCCATGCCTCCTCTGACTACAGGACCTTCTCCCATGTCTCCTCTGACTACAGGACCTTCTCCCATGTCTCCTCTGACTACAGGACCTTCTCCATGCCTCCTCTGACTACAGGACCTTCTCCCATGCCTCCTCTGACTACAGGACCTTCTCCCATGCCTCCTCTGACCACATGACCTTCTCCCATGTCTCCTCTGACTACAGGACCTTCTCCCATGTCTCCTCTGACCACATGACCTTCTCCCATACCTCCTCTGACCACATTACCTTCTCCCATGTCTCCTCTAACCACATGACCTTCTCCCATGCGTCCTCTGACTACAGGACCTTCTCCCATGCCTCCTCTGACTACAGGACCTTCTCCATGCCTCCTCTGACTACGGACCTTCTCCCATGCCTCCTCTGACTACAGGACCTTCTCCGATGCCTCCTCTGACTACAGGACCTTCTCCCATGTCTCCTCTGACTACAGGACCTTCTCCCATGTCTCCTCTGACTACAGGACCTTCTCCCATGCCTCCTCTGACTACAGGACCTTCTCCCATGCCTCCTCTGACTACAGGACCTTCTCCCATGCCTCCTCTGACCACATGACCTTCTCCCATGTCTCCTCTGACTACAGGACCTTCTCCCATGTCTCCTCTGACCACATGACCTTCTCCCATACCTCCTCTGACCACATTACCTTCTCCCCTGTCTCCTCTAACCACATGACCTTCTCCCATGCGTCCTCTGACTACAGGACCTTCTCCCATGCCTCCTCTGACTACAGGACCTTCTCCCATGCCTCCTCTGACTACAGGACCTTCTCCCATGCCTCCTCTGACTACAGGACCTTCTCCGATGCCTCCTCTGACTACAGGACCTTCTCCCATGCCTCCTCTGACCACATGACCTTCTCCCATGTCTCCTCTGACTACAGGACCTTCTCCATGTCTCCTCTGACCACAGGACCTTCTCCCATGCCTCCTCTGACTACATGACCTTCTCCCATACCTCCTCTGACCACATTACCTTCTCCCATGTCTCCTCTGACTACAGGACCTTCTCCCATGCCTCCTCTGACTACAGGACCTTCTCCCATGCCTCCTCTGACTACAGGACCTTCTCCCATGCCTCCTCTGACCACATGACCTTCTCCCATGTCTCCTCTGACTACAGGACCTTCTCCCATGCCTCCTCTGACCACATGACCTTCTCCCATACCTCCTCTGACCACATGACCTTCTCCCATGTCTCCTCTAACCACATGACCTTCTCCCATGCGTCCTCTGACTACAGGACCTTCTCCCATGTCTCCTCTGACTACAGGACCTTCTCCCATGCCTCCTCTGACTACAGGACCTTCTCCCATGCGTCCTCTGACTACAGGACCTTCTCCGATGCCTCCTCTGACTACAGGACCTTCTCCCATGCCTCCTCTGACCACATGACCTTCTCCCGTGTCTCCTCTAAGCCGGTAACCCATGTGGTGCACCCCGGCCATGGGACCATGCCGGCCGTGCCTCACAATACATATACAGTATATATTATATACACGCACCTTTAGGGAGCGTGTATATAATCCCCCATCATCTGGTCCAGACATGTCGGCCATGTGGTGTGAGCGCCCCCCTGACACTGTGTGGTCATTGCTGCAGGAGCCGGAGCAGGACGGTCTGCTGCTGGAGTTCACCGGATACAGTCAGAGATGTGTGTCGCCCCCTGCTGTCCTGAGCTTCATCTTACACCTTATTCTAGAGCAAAGAGAACCACTGATCAGAGAGGTGAGTGTGTGACTCCCCGGCCTCACCTATATGTCCTGTGTGACTCCCCCGGCCTCACCTATATGTCCTGTGTGACTCCCCCGGCCTCACCTATATGTCCTGTGTGACTCCCCCGGCCTCACCTATATGTCCTGTGTGACTCCCCCGGCCTCACCTATATGTCCTGTGTGACTCCCCCGGCCTCACCTATATGTCCTGTGTGACTCCCCTGCCTCACCTATATGTCCTGTGTGACTCCCCCGGCCTCACCTATATGTCCTCTGTGACTCCCCCGGCCTCACCTATACGTCCTGTGTGACTCCCCTGCCTCACCTATATGTCCTGTGTGACTCCCCCGGCCTCACCTATATGTCCTGTGTGACTCCCCCGGCCTCACCTATATGTCCTGTGTGACTCCCCCGGCCTCACCTATATGTCCTGTGTGACTCCCCCGGCCTCACCTATATGTCCTGTGTGACTCCCCCGGCCTCACCTATATGTCCTGTGTGACTCCCCCGGCCTCACCTATATGTCCTGTGTGACTCCCCGGCCTCACCTATATGTCCTGTGTGACTCCCCCGGCCTCACCTATATGTCCTGTGTGACTCCCCCCCGGCCTCACCTATATGTCCTGTGTGACTCCCCGGCCTCCCCTATATGTCCTGTGTGACTCCCCCGGCCTCACCTATATGTCCTGTGTGACTCCCCGGCCTCACCTATATGTCCTGTGTGACTCCCCCGGCCTCACCTATATGTCCTGTGTGACTCCCCCGCCTCACCTATATGTCCTGTGTGACTCCCCTGCCTCACCTATATGTCCTGTGTGACTCCCCGGCCTCACCTATATGTCCTGTGTGACTCCCCCGGCCTCACCTATATGTCCTGTGTGACTCCCCCGGCCTCCCCTATATGTCCTGTGTGACTCCCCGGCCTCCCCTATATGTCCTGTGTGACTCCCCCGGCCTCCCCTATATGTCCTGTGTGACTCCCCCGGCCTCACCTATATGTCCTGTGTGACTCCCCCGGCCTCATCTATATGTCCTGTGTGACTCCCCCCCGGCCTCACCTATATGTCCTGTGTGACTCCCCCCGGCCTCACCTATATGTCCTGTGTGACTCCCCCCGGCCTCACCTATATGTCCTGTGTGACTCCCCGGCCTCACCTATATGTCCTGTGTGACTCCCCCGGCCTCACCTATATGTCCTGTGTGACTCCCCCGGCCTCACCTATATGTCCTGTGTGACTCCCCGGCCTCACCTATATGTCCTGTGTGACTCCCCCGGCCTCACCTATATGTCCTGTGTGACTCCCCGGCCTCACCTATATGTCCTGTGTGACTCCCCGGCCTCACCTATATGTCCTGTGTGACTCCCCGGCCTCACCTATATGTCCTGTGTGACTCCCCGGCCTCACCTATATGTCCTGTGTGACTCCCCGGCCTCACCTATATGTTCTGTGTGACTCCCCGGCCTCACCTATATGTCCTGTGTGACTCCCCGGCCTCACCTATATGTCCTGTGTGACTCCCCCGGCCTCACCTATATGTCCTGTGTGACTCCCCCGGCCTCACCTATATGTCCTGTGTGACTCCCCGGCCTCACCTATATGTCCTGTGTGACTCCCCCGGCCTCACCTATATGTCCTGTGTGACTCCCCGGCCTCACCTATATGTCCTGTGTGACTCCCCGGCCTCACCTATATGTCCTGTGTGACTCCCCCGGCCTCACCTATATGTCCTGTGTGACTCCCCCCGGCCTCACCTATATGTCCTGTGTGACTCCCCCGTCCTCACCTATGTGTCCTGTGTGACTCCCCGGCCTCCCTATATGTCCTGTGTGACTCCCCGGCCTCACCTATATGTCCTGTGTGACTCCCCCGGCCTCACCTATATGTCCTGTGTGACTCCCCTGCCTCACCTATATGTCCTGTGTGACTCCCCTGCCTCACCTATATGTCCTGTGTGACTCCCCCGGCCTCACCTATATGTCCTGTGTGACTCCCCGGCCTCACCTATATGTCCTGTGTGACTCCCCCGGCCTCACCTATATGTCCTGTGTGACTCCCCGGCCTCACCTATATGTCCTGTGTGACTCCCCGGCCTCACCTATATGTCCTGTGTGACTCCCCCGGCCTCACCTATATGTCCTGTGTGACTCCCCGGCCTCACCTATATGTCCTGTGTGACTCCCCCGGCCTCACCTATATGTCCTGTGTGACTCCCCCGGCCTCACCTATTGTCCTGTGTGACTCCCCGGCCTCACCTTGTCCTGGTACTCCCAGCCTCACTTATGTCCTGTGTGACTCCCCCCACCATGTGTCCGGTGACTCCGGCCTCACTATATGTCCTGTGTGACTCCCCCGGCCTCACCTATATGTCCTGTGTGACTCCCCGGCCTCACCTATATGTCCTGTGTGACTCCCCGGCCTCACCTATATGTCCTGTGTGACTCGCCCCGGCCTCCCTATATGTCCTGTGTGACTCCCCGGCCTCACCTATATGTCCTGTGTGACTCCCCCGGCCTCACCTATATGTCCTGTGTGACTCCCCCGGCCTCACCTATATGTCCTGTGTGACTCCCCGGCCTCACCTATATGTCCTGTGTGACTCCCCCGGCCTCACCTATATGTTCTGTGTGACTCCCCGGCCTCACCTATATGTCCTGTGTGACTCCCCCGGCCTCACCTATATGTTCTGTGTGACTCCCCCGGCCTCACCTATATGTCCTGTGTGACTCCCCGGCCTCACCTATATGTCCCTGTGACTCCGCCCCGGCTCCCGCTCACCTATATGTCCTGTGTGACTCCCCGGCCTCACCTATATGTCTGTGTGACTCCCCGGCCTCACCTATATGTCCTGTGTGACTCCCCCGGCCTCACCTATATGTTCTGTGTCCCCCGGCCTCACCTATGTGTCCTGTGTGACTCCCCCGGCCTCACCTATATGTCCTGTGTGACTCCCCGGCCTCACCTATATGTCCTGTGTGACTCCCCGGCCTCACCTATATGTCCTGTGTGACTCCCCCGGCCTCACCTATATGTCCTGTGTGACTCCCCGGCCTCACCTATGTGTCCTGTGTGACTCCCCCGGCCTCACCTATGTGTCCTGTGTGACTCCCCCGGCCTCACCTATGTGTCCTGTGTGACTCCCCCGGCCTCACATATATGTCCTGTGTGACTCACCGGCCTCACCTATATGTCCTGTGTGACTCCCCGGCCTCACCTATATGTCCTGTGTGACTCCCCGGCCTCACCTATATGTCCTGTGTGACTCCCCCGGCCTCACCTATATGTCCTGTGTGACTCCCCGGCCTCACCTATATGTCCTGTGTGACTCCCCCGGCCTCACCTATATGTCCTGTGTGACTCCCCGGCCTCACCTATATGTCCTGTGTGACTCCCCCGGCCTCACCTATATGTCCTGTGTGACTCCCCCGGCCTCACCTATATGTCCTGTGTGACTCCCCGGCCTCACCTATATGTCCTGTGTGACTCCCCGGCCTCACCTATATGTCCTGTGTGACTCCCCCGGCCTCACCTATATGTCCTGTGTGACTCCCCGGCCTCACCTATATGTCCTGTGTGACTCCCCGGCCTCACCTATATGTCCTGTGTGACTCCCCGGCCTCACCTATATGTCCTGTGTGACTCCCCTGCCTCACCTATATGTCCTGTGTGACTCCCCGGCCTCCCCTATGTGTCCTGTGTGACTCCCCGGCCTCACCTATATGTCCTGTGTGACTCCCCGGCCTCACCTATATGTCCTGTGTGACTCCCCGGCCTCACCTATATGTCCTGTGTGACTCCCCCGGCCTCACCTATATGTCCTGTGTGACTCCCCGGCCTCACCTATATGTCCTGTGTGACTCCCCCGGCCTCACCTATATGTCCTGTGTGACTCCCCGGCCTCACCTATATGTCCTGTGTGACTCCCCGGCCTCACCTATATGTCCTGTGTGACTCCCCCGGCCTCACCTATGTGTCCTGTGTGACTCCCCGGCCTCACCTATATGTCCTGTGTGACTCCCCCGGCCTCACCTATGTGTCCTGTGTGACTCCCCCGGCCTCACCTATATGTCCTGTGTGACTCCCCCCGGCCTCACCTATATGTCCTGTGTGACTCCCCGGCCTCACCTATATGTCCTGTGTGACTCCCCTGCCTCACCTATATGTCCTGTGTGACTCCCCCGGCCTCACCTATATGTCCTGTGTGACTCCCCGGCCTCACCTATATGTCCTGTGTGACTCCCCGGCCTCACATATATGTCCTGCGTGACTCCCCGGCCTCACCTATATGTCCTGCGTGACTCCCCCGGCCTCACCTATATGTCCTGCGTGACTCCCCCGGCCTCACCTATGTGTCCTGTGTGACTCCCCCGGCCTCACCTATGTGTCCTGTGTGACTCCCCGGCCTCACCTATATGTCCTGTGTGACTCCCCGGCCTCACCTATATGTCCTGTGTGACTCCCCGGCCTCACCTATATGTCCTGTGTGACTCCCCCGGCCTCACCTATATTTCCTGTGTGACTCCCCGGCCTCACCTATATGTCCTGTGTGACTCCCCCGGCCTCACCTATGTGTCCTGTGTGACTCCCCCGGCCTCACCTATATGTCCTGTGTGACTCCCCGGCCTCACCTATATGTCCTGTGTGACTCCCCGGCCTCACCTATATGTCCTGTGTGACTCCCCCGGCCTCACCTATATGTCCTGTGTGACTCCCCCGGCCTCACCTATATTTCCTGTGTGACTCCCCCGGCCTCACCTATATGTCCTGTGTGACTCCCCCGGCCTCACCTATGTGTCCTGTGTGACTCCCCCGGCCTCACCTATATGTCCTGTGTGACTCCCCGGCCTCACCTATATGTCCTGTGTGACTCCCCGGCCTCACCTATATGTCCTGTGTGACTCCCCCGGCCTCACCTATATGTCCTGTGTGACTCCCCGGCCTCACCTATGTGTCCTGTTAAACGTCTGCATGAAACATTCACGTGTGCAAATGGGGCATGGAGAGGACCGCGGCCTGTCATAATGAACATCTATGTGCGATCCAAGGCCGTCCAAACCCGCCAATCCGCCATGCTTCATGTCTTACAGTGTGAAGATGTGCTGTCCACTCATGTGAAGACTTGTGTCGGACACCTGACCGCCCGCGAGCTCTCCGACGCCATCACCGAGCTGTGTCCTCCTATGAGCAGATCACAGGCTGAGGCCTCCATCCAGTGTTCTGTGGCCATGTCAGGCAGATCCCTCACACCACTGCACAGGGCAACACGTATCCTTATGTAGTGCGAACTCACAACACAGCCTGGACACACACACAACACAGAAACACACACAACACAGAAACACACACAACACAGACACACACACAACACAGAAACACACACACACAACACAGAAACACACACAACACAGAAACACAACACAGACACACACACACACAACACAGAAACACACACAACACAGAAACACACACAACACAGAAACACACACAACACAGAAACACACACTACACAGACACACACACTACACAGAAACACACACTACACAGAAACACACACTACACAGAAACACACACTACACAGAAACACACACTACACAGAAACACACTACACAGAAACACACACTACACAGACACACACACACACAACACAGACACACACAACACAGAAACACACAACACAGAAACACACACAACACAGACACACACACTACACAGAAACACACACAACACAGAAACACACACACACAACACAGAAACACACACAACACAGAAACACAACACAGACACACACACACAACACAGAAACACACACAACACAGAAACACACACAACACAGAAACACACACAACACAGAAACACACACTACACAGACACACACACTACACAGAAACACACACTACACAGAAACACACACTACAACACGAAAACACACACTACACAGAAACACACACTACACAGAAACACACACAACACAGACACACACACAACACAGAAACACACACACACAACACAGAAAACACACACACACAGAAACACAACACAGACACACACACACACAACACAGAAACACACACAACACAGAAACACACACAACACAGAAACACACACTACACAGACACACACACTACACAGAAACACACACTACACAGAAACACACACTACACAGAAACACACACTACACAGAAACACACTACACAGAAACACACACTACACAGAAACACACACTACACAGAAACACACACTACACAGACACACACACACACAACACAGACACACACAACACAGAAACACACACAACACAGACACACACACTACACAGAAACACACAACACAGAAACACACACAACACAGTCCATGCTCACACCACAGCCTGGACACACACCACATTTTAGACTTGCACCTCAGTCCAGACTAAGTCACACCACTCTGGAATTGCACCACAGCGCGGATTGCAGCAGAGCGCATACTCCCACTACAGCACGGACTCTCACCCGAGAAGTGGCCACTTGTCTCATAAATGCCAATAACTCCTGGGGATTTCCATACATTTTTTTTAAAACAAGACATAGAAAAGGATCATTGAAACTGACAGAAAGTATTACCAGTGCCCCCCTGCCAGTCTGGGTCACTTACACTAACTGGGGAATGACATCCCGCCTATCAGCCGAGTGACCCAGCAGTCAGTGGACACTGACTCTCCCGCTCCAGCAGCAGTAGGTGGACATTGTCCCCTCGCGGTCCAGCAGCAGTAGGTGGACATTGTCCCCTCGCGGTCCAGCAGCAGTAGGTGGACATTGTCCCCTCGCGGTCCAGCAGCAGTAGGTGGACATTGTCCCCTCCCGGTCCAGCAGCAGTAGGTGGACACTGTCCCCTCCCGGTCCAGCAGCAGTAGGTGGACACTGTCCCCTCCCGGTCCAGCAGCAGTAGGTGGACACTGTCCCCTCCCGGTCCAGCAGCAGTAGGTGGACACTGTCCCCTCCCGGTCCAGCAGCAGTAGGTGGACACTGTCCCCTCCCGGTCCAGCAGCAGTAGGTGGACACTGTCCCCTCCCGGTCCAGCAGCAGTAGGTGGACACTGTCCCCTCCCGGTCCAGCAGCAGTAGGTGGACACTGTCCCCTCCCGGTCCAGCAGCAGTAGGTGGACACTGTCCCCTCCGGGTCCAGCAGCAGTAGGTGGACACTGTCCCCTCCCGGTCCAGCAGCAGTAGGTGGACACTGTCCCCTCCCGGTCCAGCAGCAGTAGGTGGACACTGTCCCCTCCGGGTCCAGCAGCAGAAGGTGGACACTGTCCCCTCCTGGTCCACCAGCAGTAGGTGGACACTGTCCCTTCCCGCTCCAGCAGCAGTAGGTGGACACTGTCCCCTCCCGCTCCAGCAGCAGTAGGTGGACACTGTCCCCTCCCGCTCCAGCAGCAGTAGGTGGACCTCGATTCCAGCGATGTGTCACTTACTGGGCTGCTTACTGCAGTTTAATCAGCAGATCAGGGTCTCTGGAATCAGGGTCTCTGCCTCCGCGTCACCCTGCACTCAGATTATCTAACAAACACCAGTATACAGATGCCCTTTATCATTCACTATGACCCCAGTTGTTATCGCCATCTCTTTTCTGCACCCTACACGGACTCCGCTAATGAATTTTGTGTATAATTGTTCCTTAATGATTCTTAGACATTGCAGCATTTCATCTGGAGAAAGAGAAACTACGTGGTAAAAAGACCTTTCCCTACATCCACCAAGAGGAGGCCACGCGCTCAGGTTGTATGACTTGTGGTTCTGCTAGTCCGTGCCCCACATGCAAGTACTCTGCACTCCTCATGGGTCTGTTGTATGACTTGTGGCTCTGGTAGTCTGCACTCCTCATGGGTCTGTTGTATGACTTGTGGCTCCGGTAGTCTGCACTCCTCATGGGTCTGTTGTATGACTTGTGGCTCTGGTAGTCTGCACTCCTCATGGGTCTGTTGTATGACTTGTGGCTCTGGTAGTCTGCACTCCTCATGTGTCTGTTGTATGACTTGTGGCTCCGGTAGTCGGCACTCCTCATGGGTCTGTTGTATGACTTGTGGCTCCGGTAGTCTGCACTCCTCATGTGTCTGTTGTATGACTTGTGTGCTCTGGTAGTCGGCACTCCTCATGGGTCTGTTGTATGACTTGTGGCTCCGGTAGTCTGCACACCTCATGGGTCTGTTGTATGACTTGTGGCTCTGGTAGTCTGCACTCCTCATGGGTCTGTTGTATGACTTGTGGCTCTGGTAGTCTGCACTCCTCATGTGTCTGTTGTATGACTTGTGGCTCCGGTAGTCGGCACTCCTCATGGGTGTGTTGTATGACTTGTGGCTCTAGTAGTCGGCACTCCTCACGGGTCTGTTGTATGACTTGTGGCTCCGGTAGTCTGCACTCCTCATGGGTCTGTTGTATGACTGTGTGCTCCGGTAGTCTGTACTCCTCACGGGTCTGTTGTATGACTTGTGGCTCCGGTAGTCGGCTCTCCTCATGGGTCTGTTGTATGACTTGTGGCTCCGGTAGTCGGCACTCCTCATGGGTCTGTTGTATGACTTGTGGCTCCGGTAGTCTGCACTCCTCATGGGTCTGTTGTATGACTTGTGGCTCCGGTAGTCTGCACACCTCATGGGTCTGTTGTATGACTTGTGGCTCTGGTAGTCTGCACTCCTCATGGGTCTGTTGTATGACTTGTGGCTCTGGTAGTCTGCGCTCCTCATGGATCTGTTGTATGACTTGTGGCTCCGGTAGTCGGCACTCCTCATGGGTGTGTTGTATGACTTGTGGCTCCGGTAGTCGGCACTCCTCACGGGTGTGTTGTATGACTTGTGGCTCTAGTAGTCGGCACTCCTCACGGGTCTGTTGTATGACTTGTGGCTCCGGTAGTCTGCACTCCTCATGGGTCTGTTGTATGACTTGTGGCTCCGGTAGTCTGTACTCCTCACGGGTCTGTTGTATGACTTGTGGCTCCGGTAGTCGGCTCTCCTCATGGGTCTGTTGTATGACTTGTGGCTCCGGTAGTCGGCACTCCTCATGGGTCTGTTGTATGACTTGTGGCTCCGGTAGTCTGTACTCCTCACGGGTCTGTTGTATGACTTGTGGCTCCGGTAGTCGGCTCTCCTCACGGGTCTGTTGTATGACTTGTGGCTCCGGTAGTCGGCTCTCCTCATGGGTCTGTTGTATGACTTGTGGCTCCGGTAGTCTGCACTCCTCATGGGTCTGTTGTATGACTTGTGGCTCCGGTAGTCTGCACTCCACATGGGTCTGTTGTATGACTTGTGGCTCCGGTAGTCTGCACTCCTCATGGGTCTGTTGTATGACTTGTGGCTCTGGTAGTCTGCACTCCTCATTGTTCTGTTGTATGACTTGTGGCTCTGGTAGTCTGCACTCCTCATGGGTCTGTTGTATGACTTGTGGCTCCGGTAGTCGGCACTCCTCATGGGTCTGTTGTATGACTTGTGGCTCCGGTAGTCTGCACTCCTCATGGGTCTGTTGTATGTCTTGTGGCTCTGGTAGTCTGCGCTCCTCATGGATCTGTTGTATGACTTGTGGCTCTGGTAGTCTGCACTCCTCATGGATCTGTTGTATGACTTGTGGCTCTGGTAGTCTGCACTCCTCATGGGTCTGTTGTATGACTTGTGGCTCTGGTAGTCTGCACTCCTCATGGGTCTGTTGTATGACTTGTGGCTCCGGTAGTCGGCACTCCTCATGGGTCTGTTGTATGACTTATGGCTCCGGTAGTCTGCACTCCTCATGGGTCTGTTGTATGACTTTTGGCTCTGGTAGTCGGCACTCCTCAAGGGTCTGTTGTATGACTTGTGGCTCTGGTAGTCTGCACTCCTCACGGGTCTGTTGTATGACATGTGGCTCCGGTAGTCTGCACTCCTCATGGGTCTGTTGTATGACTTGTGGTTCTAGTACTCTGCACTCCTCATGGGTCTGTTGTATGACTTGTGGCTCTGGTTGTCTGCACTCTTCATGGGTCTGTTGTATGACTTGTGGCTCCGGTAGTCTGCACTCCTCATGGGTCTGTTGTATGACTTGTGGCTCCGGTAGTCGGCACTCCTCATGGGTCTGTTGTATGACTTGTGGCTCCGGCAGTCTGCACTCCTCATGGGTCTGTTGTATGACTTGTGGCTCTGGTAGTCGGCACTCCTCATAGGTCTGTTGTATGACTTGTGGCTCCGGTAGTCGGCACTCCTCATGGGTCTGTTGTATGACTTGTGGCTCCGGTAGTCGGCACTCCTCATGGGTCTGTTGTATGACTTGTGGCTCCGGTAGTCGGCACTCCTCATGGGTCTGTTGTATGACTTGTGGCTCTGGTAGTCGTCACTCCTCATGGGTCTGTTGTATGACTTGTGGCTCTGGTAGTCTGCACTCCTCACGGGTCTGTTGTATGACATGTGGCTCCGGTAGTCTGCACTCCTCATGGGTCTGTTGTATGACTTGTGGTTCTAGTACTCTGCACTCCTCATGTGTCTATTGTATGACTTGTGTCTCCAGTAGTTGACACTCCTCACGGGTCTGTTGCTTGGGTATCCATTGCTGGTACTTAGTCCTGGGACCGGTATTCAGCCTCACTGCAACCCCTCACCCCCCACACCAGGCCTATCAGTGGTATGACCTGCACCACGCACACAGTGAATACCAGGCTGTGATTTCTTCCGGTTATGGTTAATGATAACTCTCATTGTTTATATTTTGCAGGAAATAAATCCGCTGAAGGCGACTTTCAGTTACTGTACAACCTGCTCCACCTGCTAAAGAGTCACAATCCCTGACCAGACCACAGTACAAGGACTATATGGAAATGACTTAACCACTAATAAAAGGATGTATATCCTGCTGTGTAATTGCGCTGTCACCTGTTATTCTAACCCAGGCTGCTTTGACTATATCCCTCAATTTATTTGTATTTGTTGGCTTTGCCTCAGAAACGGCATTTTTGATGTCCCCAAGTGATCTATCGGACTAAAGATACCGTTACACTCTTCAATGTTGAAACAATATCACTAACGATCTCGTGGTCGCGAGGTCATTAGGACATCGTTTTGACATAGTTGGTGAGATGTCACACGTGTAGATATCAGGCACGACGCACCAATGATCCAGGGAGCAGCTATTGTTCGCGCAAACCAGCTAACGATACTTGTTCACTGATGTGAGAAGTCGTGAGCGACATCGTTATCGCGGTGTCACACACAACGATGCAGCAGGTTGGCTGATCGAGGATTATTGAGGAACATGTTCTCAAATCTGCGATCAGCGATCCAACGATTTATCGTAGTTGAATCTTGGTGTCACACACAACGATGTCCTAACGATGTCGCTTCAACAACTCCAAACCTGTGACGTTTGAGCGATATCTTACCGTGTAACGGTACCTTGAGGTCTGAGGATCGGGCAGCTCCATAACATTCCTCTAACAATACTGGAACGAACCATATTTCTCAGGCTTTCAAGGAGAAGTGTATGTACACCCCGTGCTGCTTCACTCTTATATAAGACCCTGATTCACACCTGCCCCTTCACACAATGATTGACCGCACTAATAGAACTCCACACTGCTATTATTGTGAACACACCCCCTGTATAACATGTGCTGATTCACACCTGTCCCTTCACACAATGATTGACCGCACTAATAGAACTCCACATTGCTATTATTGTGATCACACCTCCTGTATAACATGTACTGCTTCACCCTTATATAAGGCCCCTGATTCACACCTGCCCCTTCACACAATGATTGACCGCACTAATAGAACTCCACACTGCTATTATTGTGAACACACCCCCTGTATAACATGTGCTGCTTCACCCTTATATAAGACCCTGATTCACACATGTCCCTTCACACAATGATTGACCGCACTAATAGAACTCCACATTGCTATTATTGTGATCACACCTCCTGTATAACATGTACTGCTTCACCCTTATATAAGGCCCCTGATTCACACATGTCCCTTCACACAATCATTGACCGCACTAATAGAACTCCACACTGCTATTATTGTGCACACACCTCCTGAATAACATGTGCTGCTTCACCCTTATATAAGGCCCCTGATTCACTCCTGTGTCTTCACATAATGATTGACCGCACTAATAGAACTCCACACTGCTATTATTGTGAACACACCTCCTGTATAACATGTGCTGCTTTACCCTTATATAAGGCCCCTGATTCACACCTGTCCCTTCACACAATGATTGACCGCACTAATAGAACTCCACACTGCTATTATTGTGCACACACCCCCTGTATAACATGTGCTGCTTCACCCTTATATAAGACCCTGATTCACACCTGTGTCTTTACACAATGATTGACCGCACTAATAGAACTCCACACTGCTATTTTTCTGATCATCATAATGGGAGACCCAGACAATGGGGTTTAGGGCACTGCCCTCCGGAGGCCACACTAGGTACTACAAGATTTGTAGACACCGCCCCCTCCGCTTATAAACCCCTACCGCAGGGAATATCCTCAGTTTTAAACTTAGTGTGCTCGGAGGTATCACACGCTTTGCTTGCACTTCATTGCATTCTCACAGCTTACGTGATGGCGTATGAAGACAAGGTAAAAGAAGGTCCCAGTCGGGGACCTCCGGCAGTCTCCCTGTCCACCTTCGGGGAACACGCAGGTCGAGGTACCGGAGGGCCGAGAGCCTGGACACACTGTGTCTCCCGGTACGCTGCCGCGCTCCTTCCCATCCCCCCTGGGGGCTCTGGAAAGTGAGAGATAGGAGCCTTGCACAGCTCCGCTCCGTCCGAGGCCTCCCTAAATGGTGCTTACAGACCGGACTGGAGTCAGCTCAGTCCGAGGCCTCCCTAAATGGTGCTTACAGACCGGACTGGTGCTGAACCCCCGTCCGAGGCCTCCCATGATATGGTGCTTACAGACCGGAGAGGCACTGAGATTGCCCCGGTGTCTCCGGTGTGCCTGGGGGTAGTGTCTGAAACTGACGTGTTCATGACACTCAGACCGCGCGTGCCTTCGGGTCCGCGGTTCTGGCGGTGACCCTGTGCTGGGGTCACCCTGGCTGACCGCCCTGTGAGACACAGGGGCTGCGGCCGTGGGCTTCAGACGTTTGTCTGCAAGCCTGGGTATTTATGTTTAATACCTCCCGCGCTGCGGGCTCCGGCGCCTACTTTACTGTAATGGCGTCCGGGAGAGATGTGGAGCGGCCCATGTGACCTGGATGGGCGTGTGTGTGTTGCTTCCCGCGTGTTTCGGCTCCGCCCTCAGTTTCCACTGTGGCGGCCATCTTTTCCCCTCATTTCCCTGCTGGGATCGTTGGAGACTGCTCTGCTGCACTCCAGGGGAGACCAGGTTCCTTACCTCGCGGAGGCCACACACACACCGCTCCCGTCACCACCGCTGTGCAGCGGTCGGTAAGCCACCGGTGTTCCGGTGAATTTTCTCCTGTTTGACTTAGGCCAGGGTCACATTTGCGGTTGGACCCTGGCCTGCCGGATTCCGGTTTCAACTTAGCAATTTTTCCATCACCGCATAGCGTTACCGCTATGCGGTGCTGGAAAACGCTGCCCTTAGTTACCCGGTGTTTACCTGCACGACCTGTCACACAGGCAGCGGCTCGGAGGGCGTTTTACAGCGCCGCACAGGAAATCGTGTCTGCAACGGTTTCCTGTGCGGCGCTGTAAAACGCCCTCCGAGCCGCTGCCTGTGTGACAGGTCGTGCAGGTAAACACCGGGTAACTAGGGACTGCGGTTTCCAGCACCGCATAGCGGAAACGCTATGCGGTGATGGAAAAATTGCTAAGTTGAAACCGGAATCCGGCAGGCCAGGGTCCAACCGCAAATGTGACCCTGGCCTTATTCCCCTACTGTGGGTATGTCCTCAGGGAAGAAAGGCGCTGCTAAGGCGGCCAGTACCACCCCTGTCTGTGCTACATGCAAAGGGACACTGGTGGAGGGGTCCTGCAATAATTGCGGACGACCAGACGCCCGGACTGTTCCTGCTGAGTCAGCAGCTCCGGTGCTGTACCCTGAGGTTCAGGTGATCCCAGGGCCATGGGAAAAACAAAGCGAGATTAATGCTTCTATGTTATCCCAATTGTCCTCCATGTCGCAGTCCCTGGAGGCACTAACAAGGAGACTGGATGCTCCAGCTACTCCTTCAAACTACCCCCGGGTGTCTCCATCTTCCACTGTGAGACCCCTTAAGCGGGCTCGCCGTGACGATTCACCCGAGCTCCAGATTCTTTCTGAGGAGGAGCGTCACTCTGAAGGTGACGAGGATGATGGGGGTTCAACCCTCGGGTCGGTGTCTGAACCAGCTGAAGGGGTGGAGGATCTGGTGTCCTCCATCAACGAGACTTTGCGCCTCGTAATATCCCCTCAGGAGACAGCCGTGCACCCGAAGGAGGTCTATCAATGGTTACAACCTGAAGTTAGACCATGTGGTTCCTTTATGGACCACACTAACTTTGGAAGGGTGGTTAGAGCTCCCAGGGTGCACCCTGGACGGCGTTATGTCCGCAAATCCAAGGACAATCGCTTCCCCTTCCCCCAGGAGGTGCTTCAGGAGTGGTCGCAGTCCCCGAAGGTGGACGCTTCCATGACCAGGATTGCTGCACACTCCCTTTTCTCTGCCTCTGATAGCTCCTCGCTGAAGGATGCGACAGACAGACAGGTCGAACAACTCGCCAAGTCGTCTTATGAGGCTGTGGGGGCCTCCTTTGCCCCTAGTTTTGCTGCGGTCTGGACCCTGCAGGCGATCACCTTCTGTCTGGATGGTATCACTGACCTGGCAGGTTTCAACTCAGAAGTCCTGGCGCTTACAGAGAGGGCAAAAGCCTATGCGGATTATGCCAGGACGGCGTCCCTGGAGACTGCCACTCGCTCGGCTGTGGCTTCGGCCAATGCGATAGCGATCCGCAGGTTGTTGTGGCTGCGTCTATGGGACTCAGATGCCACGTCTAAGAAGATTCTGCAGAATCTTCCCTTCTCTGGTGACAGGCTGTTTGGTGCCGAGCTGGACAAGTTGATCAAGGACTCTACGGAGTCCAAGATACCACAGAACAGGCCTAAGCCACGGTATACCGTGAAAAGGAACCCTAAACAGTGGTCCTTTCGTTCCAGCTCGCAGCCGTCAGCGTCTTCCGCTCGCGCGGGACCGTGGGGGCAAGCCGTCTACTCAGTGGCGCCCCAAGAGTCGCCAGAAGAAGTCGGCAGGTGCAACAGCTGCCGCCCCCAAACCCTCTTCCGCATGACTCGCTCCCTCTTCCTGCCTCCCCACAGGTTGGGGGTCGCCTGTCTCAATTTCAAGACAAATGGCGACTCCACATCCAAGATCAGTGGGTTCGAGACGTAGTCTCAAGAGGCTACAGGATAGAGCTGTCATCTCAGCCCGCACACCGATTCCATCGGTCTGTTCCGTCTCCAGAAAAGGCTCAGGCTTTTCACCTGGTGTTGGAGGGACTTCGCAGAGACGGGGTAGTGGTCCCAGTGCCCACTGGGGAGAGGTTCAGGGGTTTTTACTCCAACCTCTTTATCGTCCCAAAGAAGGACGGCTCCTTCCGCCCGGTTTTGGACCTCAAGTTGTTCAACCGCCATGTGTTGGTTCGGAAGTTCCGCATGGAATCCCTGCGCTCCGTGATCGCGGCTGTGTCGCAGGGCGACTTCCTAGCGTCCATAGACATCCGCGACGCTTACCTTCACGTGCCCATTGCACCGGCTCATCAACGATGGTTGAGATTTGCAGTGGGGGAAGAGCACTTCCAATTCGTGGCGCTGCCTTTCGGGTTGGCCTCGGCTCCCCGGGTGTTCACGAAGGTGATGGCGTCAATGATGGCCCTACTGCATACGCAGGGACACGCCGTCATTCCTTATCTAGACGACCTGCTGGTCAGAGCGCCATCGGAACACCTGTGCCAGCGAAGCCTGGAGGCGACCATGCAGTCTCTGGAGCAGTTCGGGTGGCTTCTCAATATCCAGAAATCCACCCTGGTTCCAACCCAGTCACTGACGTATCTGGGCATGGACTTCCACACGGACTCTGCTCTAGTGTCCCTACCACGAGCCAAACAGCTGGCCATCCAATCGGGAGTACTCGATCTCCTCAGGTCACCACAATCATCCCTACGGGTGTTGATGAAGATGGTGGGACGCATGGTGGCAGCAATAGAGGCGGTGCCTTTCGCACAGTTTCGCCTACGTCCTCTGCAACTGGAAATCCTCCAGAGGTGGGACAAGAGGACGTCCTCTCTGAATCAGCTGGTGGTCCTCTCCCAGCCGACCAGGGATGCTCTGCAGTGGTGGCTTCAGCCGAGTCACCTGTCGAAGGGACGATCCTTCCTGAAACCGTCATGGTTAGTGGTGACCACCGACGCCAGTCTAAAGGGCTGGGGCGCGGTGTTCTTACACCACAGAGCTCAAGGTCTCTGGACAAGTTCAGAAGCGACGTTGCAGATCAACGTGCTGGAGCTCAGGGCGGTCTATCTGGCACTCCTGGCCTTTCGGGTGTTCCTATCGGGACAACCAATTCGGGTTCAGTCCGACAATGCGACGACTGTCGCCTATATAAATCACCAAGGGGGAACCAGGAGCGCACAGGCCCTAGCGGAAGTCCACCGCATTCTATCATGGGTGGAAGCCAACAACTGCTTGATTTCCGCAGTCTACATCCCAGGTGTCGAGAATTGGGAGGCAGATTACCTGAGTCGACAGGGGATGGACGCCGGAGAATGGTCTCTTCATCCGGACGTCTTCCGGGACATCTGCATCAGATGGGGGACCCCGGATGTGGATCTGATGGCCTCCCGGCTGAATCATCAGGTGCCACAATACATGGCGAGATCATGGGACCCTCAGTCTCTGGGGGCAGATGCTCTGGTCCTGAGTTGGTCAGTTTTTCACCTACCATATGTTTTCCCGCCCCTGGCACTGATGCCGAGGAGGTCCTGGTATCCGGATCTGTGGCAACTGTCCGGCGGACACAGGTGGGCTCTTCCAGACCGCGCAGATCTTCTCGCGCAGGGCCCCTTCTTCCGCCCCAATTCCAGGGCCCTCAGATTGACTGCATGGCTCTTGAGGCCTGGCTCTTAACATCCAGGGGATTCTCCCCTACGGTGGTTTCCACCATGAATCGAGCTAGACGGCCCACGTCACGGAAGATTTACCACAGAACGTGGAAAGTCTTTTTCGCCTGGTGCGCCTCTGGGGGACACGTACCTTGGCCTTTGTCGATCCCGACCCTATTGGCTTTTTTGCAGTCAGGTTTGGAGTTGGGCCTTTCCCTCAGTTCTCTGAAGGGTCAGGTATCAGCGCTGTCTGTACTGTTTGACAGGCGCTTGGCGCTCCTCCCAAAGGTTCGTCAATTTCTCCAAGGGGTGTCTCGAGTGGTTCCGCCGTATAGGCGACCTCTGGACCCTTGGGATCTCAACATGGTCTTGGCGGCTTTACAGAAACCACCTTTTGAGCCATTGAGAGAAGTCTCTCTCTCTTATTTGTCACAGAAAGTGGTCTTTCTGGTGGCTATTACGTCCCTGAGACAGGTCTCTGAACTGGCGGCACTATCGTGCAAGTCACCCTTTCTGGTGGTTCACCAAGACAAGGTGGTGTTGCGCCCGCGGGCGGAATTCTTACCAAAAGTGGTTTCCACTTTTCATTTGAACCAGGAGATTGTTCTCCCATCATTTTGTCCCGCTCCTGTTCATCAGGTTGAGCGCGACCTCCACACTCTGGATCTCGTACGGGCTGTACGCATTTATGTGTCCAGGACCGCCTCCTTCCGGAGTTCGGACTCCTTGTTCGTACTGACGGCAGGTCGCTGTAAGGGGTCAGCGGCGTCAAAATCAACCTTGGCCAGATGGATCAAGGCACCCATTCAAGAGGCTTACCGGTCTTCTGGTTTGCCTCTTCCGGTAGGCTTGAAGGCACACTCGACCAGAGCTGTCGGTGCCTCCTGGGCCTTGCGACATCGCGCCTCTGCTCTACAGGTGTGTCAGGCGGCCACTTGGTCTAGCCTGCACACCTTCTCTAAGCACTATATGGTGCATGCCCATGCCTCTGCGGATGCAAGTTTGGGCAGGCGGGTCCTCCAGGCGGCGGTTGCCCACCTTTGACGGGGACCGCGTATGCTACCGTCTTTTGAGGAACTTTTTCCCGCCCTGGGGTATTGCTTTAGGACATCCCCATTGTCTGGGTCTCCCATTATGATGACCAGAAAAAAGAGAATTTTGTTTACGTACCGTAAATTCTTTTTTCTTGAATCATCAATGGGAGACCCAGCACCCACCCAGTGTTCCGTTGTATGTTACAGTTGATCTGTCCCCTGTTGGGGCAGTTTATCCGGGTTGTTGAACCGTCTGTTCACGGTGTCTTCCCGAGGTTTTCGGGTGTGGTTTTCTGTTGTCTCCTCGCAGCTTATGGACCAAACTGAGGATATTCCCTGCGGTAGGGGTTTATAAGCGGAGGGGGCGGTGTCTACAAATCTTGTAGTACCTAGTGTGGCCTCCGGAGGGCAGTGCCCTAAACCCCATTGTCTGGGTCTCCCATTGATGATTCAAGAAAAAAGAATTTACGGTACGTAAACAAAATTCTCTTTATTGTGCACACACCCCCTGTATAACATGTGCTGCTTCACCCTTACATAAGACCCTGATTCACACCTGTGTCTTCACATAATGATTGACCGTGCTAATAGAACTCCACACTGCTATTATTGTGAACACACCTCCTGTATATCATGTGCTGCCTCACCCTTATATAAGACCCCTGATTCACACCTGTCCCTTCACACAATGATTGACCGCACTAATAGAACTCCACACTGCTATTATTGTGATCACACCTCCTGTATAACATGTGCTGCTTCACCCTTATATAAGGAACCTGATTCACTCCTGTGTCTTCACATAATGATTGACCGCACTAATAGAACTCCACACTGCTATTATTGTGAACACACCTCCTGTATATCATGTGCTGCCTCACCCTTATATAAGACCCCTGATTCACACCTGTCCCTTCACACAATGATTGACCGCACTAATAGAACTCCACAACTGCTATTATTGTGAACACACCTCCTGTATAACATGTGCTGCTTCACCCTTATATAAGGCCCCTGATTCACACCTGTGTCTTCACACAATGATTGACCGCACTAATAGAACTCCACACTGCTATTATTGTGAACACACCTCCTGTATAACATGTGCTGCTTCACCCTTATATAAGACCCTGATTCACACCTGTGTCTTCACACAATGATTGACCGCACTAATAGAACTCCACACTGCTATTATTGTGAACACACCCCCTGTATAACATGTGCTGCTTCACCCTTATATAAGGCCCCTGATTCACACCTGTCCCTTCACACAATGATTGACCGCACTAATAGAACTCCACACTGCTATTATTGTGAACACGCCTCATTTCAATGAATTATTCAAATACACAAAACCCTGCAGATCCTGAATGCTGAATCTACTGCAACAAGTGGAGAATTGTCAACTAGAAAAGAAGGGAGATACAAGAGGCGCAGATTGTGCCCTATCAAACAGACACTATAGTTCTTATGTGGATTATAAGTGTATCCACTCACCTTTTATGGTTGTGAGACTCACAACCAGTTTAAAAGCATAAGGCAGCTGCTGCAGAACCTCCACCGACGCCACAAAACCGCGGGAAATCAGAAGATAAAACTGGAATGGTATCCACGGTCCGCGCTGCTGCTCTTTAATCCAAGGAATCCACAAGAGGTTATTACCATCAAAAGTTCTTTATTTCATCACACCAACGCGTTTCGGTGATGCCCTGAGGAAGGTGCTGGGGCAGCACCGAAACGCGTTGGTGTGATGAAATAAAGAACTTTTGATGGTAATAACCTCTTGTGGATTCCTTGGATTAAAGAGCAGCAGCGCGGACCGTGGATACCATTCCAGTTTTATCAAGTGGAGAATTGTGACCTGTGATGATAGAATTTATACCAAAAACAGGGAATAATCTGGTGTCATATTAGACTGCTATTATTTTAAACACTACTGTATATACTCACTGCTGATAATTCTGTACAGTTTTGAACTATATACTCGTTCCTCTGCACACAGCATATGCTATATACTCACTCCTCCACACTCTGTGCAGAAGAGTGAGTATATAATATACAGTGTGCAGAAGAGTATACACACAGGTGTATAATATATACTCACTCCTCCACACTCTGTGTAAACTCTTCTGCACACTGTATATTATATACTCACTCTTCTGCACACAGGTGTATAATATATACTCACTCCTCCACACTCTGTGTATACTCTTCTGCACACAGGTGTATAATATATACTCACCTCTTCTGTACACAGGTGTATAATATATACTCACTCCTCCACACTCTGTGTATACTCTTCTGTACACTGTATATCATATACTCACTCCTCCACACTCTGTATACTGTATACTCACTCCTCCACACTCTGTGTATACTCTTCTGCACACAGGTGTATACTATATACTCACTCCTCCACACTCTGTGTATACTCTTCTGCACACTGTATATTATATACTCACTCCTCCACACTCTGTGTATACTCTTCTGCACACAGGTGTATACTATATACTCACTCCTCCACACTCTGTGTATACTCTTCTGCACACTGTATATTATATACTCACTCCTCCACACTCTGTGTATACTCTTCTGCACACTGTATATTATATACTCACGCCTCCACACTCTGAGGATACAGTATACACAGTGTGCAGAAGAGTATACACACTCTGTTCACAATGTTTTCGGATGATTTATCATGTGTCATCCGGCACCAGTGGACCCCGACCCCTCATGGGGGTGGGTGAGAGTATTGGAGGCTGATATTTTTTTTTTTTGCAGTTTGCATCATTTTTACATATATAAAACTTTTGGCACCAACAAAACACCAAAAAAGGTTAAAGATAACAAAAAGCATTTTTTAATCTAATTTTTTATGCAAAACTGGTGAGCTGCACGGGAATGTGAACAATTTGCCACAAAAAAACAAAGGTTCATAAGACAAAAAAAAGATTTAATTTCCCCCAAACCAGAGCCGCCTCGAGCCGCTCCACGTGAGGGAGTCATCAGGTGCTTCAGAGGATCCAGTCATTCACCAAGTACATGATGAGAAGCCTGTGGGCCGAGTCCTGATCACATGGCTGTAGGGGGGCCCCGAAACACAACATCTGGGGGCCAGAGAGGTCGCCCTACGGCTGCTGGAGGGGTCACAGTGTGAGCGCAGCATGGCTGGTGACTGTGCGACCCTCGCAGTGACAGGGACTGGGCAGAGGACGAGGCAGGGGAATAGCAGAAAGAGCAGAGGACAAGGCGGAAGACAGAATAGAGGACAGGGGAAGAAAGAGGAGAGGACGGGACAGGGAAATAGCAGAAACAGAGCAGAGGATGGGACATAGAAGAAGGGCCAGACGCTCCGCTCCCGTCTTCTCCGCTGTGCAGGATTTTCATTTTCGGGCTGAGCTCACAACGGAGGTCGGATATCGGCGGGACAAGTCCACATCTGTGAGGTCTCTTGTACGAGGCTCCCCCCCACCTTGTGTAGCCCGGCCGCTCGCCCCCCCCCACGCGGAGCCCGGCCGCTCGCCCCCCCACGCGGAGCCCGGCCGCGCGCCGCTCACGCGGAGCCCAGCTACGCGCCCCTCACATGTAGCCCGGCCGCGCGTCCCTCATGCCCCTCACATGTAGCCCGGCCGCGCGTCCCCCATGCCCCTCACATGTAGCCCGGCCGCGCGCCCCCCATGCCCCTCACATGTAGCCCGGCCGCGCGTCCCCCATGCCCCTCACATGTAGCCCGGCCGCGCGTCCCCCATGCCCCTCACATGTAGCCCGGCCGCGCGCGCCCTCATGCCCCTCACATGTAGCCCGGCCGCGCACCCCTCATATGTAGCCCGGCCGCTCGCCCCTCGCACGTAGCCCGGCCGCTCGCCCCTCGCACGTAGCCCGGCCGCTCGCCCCTCGCACGTAGCCCGGCCGCTCGCCCCTCGCACGTAGCCCGGCCGCTCGCCCCTCGCACGTAGCCCGGCCGCTCGCCCCTCGCACGTAGCCCGGCTCCTCACATGTAGCCCGGCCGCTCGCCCCTCACATGTAGCCCGGCTCCTCACATGTAGCCCGGCCGCTCGCCCCTCACATGTAGCCCGGCTCCTCACATGTAGCCCGGCCGCTCGCCCCTCACATGTAGCCCGGCTCCTCACATGTAGCCCGGCCGCTCGCCCCTCACATGTAGCCCGGCTCCTCACATGTAGCCCGGCCGCTCGCCCCTCACATGTAGCCCGGCTCCTCACATGTAGCCCGGCCGATCGCCCCTCACATGTAGCCCGGCTCCTCACATGTAGCCCGGCCGCTCGCCCCTCACATGTAGCCCGGCTCCTCACATGTAGCCCGGCCGCTCGCCCCTCACATGTAGCCCGGCTCCTCACATGTAGCCCGGCCGCTCGCCCCTCACATGTAGCCCGGCTCCTCACATGTAGCCCGGCCGCTCGCCCCTCACATGTAGCCCGGCTCCTCACATGTAGCCCGGCCGCTCGCCCCTCACACGTAGCCCGGCCGCTCGCCCCTCACATGTAGCCCATGTTACTTTTTGTTTCCCATCTTTTCTTGGCTTCAAATCTAAAAATTAAATAAAAAACATTAAATGAGCAACAAACACAGATGGTCTACAGAACAAGGAGCATCTCCAGAGGAATAACCCGAAAACCCTGCAGTCAGAGAGGGCCCCGGACTATGGAGGGGCCAGGTCAGTGTTAGGGCCCCAGTTCTAGGCCAGGTCCTCCACTATGGCAGGGGCCAGGTCAGTGTTAGGGTATGTGCGCACTGGGCGGGTTTTCGGCGGTTTACCTGTGTAAACCGCCGTTTTGCATACATTAGTTTTATTTAAATTTATGTTAATCCAAACCGGCGTTTGGATTAACATTGAAACTAATGTAACCCACCCAAGGCAGTGCACACACCGGCGGTTACCCAGCGTCATCCGTTGCTAACCCGCAGGTTTCCCAGCGGGTTAGCAAAGAATGACCAAGTTCTAAAAACCGGCCGGTTCTGCAGCGGCTGCAAGCAGAATCATGTGCTGCTTCCAGTCGCTGCAGATTCGCCGCCGAGAACCCGCTGGGCAGCCGCCGGATACTGCCCGGCTCCCGACGCACATACCCGCCAGGAAGCCGGTGCACAGCGCCGGAGCTTCCTGGCGGGTCCCGCCCAGCCGCCGACGACCAACACGCCGGGTAATGTGAACTTACCCTTAGGGTTCCAGTTCTATCCCAGGTCCTCCGCTATGGCAGGGGCCAGGTCAGTGTTAGGGTCCCAGTTCTAGCCCAGGTCCTCCACTATGGCACTGGCCAGGTCAGTTCTAGCCCATGTTCTCCACTATGGCAGTGGCCAGGTCAGTGTTAGGGCCCCAGTTCTATCCCAGGTCCTCCGCTATGGCAGGGGCCAGGTCAGTGTTAGGGCCCCAGTTCTATCCCAGGTCCTCCGCTATGGCAGGGGCCAGGTCAGTGTTAGGGCCCCAGTTCTAGCCCAGGTCCTCCACTATGGCACTGGCCAGGTCAGTTCTAGCCCATGTTCTCCACTATGGCAGTGGCCAGGTCAGTGTTAGGGCCCCAGTTCTATCCCAGGTCCTCCGCTATGGCAGGGGCCAGGTCAGTGTTAGGGCCCCAGTTCTATCCCAGGTCCTCCGCTATGGCAGGGGCCAGGTCAGTGTTAGGGCCCCAGTTCTAGCCCAGGTCCTCCACTATGGCAGTGGCCAGGTCAGTGTTAGGGCCCCAGTTCTATCCCAGGTCCTCCGCTATGGCAGTGGCCAGGTCAGTGTTAGGGCCCCAGTTCTATCCCAGGTCCTCCGCTATGGCAGTGGTCAGGTCAGTGTTAGGGTCCCAGTTCTATCCCAGGTCCTCCACTATGGCAGTGGTCAGGTCAGTGTTAGGGTCCCAGTTCTATCCCAGGTCCTCCACTATGGCAGGGGCCAGGTCAGTGTTAGGGTCCCAGTTCTATCCCAGGTCCTCCGCTATGGCAGGGGCCAGGTCAGTGTTAGGGTCCCAGTTCTATCCCAGGTCCTCCGCTATGGCAGTGGTCAGGTCAGTGTTAGGGTCCCAGTTCTAGCCCAGGTCCTCCACTATGGCACTGGCCAGGTCAGTTCTAGCCCATGTTCTCCACTATGGCAGTGGCCAGGTCAGTGTTAGGGCCCCAGTTCTATCCCAGGTCCTCCGCTATGGCAGGGGCCAGGTCAGTGTTAGGGCCCCAGTTCTATCCCAGGTCCTCCGCTATGGCAGGGGCCAGGTCAGTGTTAGGGCCCCAGTTCTAGCCCAGGTCCTCCACTATGGCAGTGGCCAGGTCAGTGTTAGGGCCCCAGTTCTATCCCAGGTCCTCCGCTATGGCAGTGGCCAGGTCAGTGTTAGGGCCCCAGTTCTATCCCAGGTCCTCCGCTATGGCAGTGGTCAGGTCAGTGTTAGGGTCCCAGTTCTATCCCAGGTCCTCCACTATGGCAGTGGTCAGGTCAGTGTTAGGGTCCCAGTTCTGGCCTAAGTCCTCCACTATGGCAGTAGCCAGGTCAGTGTTAGGGTCCCAGTTCTATCCCAGGTCCTCCACTATGGCAGGGGCCAGGTCAGTGTTAGGGCCCCAGTTCTGGCCTAAGTCCTCCACTATGGCAGTAGCCAGGTCAGTGTTAGGGTCCCAGTTCTATCCCAGGTCCTCCACTATGGCAGTGGTCAGGTCAGTGTTAGGGTCCCAGTTCTATCCCAGGTCCTCCACTATGGCAGGGGCCAGGTCAGTGTTAGGGTCCCAGTTCTAGCCCAGGTCCTCCACTATGGCAGTGGTCAGGTCAGTGTTAGGGTCCCAGTTCTATCCCAGGTCCTCCGCTATGGCAGTGGTCAGGTCAGTGTTAGGGTCCCAGTTCTATCCCAGGTCCTCCGCTATGGCAGTGGCCAGGTCAGTGTTAGGGCCCCAGTTCTGGCCTAAGTCCTCCACTATGGCAGTGGTCAGGTCAGTGTTAGGGTCCCAGTTCTATCCCAGGTCCTCCGCTATGGCAGTGGCCAGGTCAGTGTTAGGGCCCCAGTTCTGGCCTAAGTCCTCCACTATGGCAGTAGCCAGGTCAGTGTTAGGGCCCCAGTTCTAGCCCAGGTCCTCCACTATGGCAGTGGCCAGGTCAGTGTTAGGGCCCCAGTTCTAGCCCAGGTCCTCCACTATGGCAGTGGCCAGGTCAGTGTTAGGGCCCCAGTTCTAGCCCAGGTCCTCCGCTATGGCAGTGGCCAGGTCAGTGTTAGGGTCCCAGTTCTAGCCCAGGTCCTCCACTATGGCAATGGCCAGGTCAGTGTTAGGGCCCCAGTTCTAGCCCAGGTCCTCCACTATGGCAGTGGCCAGGTCAGTGTTAGGGCCCCAGTTCTGGCCTAAGTCCTCCACTATGGCAGTGGCCAGGTCAGTGTTAGGGCCCCAGTTCTGGCCTAAGTCCTCCACTATGGCAGTGGCCAGGTCAGTGTTAGGGCCCCAGTTCTGGCCTAAGTCCTCCACTATGGCAGTAGCCAGGTCAGTGTTGAGGCCCCAGTTCTAGCTCAGGTCCTCCACTATGGCAGTAGCCAGGTCAGTGTTAGGGTCCCAGTTCTAGCCCAGGTCCTCCGCTATGGCAGTGGCCAGGTCAGTGTTAGGGTCCCAGTTCTAGCCCAGGTCCTCCACTATGGCAGTGGCCAGGTCAGTGTTAGGGTCCCAGTTCTAGCCCAGGTCCTCCACTATGGCAGTGGCCAGGTCAGTGTTGATGCCCCAGTTCTAGCCCAGGTCCTCCACTATGGCAGTGGTCAGGTCAGTGTTACGGTCCCAGTTCTAGCCCAGGTCCTCCACTACGGCAGTGGCCAGGTCAGTGTTAGGGTCCCAGTTCTATCCCAGGTCCTCCACTATGGCAGTGGTCAGGTCAGTGTTAGGGTCCCAGTTCTATCCCAGGTCCTCCGCTATGGCAGTGGCCAGGTCAGTGTTAGGGTCCCAGTTCTGGCCCAGGTCCTCCACTATGGCAGTGACCAGGTCAGTGTTAGGGTCCCAGTTCTAGCCCAGGTCCTCCACTATGGCAGTGGCCAGGTCAGTGTTAGGGTCCCAGTTCTATCCCAGGTCCTCCACTATGGCAGTGGCCAGGTCAGTGTTAGGGCCCCAGTTCTGGCCTAAGTCCTCCACTATGGCAGTAGCCAGGTCAGTGTTAGGGCCCCAGTTCTAGCCCAGGTCCTCCACTATGGCAGTGGCCAGGTCAGTGTTAGGGCCCCAGTTCTATCCCAGGTCCTCCACTATGGCAGTGGCCAGGTCAGTGTTAGGGCCCCAGTTCTAGCCCAGGTCCTCCACTATGGCAGTAGCCAGGTCAGTGTTAGGGCCCCAGTTCTAGCCCAGGTCCTCCACTATGGCAGTGGCCAGGTCAGTGTTAGGGTCCCAGTTCTAGCCCAGGTCCTCCACTATGGCAGTGGTCAGGTCAGTGTTAGGACCCCAGACTCTGGCCCAGCTTGTCGTGCTATGTCATATGGTTGTGCTCACCCCCAGGCCGGAGGCTTCGTCTTGTTGGCAGCTTCCTGGGGAGATTGTGGCTCTTCTTTGGCTTTCATGTGTCTGTGATAAGCAGCTGCCTTTGTGATCTTCACTGCAATCTGTAAAGAAAGACACCGTATGAGAGTGCAGCACCGTGAATAGGGGATTAGCGGATTAGAGCCACGTCGGGAGGGAGCGCCA
Source organism: Allobates femoralis (assembly GCA_033576535.1). Lineage (NCBI taxonomy): Eukaryota > Metazoa > Chordata > Amphibia > Anura > Aromobatidae > Allobates > Allobates femoralis. The sequence goes on along the minus strand of JARQOC010000006.1, from coordinate 11,163,170 downwards.
CTATCGCGGCCGGACATCTCGTCAAATAACTGTCATGAGCCGGAGCAAAACTAAGAATCACAAAATCATGGAGAAATGCAGGCCGGATCCTAAAGGGGATCGGAGAGTGAAGACCCCAGGACCTTCTAATGATAGAGGGGTCCGAAACCCGGGGAGGGGCGAGTGGTCAAAGGCATGCGGCGTACAGCAGATATATATAGTAGTCAGACAACGTAGAGGCACGCGGCGTACAGCAGATATACAGTAGTCAGACAACGTAGAGGCACGCGGCGTACAGCATATATACAGTGGTGAGACAACGTAGAGGCACGCGGCGTACAGCAGACATACAGTAGTCAGACAACATAGAGGCACGCGGTGTACAGCAGACATACAGTGGTGAGACAACGAAGAGGCACGCGGCGTACAGCAGATATACAGTGGTGAGACAACATAGAGGCACGCGGTGTACAGCAGATATACAGTGGTGAGACAACATAGAGGCACGCGGCGTACAGCATATATACAGTGGACAGACAACGTAGAGGCACGCGGCGTACAGCAGATATACAGTGGTGAGACAACATAGAGGCACGCGGTGTACAGCAGACATACAGTGGTGAGACAACATAGAGGCACGCGGTTGTACAGCAGATATACAGTGGTGAGACAACATAGAGGCACACGGTGTACAGCAGATATACAGTGGACAGACAACGTAGAGGCATGCGGCGTACAGCAGATATACAGTGGTGAGACAACATAGAGGCACGCGGTGTACAGCAGACATACAGTGGTGAGACAACGTAGAGGCACACGGTGTACAGCAGATATACAGTGGTGAGACAACATAGAGGCACACGGTGTACAGCAGATATACAGTGGTGAGACAACATAGAGGCACACGGTGTACAGCAGATATACAGTGGTGAGACAACATAGAGGCACGCGGCGTACAGCATATATACAGTGGTGAGACAACATAGAGGCACGCGGCGTACAGCAGACATACAGTGGTGAGACAACATAGAGGCACCGGTGTACAGCAGATATACAGTGGTGAGACAACGAAGAGGCACGCGGCGTACAGCAGATATACAGTGGTAGACAACATAGAGGCACGCGGCGTACAGCAGATATACAGTGGTGAGACAACATAGAGGCACACGGTGTACAGCAGATATACAGTGTGAGACAACATAGAGGCACGCGGCGTACAGCAGATATACAGTGGTGAGACAACATAGAGGCACACGGTGTACAGCAGATATACAGTGGTGAGACAACATAGAGGCACACGGTGTACAGCAGATATACAGTGGTGAGACAACGAAGAGGCACGCGGCGTACAGCAGATATACAGTGGTGAGACAACATAGAGGCACGCGGTGTACAGCAGATATACAGTGGTGAGACAACATAGAGGCACGCGGTGTACAGCAGATATACAGTGTGAGACAACATAGAGGCACGCGGCGTACAGCAATATACAGTGGACAGACAACGTAGAGGCATGCGGCGTACAGCAGATATACAGTGGTGAGACAACATAGAGGCACGCGGCGTACAGCAGACATACAGTGGTAGACAACATAGAGGCACCGGTGTACAGCAGATATACAGTGGTGAACAACGAAGAGCACGCGGCGTACAGCAATTTTACAGTGGTGAGACAACATAGAGGCACGCGGCGTACAGCAGATATACAGTGGTGAGACAACTAGAGGCACACGGTGTACAGCAGATATACAGTGGTGAGACAACATAGAGGCACGCGGTGTACAGCAGATATACAGTGGTGAGACAACATAGAGGCACGCGGCGTACAGCATATATACAGTGGACAGACAACGTAGAGGCATGCGGCGTACAGCAGATATACAGTGGTGAGACAACATAGAGGCACACGGTGTACAGCAGATATACAGTGGTGAGACAACGAAGAGGCACGCGGCGTACAGCAGACATACAGTAGTCAGACAACGTAGAGGCACGCGGCGTACAGCAGATATACAGTAGTCAGACAACATAGAGGCACGCGGTGTACAGCAGATATACAGTGGTGAGACAACGAAGAGGCACGCGCGTACAGCATATATACAGTGGACAGACAACGTAGAGGCACGCGGCGTACAGCAGACATACAGTAGTCAGACAACGTAGAGGCACACGGCGTACAGCATATATACAGTAGTCAGACAACGTAGAGGCACACGGCGTACAGCAGACATACAGTAGTCAGACAACGTAGAGGCACGCGGTGTACAGCAGACATACAGTAGACAGACAATGTAGAGGCACGCGGCGTACAGCAGATATACAGTAGTCAGACAACGTAGAGGCACACGGCGTACAGCAGATATATAGTGGTCAGGCAATGTAGAGGCACGCGGTGTACAGAAGATATACAGTGGACAGACAACGTAGAGGCACACGGTGTACAGCAGACATACAGTAGTCAGACAACGTAGAGGCACGCGGTGTACAGCAGATATACAGTGGTGAGACAACGAAGAGGCACGCGGTGTACAGCAGATATACAGTAGTCAGACATCGTAGAGGCACGCGGCGTACAGCAGACATACAGTGGTCAGACAACGTAGAGGCACGCGGTGTACAGCAGATATATAGTGGTCAGGCAATGTAGAGGCACGCGGCGTACAGCAGACATACAGTAGTCAGACAACGTAGAGGCACGCGGTGTACAGCAGATATATAGTGGTCAGGCAATGTAGAGGCACGCGGTGTACAGCAGATATATACAGTAGTCAGACATCGTAGAGGCACGCGGCGTACAGCAGACATACAGTGGTCAGACAACGTAGAGGCACGCGGTGTACACAGACATACAGTGGTGAGACAACATGGAGGCACGCGGTGTACAGCAGATATACAGTGGTCAGACAACGTAGAGGCACACGGCGTACAGCAGATATACAGTAGTCAGACAACGTAGAGGCACGCGGCGTACAGCAGACATACATATAGTCAGACAACGTAGAGGCACGCGGTGTACAGCAGACATACAGTAGACAACGTAGAGGCACGCGGTGTACAGCAGACATTACAGTGGTCAGACAACGTAGAGGCACACGGCGTACAGCATATATACATATAGTCAGACAACGTAGAGGCACGCGGCGTACAGCAGACATACAGTAGTCAGACAACGTAGAGGCACGCGGTGTACAGCAGACATACAGTAGTCAGACAACGTAGAGGCACGCGGTGTACAGCAGACATACAGTAGTCAGACAACGTAGAGGCACGCGGCGTACAGCAGACATACATATAGTCAGACAACGTAGAGGCACGCGGTGTACAGCAGACATACAGTAGACAACGTAGAGGCACGCGGTGTACAGCAGACATACAGTGGTCAGGCAATGTAGAGGCACGCGGTGTACAGCAGACATACAGTAGTCAGGCAATGTAGAGGCACGCGGCGTACAGCAGATATACAGTAGTCAGACAACGTAGAGGCACGCGGCGTACAGCAGACATACATATAGTCAGACAACGTAGAGGCACGCGGTGTACAGCAGACATACAGTAGACAACGTAGAGGCACGCGGTGTACAGCAGACATACAGTGGTCAGGCAATGTAGAGGCACGCGGTGTACAGCAGACATACAGTAGTCAGGCAATGTAGAGGCACGCGGCGTACAGCAGATATACAGTAGTCAGACAACGTAGAGGCACACGGTGTACAGCAGACATACAGTGGTAAGACAACGTAGAGGCACGCGGTGCACAGCAGATATACAGTGGACATACAATGTAGAGGCACGCGGCGTACAGCAGATATACAGTGGACAGACAACGTAGACATAAAATAGAGAGGCACAGTAGACGCACGCTGCGTACAACAGTCAGGTGTAAGGTAGTCGGACAATACTCGTACACATCTCCTCTAGCAGTTTGTCATCCAGACCTTTGGGCCCCCCCTGAGCCTGTGTGACGTGCGCCTCCAGCGAGTGCTGCTCGCTCAGTCAGTCCTCACTGCGTTCTCGGAGTTTTATTCATTTATATTAGTAGTGGCCCCCGCCCCGCTCACATTACCTCTCCAGCGAGAGGCGCCGCTGACACTTCTATCTGCTCTCACACATAATACAGCCGAGGCTTTTGTAGAAAATCCGCCGCACTTTTCACACGGAACATCCAGTATTTTGCTGCATTTTAATTAAGGTGTCTAAACATTATCGCGGGGAACTGGAAATTGGTCGGAGGCTGCCGTCAAGAAAACTAAGCTCTAAAGGCTTTTTATCAGTACATTTCAGGAAGCAGGGGTGTAAAATGTTCTAATTTGGGCGATATTAAAAGCCATAAAAGGTCTTTCAGGAAGATTAATGGTACTTTGCTTGGATAGAAGATAAGGGCTTTAGCTGGTTTCAGAAGCCGGTCTGGCTGCTCCCTCGAGGCGATCATCTTTACAGCCACTTAGAAGATTTGGAAAGCCGCGGCGTCACCTCCAGCCAATACACACGCGGCTTTGGGATTTTTTGCCTTCTCTCCTTCTTTAAATTCCTTTCAATTTTGCAGGTTTGAAGTGCGGAAATGTGTAAATCATCTTCTCCGATGGACACAATAACTGCGCCTTGTAATGTATCGCACATCTCCCCCTCCCCCGGCCCGGAGAAAACACACAGACGGGCGCTGCCAGAGGTTTACATGACAGCATGTGCACCGGCCGTCCACCGTCAGCCACGCCGGACGTCGCCCCTCAGCCACGCCGGACGTCGCCCCTCAGCCACGCCGGACGTCGCCCCTCAGCCACGCCGGACGTCGCCCCTCAGCCACGCCGGACGTCGCCCCTCAGCCACACAGGACGTCGCCCCTCAGCTACGCCGGACATCGCCCCTCAGCCACGCAGGACGTCGCCCCTCAGCCACGCAGGACGTCGCCCCTCAGCCACGCAGGACGTCGCCCCTCAGCCACGCAGGACGTCGCCCCTCAGCCACGCAGGACGTCGCCCCTCAGCCACGCAGGACGTCCCCCAGTCGGGCACGACGGTCTTCCCCGATTCACCAAACACACCGGTCGTCTCTCATTCACTGTCAGGCACATCGGTGGGCCCCTCCACAATTCACCGGCACACACACGGGTCGTCCCCCCCCGTTCACCGGCACACACACCGGTCATCCCCCCCCGTTCACCGGCACACACACCGGTCGGCCCCCCGTTCACCGGCACACACACCGGTCGGCCCCCTTGTTCACCGGCACACACACCGGTCGTCCCCCCCCCCCGTTCACCGGCACACACACTGGTCGTTCCCCCCCGTTCACCGGCACACACACCGGTCGGCCCCCGTTCACCGGCACACACACCGGTCGGCCCCCCCCCCGTTCACTGGCACACACACCGGTCGTCCCGCCGTTCACCGGCACACACACCGGTTGTCCCGCCGTTCACCGGCACACACACCGGTCGTCCCCCCGTTCACCGGCACACACACCGGTCGTCCCCCCGTTCACCGGCACACACACCGGTCGTCCCCCCGTTCACCGGCACACACACCGGTCATCCCCCCCCGTTCACCGGCACACACACCGGTCGGCCCCCCGTTCACCGGCACACACACCGGTCGGCCCCCTTGTTCACCGGCACACACACCGGTCGTCCCCCCCCCCCTTCACCGGCACACACACTGGTCGTTCCCCCCCGTTCACCGGCACACACACCGGTCGGTCCCCCTCGTTCACCGGCACACACACCGGTCGGCCCCCCCCCCCCGTTCACTGGCACACACACACCGGTCGTCCCGCCCGTTCACCGGCACACACACCGGTTGTCCCGCCGTTCACCGGCACACACACCGGTCGTCTCCCCCCGTTCACCGGCACACACACCGGTCGTCCCCCCGTTCACCGGCACACACACCGGTCGTCCCCCCCGTTCACCGGCACACACACACCGGTCGTCCCCCCCGCTCACCGGCACACACACCGTCGTCCCCCCGTTCACCGGCACACACACCGGTCGTCCCCCCTCTCACCGGCAGACACACCGGTCGTCCCCCCCGTTCACCGGCACACACACCGGTCGTCCCCCCGTTCACCGGCACACACACCGGTCGTCCCCCCCGCTCACCGGCACACACACCGGTCGTCCCCCCGTTCGTGTCCTTACAACAATGTTTAGAATGGTGACAATTTCCGATTGTCTTAACTGGAGCTGAACATTAGTTCCGTTACCTTGGAGACCGCAAAGATCAAAGCGACAAAGAAGTGGAAAAAAAAGCCCCAATTGTCTGATTAATCAAGTCAGCAAACAGCTTATTCCTTTCAGCGGATGCACGTATGAAAATGAGATTCGGGAGCGCGGCTTTGTGCAGATTTGTTCATTCTTATCAGAACAAAGCCAGCGGCAGGCTATTTCACGGATCATTGGCACTGTCAGGCCTGATGCACAGAATGGGTGACAGCCCCTTATTCTGAGGCTTGAGGAAAATTAGCAAAAAAGTCGCCACAAATTACCCCCTCATCTTTATAGTAATGTGACATTATTCAGTTTTTTATCCAATTTTCAATTTCGGTCACACTCCCTACGAAATCTCCCCCACACCGGACCGGCGGCTAACAGAGCGGGGGGTAGGGTGCCTGACCCACAATCTACAGAGCCAAAAGAGAGGTTCAGTACACCGCACAATCTACAGAGCCAAAAGAGGGTTCAGTACACCCCACAATCTACAGAGCCAAAAGAGGGTATGGTGCACCCCACAATCTACAGAGCCAAAAGAGGGGTACGGTGCACCCCACAATCTACAGAGCCAAAAGAGGGGTACAGTGCACCCCACAATCTACAGAGCCAAAAGAGGGGTACGGTGCACCCCACAATCTACAGAGCCAAAAGAGGGGTACGGTGCACCCCACAATCTACAGAGCCAAAAGAGGGGTACAGTGCACCCCACAATCTACAGAGCCAAAAGAGGGTACGGTGCACCCCACAATCTACAGAGCCAAAAAAGGGATACGGTGCACCCCAAAATCTACAGAGCCAAAAGAGCGGTACGGTGCACCCCACAATCTACAGAGCCAAAAGAGGGTACGGTGCACCCCACAATCTACAGAGCCAAAAGAGGGTATGGTGCACCCCACAATCTACAGAGCCAAAAAAGGGATACGGTGCACCCCAAAATCTACAGAGCCAAAAGAGAGGTACAGTGCACCCCAAAATCTACAGAGCCATAAGAGGGATACGGTGCAACCCTGAATCTACAGAGCCAAAAGAGGGGTATGGTGCACCCCAAAATCTACAGACCAAGAAGAGGGGTACGCTGCACCCCAAAATCTACAGAGCCAAAAGAGGAATACGGTGCACCCAAAAATCTACAGAGCCAAAAAAGGAATACGGTGCAACCCCGAATCTACAGAGCCAAAAGAGGGGTACGGTGCACCCCACAATCTACAGAGCCAAAAGAGGGGTATGGTGCACCCCAAAATCTACAGAGCCAAAAGAGGGATACAGTGCAACCCTGAATCTACAGAGCCAAAAGAGGGGTACGGTGCACCACAAAATCTACAGAGCCAAAAGAGGGGTATGGTGCACCCCAAAATCTACAGAGCCAAAAAAGAGAGGTACGGTGCACCCCAAAATCTACAGAGCCATAAGAGGGATACGGTGCAACCCCGAATCTACAGAGCCAAAAGAGGGGTACGGTGCACCACAAAATCTACAGAGCCAAAAGAGGGATACGGTGCAACACTGAATCTACAGAGCCAAAAAAGGGGTATCTACAGAGCCAAAAGAGAGGTACGGTGCACCCCAAAATCTACAGAGCCATAAGAGGGATACAGTACAACCCCGAATCTACAGAGCTAAAAGAGGGGTACGGTGCACCCCATAATCTACAGAGCCAAAAGAGGGGTACGGTGCACCCCATAATCTACAGAGCCAAAAGAGGGATACGGTGCAGCACATAATCTACAGAGCTAGAAGGGTACGCTGCACCCCAAAATCTACAGAGCCAAAAAAGGAATACGGTGCACCCCATAATCTACAGAGCCAAAAGAGGGGTACGATGCAACCCCGAATCTACAGAGCCAAAAGAGGGGTACGGTGCACCACAAAATCTACAGAGCCAAAAGAGGAATACGGTGCACCCAAAAATCTACAGAGCCAAAAAAGGAATACGGTGCACCCCATAATCTACAGAGCCAAAAGAGGGGTACGGTGCACCACAAAATCTACAGAGCCAAAAGAGGGATACGGTGCAACCCTGAATCTACAGAGCCAAAAGAGGGTATGGTGTACCACAAAATCTACAGAGCCAAAAAAGGGATACGGTGCACCCCAAAATCTACAGAGCCAAAAGAGGGGTACGGTGCACCACATAATCTACAGAGCCAAAAAAGGAATACGGTGCACCCCATAATCTACAGAGCCAAAAGAGGGGTACGGTGCACCCAAAAATCTACAGAGCCAAAAGAGGGATCCGGTGCAACCCTGAATCTACAGAGCCAAAAGAGGGGTATGGTGTACCACAAAATCTACAGAGCCAAAAAAGGGATACGGTGCACCCCAAAATCTACAGAGCCAAAAGAGGGGTACGGTGCACCACATAATCTACAGAGCCAAAAAAGGAATACGGTGCAACCCTGAATCTACAGAGCCAAAAGAGGGGTACGGTGCACCACAAAATCTACAGAGCCAAAAGAGGGGTACGGTGCAACCCTGAATCTACAGAGCCAAAAGAGGGGTACGGTGCACCACAAAATCTAGAGCCAAAAGAGGGGTACGGTGCAACCCCGAATCTACAGAGCCAAAAGAGGGGTACGGTGCAACCCTGAATCTACAGAGCCAAAAGAGGGGTACGGTGCACCACAAAATCTACAGAGCCAAAAGAGGGGTACGGTGCAACCCTGAATCTACAGAGCCAAAAGAGGGGTACGGTGCACCACAAAATCTAGAGCCAAAAGAGGGGTACGGTGCAACCCCGAATCTACAGAGCCAAAAGAGGGGTACGGTGCACCACAAAATCTACAGAGCCAAAAGAGGGATACGGTGCAACCCTGAATCTACAGAGCCAAAAGAGGGGTACGGTGCACCACAAAATCTACAGAGCCAAAAGAGGGGCACGGTGCAACCCTGAATCTACAGAGCCAAAAGAGAGGTACGGTGCACCCCAAAATCTACAGAGCCATAAGAGGGATACGGTGCAACCCCGAATCTACAGAGCCAAAAGAGGTGTACGGTGCACCCCAAAATCTAAAGAGCCAAAAGAGGGGTATGGTGCACCACATAATCTACAGAGGAAGAAGAGGGGTACGGTGCACCCCAAAATCTACATAGCAAAAAGAGGGATAAGGTGCACCCCAAAATCTAAAGAGCCAAAAGAGGGGTATGGTGCACCACATAATCTACAGAGCTAGAAGGGTACGGTGCACACCAAAATCTGCAGAGCCAAAAGAGGGGTATGGTACACCTCAAAATCTACAGAGCCAAAAGAGGGGTATGGTACACCCTAAAATCTACAGAGCCAAAAGAGGGGTATGGTACACCTCAAAATCTACAGAGCCAAAAGAGGGGTACGGTGCACCCCACAATCTACAGAGCCAAAAGAGAGGTACGGTGCACCCCAAAATCTACAGAGCTAGGAGGGTATGGTGCATCCCAAAATCTACAGAGCCAAAAGAGGGGTACGGTGCACCCCAAAATGTACAGAGCCAAAAGAGGGATACGGTGCACCCCAAAATGTACAGAGCCAAAAGAGGTGTATGGTACACCACAAAATCTACAGAGCCAAAAGAGAGGTACAGTGCACCCCAAAATCTACAGAGCCAAAAGAGGGGTATGGTGTACCACAAAATCTAGAGGCAAAAAGGGGAATGGTGCACCCCAAAATCTATAGAGCCAAAAGAGGGATACGGTGTACCACTAAATCTACCAAGCCAAAAGAGGGGTATGGTACACCACAAAATCTAGAGGCAAAAGAGGGGAATGGTGCACCCCAAAATCTACAGAGCCAAAAGAGGGATACGGTGCAACCCCGAATCTACAGAGCAAGTAGAGGGGTACGGTGCACCCCAAAATCTACAGAGCAAGTAGAGGGATACGGTACACCCCCACATCTACAGAGCAAGAAAAGGGTACGGTGCACCCCCACATCTACAGAGCAAGAATAGGGGTATGGTGAACCCCCGAATCTACATAGCAAGATGTGTATGGTACACCCCCGAATCTAGAGCAATAAGAGGGGTACAGTGCACCCCAAAATCTACAGAGCCAAAAGAGGGGAACGGTACAGGTCAAAATCTACAGAGCTAGAAGAGGGGGACGGTATTCGCCTAGATCTACAGTACAAGAAGAGGGGTACAGTACACTCCCGATTCTACAGAGCAAGAAGAGGGGTACAGTGCACCCCAAAATCTACAGAGCAAAAAGAGGGGTACTGTACACCCCCAAAACCACAGAGCAAAAAGAGGGGTACGATACACACCCACATCTACAGAGCAAGAGGGATATGGTACACCCCCACATCTACAGAGCAAGATGGGTACAGTACACCCCACATCTACAGAGCGAAAATAGGGGTACAGTACACCCCTACAGAGCAAGAGGAGTACGGTACACCCCATATCTACAGAGCAAGAGGGTACGGTACACCCCCATATCTACAGAGCAAGAGGGGTACGGTACACCCCCATATCTACAGAGCAAGAGGGGTACGGTACACCCCCACATCTACAGAGCAAGATGGGTACAGTTCACCCCACATCTTTAGAGTGAAAATAGGGGTATGGTACACCCCTACAGAGCAAGAGGGGTAGAGTCTCCCCCACACCAAGAAGGGTACAGTACACCCCCATATCTACAGAGCAAGAGGGATACGGTACACCCCACATCTATAGAGTCAAAATAGGGGTACGGTACACCCCTACAGAGCAAGATGGGTACGGTACACCCCCATATCTACAGAGTAAGAGGGGTATAGTAGTACGGTACATCCCAACATCTACAGAGCAACAGGGTATGGTACACCCCCACACCTACAGTGAAGAGGGGTAAGATACACACCCATATCTACAGAGCAAGAGGTGTACGGTACACGCCCACACCGACAGAGTAACAGGAGTGAGGTACCCCCCACATCTACAGAGCAAGAGGTGGACAATACACCCCCACATCTACCGAAGCAAGAGGGATACAGTACACGCCACATCTACAGCGCTAGAAGAGGTATAAACTGCTCCCTCTGTCATCTTCCTCCTCCCCACAATGCCCTTCGTCGTCCTCCACTTCCTCATCCTCCTCCCCCCTGCAGAACTCTGCTGTCCTCTTCATCCTTGCACTCTCCTCCATCATCTTCCTCCTCCCCACACATCCCTCCATCCTACTCCCCGCAGACCCCTCTATCGTCCTCCTCCTCCCCACACACCCCCTCCATCGTCCTCCTCCTCCCCACACACCCCTCCATCGTCCTCCTCCTCCTCACATACCCCTCCATCGTCCTCCTCCTCCCCACACACCCCTCCATCCTACTCCCCGCAGACCCATCTATCGTCCTCCTCCTCCCCACACACCCCTCCATCGTCCTCCTCCTCCCCACACACCCCTCCATCGTCCTCCTCCTCCTCACATACCCCTCCATCGTCCTCCTCCTCCCCACACACCCCTCCATCCTACTCCCCGCAGACCCATCTATCGTCCTCCTCCTCCCCACACACCCCTCCATCGTCGTCCTCCTCCCCACACACCCCTCCATCCTCCTCCCCACACACCCCTCCATCCTCCACCCCACACACCCCTCCATCGTCCTCCTCCTCCTCACACACCCCTCCATCGTCCTCCCCACACACCCCTCCATTTCCCCCTCCCACACACCCCTCCATCCTCCTCCCCACACACCCCTCCATCCTCCTCCCCACACACCCCTCCATCCTCCTCCCCACACACCCCTCCATCCTCCTCCCCACACACCCCTCCATCGTCCTCCTCCTCCTCACACACCCCTCCATCGTCCTCCTAATCCCCACACACCCCTCCATCCTCCTCCCCACACACCCTTCCATCCTCCTCCCCACACACCACTCCATCGTTCTCCTACTCCCCGCAGACCCCTCCATCGTCCTCTTCCTCCCCACACACCACTCCATCGTTCTCCTACTCCCCGCAGACCCCTCCATCGTCCTCCTCCTCCCCACACCCCCCTCCATCGTCCTCCTCCCCACACACTCCATCGTCTTCCTCCCTGCACACCCCGCCATCATTCTCCTCCCCATACATCCCTGCATCATCCTCCTTCTCCCCACAGACCCCTCAGTCATCTTCCTCCTTCACAAAGACCCATCAGTCATCCTCCTCCTTCCCGCACACCCATCTGTCATCCTCCTCCTTCTCGTAGACCCATCAGTCATCCTCCTCCTTCCCACAGACCCCTCCGTCATCGTCATCCTCCTTCCTTCAGACCCCTCTGTCATCCTCCTCTTCCCCACAGACCCCTCCATCATTGTCCTCTTCCTCCCCACAGACCCGTCATAATATTCCTTCTCCAAGCAGACCTGTCATTGTCTGTTTACTCCCTGCAGACCCTTCCGTCCTCTTCCTCCCTACAGATGCAATCGTCCTCCTCCACACAGACACCTTTGTCATCCTCCTCCTCTGTCGTCCTCTTCTCCACAGACCCCTCTGAAAAAGAGTGGTACACCACCACATCCATACACCAAGAACCATATAGATCACTCCCCCCCACATATATAGTTAGAAGAAGAGGATAGCAGTGTGATCAAAAACATGAGTTATCCCAAAATCTTTTCCTCATTGGGAACATTCACACTGTTCTCTAAACCTAAACATTTTGCTTTACATCTATGTTGTATAGAGTCAACGACTTCTGGCTCCTGTCACCTGTTATTCCAGCCCAGGATGCTTTGACTACATCCCACAAGTTATCTGCATTTGTTGGCTTTGTCAGTTTTAATTTTACTTCCCTTCATTCATTACTACTTTCTCACTAACGCTCTCAATCTCCTGGCCCTCACTGAAACCTGGATCCAGGATTCGGACACTGCTTCCCCTGCTGCCATTTCTCATGGTGGCCTACACTTTTCCCATTCTCTAAGCCCTGGGAACAGACATGGCGGCCTATCATGCTCCCTAACAATATTCCTTTGTACCGTATATAGCCCAATCACTAACTCCTCTTCAAACTCCACCAAACCCAAAAGCCTCTACACAGATGTCTGATGACCATTCATGTAACTTTATTTCTATCTTCCTCAGATGCCTGGACCATCAGTGTAATAAGCCCCTGTACCTTGTGTAACCCCTATCCCGTTGTAGATTGTAAGCTCTTTTGAGCAGGGTCACCTTTATTTTTGCTTTATCTATTGTATTGTATTTTTTACCTTGATTCTCTGCCTATTGTATTGTTTCCTATTATTGTACTGTCTTCTCTCTCTATTGGAATTACTGTATTATATTGTGTATTTTCGTTTATTACCCACTGTATTGTAAAGCGCTGCGGAATATGTTGGCGCTATATAAATAAAGATTTATTATTATTATTTTAATGTCTCCCCACAAGTGATCTATTGGATTAAGGTCTGGGGATCGGGCGGAAGTTCCATAACCTCAATGTTGTTGGAGCCAGGATTTGTTGGTTTCCTGGTGTTTCGGGTCGTTGTCTTGTCATTTCCTCTTCAGAGTAAGGGCCCCTTTAAACGCTGAGACCTTCCAGCGATCCGACCTGGCCGGGATCACTGGAAAGTCTTTCTGCAGTCGCTGGTGATCTGTCAAATAGATAGACTCACCAGCGACCGTCAGCAGCGACATCACTGGTAACCAGGGTAAATATGGGGTAGCTTAGCAACGTGCTCTGCTTAGTTACCCGATGTTTACCCTGGTAACCTGCGTCCTCCCGCTTACAGGCTGGGCTAAGTGGGAGGACGCTGGTAACCAGGGTAAACACTGGGTAACTTAGCAGAGCAAGCTGCTTAGCTACCCCATATTTACTCTGGTTACCAGTGCCCAGCGTCTAATGTGCAGCGCTGGGTAATGGCTGGGAGGTCGCTGATCGTTGGTCTCTCACTGTCACACACGCGGATTCATGCTGACCAGTGGGAGACCAAGGACCAAAAAATGGTCCTGAACGATGTGTAGCGATCAGCAACCTTACAGCAGGGACAAGATCACCGCTACATGTCACACACTGCAACATCGCTGGAGAGGTCGCTGTTACATCACAAAACCTGTCACGTTTCAGCGATATCGATAGAGATGTTGCAGTGTGTGAAGTGCCCTCAAGACAACACGATGTCTTCATGTATTGTGATATCTGTATTCTGCTCCATGATCCCTGCTATGTGGTAAATAGGAGAAATAGAAATAGGTAATAGAGAAACCTGCCCATAGTATGAGGCTTCACCACCAGCTTCAGGGTCTCCAGAGTGGACTGTGGGGGTTCACAGTTTGGGGGTATTCTGATGAACTGTCTGGGGCTCTTGGACCCAAAAATAACAATTTCCCTTTCATCTGTCCACACAGTGTTCCTGCGTCCCTTTGTCCACGCAGTGTTCCTCCGTCCCTCCGTCCACACAGTGCTCCTCCGTCCACACAATGTCCCTCCATTCTTCCGTCCACACAGTGCTCCTGCGTCCCTCCGTCCACACAATGTTCCTCCGTCCACACAATGTTCCTCCGTCCACACAATGTTCCTCCGTCCCTCCGTCCACACAATGTTCCTCCGTCCACACAATGTCCCTCCATTCCTCCATCCACACAATGTTCCTCCGTCCACACAATGTTCCTCCGTCCACACAATGTTCCTCCGTCCACACAATGTTCCTCCGTCCCTCCGTCCACACAATGTTCCTCCGTCCACACAATGTCCCTCCATTCCTCCATCCACACAATGTTCCTCCGTCCACACAATGTTCCTCCGTCCACACAATGTTCCTCCGTCCCTCCATCCACACAATGTTCCTCCGTCCACACAATGTCCTCCATTCCTCGTCCACACATGTCCCTCCTTCCTCCTCCACACAAGTTCCTCCGTCCACACAATGTTCCCCTCCGTCCACACAATGTTCCTCCGTCCACACAATGTCCCTCCATTCCTCCGTCCACACAATGTTCCTCCACCTCCCGTCCACACAATGTTCCTCCGTCCACACAATGTCCCTCCATTCCTCCATCCACACAATGTTCCTCCGTCCACACAATGTCCCTCCATCCCTCCGTCCACACAATGTCCCTCCCATTCCTCCCGTCCACACAATGTTCCCTCCGTCCACACAATGTTCCTCCGTCCACACAATGTCCCTCCATCCTCCGTCCACACAATGTTCCTCCTCCCTCCGTCCACACAATGTTCCTCCGTCCACACAATGTCCCTCCATTCCTCCATCCACACAATGTTCCTCCGTCCACACAATGTCCCTCCATCCCTCCGTCCACACAATGTCCCTCCATCCCTCCGTCCACACAATGTTCCTCCATCCCTCCGTCCACACAATGTCCCTCCATTCCTCCGTCCACACAATGTCCCTCCGTCCACACAATGTCCCCTCCGTCCCTCCGTCCACACAATGTCCTGTCCCTCCGTCCACACAATGTCCCTCCGTCCTCCGTCCACACAATGTCCCTCCGTCCCCTCCACACATGTTCCTCCGTCCTCCGTCCACACAATGTCCCTCCGTCCCTCCGTCCACACAATGTCCCTCCGTCCCTCCGTCCACACAATGTCCCTCCTCCTCCGTCCACACAATGTCCCTCCTCCCTCCGTCCACACAATGTCCCTCCGTCCCTCCGTCCACACAATGTCCCTCCGTCCCTCCGTCCACACAATGTCCCTCCGTCCTCCGTCCACACAATGTCCCTCCGTTCCTCCGTCCACACAATGTCCCTCCGTCCTCCGTCCACACAATGTCCCTCTTCCTCCGTCCACACAATGTCCCTCCATTCCTGCGTCCACACAATGTCCCTCCATTCCTCCGTCCACACAATGTCCCTCCATTCCTCCGCCACACAATGTTCTCCTTCCTCCTTCCACACAATGTCCCTCCGTCCTCCGTCCACACAATGTCCCTCCATTCCTCCGTCCACACACTGTTCCCGTCCATCCTTCCGTCCTACACATGCCCCTTCCTCCGTCCACACACATGTCCCTCCATTCCTCCATCCACACATGTCTCCTCCATTCCTCCGTCCACCAATGTTCCTCCGTCCACACAATGTCCTCCGTCCACACAATGTCCTCCTCACACAATGTCCCTCCGTCCTCCGCACACATGTTCCTCCATTCCTCCATCCCCATGCTCCCATCCACACAATGTTCCTCCATTCCTCCGTCCACGCAATGTCCCTCCATTCCTCCGTCCACGCAATGTCCTCCATTCCTCCGTCCACGCAATGTCCCTCCGTTCCTCCGTCCACGCAATGTCCCTCCATTCCTCCGTCCACACAATGTCCCTCCATTCCTCCGTCCACACAATGTCCCTCCGTTCCTCCGTCCACGCAATGTCCCTCCATTCCTCCGTCCACAGCAATGTCCCTCCATTCCTCCGTCCACACAATGTCCTCCATTCCCTCCGTCCACACAATGTTCCTCCTCCACACAATGTCCCTCCATTCCTCCGTCCACACAATGTCCCTCATTCCTCGTCCACACAATGTTCCTCCATTCCTCCGTCCACAATGTTCCTCCTTCCTCCGTCCACCAATGTCCCCCTTCACACAATGTCCCTCTCCGTCCTCCGTCACACACTGTTCCTCGTCCAACACTGTTCCTCCGTCACACATGTTCTCCGTCCACACATGTTCTTCCGTCCACACAGTTTCCTCCATTCCTCCGTCCACCCAATGTTCCTTCCGTCCACACAATGTCCCTCCTGTCCACACAATGTCCCTCTTCCTCGTCCACACAAGTTCCTCCATTCCTCCATCCAATCAATGCTCCTCCATCCACACAATGTCCCTCATTCCTCCGTCCACGCATGTCCCTCCATTCCTCGTCCACGCAATGTCCTCCATTCCCGTCCACGCAATGTCCCTCCATTCCTCCGTCCACGCAATGTCCCTCCATCCCTCCATTCACACAATGCTCCTCCATCCCTCGTCCACACAATGTCTCCATTCCTCCGTCCACACAATTCCCTCCTTCCTCCGTCCACACAATGTCCTCATTCTCCGTCCACACAATGTCCTCTTCCTCTCCACCAATGTCCCTCCGATTCCCCGTCCACACAATGTCCTCCGTTCCTCTCCACACAATGGTCCTCCATTCTCCGTCCACACAATGTTCCTCCATTCCTCCTCCTCTTCGGCCGGTGATGGCTCTTTCTTCATATCTTGTATATAACAGTGGGTCTTTGCGGTTTCTCTTGCTGTAGATGATCTTCACACCGGAGTCTTCTGTCCTCACAGGTGACTTGACGTCTTGATCCTCCTGAGCTGAGACGTCTTTGATCCTCCTGAGCTGATCATCGGCTGAGTCTTTGCCATTCTGAATATTCTTCCATCCATTCAATGGTCGTCTTCCACGTCTCTCGGTTGTCCATTATAAAGCATTGGAGATTATTGTAGCTGCACACCGATTATTGTCTGCTCTTCTTTATAAAAGTTTTACCTTCCAATCAAAGTTCACTTTCCTTCTGAACGATTTCTCAGGCTTTCAAGCAAAATGCCTGTACACCTTGTGCTGCTTCACCCTTATATAAGGCTCCTGATTCACACCTGTGTCTTCACACAATGATTGACCGCACTAATAGAACTCCACACTGCTATTATTGTGATCACACCTCCTGTATAACATGCGCTGCTTCACCCTTATATAAGACCCTGATTCACACCTGTGTCTTCACACAATGATTGACCGCACTAATAGAACTCCACACTGCTATTATTGTGAACACACCTCCTGTATAACATGTGCTGCTTCACCCTTATATAAGACCCGTGATTCACACCTGTGTCTTCACACAATGATTGACCGCACTAATAGAACTCCACACTGCTATTATTGTGAACACACCTCCTGTATAACATGTGCTGCTTCACCCTTATATAAGGACCCCTGATTCACACCTGTGTCTTCACACAATGATTGACTGCACTAATAGAACTCCACACTGCTATTATTGTGAACACACCTCCTGTATAACATGTGCTGCTTCACCCTCATATAAGGCCCCTGATTCACACCCGTGTCTTCACACAATGATTGACCGCACTAATAGAACTCCACACTGCTATTATTGTGAACACACCTCCTGTATAACATGTGCTGCTTCACCTTATATAAGACCCCTGATTCACACCTGTCCCTTCACACAATGATTGACCGCACTAATAGAACTCCACACTGCTATTATTGTGAACATGCCTCACTTCATGAATTATTCACATACACAAAACCCTGCAGTGATGAATGTGGAGTCTGGGGTTTATAAGAATCTACTGCAACAAGTGGAGAATTGTGACCTGTAGTGATAGAATGTATACCAGAAACAGGGAATTATCTGGTGTCATATTAGACTGCTATTATTTTGAACACTACTGTATACACGGTTACTCCTCCACAGATCACTCCGTCCTCCTCCTCCTCCCCACAGACACCTCGGTCCTCCTGCCCCTTGGTACAGACCCCCCTGCCCTCTTCCTCCTCCCCACAGACACCTCGGTCCTCCCCCCCCCCCCCTCGGTACAGACCCCCTGTCCTCCTCGCCACAGACACCTCGGTCCTCTTGCCCCTCAATACAGACCCCCCTGTCCTCCTCCTCCCCACAGACACCTTGGTCCTCCCCCCCCTTGGTACAGACCCCCCTGTCCTCCTCGCCACAGACACCTCGGTCCCTCCTGCCCCTCAATACAGACCCCCCCTGTCCTCCTCCCCCTACAGACACCTTGGTCCTCCCCCCCTCGGTACAAACCCCCCTGTCCTCCTCCTCCCAACAGACACCTCGGTCCTCCCCCCCCCCTCCTCGGTACAGACCCCCATGTCCTCCTCCTCCTCCCCACAGACACCTCGGTCCTCCTCCCCCTCGGTACAGACTAGTCTGGCAGCATCTTATCTCCTGTAGAGCTAAAGAACTGGCTGTCTGGAAACGTCTGTAGATCCCCAGACACAGATTGTCCGACAATTCTGGAAATAACAGTGGTTCTGGCTTTTGACTGTTTGCTCAGGGGACAGGGGGGGGGGGGGAAATGATGGGGGTAGTGATACTTTGTGTGATAGAAGATTAGATTGTGAGCTCCTGGGGCTGAGGATGATGTGGGTAGTGATACATTGTGCAGGATGTTGTCCTCCTCTGCTTGGTGATTCCTCTGGTGGACAGAGGGTTGACGATGATTGGAGTAGTGATATATTGTGTGATCGATTAGATTGTGAGCTCCTGGGGTCGGGATGATTGAGGTAGTGATACATTGTGCCGGATGTCGTTCTCCTCTGCCGGGCCACTGTCTGGATGGCGATTCCTCTGGTGGACGGAGGTTGGGGATGATGGGAGTAGTGATACAGTGTGTGATAGATTAGATTGTGAGCTCCTGGAGTCAGGGATGATGGGAGTAGTGATAGTGTGTGATAGATTAGATTGTGAGCTCCTGGAGTCAGGGATGATGGGAGTAGTGATACATTGTGCCGGATGTCGTTCTCCTCTGCTGGGGCCACTGTCTGGATGGCGATTCCTCTGGTGGACGGAGGGTCGGGATGATGGGAGTAGTGATACATCTAATCTATCACACAATGTATCACTACTCCCATCATCCCTGACCCCAGGAGCTCACAATCTATTCAATCACACAATGTATCCCTACTCCCATCATCCCCGACCCCAGGAGTATTGTGAGCTCCTGGGGTCAGGGATGATGGGAGTAGTGATTACTACTCCCATCATCCCCGACCCTCCGTCCACCAGAGGAATCGCCATCCAGACAGAGGCCCCGGCAGAGGAGGACGACATCCGACACAATGTATCACTACTCCCATCATCCCCGACCCCAGGAGCTCAATCTAATCAATCACACAATGTATCACTACTCCCATCATCCCCGACCCCAGGAGTATTGTGAGCTCCTGGGGTCAGGGATGATCAGAGTAGTGATACATTGTGTGATAGATTAGATTGTGAGCTCCTGAGGTCAGGGATGATGGGAGTAGTGATACATTGTGTGATAGGAGATTAGATTGTGAGCTCCTGGGGTCGGGGATGATGGGAGTAGTCATACATTGTGCCGGCTGTCGTCCTCCTCTGCTGGGGCCTCTGTCTGGATGGGGATTCCTCTGGTGGACGGAAGGTCGGGGATGATGGGAGTAGTGATACATTGTGTGATAGATTAGATTGTGAGCTCCTGGGTCAGGATGATGGAGTAGTGATACATTGTGTGATAGATTAGATTGTGAGCTCCTGGGGTCAGGGATGATGGGAGTAGTGATACATTGTGTGATAGGAGATTAGATTGTGAGCTCCTGGGGTCGGGATGATGGGAGTAGTCATACATTGTGCCGGCTGTCGTCCTCCTCTGCCGGGGCCTCTGTCTGGATGGCGATTCCTCTGGTGGACGGAGGGTTGGGGATGATGGGAGTAGTGATACATTGTGTGATTGATTAGATTGTGAGCTCCTGGGGTCGGGGATGATTGAGGTAGTGATACAGTGTGTGATAGATTAGATTGTGAGCTCCTGGGGTCGAGGATGATGGGAGTAGTGATACATTGTGTGATAGATTAGATTGTGAGCTCTGGGGTCGGGGATGATGGGAGTAGTGATACATTGTGCCGGATGTTGTGGGGCCTCTGTCTGGATGGCGATTCCTCTGGTGGACGGAGGGTCGGGGTTCGGGCCCCCACACTCCTCGCTGTCGGGGACAGTAGCGGCTGTTTCCGGCGTTCTCGCGCCTCGTGGTGGAGGAAGCTTATTAACACGCTTTGAACTTAAAATCACATTTACAATAATGTGCCATCAACAGTTTTATAAGCTAATTAGAAAAAAAGATTAATTAATGACGAGCCCGCTAATAAAATGGCAATCAGGAAGAAAGAATCCGAGGGAGCTAAGCCGCAACTACCAGCAATTAGCAGCTAATTACAAACAAATTATCGCTGTGTTTTGCTGTGGGCTTTCATTTACTAAAATGGTTTTAATTAAAAGAGAAAACACGGCGGCGACTAATGTGGCGGCAGCGGTCGGCCGCCATTGTGTGTGAATCAGGCGGCCATTGCCGGTGTGATGACGTCACGGCGCCCCTGAACCGTCGTGTAATCAGTGTGTAATTATCCGGCTTTACCGCGATAAATAAACAAACATCGGTGGCTCGGCAGTGATCGGCGCGGCGCGGTCAGCGGGGAGCGCGGCTTTGTGTAATCAGGACCCCGGGCAAACACGGCTCTGCTGCGCGAGCTCTGATAACATGGCCGCCAAGTCCGCGCACAAGGTTACAGGCATCATGGAGGGGTCCCCGGGGCCCCGAGGAGATCCGGGGGGCTGCGGCCAACATCCCGGGCACAGACGGCAGCGTGCCGAGCCGGGGTCTGCGTGTCGCTGGCACCGCGCGCCACCTCCATCAAAGCCGCGGCTTCCAGGAGCCTATTTACGGGCTTAGAAATGTTATACATCACAAATTAGCTTCACCTATTAGGACAGGAACCGGATTAACGCTCCGCGGCCGCCAGGCCCCGAGCAAAGGGTTTATCTGCCTCCGCCAGCCCCGGCTGTGATTACTGCAAGAAATGAGGCGCAGCAGCAGCCGGGACACAACCGCACCTGCAGCCGGTGGCCGAGAACAGGAAGGAAGAGACAAGGGAGGCCGAGAACCGAGGCTGAGAATAGAGGCCGGAAAGGAAGAATCACAGTGGAGGCCGAGAACCGAGGCTGAGAATAGAGGCCGGAAAGGAAAGATGACAGAGGAGGTCGAGAACAGAGGCTGAGAATAGAGGCCGGAAAGGAAAGATCACAGAGGAGGCCGAGAACAGAGGCTGAGAATAGAGGCCGGAAAGGAAGAATCACAGTGGAGGCCGAGAACAGAGGCTGAGAATAGAGGCCGGAAAGGAAGAATCACAGAGGAGGCCGAGAACGGAGGCTGGAGAAGAAGAGTTACACAGGACGCCGCAGAGGAAGAGTCACAGAGGAGGCCGAGAAGGGAGGCTGGAGAGGAAGAATCACAGAGGAGGCTGAGAATAGAGGGGAAACAGACAGAGGAGGCAGAGAACGGAGGCTGGAGAGGAAAAGTCACAAGGAGGCAGAGAACAGAGGCTGCAGATGAAGAATCAGACAGAGGAGGCCGAGAAAAGAGGCTGGAGAGGAAGAGTCACAGAGGAGGCCGAGAAGGGAGGCTAGAGAGGAAGAATCACAGAAGAGGCTGAGAACAGAGAGGAAACAGAGAGGAGGCCGAGAAGGGAGGCTGGAGAGGAAGAATCACAGAGGGGAGGCCGACAACAGAGAAGCAAACAGACAGAGGAGGCTGAGAACAGAGACAGAGGGAAAAAAACAGACAGAAGAGGTCGAGAAAAGAGGCTGGAGAGGAAGAGTCACAGAGGAGGCCGAGAACAGAGGCCGGGGAGGAGAAAACCGATGGAGGAGGCCAAGAACGGAAACTGAAGAGGAGTAAACAAACTGAGGAGGCCGAGAACGGAGGCCACAGAGAAAGAATCACAGAGGAGGCAGAGAACAGACCCCAGAGAGGAAGAATAAGATAGAAGAGGCCGAGAACAGTGGCTGGAGAGGAGAAAACAGAAAGAGGAGGAGGCCGAGGACAGAAGGAAACTCTCTGCAGAGACAGAGAGGGGAAAACAGACAGAGAAGGCCGAGAATGGAGGCTTGAGAGGAAGAATTACAGAGGAGGCGAAGAAGGGAGGCTGGAAAGGTAGAATCATTACAGAGGAGGCCGAGATTGGAGTCCACAGAGGAAGAATCAGCGGAGGCAGAGAACGGACGCTAGCGAGGAGAAAACATACAGGAGGTGACATCACTGCTCCCAGATCTCAGTTATATTATACAGAGGTGACATCACCGCTCCCCAGATCTCAGTTATATTATACAGCAGTGACATCACCACTCTCCAGATCTCAGTTATATTATACAGGAGGTGACATCACCGCTCTCCAGATCTCAGTTATATTATACAGCAGTGACATCACCGCTCTCCAGATCTCAGTTATATTATACAGCAGTGACATCACCGCTCTCCAGATCTCAGTGATATTATACAGCAGTGACATCACCGCTCTCCAGATCTCAGTTATATTATACAGGAGGTGACATCACTGCTCCCCAGATCTGTTATATATACAGCAGTGACATCACCGCTCTCCAGATCTCAGTTATATTATACAGGAGGTGACATCACCGCTCTCCAGATCTCAGTTATATTATACAGCAGTGACATCACCACTCCCCAGATCTCAGTTATATTATACAGGAGCTGACATCACCGCTCTCCAGATCTCAGTTATATTATACAGGAGGTGACATCACTGCTCCCCAGATCTCAGTTATATTATACAGGAGGTGACATCACCGCTCCCCAGATATCAGTTATATTATACAGGAGGTGACATCACCGCTCTCCAGATATCAGTTATATTATACAGGAGGTGACATCACCGCTCTCCAGATCTCAGTTATATTATACAGGAGGTGACATCACCGCTCTCCAGATCTCAGTTATATATACAGCAGTGACATTACCACTCCCCAGATCTCAGTTATATTATACAGCAGTGACATCACCGCTCCCCAGATCTCAGTTATATTATACAGCAGTGACATCACCGTTCCCCAGATCTCAGTTATATTATACAGCAGTGACATCACCACTCCCCAGATCTCAGTTATATTATACAGAGGTGACATCACCGCTCTCCAGATCTCAGTTATATTATACAGCAGTGACATTACCACTCCCCAGATCTCAGTTATATTATACAGCAGTGACATCACCGCTCCCCAGATCTCAGTTATATTATACAGCAGTGACATCACCGTTCCCCAGATCTCAGTTATATTATACAGCAGTGACATCACCACTCCCCAGATCTCAGTTATATTATACAGGAGGTGACATCATCACTCTCCAGATATCAGTTATATTATACAGGAGGTGACATCACCGCTCTCCAGATCTCATATTATACAGCAGTGACATCACCGCTCCCCAGATCTCAGTTATATTATACAGAAGTGACATCACCGCTCCCCAGATCTGTTATATATACAGCAGTGACATCACCGCTCTCCAGATATCAGTTATATTATACAGCAGTGACATCACTGCTCTCCAGATCTCAGTTATATTATACAGCAGTGACATCACCGCTCTCCAGATCTCAGTTATATTATACAGCCGTGACATCACCGCTCCCCAGATCTCAGTTATATTATACAGCAGTGACATCACCGCTCTCCAGATCTCAGTTATATTATACAGGAGGTGACATCACTGCTCCCCAGATCTGTTATATATACAGCAGTGACATCACCGCTCTCCAGATCTCAGTTATATTATACAGGAGGTGACATCACCGCTCTCCAGATCTCAGTTATATTATACAGCAGTGACATCACCACTCCCCAGATCTCAGTTATATTATACAGGAGCTGACATCACCGCTCTCCAGATCTCAGTTATATTATACAGGAGGTGACATCACCGCTCTCCAGATCTCAGTTATATTATACAGGAGGTGACATCACCGCTCCCCAGATCTCAGTTATATTATACAGGAGGTGACATCACCGCTCCCCAGATATCAGTTATATTATACAGGAGGTGACATCACCGCTCTCCAGATATCAGTGATATTATACAGCAGTGACATCACCGCTCTCCAGATCTCAGTGATATTATACAGCAGTGACATCAACGCTCTCCAGATCTCAGTTATATTATACAGGAGGTGACATCACCGCTCTCCAGATCTCAGTTATATTATACAGGAGGTGACATCACCGCTCTCCAGATCTCAGTTATATTATACAGGAGGTGACATCACCGCTCTCCAGATCTCAGTTATATTATACAGCAGTGACATTACCACTCCCCAGATCTCAGTTATATTATACAGCAGTGACATCACCGCTCCCCAGATCTCAGTTATATTATACAGGAGGTGACATCACCGCTCCCCAGATCTCAGTTATATTACACAGGAGGTGACATCACTGCTCCCCAGATCTCAGTTATATTATACAGGAGGTGACATCACCGCTCTCCAGATCTCAGTTATATTATACAGCAGTGACATCACCACTCTCCAGATCTCAGTTATATTATACAGGAGGGGACATCACCACTCCCCAGATCTCAGTTATATTATACAGGAGGTGACATCACCGCTCTCCAGATCTCAGTTATATTATACAGCAGTGACATCACCGCTCCCCAGATCTCAGTTATATTATACAGAGGTGACATCACCGCTCTCCAGATATCAGTTATATTATACAGGAGATGACATCATCGCTCCCCAGATCTCAGTTATATTATACAGCAGTGACATCACCACTCCCCAGATCTCAGCTATATTATACAGCAGTGACATCACCGCTCTCCAGATCTCAGTTATATTACACAGGAGGTGACATCACCGCTCTCCAGATCTCAGTTATATTACACAGGAGGTGACCTCACTGCTCTCCAGATCTCAGTTATATTATACAGCAGTGACATCACCGCTCTCCAGATCTCAGTTATATTATACAGCAGTGACATCACCGCTCTCCAGATCTCAGTTATATTATACAGCAGTGACATCACCGCTCTCCAGATCTCAGTTATATTATACAGCAGTGACATCACCGCTCTCCAGATCTCAGTTATATTATACAGGAGGTGACATCACCGCTCTCCAGATCTCAGTTATATTATACAGCAGTGACATCACCGCTCTCCAGATCTCAGTTATATTACACAGGAGGTGACATCACCGCTCTCCAGATCTCAGTTATATTATACAGCAGTGACATCACCGCTCTCCAGATCTCAGTTATATTATACAGCAGTGACATCACCGCTCTCCAGATCTCAGTTATATTATACAGCAGTGACATCACCGCTCTCCAGATCTCAGTTATATTATACAGGAGGTGACATCACCGCTCCCCAGATCTCAGTTATATTACACAGGAGTGACATCACCGCTCTCCAGATATCAGTTATATTATACAGGAGGACATCAACGCTCTCCAGATCTCAGTTATATATATACATTATATGTGGTGCAGTACTCTATGGCTCCCGTTTGCAGTCGTTCCTGCTCCTTCGGTGCTGCACTCACCTCTCTCGTTGCGATCCTGTCGCTCAGCTCTTCGGCCATCCTTATTTCTCCTTTCCTCAGAGCTTCATCCATGTTCTGCTCCAGCCGTGATACAAAGAAGAGAACAGATCCCAAGAGGAAACGCTAAGGGTGGTATGCGTACCCAGCCTATAGGTGGAGGGTGGGGTATACTGAACCTGGTCTATAGTTGGGGGTGTACTGTACCCCGCCTAAGGTGGATATGGGGCTTGCAGATTATGGGTGCTTGCTCACCTTCTCATACCTTGTCGCACACAGTCGGATTCAGTCGTATCATCGACCCAAAATATTTCTGGAGGGTGTCCAGGCAGCAATCTTCCCGGTGTTGGCTGCAACAGACATACGACTCTGTGATGCCTGTCGGTGCTCCTCCCCTCACATCGCGCCCCTTCCTCCCACACATCGCCCCCTCCTCTCCAACATCATCCGCGCCCCATCCTCCCCACAACAACAATCGCGCCCCATTCCTCCCCCACACATCGCGCCACCCTCCCGTCCAACACATCGCGCCCCCTCCTCCCCACACATCGCCCCCCTGCTCCCCCACAATACGCGCCCCCTTCCTCCCCCACACATCGCGCTCTCCCCCGCAATATCGCGCCCTGTCCCCCCACACATCGCCCCGCTCTCCCCAAACACATACGCGCCCCTCCTCCCCACAATCGCGCCCCTCCCCCCCACACATCGCGCCCCCCCTCCTCCCCACACATCGCGCCCCCCCTCCTCCCCACACATCGCGCCCCCTCCTCCCCACACATCGCGCCCCCTCCTCCCCCAACACATCGCGCCCCCTCCTCCCCCAACACATCGCGCCCCCCTCCTCCCCCACACATCGCGCCCCCCTCCTCCCCACACACGCCCCCCTCCTCCCACACTCGCGCCCCCTCCTCCCCCACACATCATCGCGCCCCCTCCTCCCCCACACATCGCGCCCCCCATCCTCCCCCACACATCGCGCCCCCCTCCTCCCCCACACATCGCGCCCCCCTCCTCCCCCACACATCGCGCCCCCCCTCCCCAACACATCGCGCCCCCCGCACCTTTCAGCCTCCGTCTGCTGCTCCGGATGGCGCCGCTTCCGTTTCCCTAATTACAAACAAAACAAGAGATTATTAGCAGCAGAGAACGCACAACCTGTGGGAGGAGCCTGCAGTGTGATGTCACTATGACATCACATGCTCCTCCTATCTGCTGGGGTCCCTGCCCCCGTGGAGATCTCACGGCCGTCACTGTGGTAATTCATTAAAAGGGAAGGGGCTGTAAATTTAATTTTTTCTTTTAATTAATAATTATTTAACCCCTTCTTGACCTTGGCTGTGTTCCCTCCGTCTTATGTGAGGTCACATCATACCCGCACATATCAGCTGATCCGATCGGTGCTGTTAACCCTTTGCATCGCTGTTCCCTGCCGTCATTGGTGGCCCCGTGATGTGATCATGGGGCCCTGATGCGTTTCTATGAGAGCGCGGGGTCAGCTGATGACCCTGGACGATGTCATAAATCAGTTGCCATGTCCGGCAGAAAGTGATGATGTGCGCTGATGCTGAGGGCCCTGAAGAGCAAAAAGTAAGAAGAAAGTCAGAAAAAAATAAAACAAAAAACATTAAACAGTTTAATCACCCGTCATCTGCCCCATCGGAAATAAAAAATATTAAAAAAAAAATACTTGGTATTTGATATCAATCTGTCAATATATAAAATCAACTGATCAGATCTGTAAACAAATAGAAAACCACAAATATATATGTTTTTTTGGTTCGCACAACTTCACAATAAAATACAATAACGAGCGATGAAAACATCCCACCCCCCAACAATGGTCTCATTAGAAACATCAGATAAAGACGCAAAAAATAAGCCGTCACCCAACCCCAGATCCCGAAAAAATGAGGACGACACGGGGCGCGGAATATGGCGACAAAGCGCAATTCTACACCTCAGTGTTACCATATAGTACTGACCCCAGACATCATACCGACACCTCAGTGTTACCATATAGTACTGACCCCAGACATCATACCGACACCTCAGTGTTACCATATAGTACTGACCCCAGACATCAACCGACACCTCAGTGTTACCATATAGTACTGACCCCAGACATCATACCGACACCTCAGTGTTACCATATAGTACGACCTGAGACATCATACCGACACCTCAGTGTTACCATATAGTACTGACCCCAGACATCATACCGACACCTCAGTGTTACCATATAGTACTGACCCCAGACATCAACCGACACCTCAGTGTTACCATATAGTACTGACCCCAGACATCATACCGACACCTCAGTGTTACCATATAGTACTGACCCCAGACATCATACAGACACCTCAGTGTTACATATAGTACTGACCCCAGACATCACACCGAACCTCAGTGTTTACCATATAGTACTGACCCCAGACATCACACCGACACCTCAGTGTTACCATATAGTACTGACCCCAGACATCACACCGACACCTCAGTGTTACCATATAGTACTGACCCCAGACATCACACCGACACCTCAGTGTACCATATAGTACTGACCCCAGACATCACACCGACACCTCAGTGTCACCATATAGTACCGACCCCAGACATCACACCGACACCTCAGTGTTACCATATAGTACGACCCCAGACATCATCACCGACACCTCAGTGTTACCATATAGTACTGACCCCAGACATCACACCGACACCTCAGTGTTACCATATAGCACTGACCCCAGACATCATACCGACACCTCAGTGTTACCATATAGTACTGACCCCAGACATCACACCGACACCTCAGTGTTACCATATAGTACTGACCCCAGACATCACACCGACACCTCAGTGTTACCATATAGTACTGACCCCAGACATCATACCGACACCTCAGTGTTACCATATAGTACTGACCCCAGACATCATACCGACACCTCAGTGTTACCATATAGTACTGACCCCAGACATCATACCGACACCTCAGTGTTACCATATAGTACTGACCCCAGACATCATACCGACACCTCAGTGTTACCATATAGTACTGACCCCAGACATCATACCGACACCTCAGTGTTACCATATAGTACTGACCCCAGACATCACACCGACACCTCAGTGTTACCATATAGTACTGACCCCAGACATCACACACCGACACCTCAGTGTTACCATATAGTACTGACCCCAGACATCATACCGACACCTCAGTGTTACCATATAGTACTGACCCCAGACATCATACCGACACCTCAGTGTTACCATATAGTACTGACCCCAGACATCACACCGACACCTCAGTGTTACCATATAGTACTGACCCCAGACATCATACCGACACCTCAGTGTTACCATATAGTACTGATCCCAGACATCATACCGACACCTCAGTGTTACCATATAGTACTGACCCCAGACATCATACCGACACCTCAGTGTTACCATATAGTACTGACCCCAGACATCATACCGACACCTCAGTGTTACCATATAGTACTGACCCCAGACATCATACCGACACCTCAGTGTTACCATATAGTACTGACCCCAGACATCATACCGACACCTCAGTGTTACCATATAGTGATCATGGGGAATAAAAAAAACAAAAAGACAAAAAACAAATGTATACACTGGTGATGAAGATGACAGCACAATGTGTGATCACTTGATTTTTCAGACAGAATGTGATCTATAATAACAATGTCTGTTACAGGATATCAAATCATAGAATATGAGGTTGACATACACAGCTTGGGTTGAGCTCAGTCACTGACATGTTCTCCACACTGGATATCCCAGACACCGTCTGCAGCTTCATAACGTTTCTAAAGGTTCCGTTACATCTTACAATGTCGTTAAGATATCACTATTGATCTCGGGGACATGCGGTCGTTTAGGACATTGTTGGTGAGATGTCACACGTGTAGATATCGTGCACGACGCACCAACGAGAAGCGATCAGCTCTCATTCACACACCCCAGTGAACGATACTTGTTCATTGATGTGAATGGGCGAAGTCATGAACGATATCGTTCAAACGTCACGGGTTTGGAGTCGTTCAAATGACATTGGTACTACCTCGTTACGTGTGACACCGAGATACGACTACAATAAATCATTGGATCATTGATCGCAGATCTGAGAACATGTTCTCCAATCAGATGATCCTGGATCCGCCAACCTGCTGCATCGTTGTGTGTGACACCGAGATAACGATGTCCTTCACGACTTCTCCTATTCGCAACAGTGAACAAGTATAGATCGCTGCTCGCTGGATTGTTGGTGCGTTGCCAACGATATCTACACGTGTGACATCTCACCAACCATGTCAAAACAACCGTGTACCCATGAGATCATTAGTGATATCATTTCCACATTGAAACATGTAACGGTGCCTTTAATCAGAATTCAATGTCTTAGATTGTCTTCAGTAGACGGTCCGGCATCGTGCACCTTCATATCAGTGCACCGTCCAGCATCGTGCCCCTTCATATCAGTGCACCGTCCAGCATCGTGCCCCTTCATATCAGTGCACCGTCCAGCATCGTGCCCCTTCATATCACTGCACCGTCCAGCATCGTGCCCCTTCATATCAGTGCACCGTCCAGCACCGTGCCCCTTCATATCAGTGCACCGTCCAGCATGGTGCCCCTTCATATCAGTGCACCGTCCAGCATCGTGCCCCTTCATATCAGTGCACCGTCCAGCATGGTGCCCCTTCATATCAGTGCACCGTCCAGCATCGTGCCCCTTCATATCAGTGCACCGTCCAGCATCGTGCCCCTTCATATCAGTGCACCGTCCAGCATGGTGCCCCTTCAATACACTGCAGCACCGTCCAGCATCGTGCACCTTCATATCAGTGCACCGTCCAGCATCGTGCCCCTTCATATCAGTGCACCGTCCAGCATCGTGCCCCTTCATATCATGCACCGTCCAGCATCGTGCCCCTTCATATCAGTGCACCGTCCAGCACCGTGCCCCTTCATATCAGTGCACCGTCCAGCATGTGCCCCTTCATATCAGTGCACCGTCCAGCATCGTGCCCCTTCATATCAGTGCACCGTCCAGCATGGTGCCCCTTCATATCAGTGCACCGTCCAGCATCGTGCCCCTTCATATCAGTGCACCGTCCAGCATCGTGCCCCTTCATATCAGTGCACCGTCCAGCATGGTGCCCCTTCATATCACTGCACCGTCCAGCATCGTGCCCTTCATATCAGTGGACCGTCCAGCATCGTGCCCCTTCACATCAGTGCACCGTCCAGCATCGTGCCCCTTCATATCAGTGCACCGTCCAGCATCGTGCCCCTTCATATCACTGCACCGTCCAGCATCGTGCCCCTTCATATCAGTGCACCGTCCAGCATCGTGCACCTTCATATCAGTGCACCGTCCAGCATCGTGCCCCTTCATATCAGTGACCGTCCAGCATGGTGCCCCTTCATATCAGTGCACCGTCCAGCATCGTGCCCCTTCATATCAGTGCACCGTCCAGCATGGTGCCCCTTCATATCAGTGCACCGTCCAGCATAGTGCCCCTTCATATCAGTGCACCGCATGTCCAGCATCGTAGCCCCCTTCATATCAGTGACCGTCCAGCATGGTGCCCCTTCATATCAGTGCACCGTCCAGCATCGTGCCCTTCATATCAGTGCACCGTCCAGCATACGTGCCCCTTCATATCAGTGCACCGTCCAGCATCGTGCCCCTTCATATCAGTGGACCGTCCAGCATGGTGCCCCTTCACATCAGTGCACCGTCCAGCATCGTGCCCCTTCATATCAGTGCACCGTCCAGCATCGTGCACCTTCAATCAGTGCACCGTCCGGCATCGTGCACCTTCATATCAGTGCGACCGTCCGGCATCGTGCACCTTCATATCAGTGCACCGTCCAGCATCGTGCCCCTTCATATCAGTGCACCGTCCAGCATCGTGCCCCTTCATATCAGTGCACCGTCCAGCATCGTGCCCCTTCATATCAGTGGACCGTCCAGCATCGTGCACCTTCATATCAGTGGACCGTCCAGCATCGTGCCCCTTCATATCAGTGCACCGTCCAGCATCGTGCCCCTTCATATCAGTGCACCGTCCAGCATGTGCCCCTTCATATCAGTGCACCGTCCAGCATGGTGCCCCTTCATATCAGTGCACCGTCCAGCATCGTGCCCCTTCATATCAGTGCACCGTCCAGCATGGTGCCCCTTCATATCAGTGCACCGTCCAGCATCGTGCCCCTTCATATCAGTGCACCGTCCAGCATGGTGCCCCTTCATATCAGTGCACCGTCCAGCATAGTGCCCCTTCATATCAGTGCACCGTCCAGCATAGTGCCCCTTCATATCAGTGCACCGTCCAGCATCGTGCCCCTTCATATCAGTGGACCGTCCAGCATGGTGCCCCTTCATATCAGTGCACCGTCCAGCATCGTGCACCTTCATATCAGTGGACGTCCGGCATCGTGCCCTTTATATCAGTGCAGCCGTCCATGCATCGTGCCCTTAGATCAGTGCAACGTCCAGCTATCGTGCCCTTCATATCAGTGCACGTCACATCGTGCCCCTTCATTATCAGTGGACGTCCAGCATCGTGCACCTTCATATCAGTGGACCGTCCAGCATCGTGCCCTTCATATCAGTGCACCGTCCAGCATCGTGCCCCTTCATATCAGTGGACCGTCCAGCATCGTGCCCCTTCATATCAGTGGACCGTCCAGCATCGTGCCCCTTCATATCAGTGGACCGTCCAGCATCGTGCCCCTTCATATCAGTGGACCGTCCAGCATCGTGCCCCTTCATATCAGTGCACCGTCCAGCATCGTGCCCCTTCATATCAGTGCACCGTCCAGCATCGTGCCCCTTCATATCAGTGCACCGTCCAGCATGGTGCCCCTTCATATCAGTGGACCGTCCAGCATGGTGCCCCTTCATATCAGTGCACCGTCCAGCATGGTGCCCCTTCATATCAGTGCACCGTCCAGCATCGTGCCCCTTCATATCAGTGCACCGTCCAGCATCGTGCCCCTTCGTATCAGTGCACCGTCCAGCATCGTGCCCCTTCACATCAGTGCACCGTCCAGCATCGTGCACCTTCACATCAGTGCACCGTCCAGCATCGTGCCCCTTCACATCAGTGCACCGTCCAGCATCGTGCCCCTTCACATCAGTGCACCGTCCAGCATCGTGCCCCTTCATATCAGTGGACCGTCCAGCATCGTGCCCCTTCATATCAGTGCACCGTCCAGCATCGTGCCCCTTCACATCAGTGCACCGTCCAGCACCGTGCCCCTTCATATCAGTGCACCGTCCAGCATCGTGCCCCTTCATATCAGTGCACCGTCCAGCATCGTGCCCCTTCATATCAGTGCACCGTCCAGCATCGTGCCCCTTCACATCAGTGCACCGTCCAGCATCGTGCCCCTTCATATCAGTGCACCGTCCAGCATCGTGCCCCTTCACATCAGTGCACCGTCCGGCATCGTGCCCCTTCATATCAGTGCACCGTCCGGCATCGTGCCCCTTCAGATCAGTGCACCGTCCAGCATGGTGCCCCTTCATATCAGTGCACCGTCCAGCATCGTGCCCCTTCATATCAGTGGACCGTCCAGCATCGTGCCCCTTCATATCAGTGCACCGTCCAGCATCGTGCCCCTTCATATCAGTGCACCGTCCAGCATCGTGCCCCTTCATATCAGTGCACCGTCCAGCATCGTGCCCCTTCATATCAGTGGACCGTCCAGCATCGTGCCCCTTCATATCAGTGCACCGTCCAGCATCGTGCCCCTTCATATCAGTGCACCGTCCAGCATCGTGCCCCTTCATATCAGTTGATTATTAGTTTAGAATCTACATTGCCTCTGTTTTTCCGTGAGATACCATGTGGAGTTGAGGAACGCGGTTATTATTTGGATTATTTCTTCTTTTGCACGTATCATTATCAAGAATAAATTCCATTTTTTAAAGAGGCCTGGTATGTGTTCTATGGTATGCACTCTATGGTATGCACTCTATGGTATATGCTCTATTGTACGTGTTCTATGGTACATGCTCTATGGTATATATTTTATGGTATATGCTCTATTGTACGTGTTCTATGGCGTATATTCTATGATATGTACTCTATGGTATACATTCTATGGTATACATTCTATGGCACGTGTTCTATGGTACGTGCTGTATGGTATGTGCTCTATGGTATACATTCTATAGTACATATTCTATGGTGCGTGTTCTATGGTATGTGCTGTATGGTATGTGCTCTATGGTATACATTCTATAGTACATATTCTATGGTGCGTGTTCTATGGTATGTGCTGTATGGTGTGTGCTCTATGGTATGTGTTCTTTCGTTCGTTCTGCATCTAGCCTTGCTATGTGCATGGGATCTGTCATCCTCGGCTATATTCACACGCTGCGTTTAGCTGCGCTTTCTTGATGTTGTGTAATACACATCCACTTTTGCAAAAAATCGCATCACCATTCACACATTGCGCTTCTGAGGATTTGATTATTTTTAGCCCATTCTACAATGGCAGCAATGAAAAGCGGATCCCCAAAAGCACCAAAGAGCCGACAGTGAAAACAGATCCCCAAAAAGATGGAGCGTCTGAACGCTAAATTTGGGAATGCATTGACTTGGCTGGGAAGAAACTCACCAACACATTCCCCTGGATTTACAGATCCGAAAAAATCCCTGCAAAAACACAGACAAAAGCCGTAATATGAGCCTGACGTTGGTATTGAGGGACTGAATGTTCCAATACCATGTGTTTTGCTAATGGCATCTGAATTTTTTTGGGGGGTTAGAGGAATCGATCTCCCAATAGTGGAATAAGATCAGGAGGGGCGTCGGGATCTAATTTATGGCCCACATTTTCCCTGTTAGTCTTATAACTGCGGCCCATAATGTGGAACTGGCCCCTTTGGTGTTATTCAGTAACACATCACAATCCTTCATGACAGCTCCCTCTGAGAGGTGATCTAGTAGATCCATTCTAGTCTAGTCTGCTGGTATGGTATGACCGGGTTGGGGGATGAAGTTAAATTTGGTTCTCCCTCCTCCATGGTCGGCCCCCTCCTCTCCGCTGGGTGAGATGAATTATGGTATATTTGCTCTCCTTTCCCCGGACAGGTCGTGTTCTTCTCCTTGTGGGAGTTCTGGATTGTATTTGGACAATCTTGTGGATCGTTTAGATCTTTTCCATGTTATGATGGGATCTCTGAACAAGGAGGATTTATTTTATGTGTTGGGGTCATTTATCTAGTCTAGCATTTGGTGTTTCTTGTGTACGGGGTCTCCAGGCCACCAGAGCAGGGGATATAACATAATCCAACCTTTATGTCAGGCCGGTGTCACACCACTGTGAACCTGACAGCCCCAGACCAGCCCTATGGGGCCGGACGGCCGGCAGCTATTACCGTTCGGTTTTGCCCCTGTCCGGCAGCTCCAGGCTGCATTCAGCTTTTGTCCCGGACACAAATCTGTTCCTTGCAGCTCTTTTGTGTCCGGGGCAAAAATCAGATCCTCCCAAATCCGGCGCACTCTAACATGGGAGTCTATGGCGCCGGATCCGACATAAAATCAGATCCGGGAGCCAGACGCCGGGTGCTGGAGCTGCTAAACTTCAGCACCAGGAGCCGTCCCCTGCAGAGAGTTCAGGACTGCGGCTAGATCTTGAAATTTCAGCAGCTGCAATCTGCCGATTCCGGCAGAAAACAGGAGCGGAGGGAGTACATGTCCGGGGCAGTCAGGTTGCTCCTGCAAAGCACCGGACAGAACCGGAAACACCAGAAACGTGGTGTGAACCCGGCCTGACACAAACCGCGATGATGAGAATTAGAGGATAGCAATGACTGTAGACAGTGGCGGAGGAAGAAGAGCTGGGCAGCAGTAAGCCTGGGGGGGGGTCACGCTGGGCCCCTCCACCCTCTGACGGTCTCTGGTCCATACAGGACATGGTGGCAGCCGGGTCGGCCGGAGGACACTCCGGGGTCATTACCTTTCCGGCGTCGCGGCCTCTTCTCCTCGGCCGAGGCCTGAAGCTCGGAACGTCTCCTCTGAAGATCTGCAAATCGCTGGAGGAAAAATGGAGTAAATTAGAACGAAAGCAGGAGGAGGGGGCACGGTCCAGTGACGGGGGGGAGACAGGGGGGGGGCGCGGGTCCGGTGACGGGGATGAGACAAAGGGGGGGGGGGGGGCGCGGTCCGGTGACGGGGGCGAGACAAAGGGGGGGGGGCGCAGTCCGGTGACAGGGGTGAGACAGGGGGGGATGGCGCGGTCCAGTGACGGGGGTGGAGACAGGAGGGGGGGGGGGGCACGGTCCGGTGACGGGGGGGGAGACAGGGGAGGGGGGGCACGGTCCGGTGACGGGGTGGGGGGGGGAAACAGGGGGGCACGGTCGGTGACGGGGGGAGGAGACGGGGGGGCACGGTCCAGTGACGGGGGGAGGGGGGAGACGGGGGGGGGGGGGGTTGGCACGGTCGGTGACGGGGGCGGGGGGGGGAAACAGGGGGGCACGGTCCGGTGACGGGGGGAGGAGACGGGGGGGGGGGGGGGGCACGGTCCAGTGACGGGGGGGGAGGGGGATACAGGGGGAGGGCACGGTCCGGTGACGGGGGGGGGATAAGGGAGACAGGGGCACGGTCGGTGACGGGGGGAGACAGGGGAGGGGGGCACGGTCCGGTGACGGGGGGAAGGGGGGGGGAGACAGGGGGGCACGGTCCGGTGACGGGGGGAGGAGACAGGGGGGGGGGGGGCATGGTCCAGTGACGGGGGTGAGGGGGGAGACGGGGGGGGGCACGGTCCGGTGACGGGGGGGGGGGAGACAGGGGGAGGAATGGGGGAGACAGGGGGAGGGCACGGTCCGGGGGGGGGGGGAATAGGGGAGACGGGGAGACAGGGGCACGGTCCGATGACGGGGGGAGACAGGAGGGGGGGGGCACAGTCGGTGACGGGGGGAGACAGGAGGGGGGGGGCACAGTCCGGTGACGGGGGGAGACAGGGGGGGGCACGGTCCGGTGACGGGGGGAGACAGGGGGGGGGCACGGTCCGGTGACGGGGGGGGGGGGGGAGACAGGGGGGGGGCACAGTCCGGTGACGGGGGGGAGAGACAGGGGGGGGGGCACGGTCCGGTGACGGGGGGGAGAGACAGGGGGGGGGCACGGTCCGGTGACGGGGGGGAGAGACAGGGGGGGGGCACGGTCCGGGGGGGAACGGTCCGGTGACGGGGGGGGGGGGGGAGACAGGGGGGGGGCACGGTCCGGTGATGGGGGGGGAGACAGGGGGGGGGCACGGTCCGG
The DNA here is from genome assembly GCA_033576535.1 of Allobates femoralis. Taxonomy (NCBI): domain Eukaryota; kingdom Metazoa; phylum Chordata; class Amphibia; order Anura; family Aromobatidae; genus Allobates; species Allobates femoralis. The sequence goes on along the minus strand of JARQOC010000006.1, from coordinate 11,125,671 downwards.
TGACAGGGGGAGACGGGGGGGGGGGCACGGTCCGGTGACGGGGGGAGACGGGGGGGGGGGGGGGCACGGTCCGGTGACGGGGGGAGACGGGGGGGGGGGGGGGGCACGGTCCGGTGACGGGGGGAGACGGGGGGGGACACGGTCCAGTGACGGGGGGAGACGGGGGGGCACGGTCCGGTGACGGGGGGAGACGGGGGGGGCCACGGTCCGGTGACGGGGGGAGACGGGGGGGGCCACGGTCCGGTGACGGGGGGAGACAGGGGGGGCACGGTCCGGTGATGGGGGGAGACGGGGGGGCCACGGTCCGGTGACGGGGGGAGACAGGGGGGGCACGGTCCGGTGACGGGGAGAGGGGGGGGAACAGTACGGTGATGGGGGGAGTAGGGGGGGGCACGGTCCGGTGACGGGGAGAGGGGGGGGAACAGTACGGTGATGGGGGGAGTAGGGGGGGGCACGGTCCGGCCGGTACGCACGGTGACGCAGCTCTCGGTCACGCCCCCGGTGCTCGGCCCCGCCTCCTCGCTGTCGGTGGACAGGTCGCTCTCCGTCGCTCCCGGGGGCAGCAGACCGCTCCACATCTTCCGCAGAGCCGCACTCACTGGCTCCGCCTATAAAGGGGCGTTACTCTATAAACAACCAATCAGATCACGACCTGGAGGATCAGAACGAGAACCACAAACCGGAACAGGCGGCTGTTGCTATGGAGACCGCTGTAACAGGAAGGTGTGTGTGCGGCGCTGATTCCCTTCCGTGTTCAGGCTCCGTTAGTTGGAGGCAGAAACAACGGATCTCAGTGTGACTGCAGAGCTGAGCCTATAGTGTGTGTGTGTGTGTGTGAACAGGGCCTGTGTGTGTGTGTGTGAACAGGGACTGAGTGTGTGTGTGTGTGTGTGTGTGTGAGAACAGGGCCTGAGTGTCTGTGTGTGTGTGTGAACAGGGCCTGAGTGTCTGTGTGTGTGTGTGTGTGTGTGTCTGTGTGTGTGTGTGTGTGTGAACAGGGCCTGAGTGTCTGTGTGTGTGTGTGTGTGTGTCTGTGTGTGTGTGTGTGTGTGTGAACAGGGCCTGAGTGTCTGTGTGTGTGTGTGTGAACAGGGCCTGAGTGTCTGTGTGTGTGTGTGTGTGTGTGTGAACAGGGCCTGAGTGTCTGTGTGTGTGTGTGAACAGGGCCTGAGTGTCTGTGTGTGTGTGTGTGTGTGAACAGGGCCTGAGTGTCTGTGTGTGTGTGTGTGTGTGTGTGTGTGTGTGAACAGGGCCTGAGTGTGTGTGTGAGTGAGTGTGTGTACAGAGCCTGAGTGTGTGTGAACAGGGCCTGTGTGAGTGTGTGAACAGGGCCTGTGTCTGTGTGTGGGAACAGGGCCTGAGTGTGTGTGTGTGTGTGTGTGTATGTGAGAGAGAGAACAGGGCCTGAGTGTGTGTGTACAGAGCCTGAGTGTGTGAGTGAGTGTGTGTGTGAACAGGGCCTGTGTGAGTGTGTGAACAGGACCTGTGTGTGTGTGTGGGAGCAGGGCCTGAGTGAGTGTGTGTGTGTGTCTGTGTGTGTGTGTGTGTGTGTGTGTGAACAGGTCCTGAGTGTGTGTGTGTGTGTGAACAGGACCTGTGTGTGTGTGTGGGAGCAGGGCCTGAGTGAGTGTGTGTGTGTGTCTGTGTGTGTGTGTGTGTGTGTGTGTGTGAACAGGTCCTGAGTGTGTGTGTGTGTGTGAACAGGACCTGTGTGTGTGTGTGGGAGCAGGGCCTGAGTGAGTGTGTGTGTGTGTCTGTGTGTGTGTGAACAGGTCCTGAGTGTGTGTGTGTGTGTGTGTGAACAGGGCCTGTGTGTGTGTGTGTGTGAACAGGGCCTGAGTGAGTGTGTGTGTGTGTGTGTGTGTGTGTGTGAACATTCTGAGATCCAGGAAGTCTTACAAAAGCACTGGGCTCATCCTGACAAGAGGTTTAGTAATCATAAGGCGATTGCAGCCCGTTACCCCTTTCTGCCGACAGTGGCGAAGGCGGCGTGGTCGGAGTCCCCAACCGTGGACCCTCCGGTGTCCCGTTTAGCCTCAAAGACTCTGATGTCCATTCCTGATGGTGCTTCCATCAAGGATGCGGCCGATCGCCAGTTGGAACAACTGTCCAAGTCGGTGTTTGAGGCTTCAGGGGCGTCCTTGTCCCCTTCCTTTGCCTCTATGTGGGTGGCGAAGGCTATTATGACCTGGGCTGGGGATTTGCACTCCGCCTTGAGTCGTCATGAGGCTGATCCTGAATTATTGGATCTGGCTGCTCAGATTTCTGTGGCTGGGGAATTTTTGGTTCACTCATCCCTCGATGCAGCTAATTGCACTGCAGTGGCTGCCTCTAATTCTAATGCGATACGCCGGGCCCTCTGGCTTCGGGAGTGGAAGGCGGATTCGGCCTCCAAGAAGTCCCTCACGGGCATGCCATATGTAGGTGATCACTTATTCGGGGAAAAGCTGGATAAGATGATCTCGGATGCCACGGATGGTAAAAGCACCTCGCTCCCTCAACAGACAGTAAGACGTAGGTTCCCCAAGGGTCGCAGGCGAGATTCCGGTCCTTTCGGAATTCGTCTGGGTGGTCGGTTTCCCGTCCGCCTCACCAGAATCGGTCGTCACGCACTGATGGCGGGGTTTCCAGACGCCCAATAAATCGAGTTCTACCTGGCAGTCCCGGATTAAACAGCCAAAATCCAAGGACTCCGGGTCTCAGAGGTTCCCCTCCTCATGACTCGTTACATCCGGAAGACACCTCCCAAGTGGGCGGCCGACTTTCCCGCTTTCAGCATGCCTGGCTCGCTGCTACAGACGATCAGTGGGTTCGGGAATTGGTGTCTTCCGGATACAACATAGAGTTTCATACTCGCCCTCCCAGGAGATTTGTTCTTTCTTTCCCCTCAAGAATGCCGGGAAAGGCACAGGTCTTCTTCCAGGCAGTCGATTCTCTGAGGCGGGCAGGAGTCATCGTGCCAGTACCTTTGGACGAGTGATTTCAGGGGTTCTATTCAAACCTGTTCATCGTACCCAAAAAGGATGGCACCTTCCGTCCCATTTTGGATCTAAAACGTTTGAACAGATTCGTGCGAATCCGAAGGTTCCGGATGGAGTCTCTCCGGTTCGTCATTGCGTCCATGCAGAAGGGGGGAGTTCCTCGCCTCCATAGATATCAAGGACGCTTATCTGCACATCCCGATATCCGGCTCTCATCAGAGGTTCCTACGGTTCGCGGTGGGCGAGGATCATTATCAGTTTGTAGCTCTTCCCTACGGGTTGGCAACTGCCCCACGCGTGTTTACCAAGGTCATGGCCACAGTCATGACCATTCTGCACGGTCGGGGGGTGGCAATCTTCCCTTACCTAGACGACCTTTTGGTCAAGGGTCGGTCATTCAAGGACTGTGAGGACAGTGTTCACATTACGATGGACACGCTCTCTCGGCTGGGTTGGGTTCTCAACCTGCCGAAGTACTCCCCAGTTCCGAGCCGCAGACTCACGTTTCTGGGGATGGTCCTGGACACATCTCAGGGTCTGGTGCTTCTTCCCCAGAACAAGGTCCAGTCTATGCAATGTGTGGTTCGCGCATTGCTGGGTCCTCATCCGCATTCCCTTCGGTTTGCAATGCGCGTTTTGGGAAAGATGGTTGCGGCAATGGAGGCGGTGCCGTTTGCGCAATTGCATCTCCGTCCTTTGCAACTGGATCTGTTGTCGGCATGCAACCGCAGACCCTTCACCCTTCATCACCTTTTTCGCCCGTCAGCGGCAACGAGACGTTCTCTTCGGTAGTGGTTAGTTCCGTCATCTCTCGTGCGGGGAGAGCCTTCCTACCAGTGCGGTGGATGGTTCTGACCACCGATGCCAGTCTCCTCGGCTGGGGGGCGGTGTTCCAGAATCTCACGGCTCAGGGTTGGTGGACCCCTCAGGAGTCCTCTCTGCCCATAAATCTCTTGGAGATTCAGACCATTTTCTTGGCATTGAAGAGTTTCCATCATCTCCTGATGGGTTGTCATGTTCGCATTCAATCGGACAATGCCACGGCGGGCGGGACGCGCAGCAGAGCAGCGATGCAGGAAGTGGAACCAATTCTACAGTTGGGCCGAATCGTCGGGAGCTGTGCTGTCAGCAGTGCACATCCCGGGGGTCGAGAACTGGGCGGCGGATTATATCAGCCGTCAGGGTCTTGCGTCAGGGGAATGGGCTCTTCACCCGGACGTGTTCGCGCAGATATGCAGACGCTTCGGGACTCCAGATGTGGATCTCATGGTGTTACGGATGAATTCTCAGGTTCCCAACTTCTTTGCTCGGTCCCGCGATCCCAGGGCTCTGGGAGCAGATGCCCTGGTTCAGGACTGGACGCAGTGTCGTCTCCCGTACATCTTTCCACCTCTGGCCCTCTTTCCCAGGGTGGTCCAGAAGATCAGAACGGAGAGAGTGGCGGTGATATTAATAGCCCCCAACTGGCCCAGGAGGTCGTGGTACGCCGATCTAGTTCAGCTTGTCGCAGATGCTCCTTGGCAGTTGCCGGTCCGTCCGGATCTTCTTTGTCAAGTTCCGATTTGGCATCAGAATTCCGGGGCTCTGCGTTTGATGGCGTGGCCCTTGAGACCAGAATTCTAACTCGGGCAGGGTTCTCGGAAGGTGTTGTTCACACTATGGCACGTACAAGAAAACCTGTTTCAGCCCGGATATATCACAGAACCTGAAAGATGTTTTTTGCCTGGTGTGAGTCAGTGCAGGTTGCTCCTTTTGTGCCTCTCGCTCCCGGCGGTTCTGGGGTTCCTCCAATTTGGATTGGATAAGGGTCTTTCCTTGAGTTCCCTTACGGGACAAGTTTCGGTGCTATCAGTACTTTTTCAGCGCCGATTGGCTTCGAAGCCTCAGGTCCGTACCTTTTTACAGGGTGTGGCAGATTTGTGGCGAGTGTTTGACCAGTCATGGTCACAGAGGATTTCTGGGGAGACCTGCTCTCTCCCGGGGGGCTAGGTGGATTAAGCTTACCATTCAGGAAGGATATGCTTTACGCAACTTGCCCATTCCTTCAGGTGTGCGTGCTCACTCCACTCGCGCGGTGGGTGCCTCCTGGGCTATTCGGCACCAGGCTACGGCTACGGCTGAGCAAGTGTGCAAGGCGGCCACTTGGTCCAGTCTGCACACCTTTACAAAGCATTATCGAGTACATACTCAGGTCTCGGCAGATGCGAGTCTGGGTAGACGCATCCTGCAGGCAGCGGCTGCTAGCCTGTAGACTGTGTTTCAGTTTGGGATGTTTTTTGTTCCCACCCAGGGACTGCTTTAGGATGTCCCATCGTCCTGTGTCCCCAATGAGGCTAAGGAGAATTTTGTGTACTCACCGTAAATTCCTTTTCTCTTAGCCTCTAATTGGGGGACACAGCACCCTCCCTGGGCCTGTTGGCCTTCTTGAGTTGGTGTTTTTTCTTCTTGAGTTTCTGGTTGCCTTATCGGCTTATGTAGTTTTTACTCCTACTGCTTTAGCACAAAACTGGCTAGACTGTGTCAGTCAGGGGGTTATATACTGCAGGGAGGAGCCACTCTGCTTCTTCTTTAATTGCTTAGTGTCGCCTCCTAGTGGCAGAATAGCATAACCCATCGTCCTGTGTCCCCCAATTAGAGGCTAAGAGAAAAGGAATTTACGGTGAGTACACAAAATTCTCCTTTTTAACATGGGGCCCTATGGGAAACAGATATGATACATATAGGCACCATGCGTTTTTTTTTGGGGAAAAAAATTACTAAGTCCAAAAAATGGCCAAGACCTCAGGGGACAATATTGGCACCCTTAAAAAAAAACGGATTGTTTTTTCTAAGGGCTTAAAAAAGGATTGGGATGTGTGACCCTGACCTTTGAGTGATGAGCCCCGGGGTGTGGAGACGCTGCTGAACGCTGTGGTTTTAGTGCTTTGTTTTCCATTTGGGGCTCAAAAAAACCCTCTGTGCATTATTATGTGCGGAAACAAAGAACCGTGCTATAAAAAAGCAATCGGGAGAAACGTGAAAAGAGCAGAAAAGGCCCTGATCCTGTATGATGTGATGTGAATCCTGCAGAAAACGTAGCAGTGACGCAAGGTGTGAACACGAGCCGATGACATCATCACACACTGAGGGAGATACAACCATCAGTCACCAGAGATGCAATCATCAGTCACCAGAGATCCAATCATCAGTCACCAGAGATCCAATCATCAGTCACCAGAGATGCAATCATCAGTCACCAGAGATACAATCATCAGTCCCCAGAGATGCAATCATCAGTCCCCAGAGATGCAATCATCAGTCCCCAGAGATGCAATCATCAGTCCCCAGAGATACAATCATCAGTCACCAGAGATGCAATCATCAGTCACCAGAGATACAATCATCAGTCCCCAGAGATACAATCATCAGTCACCAGCAATGCAATCATCAGTCACCAAAAATACAATCATCCCGGAGGTTCGCGGCTCGTTATGATTTAATTGTAATTATTGTCATTGTTTCTCATTAGTTTTTAAAAATTCCATAGGATAAAAAAAATCTATCAGAGTCTGTGCAGATGTCACAAGGGAGGATGAGGCCCAAATCTGCATCACCTGGCAGAAAAAAACTGCAGAAAAATACACAGGAGAGGAAAAACTGCAGAAAAATACACAGGAGAGGAAAAACTGCAGAAAAAACACAGGAGAGAAAAACTGCAGAAAAAACACAGGAGAGGAAAAACTGCAGAAAAAACACAGGAGAGAAAAACTGCAGAAAAAACACAGGAGAGGAAAAACTGCAGAAAAATACACAGGAGAGGAAAAACTGCAGAAAAAACACAGGAGAGAAAAACTGCAGAAAAAACACAGGAGAGGAAAAACTGCAGAAAAATACACAGGAGAGGAAAAACTGCAGAAAAATACACAGGAGAGGAAAAACTGCAGAAAAATACACAGGAGAGGAAAAACTGCAGAAAAATACACAGGAGAGAAAAACTGCAGAAAAAACACAGGAGAGAAAAACTGCAGAAAAAACACAGGAGAGGAAAAACTGCAGAAAAAACACAGGAGAGAAAAACTGCAGAAAATACACAGGAGAGGAAAAACTGCAGAAAAATACACAGGAGAGGAAAAACTGCAGAAAAAACACAGGAGAGGAAAAACTGCAGAAAAATACACAGGAGAGGAAAAACTGCAGAAAAAACACAGGAGAGGAAAAACTGCAGAAAAATACACAGGAGAGGAAAAACTGCAGAAAAATACACAGGAGAGGAAAAACTGCAGAAAAATACACAGGAGAGGAAAAACTGCAGAAAAATACACAGGAGAGGAAAAACTGCAGAAAAATACACAGGAGAGGAAAACTGCAGAAAAATACACAGGAGAGGAAAAACTGCAGAAAAAACACAGGAGAGAAAAACTGCAGAAAAAACACAGGAGAGGAAAAACTGCAGAAAAATACACAGGAGAGGAAAAACTGCAGAAAAATACACAGGAGAGGAAAAACTGCAGAAAAATACACAGGAGAGGAAAAACTGCAGAAAAATACACAGGAGAGGAAAAACTGCAGAAAAATACACAGGAGAGGAAAACTGCAGAAAAATACACAGGAGAGGAAAAACTGCAGAAAAATACACAGGAGAGGAAAAACTGCAGAAAAAACACAGGAGAGAAAAAAACTGCAGAAAAAACACAGGAGAGGAAAAACTGCAGAAAAATACACAGGAGAGGAAAAACTGCAGAAAAATACACAGGAGAGGAAAAACTGCAGAAAAATACACAGGAGAGGAAAAACTGCAGAAAAATACACAGGAGAGGAAAAACTGCAGAAACTAGCATTAAAAACGTGTGTTTTTGGTGCATTTTGGGGAACTTTTCTAATATCTCGGCCACCAATGAATGAATTCAATCACCAAAATAGCGAAACTGGAAGGATAAAAGCAAAAAAATAAGAAGTGACCTAATATATATGTAACCAGAGAAGGGGAACGTGGATATGCTCACCCGGTGTAACCGCACAAACCGGGGGCTGTAGAGCAATGAGCAGGGGCCACAACTGACAATGATGAAAACCAACGAAAAGGGCCCACAACTGAGAATGATGAGAACCAACGAAAAGGGCCCACAACTGAGAATGATGAGAACCAACGAAAAGGGCCCACAACTGAGAATGATGAGAACCAACGAGCAGGGGCCACAACTGAGAATGATGAGAACCAATGAAAAGGGCCCACAACTGAGAATGATGAGAACCAACGAAAAGGGCCCACAACTGAGAATGATGAGAACCAACGAAAAGGGCCCACAACTGAGAATGATGAGAACCAACGAGCAGGGGCCACAACTGAGAATGATGAGAACCAATGAAAAGGGCCCACAACTGAGAATGATGAGAACCAACGAGCAGGGGCCACAACTGAGAATGATGAGAACCAACGAGCAGGGGCCACAACTGAATATGATGAGAACCAACGAGCAGGGGCCACAACTACGAATGATGAGAACCAACGAGCAGGGGCCACAACTGAATATGATGAGAACCAACGAGCAGGGCCACAACTGACAATGACGAAAACCAACGAAAAGGGCCCACAACTGAGAATGATGAGAACCAACGAGCAGGGCCACAACTGAGAATGATGAGAACCAACGAGCAGGGCCACAACTGAGAATGATGAGAACCAACGAACAGGGGCCACAACTGAGAATGATGAGAACCAACGAGCAGGGGCCACAGCTACGAATGATGAGAACCAATGAGCAGGGGCCACAACTGAATATGATGAGAACCAACGAGCAGGGCCACAACTGACAATGACGAAAACCAACGAAAAGGGCCCACAACTGAGAATGATGAGAACCAACGAGCAGGGCCACAACTGAGAATGATGAGAACCAACGAGCAGGGCCACAACTGAATATGATGAGAACCAACGAGCAGGGCCACAACTGAGAATGATGAGAACCAACGAACAGGGGCCACAACTGAGAATGATGAGAACCAACAAGCAGGGGCCACAACTGAGAATGATGAGAACCAACGAGCTTCCTTACTGCTTCTGAGTCTCTGTGCCCAAGACATCTGTGCCACACATGGATGCAGATCTTGTCTAGCACTGTACACTCTTTCTTTGCATTTTAGCTGATAAAGTTCATTTTGGATTTTTCCTTCTGAAAGAGTGTGACCCTCCTGTGATATAATGCAGCTGTTGTCTTTAAAAGTAACTACATTCCCTTTTTGTGTAAGCTTCTTTACAGACAGAAGATTGCTTTCAAGACTGGGAACACAGAGATCATCCTTTACTGGGATCTTTCTGCTTTGTGCTGAGGAAACTGGACAGTGGAGGTAGCCATCTCCTACTCTGAAGTCATATAGTGACCATTAGCTAAGATGACCTTTTCTGACTTGCTTTCATCAAGGTCAGTGAATAAGTCCATATCATTTGTCATATGGCTGCTAGCACCAGAGTCTATACACCATATATGCCTTGCAGATGAGTCTCTACTGGTATTAAATGCAGCTTCAGCACAAGCAGACTTTTCTTTTGCAACTGTTTTCACCTTCTAATCACTGTTCTGCTCTTTAAACTGATTCATTCTTGCTTTCCATATTCTGCAGTCTGTGTGTAAAAAGCCCGGCCACCTTAAAGCAAAACATTCCCAAGTTTCTCTTAGATTGCTCTTATTTTTAGGAATGTCCTGTGTCTTTAATGCTGTTTCTGCTTTGGATTCATTACTGATGCTTACATTGTGCGTCTTTTGCTTGAATTAATCTACAAGCTTGCCTTTGACATATTCTAGTGTCAGCTCATCATCTGACCGTGCACCTAATGCAGTGACAAGTGTGTCATAACTTTCTTGAAGACCACTTAATAGAAGTGCAGCTACATTAAAGTCTTTAATTTCTTCTCCAATACCCCTGAGACGCTCCACAATCTCTAGGGTGTTTCTTATATAGTCCTACATATTCTGGCCATCACTTAGCTTAGACTGGTACAGCTTTCTCATGAGATAAAGCTTATTGCTGAGATTTGATCTTTCATGCACTTTCTGTAACTCATCCTTAAGGAAATGGAGCTTGTGGAGCCTTTGAGCTAAGACCAGTCGAAGGATCAGTTGATCCGAAACGGTGCCGTCGTCTGCACCTCCGACACCCCCTCCCCTGCACCCTGTACCTTAATGCTGATTAAAGTCATCCATTCAAGAACAACTATCACCGGGTGAGTGCCTCTTTCTTCAATGTGATTTTACCTCCCGTGGGACTGTCTCCTCCTCCTGGATCCTCTCATGGGACAGTCTCCTCCTCCTGATCCTCCCATGGGACAGTCTCCTCCTCCTGATCCTCCCATGGGACTGTCTCTGCCTCCTGGATCCTCCCATGGGACTGTCTCCTCTTTCTGGATCCTCCAGTGGGACCATCTCGTCCTTTCCTGGATCCTCCCATGGGAACGTCTCCTCCTCCTGGATCCTCTCATGGGACTGTCTCCTCTTTCTAGATCCTCCAATGGGACCATCTCGTCCTTTCCTGGATCCTCCCATGGGACCGTCTCCTCCTCCTTGATCCTCCCATGGGACTGTCTCCTCTTCCTGGATCCCCCTGTGGGACCGTTTTGTCCTCTTCCTGGATTCTCCCATGGGGCCGTCTTGCCCTCCTCCTGGATCCTCCCATGGGACTATCTCCTCCTCCTGGAATCTTTTATGGGACTGTCTTCCCCTCCAGAATCCTCTCATGGGACCATCTCCTCCTCCTACATCCTCTCATTGGACCGCTCCCTCCTACTGGATCCTCTCATGGGACCGTCTCCTCCTCCTTCTGGATCCTCTTATGGGACCATCTCCTCCTCCTGGATCCTTTCATGGGGCTGTCTCCTCCTCCTGGATCCCCCTGTCAGACCATCTTGTTCTCCTCCTGCATCCTCCCTTGGGACCATTGTGTCCTCCTCCTGGATCCTTCTGTGGGATCGTCTCATTCTCCTCCTGGATCCTAACATGTCACTGTCTCCTCCTCCTGGATCCCCTCGTGGGACCATCTTATCCTCCTCCTAGATCCTCCCGTCGGAACGTCTTGTCTTCCTCCTGGATCCTGGGGACAGGAGCCAGAGGAGCTCATCCTATATCAATTCCTACTAATAAATAAAGTACAGGAGCTGGGTTATTCAAAAGAATAAAGACCTTTACACCCAGATGATCCATTGTTCTGGTGATCCTTGACGGTAGCGCGGGCATTGCGGCATTTTGTCCAACAAGAAATTATTCAGCGCAGTCCTGCACCCCCAACGGCCTACCACCACCAAAGATTATCCCGGTTGTCATGTGGATCCGCTCCACCCGTGGGGAGCTAAACCATCACAGCTACATTCCCATCATCCCCAGAAGTCCTGCAACACAGCATCGGCCACTAATAGCCAAATACCATTGGTGGCGTCACGACAACCACCCCTAAATACCCATATTACATGAACTTCAATCATCCCCTTTTTTCTCTCTTTATTGACCGCTCCGGGGCCACGGACCAGGTGACGCCACCGTGACATCCTGATCCCCCAGACAACCTCGACAGAGGTAGGCCCGAATGCTAGCCCCCCTACGGCCCCCACAGGGCGAGTCAAGACCCTCTCCTTATCCTGGATCACCCTGTGGGACTGTCTCATTCTCCTCCTGGGTCCTCCCATTGGAACGTCTCAATCTCCTCCTGAATCCTCGCTCCAGAATGTCTCGTTCTCATCCTGGATCCTCCCATGGGACTGTCTCGTTCTCATCCTGGATCCTCCCATGGGACTGTCTCATTCTCCTCCTGGATCCTCTCATGGGACTGTCTCCTCCTGGATCCTCCCGTCGGAACGTATCATTTTCCTCCTGGATCTTCCTGTTGGACCGTCATGTCTTCCTCCTGGATCCATCTGTGGGAGCATCTTGTTTCCCTCCTGGATCCTCCCATGGGACCGTCTCCTCCTCTTGGATCCCCCCGTGAGACCGTCTCAATCTCCTCCTGGATCCTCCCGTCAGAACATCTCGTCGTCCTCCTGGATCTTTCCATGGGACCGTCTCATTCTGCTCCTGGATCTTCCCGTTGGGAATGTATCATTCTCTTCCTGGATCCTCCTGTTGGATTGTCTCGTCCTCCTCCTGGATCCTTCCGTGGGACTGTTTCATTCTCCCCCAGGGCCGTGGGATATTCAGTTACAATACTGCTGGGGAGTCTCAGGGGTCGAGACCCAGCTCCGTGACCCTGGCGGTGTCAATAAACGTTCGGGGTTTATGGGTTTTGGGGATTAGCCGTGATGGTTGGCTATTGATGGCCGACGCTGCAGTACGGGACCTCTGGGGATGATGGATTTGCAGCTAAGGTGGTATCGCTCCCCACGGGTGGAACAGTTCCTCAGGGCAACCTGTATAGTCTATGGCGGTGGTAGGCCGTTGGATTATTCTGGCCGGAGAGACAGATGGGGTGATACTGAGGCAGGTTCTTTTGCAGTCTGCCCGGCTGCTTGGCGCAGAAAGAAACAGTCTCACACACGGCTTCTGAGTTCTGTACCCGATTTACTCAAGGATTACTTCAGCAATGCCGCCGGGTACTGCTCTTTGCCAAACACTGGTCTGGATAGTGCATCAAAGGAACCAGGATAGTACATCAAAAACTGCGCCTCCGCACACAGAGCCCCAATCCAGCAGCCATGGGTCCTGTCGGGCGACCTGTACCTAATATCCTGATGTGACGTGCCCACTCCAGGGCCGGGCGTACTCCCTACCGGGCCAGTTCTTGCGGTTCTTTTTTTGCGGAATGTCAATGTGGCCACCCGGCTCCGTGACCCTGGCGGTGTCTTTTAATAAACGGGGATTGATGGGGAAGACAGGGCAAGGCGTTATTCGTGATGCCACCTGCGGTACGTGGCCATGGGTGGCCGCCGCTGCTTCAGAACCTCTAGGGATGATGACTGACAGCTTGGATGGTTTCGCTCCCCGCAGGTGGAGCTTGGTTCCCAGGGTAGCGGGAAGGAGAAGTCAGTTCGTACTTTGGCAGATGTTTGTTAGGTCATCAGCACCCCGGTGTTTCATGTGGCCTCTGCGGCCGGTGGTCGTTGCTAAGGAAAGGCTCACACACCACAGCTGGAGTTCCGTAACTTTGCTTAATAGTGTCAGCATTGACTCCAGAATCGGGATAGTGCAGTTGAGCCTCTTTTGATGTTCCTCTCTCTCTTACTGGGTGTCTCTTTCTCTGGTGGTCCCTCAGAGTTAGACTCTCCACTCCTCTCAGCGCCTCCGCACACCGTGCTCAGGTACCGACAGCACGGGTGCTCAGTTGTACCACTTCCTGATAATGCTCCCTAGTTCGGCCGCCTTCTTCAAGTTGTGTCGGGTGTTTGGCCTCAGCTCCCGTTAGGAACTCGGGGCTTCCGGTTTCAATGGTTTGGACCTACAGCATCTGCGCTGAGTTCAGGGCCGGTTCCGTGTGTCGTCCACCAACCCCTCTGTTCTCTCGCCAGATATGGCCGTACGGGGATCTATGTCTCATTCTATACCCCGAGGGCTCTGTTCTTCCTCCACACCCATCGGTGGTTCCTTGCCAAGCACTGTTCCGGATAGTCCTCTAGTAACCAGGATAGCGCATCCAATTATCTGCCTCTCCAACTTGCACCTCCACACACAGAGCCTCAATCCGGCAGCCACGGGTCCTGTCGGGCGACTGATACCTAATCCCCTGACCCTAGTATGGCTACCCTCTCAGTGGATTTGTTGGGTGTCGGGCACAGCTCCTGTAGATCTCGTGGCCTCCGGTTCTGTGGTTGGAGCGTTGAGTCTTCTCACCACCTCAAGGCTGGTCCCTGTTTCCCAACCAACCCTTCCGTCCTACTCCGGTCGAACCTGCATTCAGGCACATAGGTGGCTCTCGCTCTGTCTCTGCCCATGCCCCTAGGGCTCCCTCTTCTTTGCTTACTTGCTGTTGTTCTCTTGACCCAGGACGAGCTCCTCATCACGCAAGTTCTCCGGGCACTACTCACTTTCCATCTACCCACCCAAACTCTTCCCTTTTTCTCATCCCCCTGATTGAGCTCTCCCTCTATCGGGTCTGCCCACCGTATTCGGGACTTGGTTCTAAGGGTATGTTGGGCATGTAACGCCCCTGCGGTCTGGTTGCTACAGAGGGGTACTGCACCCACTCCACCGGTGTGGTACACCCGTTTGTGGTAAACAGGGTTGGTAAGTCCAGTCACCCACAAACACACCCGATCCCAGGGACAGCGGGTGATCCTAGGTAGTGGGATGGTTCAGGCAGCCCGTGGGACGGTGGGGGGAGAAAGGAGATGGGTGGGAAGTGAGCAGTAAGCGGTCAGGGAAAGGAAAGGGACAAAGGGAAAACACGACAGGAAGTAGTGGTCAGCTGGAAGAGGTCATCAGTGAGAGAAGAAAGCCAGGATAGACCCGGAGGACTTGAGTAGAGATGAGGCTCGTCCCGGGTCCTGAAGCCAGAGACTGTGAGGAGACAGAGGGAGCCCGAAGTGCGTGGGCAGTGAGAGATTCACTTGTGCGCCCGAGTCTGCAGTGAAATAGAGGGGCAGGGTGAGCAACAGGGACTCGGCCCTGAAGATGGCGAGGAGACTCCAAGCTCCAACCACTGAACCGGTGGTCACGAGATCTAGAGGAGCTGTGGCCAACTCACAGCACATCCACTGAGAAGGTAGCTGTACTAGGGCCAGGGGACACAGTCGCCCAACAAGGCTTGTGCCTGCTGGATTGGGGCTCTGTGCGCGGAGGCACGTTCCGGAAGGCAGTGCTGAAGATCAGAAGCCCGAGAGGGAAGGAACATGAAAGGGGTGTACTGGACAAGCCATCCTGGTTGCTAAGGAGTACCCGAACCTCAAATGTACTTGAATTGTGACCTGCGGTACGCGCAAAGAAGACTGAAGTAAACTGGGTTTGGAACACAGAATTGTGTGAGACTGTTTATTTCCCGCCTGAGGAGCGATAGACTGAAACACCGCGCAGGCAGCAGGAGCCTGCCTATGAGATGCCCTGAACCTTTCCTGTAGCCAGCTCAGCCCTGCTGGCTCTCCAGTGCCCTAGCAACCTCCTACTGCGGATGCCCTGGGGACCCGCTCCACCCGTGGGGAGCGACACCATCACTTCTGCCATTCCATCATCCCCAGAGGTCCCGACCTGCAGCGGCTACTAACTGCCGCATACCATGGGTGACGTCACAACAACCACCCCCAAATCCCCTTACTCCAAAAACCTCTTATTGACCGCCCATCCAGGTGGCCACGGACCAGGCCACACCACCGTGACGGCCCCCAGACGCTCGAGGACATCTGGAGAGGCCCGGCTCCGAGTACCCCACGGCCCCCACTGGGATGAGTCAGGTGCTTGATGGGTGTCTCAGACTTACCATCCCGTTTTCCTGAGAACAGGGATACTACACCCATGCAGTGGGTGCAGTACCCCTTCTGGCGACCAGACCGAAGGGCTCCACAGGACCCTCTCCTCCTTCTGGATCCCCCTGTGGGACTGTCTCATTTGCTCCTGGATCCTCCTGTCAGAACGTCTCGTTCTCCTGGATCCCCCCATGGGACTGTCTCCTCCTCCTGGATCCCCCAGTGGGACCATCTCGTCCTCCTCCTAGATCCTCCGGTTCTGTGGTTGGAGCGTTGAGTCTCCTCGCCACCTCAAGGCCGGTTCCTGGTTCCCAATCAGCCCTTCTGTCCGACTCCGGTCGAACCTGCATTCAGGCGCATAGGTGGCTCTCTCTCTGTCTCTGCCCGTACCCCTAGGGCTCCCTCTTCTTTGCTCCTCACATCGGACTGACTTGACCTCTTCCTGAATCCCCCCATGGGACTGTCTCCTCCTCCTAGATCCCCCAGTGGGACTATCTCGTTCTCCTAGATCCTCCGGTTCTGTGGTCGAAACGTCTCGTTCTCCTCCTGGATACTTCCGTGGGACTGTCTCCTCATCCTGGACGCCCCGTGGGACCGTTTCATCCTCCTAGATCCTCCCGTTGAAACGTCTCATCCTCCTCCTGGATCCTCCCATGGGACTGTCTCCTCCTCCTGGATCCCCCCGTGGGACCGTATCAGCCTTCTCCTAGATCCTCCCGTTGAAACGTCTCATCCTCCTCCTGGATCCTTCTGTGGGATTGCCTCGTTCTCCTCCTGGATGCTCCTTGAGAAATTATCATTCTCCTGCTGGATCACCTGTTGGACTGTCGTGCCCTTCTCCTGGATACATCCGTGGGACCCTCTCCTCCTCCTGGATCCCCCCGTGGGACCGTCTCGTCCTCCTCCTGGATCCCCCCGTCAGAACGTCTCATCCTTCTCCTGGATCTTTCCGTGGGACCGTCTCATTCTCCTCCTGGTTCTTCCTGTCGGAACATATCATTCTCTTCCTGGATCCTCCTGTTGGACCGTCATGTTCTCCTCCTGGATCCTTCCGTGGGACTGTCTCATCCTCCTCTTGGATCCTCCCTTTGGACCCTCTCCTCATGATGGATGTGTAGTGGCTGATAACAGAGAGGATGATGCTGCCCTTCGCGGCAGTTATGTCTATGGTGTTATTTAATAGGATCTATAATGAGGCCCCTCTCATATTTTCTGCCGATCACCAGGGATCCACCTAGGACGGAGCTCGGTAACTCGATGCTCTGGAAGGCGTCCAATCCTCGGCCTCTCTCCGCGGCTCCTCTACGGTAAAGACCAGTAATTACACTGGACGCTAAACTGCTGCTTGAAGCTTTTGTTTAGGGAAATTAATCTGGAGCCGGGAAACGTGAGAGCGGCTCCATTACACAGCACCTGAAGACGGCACATGAAACGCAGGATTAGAGCGTCTCCTGCGGCTCCGGCTGATAAGAGCCTCATCCTCATCCTCCTCTTCATGTGCACAACACTCCATCACTACAAAGACCTCAAGAGAGAAGACATCACCTGCCACAGCCTGCCCAGTATACAAGACTGACAGCCAGCCATGTCAGAGGAGTCAGCCCCCCTCCTGGTGAGACATCACTCAGCCCCTCCTGGTGATGACATCACTGCTATATCCCATTCTCTGTTCTCTTCTTTTGAGTGTTGGGTGTCGGTGGCCCCTCCTGGTGATGACATCACTCAGCCCTGCTCTGTGATGACATCACTGCTAAATCCGTTCTGTGGTTCTCTTCTTGTTGATGTTGGGTGTCGGTGGCCCCCTCCTGGTGATGACATCACTCAGCCCTGCCTCCTGGTGATGACATCACTGCTAAAATCCCAGTTCTGTGGTTCTCTTCTTGTTGCGTGTTGGGTGTCGGTGGCCCCCCTCCTGGTGATGACATCACTCAGCCCCGCCTCCTGATAATGACATCACTGCTATATCCAGTTCTTGTGGTTCTCCTCTTGTTGAGTGTTGGGTGTCGGTGGCCCCCCTCCTGGTGATGACATCACTTGCTAATGCTCAGTTCTCTGGTTCTCTTCTTTTTGAGTGTTGGGTGTCGGTGGCCCCCCTCCTGGTGATGACATCATCACCGCCTCTGGTGATGACTCACTGCTTATCCAGTTCTTGTGTTCTCTCTTGTTGAGTGTTGGGTGTCGGTGGCCCCCTCCTGGTGATGACATCACTCAGCCCCGCCTCCTGGTAATGACATCACTGCTATATCCCAGTTCTGTGGTTCTCTTCTTGTTGAGTGTTGGGTGTCGGTGGCCCCCTCCTGGTGATGACATCACTCAGCCCGCCTCCTGGTGATGACATCACTGCTATATCCCAGTTCTGTGGTTCTCCTCTTGTTGCGTGTTGGGTGTCGGTGGCCCCCTCCTGGTGATTGACATCACTCAGCCCCGCCTCCTGGTGATGACATCACTGCTATATCCAGTTCTTGTGTTCTCCTCTTGTTGAGTGTTGGGTGTTGGTGGCCCCCTCCTGGTGATGACATTCACTCAGCCCCGCCTCCTGGTGATGACATCACTGCTATATCCCAGTTCTCTGGTGTCTCTCTCTTGTTGAGTGTTGGGTGTCGGTGGCCCCCTCCTGGTGATGACATCACTCAGCCCCGCCTCCTGGTGATGACATCACTGCTATATCCCAGTTCTCTGTGTTCTCTTCTTGTTGAGTGTTGGGTGTCGGTGGCCCCCTCCTGGTGATGACATCACTCAGCCCCGCCTCCTGGTGATGACATCACTGCTATATCCCAGTTCTGTGGTTCTCCTCTTGTTGCGTGTTGGGTGTCGGTGGCCCCCCTCCTGGTGATGACATCACTCAGCCCGCCTCCTGGTGATGACATCACTGCTATATCCCAGTTCTTGTGTTTTCTTCTTGTTGAGTGTTGGGTGTCGGTGGCCCCCTCCTGGTGATGACATCACTCAGCCCGCCTCCTGGTATGACATCACTTGCTATATCCAGTTCTCTGGTGTCTCCTCTTGTTGAGTGTTGGGTTTCGCGTGGCCTCCTCCTTGTGTTGAGGACATCACTCAGCCCCCCTCCTGGTGATGACATCACTGCTAATCCCAGTTCTGTGGTTCTCTCTTGTTGAGTGTTGGGTGTCGGTGGCCCCCCTCCTGGTGATGACATCACTCAGCCCTGCCTCCTGGTGATGACATCACTGCTATATCCCAGTTCTGTGGTTCTCCTCTTGTTGCGTGTTGGGTGTCGGTGGCCCCCTCCTGGTGATGACATCACTCAGCCCCGCCTCCTGATAATGACATCACTGCTATATCCAGTTCTTGTGTTCTCCTCTTGTTGAGTGTTGGGTGTCGGTGGCCCCTCCTCTCCTGGCTGTGATGACATCACTGCTATACCAGTTCTCTGGTTCTCTTCTTTGAGTGTTGGGTGTCGATGGCCCCTCCTGGTGATGACATCACTCAGCCCGCTCCTTGGTGATGACATCACTGCTATATCCAGTTCTTGTGTTCTCCTCTTGTTGAGTGTTGGGTGTGGTGGCCCCCTCCTGGTGATGACATCACTCAGCCCCGCCTCCTGGTATGACATCACTGCTATATCCCAGTTCTTGTGTTCTCCTCTTGTTGAGTGTTGGGTGTCGGTGGCCCCCTCCTGGTGATGACATCACTCAGCCCCGCCTCCTGGTGATGACATCACTGCTATATCCCAGTTCTTGGTTCTCTCTTGTTGAGTGTTGGGTGTCGGTGGCCCCCTCCTGGTGATGACATCACTCAGCCCTGCCTCCTGGTGATGACATCACTGCTATATCCCAGTTCTGTGGTTCTCCTCTTGTTGAGTGTTGGGTGTCGGTGGCCCCCTCCTGTGACCCCTCTGGTGATGACATCACTCAGCCCGCCTCCTGGTGATGACATCACTGCTATATCCCAGTTCTTGTGTTCTCTCTTGTTGAGTGTTGGGTGTCGGTGGCCCCCTCCTGGTGATGACATCACTCAGCCCGCCTCCTGGTGATGACATCACTGCTATATCCCAGTTCTCTGGTTCTCTTCTTGTTGAGTGTTGGGTGTTGGTGCCCTCCTCCTGGTGATGACATCACTCAGCCCCGCCTCCTGGTGATGACATCACTGCTATATCCCAGTTCTGTGGTTCTCCTCTTGTTGAGTGTTGGGTGTCGGTGGCCCCCTCTGGTGATGAGCATCACTCAGCCCTGCCTCCTGGGTGCATGACATCACTGCTATATCCCAGTTCTGTGGTTCTCCTCTTGTTGCGTGTTGGGTGTCGGTGGCCCCCCTCCTGGTGATGACATCACTCAGCCCGCCTCCTGGTGATGACATCACTGCTATATCCAGTTCTTGTGTTCTCCTCTTGTTGAGTGTTGGGTGTCTGGTTTGGCCCCCCTCCTGGTGATGACATCACTCGCCCCCTCTTTACATACTGCTTCCAGTTCTCTGGTTCTCTTCTTGTTGAGTGTTGGGTGTCGGTGGCCCCCCTCCTGGTGATGACATCACTCAGCCCCGCCTCCTGGTGATGACATCACTGCTATATCCCAGTTCTCTGGTTCTCCTCTTGTTGAGTGTTGGGTGTTGGTGGCCCCCTCCTGGTGATGACATCACTCAGCCCCGCCTCCTGGTAATGACATCACTGCTATATCCCAGTTCTTGTGTTCTCCTCTTGTTGAGTGTTGGGTGTCGGTGGCCCCCCTCCTGGTGATGACATCACTCAGCCACGCCTCCTGGTGATGACATCACTGCTATATCCCAGTTCTGTGGTTCTCCTCTTGTTAAGTGTTGGGTGTCGGTGGCCCCCCTCCTGGTGATGACATCACTCAGCCCTGCCTCCTGGTGATGACATCACTGCTATATCCCAGTTCTGTGATTCTCCTCTTGTTAAGTGTTGGGTGTCGGTGGCCCCCCTCCTGGTGATGACATCACTCAGCCCCGCCTCCTGGTGATGACATCACTCAGCCCCGCCTCCTGGTGATGACATCACTGCTATATCCCAGTTCTTGTGTTCTCCTCTTGTTGAGTGTTGGGTGTCGGTGGCCCCCCTCCTGGTGATGACATCACTCAGCCCCGCCTCCTGATGATGACATCACTGCTATATCCCAGTTCTCTGGTTCTCCTCTTGTTGAGTGTTGGGTGTTGGTTGCCCCCCTCCTGGTGATGACATCACTCAGCCCCGCCTCCTGATGATGACATCACTGCTATATCCCAGTTCTTGTGTTCTCCTCTTGTTGAGTGTTGGGTGTCGGTGGCCCCGGTTGTCGGCTCGTCCCCCGCAGTGTGCAGGTTCCCCACTCCCGCCTGGAGGTGTGCCCGTACTGCTGTATAAGCCTTTAGGACACGGCGGTGTTGGTGGTGATACGGGCTGATAACTGCGGGGTATCGGCGGGTGTCAGGCTGTTTATTGCCGCTCTGTGAATTGAACTTTAAATGAAAAAGCCCTATCTCCATAAGTGCTAATAATTGGAGTCATCGGCGGCGGCAGCGGCGGTTGTGGAATTCATTAGCGCAGATTAACATATAAAGTGGCTGAGATATCTGGTAGCAAACGCCGAGGTTTCGGGGGCCCTAATTCAGCACGGAATGAGCAGCGCCTCCGATATTAGGAACTATGACATTTTTAATTTACACAAAGCTTCCCAAATAGGAGCGTCCCCCCAGATAATGGCGCCGGCCCCACTTGTATCACTGTTACTCCTGCCCGCTCGCTCCTACGCTTTTTTTTTTTTTTCTTAAGCTGAGCAAAGAAAGCTAATTATCCCGAGCACAAGGAGACGGCTAAAAATAATACGATTATAGAGAATCATTTGCCAATATAATTACAAGCAAATTGGGTACACACAATCGTCAGATACATGGATTGCCTGACCTGGGTGAGCACGTGAAATAAAGCCGCGTCTAGAGCCGCCGTAAATGCGTTTTTATCATCTCTAAGTGGTGTTTGCGCAGCCAGCTCAATTTGCATGTGTAATGTGGCTATACAAATTGACAACAAGTAAATTATGCAGGGAGATGGGCCGGGCGCGACCAGCGCGCTCCTCGTATTGAAAACCCAGCCAGACGTGAAGCTCCGGCAGCAGCCGCTCGCTCACAACCCTCACACTTATTGTCTCCTAAAATGTCATTACGGCTATTATTTGTGCAGCTAATTCAGGTATTAATAGATAATTCTCCCAACTCTAAAGGATGCTGCCACCCTACAGCTGAGTGTGCAGGGTGGAGTCATGTGCTGCACGCTCAGTGCATCTGAGGAGGGTCGAGTCATGTGCTGCACGCTCAGGACATCTGAGGAGGGTGGAGTCATTTGCTGCACGCTCAGTGCATCTGAGGAGGGTGGAGTCATGTGCTGCACGCTCAGTGCATCTGAGGAGGGTGGAGTCATGTGCTGCACGCTCAGTGCATCTGAGGAGGGTGGAGTCATGTGCTGCATACTCAGGGCATCTGAGGAGGGTGGAGTCATGTGCTGCATGCTCAGTGCATATGAGGAGGGTGGAGTCATGTGCTACATACTCAGTGCATCTGAGGAGGGTGGAGTCATGTGCTGCACGCTCAGTGCATCTGAGGAGGGTGGAGTCATGTGCTGCACGCTCAGTGCATCTGAGGAGGATGGAGTCATGTGCTGCACGCTCAGTGCATCTGAGGAGGGTGGAGTCATGTGCAGTACGCTCAGTGCATATGAGGAGGATGGAGTCATGTGCTGTACGCTCAGTGCATCTGAGGAGGGTGGAGTCATGTGCTGCACGCTCAGGACATCTGAGGAGGGTGGAGTCATGTGCTACATACTCAGTGCATATGAGGAGGGTGGAGTCATGTGCTACATACTCAGTGCATCTGAGGAGGGTGGAGTCATGTGCTGCACGCTCAGGACATCTGAGGAGGGTGGAGTCATGTGCTGCACGCTCAGTGCATCTGAGGAGGATGGAGTCGTGCTGCACGCTCAGTGCATCTGAGGAGGGTGGAGTCATGTGCAGTACGCTCAGTGCATATGAGGAGGATGGAGTCATGTGCTGTACGCTCAGTGCATCTGAGGAGGGTGGAGTCATGTGCTGCACGCTCAGTGCATCTGAGAAGGGTGGAGTCATGTGCTGCACGCTCAGTGCATCTGAGGAGGGTGGAGTCATGTGCTGCACGCTCAGGACATCTGAGGAGGGTGGAGTCATGTGCTGTATGCTCAGTGCATATGAGGAGGGTGGAGTCATGTGCTGCATGCTCAGGACATCTGAGGAGGGTAGAGTCATGTGCTGCACGCTCAGGACATCTGAGGAGGGTGGAGTCATGTGCTGCATGCTCAGTGCATCTGAGGAGGGTGGAGTCATGTGCTGCATACTCAGTGCATATGAGGAGGGTGGAGTCATGTGCTGCATGCTCAGGACATCTGAGGAGGGTGGAGTCATGTGCTGCACGCTCAGGACATCTGAGGAGGGTGGAGTCATGTGCTGCACGCTCAGTGCATCTGAGGAGGGTGGAGTCATGTGCTGCACGCTCAGGACATCTGAGGAGGGTGGAGTCGTGTGCTGCATGGTCAGGGTGTGTGATGAGGGTGGAGTCGTGTGCCGCACACTAAGGGCTATAACAAACTAGAATGATTTAATAAAAAAATATTTTGCACATAAAAGTCACAAAATGTAGTATTAAAAATAAAAATGTAAAGTAATAGGAGCATTGTACATGATATATTCAACACCACAAATATGCAGGACAATTAAATCCATGATTACCCCAATAATGTATAGTACTTTATCTGCAACTCCTTATTCAAGAGCCTTTTGATACCATTCTCCGTTTTTAAAAACACTAAAACTACTCAAAAAAGGCAGAATGAAACAACATGCGAAGTGAACAGACCCCACTTAGATGGAGCAAGCACAGGAGCACAGAACAATAGACCACACATCACCCCGCCTAGGCCTGGAGGAGGTGGCTCGCTATGCACTCAAGGCTTGTCCATTAGGGCGCCATTCACATTCTCCGTTTTTAATTTGAGTGCAAAGATGAACAGATTTTTGGCAGTTCCAGCTGTTGAACAGGCCACGTAACATTGACCATGAGAACAGCATGCACATTGCAAATCAATGCATGTTACTTTCAAGGACTGTCCCTGAGCCTTGTTATTGGACATTCCAAATACCAGTTGAACCGGACACTTGATGCATTTAACATGAAAAGGCAAATCAGATGGAATGAGCCGAATTGTTGGGATGAAGATATCCTCTCCTTTTGCACATCTGGTCACAATGGTTCAATTATATGTGGAAATGTGGAAAGTCTTGTTCCATTATACGGCTCCTTCAACAGTACAATAGGTGCTCCAGGTTTAAGAATGAGGTTATGCGGAGGAAATGATGTGGCCAGAGCAAGGGGTACTCGGACACCGGGACTGAAGGCGGCTTGGATAGGGAGATCACGGGTAGTCGGGATCCCGGTTCCGTGCCCTGGTGATCATTTAAGTAGATGATAGGGGAGGAGGGAGTATTAACAGGGGTACGTGACGCCACCTGTAGTTCCCGGTAATATGCTACTGGCGCTGCAAGCCGGCCGCTGAGGTGATGCTGGGTGCAGCTGTGAGTAGTCCAGCTCCCTACAGGTGGAGCTAATACCACAGGGCAGCAGTGAAGGATGGGGATGAGGGAAGTAGTTGTGATAGTTGGTGTTGCAGTTCTTACCCCTCTGCTGAGCTGCTGATGGTGCTGAGCCCTCCGGGCACCGGCAGGAAGAACAACGGAGACCAGTTCAAATTTAACTCCAATTTACTGAGTACTGGCAGATAGTAAAACGGAACACAGTACAGTTTGGGTTTCCAGGTGGATGTTGCCAGCTCAGGGTCCCCCTTATGGAGTCTCTAGGTGTTCTCTCTTGGTCTTTCAGGGTTAACTTCTCCCTTCCCAGTTTCTACCACCCTCACAGAGCTCTCCCGCCAGTCCCACGGTTTGTAGCTAGTAGGCAAGGTCTGTGCCCCATCGGTCCGGACCGGGGCCCAAATAAGCAAAGCCTCCCGCTGGCACTGCAATTTTGGCCTTTCCCCTCTAGTGTCCTGAAAAAGTTCTAGGTCCTGAGGGGCGGGGTACCTTGTGGCGCTGTCAGCAACCCGGTTTCTATGGGCCTGCAGCTCGTCGGTCTGCGGTCAGGGTTGAACTTCTGGCCGCCTCAACTTCCCGCGTTGCCGGTGATTCCCTCAACGTGACCAGCTGGCTCCAACCAGTCCTGGCCCGTTGCCTTCTGTCCTGGGCCCCCACTTAAAGATGGGGCTTCCTCCTGTCGGCTGTGCAGTCAAGCCTGTCCTTCCTGACTGCCTTCCCAGCACTCACTCATCTAAACTGTCACTCTTGCAATACATCTACCCTAGGCTCCACTCCTTTTTGGGACCTACTAAATTACCGGTCCCCTCTATTCTAAGTGGCCTAATCCTAGGTGTGTGTAAGGGAAGACTCCACAGGTTAAACCCTGAACTGACAACTTACTGGGAAAACACATTTATTGTTACAGTGTAATACTTCCCTGTGGCACCTAGCCATAGGGGCGCCACTCACCCCCTTGGTGAAACACACCCGTCCGCGGGTGTTAAACCAAACCTGGAATAAATGGATGCTTTATTAACAGGTAAACTGGGTAACTTTAAGCATGCAAAAACAATAAGATTATTTTTGGGGTCTTCCCTTGCAGGAGGTTCGCTTCTTGTAACGTTTCATTTAACATTGACTATAATCTAGTCCTTATTGGCCCAACAGGGATCGGGTTTCAAGTCTCTGATTTAAAGTTTAATCAGGTTTTTTTTTTTTTTGCATAAAAGTTCACATTTGCACAGTCCAGCAGGTAAAGTCTCTGTAGACTGTTAAAGTCACAATACACACAAACATTAACCATTGGTGCTATGGCGTAGGAGTTCTTGGTACTGGAGGGGTCTCTTATGGCTATAAGTACTGTAGGCCTCCTGGCCCTGGGGTCACCGGGTTGGCAAGGATTTTACTCTCCCTGCATAGCTCCTTACGCCCTTTCCACCCTCTTTACTATTGTGTACCAGATTTTACCTGCTCTATACCCGTTTCATATACTAACACACAATAAGACAATATACACTATAATAGGGCTGCAAAAGAAAAAGGCATTTAACTATTTACATTTTTGTCAGTGCAATATTGGGTCACTGGACTTTCCACTTTGCAACTTTACTGATCCGGATTGCGAACCACCCGCGGGGACCTGCATGGCGCTAATACGTTATCACATCCCCACAGGTCCCAGTCTGGGTGGCCCTGGGGAACTGCAGATAGAGCCACTCTCCTCTCTCCAGCCGCAGCAAACAACACTGGTACCGCAACCCTCCATTGCTCGCGGGGCCCGGCCTCCTCCATACCATCGACGGCTCCTTCCTCTTCCAGATTCTCCTCCTTTGCTGACTACTCCCCAGGGAATGAATATTCATATACTGATTTCACTGCACTGTCCTCCTTTGCAAAAACACATCATATCCAAAGTGACTATGAAAGCAGGTGTTACACACAGTGTACAGGAGGAGGGAAGGAATGCCAGCCTGGGAAGAAATTAATAATAAATGAACATTTACATACTGCGGACTACACTGCAGTGAAAGTAATGAACCGGACTAGTGCAGCCGCTGCCTGCTGGGTGTGACGATGCTTATAGCAAGAGAACTACAAAGGATACAGTAATGATTGTTACATATTCTGAAAGGTCTACCTGAGCCCTGTTCAAGGGTTCTATTAGTATCATACTGAAAAATGACCTGACAGAGGCCCTTTAAGTGTAGCTGTAATTACAGAAGATACCACTGCAAGTGCAATCTTTTGTTTCTCCTTGCACATTTGGATAACTTCCCGATTCCTTATTGCAAGCCAAGTGGGTGTAACGCATTTCCAGACATTGTCATGGTCTTCTCGAAGAATTAAGGTTTTGTAGAAAATGTTTTCAGTAAAGTTGACAAGTTCCTGAGGATTATTATTTTTAACGTGTAGGAGGATGTCCTATAATGAGTATAATGAGGGCAATCTGGGCTACCACCCGGGGGGCCCAGCCTCCAGATTGGCCTCATTATAATGTTGTGTGTAGCTACACATACTCACCTTGGTACTGTTCCCCCGGTGCAGATCTTCCGGCAGGGAGCTTTCCTAGAACTACACTGCTGGCAACTTAGAGCTTAAGGGAGCCTCCTGTCTCATGTGCGATGACATCACGAGAACGTGGCGACAAACGGATTCAAGCAGAGCGATGGGAGGACAAGAGTGAGGTGAGTATGTGTTTTTATTCTTCTTATATGTGTGTGCTGAAGCTGTATACAGGGGCTCAGGCTCCAATACAGGGGCTATGTGGGGCACAGGCTGCAAGTGTAGTAAAGGGGCTATGTGTGGGATCCTGGCATAATACAGGGGCAATGGGCAAAGGCTCTAATACAGGGGTTATGTGAGGCACAGACTCATGGTGTAATACAGGGGCTGTGTGAGTTCCTGGTGTGATACAGCGGCTATGTGATGGTTCTTGCTGTAATACAAAGACTATGTGTGGGCTCCTGCTGTGATACAGGGAGCTATGTGCGTCCTCCTGCTGTATACTGGGGGCTATGAGCGGCCTCCTGCAGTAGTACTGGGGACTGTGTGTGATCACCTGCTGTATACTTTGGGCTGTGTGTGGCTTCCTACTGTATACTGAGGTCTGTGTATGGCTTCCTACTGTATACTTAGGGCTGCATGTGGCCTCCTGATGTATACTGGTGGCTGTGTGCAGCTCATGCGGTATACTGGGGTCTGTGTGCAGCCTCCTGCTGTATACTCGGGGCTAAGTGTGGCATTCTGCTGTATACAGGTGACTATGTGTGGGCTCCTGGTGTAATACAGAGGCTATGTGTGGCCTCCTTCTCTATACTGGGGGCCATGTGCGGCCTCCTGATGTAATACAAAGGGTATGTGTTGCCTCCTGCTGTATACTGGGGGATGTGTGTGGCCTTGTGTCGTAATACTGGGGACTGTGTGTGGCCTCTTGCTGTATACTGGGGGCTGTGTGCTGCCACCTACTCTATAATGAGGGCTGTGTGCTGCCTCCTACTGTATACTGAGGGCTGTTTGTGGTCTTCTGCTGTATACTCAGGGCTAAGTGTGGCCTTCTGCTGTATACAGGTCACTATGTGTGGGCTCCTGATGTAATACAGAGGCTTTGTGTGGCCTCCTGCTCTATACTGGGGGCCATGTGTGGCCTCCTGATGTAATACAAAGACTATGTGTAGCCTCCTACTGTATACTGGGGGATGTGTATGGCCTTGTGCAGTAATAATGGGGACTGTGTGTGGCCTCCTGCTGTATACTGGGGGCTGTGTGCTGCCTCCTACTGTATAATGAGGGCTGTGTGGGGCCTCCTACTGTATACTGAGGGCTGTTTGTGGTCTCCTGCTGTATACTGGGAGTGTGTGTGGCCTCCTGCTGTATACTAGGGGCTATGTACGGCCTCTTGTTGTATACTAGGACCTGTGTGCAGCCTCATGCTGCATACTGGGGGATTTGTGCAGCCTCCTGCTATATACTGGGAGCTGTGTGCAGCCTCTTGCAGTATACTGGGGACTGTGTGTGGAGTCCTGCTTTACACTAGGGACTGTGTGCAGCCTCCTGCCGTAATACTAGGGATTGTGTGTGACTTTCTGCTGTATACTGGGGTCTGTGTGTGGCCTCCTGCTGTATACTGGGGTCTGTGTGCGGTCTACTGTATACTTAGGGCTGTGTGTGGCCTCCTGCTGTATTCTGGGTACTAGGGGCTGTGTGCGGCTCCTGCTGTACAATTAGGACTTTGTGCGGCCTCCTGCTGTATACTGCAGTCTATGTGCGGCCTCCTACTGTATACTAGGAACTGTGTGTGGCCTTCTGCTGTATACTGGGGGCTGTGTGCAGCCTCTTGTGGTATACTGGGGGCTGTGAGTGGCCTCCTGCTGTATACTGGGGTCTGTGTGCGGTCTCCTACTTTAAACTTAGGGCTGTGTGTAGCCTCCTGCTGTATACTGCAGTCTATGTGCGGCCTCCTACTGTATACTAGGAACTGTGTGTGGCCTTCTGCTGTATACTGGGGGCTGTGTGCAGCCTCTTGTGGTATACTGGAGGCTGTGTGTGACTTTCTGCTGTATACTGGGGTCTGTGTGTGACTTTCTGCTGTATACTGGGGTCTGTGTGTGGCCTCCTGCTGTATACTGGGGTCTGTGTGCGGTCTCCTACTTTAAACTTAGGGCTGTGTGTGGCCTCTTGCTGTATTCTGGGTACTAGGGGCTGTGTGTGGCTCCTGCTGTACACTTAGGACTTTGTGCGGTCTCCTGCTGTATACTGGAGACTGTGTGTGGCCTCCTGCTGTATGCTGCAGTCTATGTGCGTCCTCCTACTGTATACTGAGGGTTGTGTGTGGCCTCCTGCTATATACTGGGGGCTGTGTGCAGCCTCCTGCTATACACTGGAAATTAGGTGTGGCCTCCTGTTGTATACTGGGGGCTATATGTGGGCTCCTGGTGTAATACAGAAGCTATGTGTGGCCTCCTACTCTATACTGGGGGCCAAGTGCGGCCTCCTGATATAATACAAAGTCTATGTGTAGCCTCCTGCTCTATACAGGGGACCATATGTGGCCTCCAACTGTATACTGGGGTCTGTGTGTGGCCTCCTTCTGTATACTGGGGGCTGTGTGCAGCCTCCTGCTGTATACTGGGGGCTGTGTGCAGCCTCCTGCTGTATACTGGGGGCTGTGTGTGGCCGACGTCTGTATACTGGGGGCTGTGTGCAGCCTCCTGCTGTATACTGGGGGCTGTGTGTGGCCGACATCTGTATACTGGGGGCTGTGTGCAGCCTCCTGCTGTATACTGGGGGCTGTGTGCAGCCTCCTGCTGTATACTGGGGGCTGTGTGTGGCCGACGTCTGTATACTGGGGGCTGTGTGCAGCCTCCTGCTGTATACTGGGGGCTGTGTGTGGCCGACGTCTGTATACTGGGGGCTGTGTGCAGCCTCCTGCTGTATACTGGGGGCTGTGTGTGGCCGACGTCTGTATACTGGGGGCTGTGTGCAGCCTCCTGCTGTATACTGGGGTCTGTGTGCAGCCTCCTGCTGTATACTGGGGTCTGTGTGTGGCCTCCTTCTGTATACTGGGGGCTGTGTGCAGCCTCCTGCTGTATACTGGGGGCTGTGTGCAGCCTCCTGCTGTATACTGGGGGCTGTGTGTGGCCGACGTCTGTATACTGGGGGCTGTGTGCAGCCTCCTGCTGTATACTGGGGGCTGTGTGTGGCCGACATCTGTATACTGGGGGCTGTGTGCAGCCTCCTGCTGTATACTGGGGGCTGTGTGTGGCCGACGTCTGTATACTGGGGGCTGTGTGCAGCCTCCTGCTGTATACTGGGGGCTGTGTGTGGCCGACGTCTGTATACTGGGGGCTGTGTGCAGCCTCCTGCTGTATACTGGGGGCTGTGTGTGGCCGACGTCTGTATACTGGGGGCTGTGTGCAGCCTCCTGCTGTATACTGGGGGCTGTGTGCAGCCTCCTGCTGTATACTGGGGGCTGTGTGTGGCCGACGTTTGTATACTGAGGGCCATGAGTTGCCTCCTGCTGAATACCTGGGGACTGTGCAGCCTCCTGCTTTATACTGGATCTCCTGGATGTTCCATGTCCCTGGATCTCCTGGATGTTGCTGCTATGTCTCTGGATTTCCTGGATGTTGTTTCTAGGTCTCTGGATCTCCTGGATTTTCCTTCTCTGTCTCTGGATCTCCTGGATGTCACTGCTATGTCTCCAGATCTGCTGGAAGTTGCTACTATGTCTTTGGATCTCCAGTAAGTTGCTTCTATGTCTCTGGATCACCTGGATGTTGCTGCTATTGTCGAGCCCCAGGCCCTGGGGTACTCGGGTATCAGGCTCGGTGGGATGCTTGGGATGTCATGGGTGGCGGTGCCTGAGCCTGTGGCCTGGGTGACACTTCAATAAGGGGTGTATTTACAGGGGATAAGAGTCTGTCATGTGACGCCACCTGTAGTACCTGGTGATGGGTCACCAGCGCCGCCACAGTCCTCAGGAGATCGATGGTAATGTGGCTAAGTTGGCAAAGCTCCTACAGGTGGAGCGGGTCCTCCGGGGCAGAGTTCCTGAAAACAACAGGTTGATGAAGAAAACCGCACACAGGCAAAGTCACTTTCTCCCACTTTACTGTCAACCTTTATCAGCATCATACAGAGTTCACAGTCCAGCATCAGATGTTATAATAACAGGTAGCTCTACGGGTGGCTGCAGGTGGATCCCAGGTGATCTGGTGGATCCCGTGGTGTTACCTTAGTTGATGAACCCGTGTCCTTTCTTCCCCGCCTAGGATGGGCCTATACCCAATGGCTCGGTGTAGGTAGTACCGGGGGTCCTCTCCCTCGTGGTGAGGAAGCAGCAGACCGCTCATCTGGCAGGGGGCTGTGGAGATATACGGACCACAGCAGACGGTTGCCAACTGCAAAGCTGGACTGTGGCCGGATCCTCGGGTCCGGCGTTCCCGTGGTGGACTGGGGAATCCCCTGGAGTATGGTCGCTCCACGCTGGGGTTCCCCCTTTCTTTCTAGGGCCTCAACTCCGCTAGTCGGGCGCCCTCTTTCAGGATCTCCTCAAGATCCCTTCTCCTTTCCTCCGGATCAGCTTACAGCCGTCCGGGTAACCCTTCCGCCTCGTTCCACACTCTTTCCAACTTTCCTCCTTCTCCAACTGTTCCGACCTTCTCCCTCTGTCACTAGAGAGAGACTATTCTTTCTCCTAGCTGGCCATTCTGCTGAAGACCTCCTGTATCCCCCTAGAGGTGAATATATCCCCTCCCGGGTGACCTCCCACCGCTCAGCTAATGAGGGAGTGCTGGGAATGGGTCCCACCCACCAACCTAGGGTCCACCTGCAGCTGGGGCAATTACACCTCTTTTACGGGTGCAATACTGCACTGTGATGCCTGACTACATGGGGCGCCACACTATGTCTGTGGATCTTTGGATGTTGCTTCTATGTCTTTGGATCTCCTAGGTGTTACTGCAATGTATTAGGATCTCCTGCATGTTGCAGCTATTTCTCTGGATCTCCTGAATGTTGCTGCTATGTTCCTGGATCTCCTGGGTGTTCCTTTTATGTCTCGGGATCTCCTAGATGTTTCTGATATGTCTCTGTATCTCCGGGATGTTCCTTCTGTCTTTGGATCTTCTGGATGTTACTGCAATTTTTGCAATCACGCAGGCATGGGTACTCGGGAGCCAGGCACACAGTCTATCAGGGATATCATGGTGGCGTTGTCTGACCAGACAAGTGAAAGGGGATATTTACAGGGGATAAAACTGATAAAGTTTGTTGTGATTCCATCTGAGGAATCTGGTCATGGGTGACCAATGCTGCAGGTAGTGGGGAGAATAAGCCTTCTGTCAGGTAGAATCAGCAGTCCTTTGTCTCTCCAGTCCAGTAGGTTAGACCAGGCTGTCTTACTCCTGGGGGTTGGTCCTCTGCCCCAGGGGTCTCTCATTTAAAAGACACCCTCTTTCGATGTGACCAACCTTGTCATAGCATCGGCAGATGGGTCATCCCATGGGTGAGTTGAAGCGATCTGTCGACCTTCTCCTGGCGTAGGTTGGTGATCTCCTCCTCTGTTGTTGGAATGGCAGACTCAATGCTCGCTGGATCTTCTCTGTAGGTGAGAACGCCTGTAGGAACTGGCTGTTTTAAACAATGCAGCCCTACCCTTGGTCAGTCTCTGTACTTGCAAGCACAAATCTGCAGAGGAGTCGTCATCTTGTGTATTTGGTTCAACAGGTTTTTGAGCCAAGGACTCTGCCCCACCGGGGGTTCAGAATTGCCTGACGTTTAGCTGCCTTGGTATTGGCAAAAGTTGACTCTTGTAACGTACAGATTGCCCTGTCTTTAAAAAGAGTGAAGTCCATATCAGGGTTTTGCAAGGACATTATGCACAATTGGGTCTTACAAGAGTGAGAAAGCGGTCCCTCGATTGCTCTGTCAGCATTTTATCCTCTTTCACACTGTCTGGATCAATTTGTTTAATAGCTCGCAGCGCCTCCTGCAGGTTAAGGGAATAGTCTCTGACAGTGTCTTGCACCCTTTGGTGACAGCCAAAGAATCGCATCTTTATCTCAGACGCAGTACGGGTATCAAAAGTGTCTCGTAGTTTAGCAAAGATGTGCTTTACAGTCTAGTTATCAGCATCTGGCCAGGGTTTGACCTCCCTCTGGGTGGCACCGGTGAGTTGGCCGGTCAGTATTCTGATTTTCTATACTTCCGGTCAGAGGATAAATTAAACAGGCTGCGTAGTCTTTCTTTAAAGTCACTCAGGGAATGGGATTCTCCCGCATACTGTGACAACCAGGCCTGCACCCGGTATATAAGGCATGGTCAGCGGTAGTTTGAGGGCTGCAGGGGGCTCACTGGTGTTGGGCATTTCTCCCTAGTTAACCTTTGTAGGGGTGTGATCACCGCTCTGGATGCTACAGATTGTTGCTCTTTGCCCCTGAGGTGTAGTAGTAGGTGATGGTGGGGTTTGTAGTGAGAGGCGCA
This sequence comes from Allobates femoralis, assembly GCA_033576535.1. Lineage (NCBI taxonomy): Eukaryota > Metazoa > Chordata > Amphibia > Anura > Aromobatidae > Allobates > Allobates femoralis. The sequence continues at coordinate 11,092,819 of JARQOC010000006.1, read as the reverse complement.
GCAAACCGAGACAAGGATGTAGAGGAATGCAGTCTTTCCCTTTACTGAAGGATGGTACAAGTTGAATACAAGGTACTGCCACCAGGTTTGGGGGTCCAGTCTGTCCAGAAGCAGCTGGAGTCCACTCCGCTAAGTGGGGAGAATAAGCCTTCCTTCTATGCTTACCTGTTTGGGGATTCAGCAGCTTGTGAACCAATCTGTCCTCCCTGATTCTCTTCTCTGTAACAGATCCAGCCAGCAGGCATTGCGAGCACTTTGCAAACTGCCCAGATAGTCACAGCTCTGAGCTTTCTGTAATGTGGTGCTGCTAGTTCAAAGAGTGACCAGCATACCTATAGTCTCCAGATCTCAAAGATTCTGCTTCCAGGGTTTGCAATCCCTACATAGCCTAGGACTCTAGTGTCCTGCTTTCAGCAGCTCCAACCCCAGGCATGTTCTCTCTCCAACTCCTCGTGCTTTTCTTCTCTTCCTCACTCACTACTCTAACCCTGCCTTCCCCCCCAGAAGAGTGAGCCAACCTCAAAACTATGTGTTTGTGCTCTCCCTTCTAGTCACTGATCAGGCTTGTGTGTGGGCATGGGTTACCTAGTGTAGGGAGTGTGGCGCCCCACGTAGTCAGGTTTCACAGAGGGGTATTGCATCCGTAAAAGAGGTGTAATTTCCCCAGCTGCAAGACACCCTAGGTTGGTGGGTGGGACCCATTCCAGCACTCCCACATTAGGAGTGGGAGCTTACCCGGGAGGGAGATATATTCACCTCTAGGGGGAACAAAGGAGGGCAGTCTGTAGGAGATAGTCAGACAATGGACGTTTGAGAGAGCGGAGTAGTCGGAGGAGGAGGAGAAGGAATGTGCAACAAGGCAGAAGGGTTACCCGGACGATTTCACGCTGATCCGGAGGAAAGGAGAAGGGATCTTGAGGAGACCCTGAAAGAGGGCGCCCCAACGTGCGGAGTCTGGTCCCTAGAGAGACAGGGAGAACCCCAGCGTGGAGCGCCCATACTCCAGGGGATTCTCCAGTCCACCACGGGAACACCGGGCCCGAGGATCCGGTCAAGGTTTATCTTTGCAGTTGGCAACCGGCTATTGTGATCCGTATATCGCCACAGCCTCCTGCCAGACGGAGCGGTCTGCCTGCTTCCTCACCATGAGGGAGGGGACCCCCAATACTACCTACAAGGAGCTACTGGGTATAGACTCATCCTAGGTGGGGAAGAAAGGACACGGGTTCATCAACTCAGGTACACCACGGGATCCACCAGATCACCTGGGATCCACTTGCAGCCACCCGTAGAGCTACCTGTTATTATAACATCTGATGCTGAACTGTGAACTCTGTATGACGCTGCTGAAGGTTGACAGTAAAGTACCCGGGAGAAAGTGACTCTGCCTGTGTGTGGATTTCTCCATCGTCCTGCTTGTTTTCAGTAACTCTGCCCCGGAGGACCAGCTCCACCTGTAGGGAGCTTTGTCATCTCAGCCGCATTACCATCACCCTCCTGAGGACTGTGGCGGCGCTGGTGACCCATCACCAGGTACTACAGGTGGCGTCACATGACAAACTCTTATCCCCTGTATATAACCCCTTTTTGAAGTGTCACCCAGGCCATGGGCTCAGGCGCTGCCACCCGTGACATCCCAAGCATCCCACCGAGCCTGATACCCGAGTACCCCAGGGCCTGGGGCTCGACAGGAGCTCCAATTACCTCTGGACATGAAACGACCATTTGTTAGGGAGGTGATGCCACTGTTGGGACTGGACTGCAGGGCACCACACAGGGTCTTTGGATTTCTTGGATGTTGCAGTATTTTTCTGGATCACCCGGGTGTTTCTTCTATATCACTATCTCCTTGATGTTTCTGCAATGTCTCTTTATCCTCTGGATGTTCCTTCTATGTCTCTGGATCTCCTGCATGTTTCTTCAGTACATTCTATATACAGGATACATTGTCACATATAATCTGCACATCATTACATGAGAATTACGTTTTCCACAGAACTTTAAGGCGTCACCCACCGACCCTTGCAGACCTCAGCTATCACCGTCTATCACCCTGACAGGGATCCTTCCCCATCCTGCTGTAGGGATCCTCAACCTACTCCTAGGGAGTCTCACCCCACACTGCATCATACACTTTCAACGGGTCCTTTCACGACTACCCAGTCGGACCCAATGGCGGTTACGGCCGCCTGGCACCATCCATACACTTGGACACATCATGGCGGCTATGCCCACCTGGCACACATATACGCCTCCTATAGGGCTATTTACGTATCACCATATCACCAGGACCATATCACAACTCACTCAGTCAGTCCCAAAGTCAGCAGTGACCGCCTGGCCCTTGAGCCGTACTCAGTCTCTCACACCGCACATATGACCGCCTGGCCCTTGAGCCGTCCTCGGTCCTGGACACTTGCTGGCATGCACACATCAGATGCCAACGGCATGGAGCTGGCAGGCTCCCTTCACTTCCCCAACGGGGACGGATCACTTCCAGCACGTCCTCACATGGCAGTGGTCTGGACTGCTCTGATTCCCATCGTCCTCTCTCACACTCAGACCCCTGGCAGGTTCTTATCATAGCTGCCACACCCAACTGACACACCCACTCCTGGGTTGTTAGCAATCAGCACACATTGCTCTTAGCCGCTCATTAGGCTCATCTACGCCTTCTAGGTGTCAACCCACTGTGTACTGGACAGGTTTACAGCACTCCCAGCTAATGTGTACAGAGGCCTGTGCTGATAACCCGTGTGATGCACCCAGCCATGGGCACATGCCGGTCACATCACCACACTCCGGATCTCCTGGATGTTCCTTCTATGTCTCTGTAAAGGCCCAGTTACATGGTACGAGATCGTGAATGATATCATTCAAATGACATCGTTAGGACATGTGACACCGAGATATGACTATGGCGGCCGTCACACTCATCAATATCGTGAGCGATATTGTTAGAGATCACGTGCACGCGCGATCGCTAACAATATCGCTCACATCGCTGGTGAGATGTCACACAGACAGACTCACCAGCGATGTGGAGCAGCGATCTCGCTGGTAACTATGGTACACATCGGGTTACTAGGTGCCGCGCGGCGCTTAGTAACCCGACGTTTACCATAGATACCATCTCCCAGCATAGGCTCTGCCGCTGGGAGATCGTTCATCGTGGCATCGTGGTGTCACACACCACGATGAGGCAGATTGATCAAGCGTTATCGCTTGATATGAGCTCCGGCTCACAAATCTGCGATGTAACGATCAAACGATTTTACATTGTAAAATCTCTTCATTGCACGCAGCGATGCACAAACGATATCACTTAGCGATCAATAAGCAGATCACTTAAACGATATCGTTCGCAATATTGAACCGTGTGACGGCCGCCTATGATAAATCGTTGGATCATTGATCGCAGATTTTAGAACATGTTCTCAAATCAAACAATCCTCGATCACCCAACCTGCTGCATCGTTGTGTGTGACACTGCGATAACGATGCCGTTAACGACTTCTCCTATTCACAACAGTGAACAAGTATCGATCGCTGGTTTGTGTGAATGATCGCTGATCGCTACATTGTTGGTGTGTCGTCCACGATATCTACACGTGTAACATCTCACCAACGATGTAAAAAAATGTCACCAAAAAGATATCACTATTGATCTCGGGGGTGCATGGTTGTTAGGACATCGTTTTGACATGGTTGGTGAGATGTCATAGTTATATTGTGGCGCCCCTGCGTCCAGGAGGCCACAAAGGGAACTGCAGCCAGGCAGGTAGGACACTTGTTGCACCTCAACACCCTCACAGCCCACACAACCCACGTGTCAGAGAAGTTTACATCCAGCCCTGAGATTAGAACTATATGAGATCGGAGGGGTGGTGGATTCAGAGGCGTGGGTTGGGCACACCAGAGGTCAGGTGACTGACAGTATATAGTGAGGGGGAGGAGTGAAGGAAGGCAGTAGGCCGAGGTAGGCTGAGATGTAAAGACTGAAGGACAATCACACTTCTGTGAGTGCAAGGCTAGGAGCGCAGAATCCGTACTGAGCCAGTGTGAGCCAGAGGGGAGAGAAAGCCCGTCTGACGCTGATGCCACCAGGAGTGTGACCGGACAGAGAGGGACGGTGGAACCCGTGCCCTAGACAGCAGCTAAAGCCACTGACTGCAGGCAGAGAAGTCCCTCCTATGATACTAGAAGGAACAGAGTGAAGGAGCCTGGTAGAGCCTCGTGCTGAGGACTGCTGGAAGCTGGGCTGAGTAGAGTGTCGGCTCTAGAGGGGACCGTAGTTCACCCGGCATCCCCAGACAACACGACGGGGGACCACAGCTACACACTAGGATCCCCAACCCTAAAGGACAGGCAGCTCAGTGACGCACTAGGACTCACAGAAGCCCGAGTCACCGCCATACTGTCCAGCGCACCACACACCACCTGTATAGACGGAGACCGTAAACAGCCCTGAAAGGGACATTAAAGACTGTGTGAGGGGTCACAGAGAGAGAGAGGCCTGGCTGCAGGGAGCAAAGGGAACCGGAGAGGGAGAATGCCCCCGTGTGTTAAGAATTGTGCTTAAACTTGTAAAGAACTGCAAATGACTCGTAAACTGCCTGGAAAGAACAAAGAGTAAAGCTTTGGAAAACCCTGAATTGCCTCTCTTGTCTGCCTCTATCTGCACCCCGTTCTCCCTCATACAGATCCAGCCTGTCAGCACCAGCCAGGAGGAGAGATCCCTGCAGCATCTGTGAAGTAAGTGTGCTACAACCTCACCATAGACTTAACTCTTACTGCCCCGGGGGATACAGTTCTTCCCATTGGAACTACACCATCTCCGCTGCCATTCCATCACCCCCTGAGGTTCTGCAGCAGCGGCGGCCCCCATCACCGGCCGCACCAAGTGGGTGGCGTCACACGTGACATTTCCCCAGCAGCAGACCGGTCCGGTACTGAGTACCCCCGTCCCAGTGGGCTCCACAATATCATGGACGATGCACCAATGATCCAGCGAGCAGCTATCACTCGCACAACCCAGCGATACTTGTTCATTGATGTGAATAGGAGAAGTCGTGAAGGACATCGTTATCTTGGTGTCACACACAACGATGCAGCAGGTCGGCTGATCCACGATCGTCTGATTAGAGAACATGTTCTCAAATACGCGATCAAAGATCCAACGATTTATCGTCCTCGATTCTCGGTGTCACACGTAACGACGTCCTAATGATGTCGTTTCAACAACTCCAAACCCGTGACGTTTCAGCGATATCGTTCATGATCTCGTACCGTGTAACTTGGTCTTTGGATCTGTTGGATGTTGTTTCTATGTCTTCAGAACTCCCGAATGTTGCTTCTATGTCTTTGGATCTCGGGGGCGCGCAGTCGTTAGGACATCTTTTTGAGAGCGTTGGTGAGATGTCACACGTCTAGATATCATGGATGAGCAATGTGGGAGCGCACTGCCTGGTATGAAAAAGTACGTGTGTGCAGCAACACAGAAGCTCCTGACAAAGCCATGGAAGTGGCGACACGTGCTGGGCTTGTCCCTGCTGCCCACACTCCAGACCCCCCACCTATGGGTAGTGTATCTTCAGAGCCTGCGTGCTTTCTGATTTCTCTCCCATGTGATTACCAGCACTATATGGTCTACAGTATATAGTGCTGTACTAGACCCCAACAGTGGCACTCGTATTCTCATTGATTACTACTAACATGATTGTTATATGATTTTGCACCCAATAGTGCCCTGCTGTGGGAATCTCTAATTATTATGGGGTTTCGCCCAGTGCTTTTTAATGGCCTGCTCTTTCAAGGGGGCTCTGATACCCGGGGTGTACAACACTACAAATACTTGAGAGCTCTGGCTGCATATGGTTTATCTGGTTTTATCTTGTTAACCCATGTGGCTAGTAGTGAATCACTATATATGTCTCACTATACAGGCTTCATTGTCGTTAAGATATCACTAACGATCTCGGGGACACGCGGGTCGTTAGGACATAGTTGGTGAGATGTCATATGTGTAGATACTGTTGGCGACGCACCAATGATCCAGCGAGCAGCGATCATTCACACACCCCAGCGAATGATACTTGGTCACTGATGTGAATGGATGAAGTCATGAACGACATCATTATCGCGGTGTCACACACAACGATGCAGCAGGTTGGCTGATCGAAGATCGTCTGATTACAGAACATGTTCTCAAACCTGCAATCAACGATCCAACGATTTATCGTAGTCGTATCTCAGTGTCACACGTAACGACGTCCTAACGATGTCGTTTGAACAACTCCAAACCCGTGACGTTTGAGCGATATCGTTCACGATCTCGTACCGTGTAACGGGGCCTTTACTGTTTCTCCAGATCTCCTGGATGTTGCTGCTATGTCTTGAGATCTCCCGGATGTTGCTGCTATGTCTTGAGATCTCCAGGATGTTGTTGCTATGTCTTCAGATCTCCTGGATGTTGCTGCTATGTCTTCAGATCTCCTGGATGTTGCGTCTATGTCTTCGGATCTCCTGGATGTTGCTGCTGTGTCTTCAGATCTCCCAGATGTTGCTGTTTGTCTTCAGATCTCCGGATGTTGCTGCTATGTCTTCAGATCTCCCGGATGTTGCTGCTATGTCTTCAGATCTCCCGGGATGTTTGTGCTATGTCTTCGGATCTCCTGGATGTTGCTGCTATGTCTCCAGATCTCCGGATGTTGCTGCTATGTCTTCAGATCTCCTGGATGTTGCTGCTATGTCTTCAGATCTCCCGGATGTTGCTGCTATGTCTTCAGATCTCCCGGATGTTGCTGCTATGTCTTCAGATCTCCCGGATGTTGCTGCTATGTCTTCAGATCTCCCAGATGTTGCTGTTATGTCTTCAGATCTCCCGGATGTTGCTGCTATGTCTTCAGATCTCCTGGATGTTGCTGCTATGTCTTCAGATCTCCTGGAAGTTGCTGCTATGTCTTCGGATCTCCTGGATGTTGTTGCTATGTCTTCAGATCTCCTGGATGTTGCTGCTATGTCTTCAGATCTCCTGGATGTTGCTGCTATGTCTTCAGATCTCCCGGATGTTGCTGCTATGTCTTCAGATCTCCCGGATGTTGCTGCTATGTCTTCGGATCTCCCGGATGTTGCTGCTATGTCTTCAGATCTCCCGGATGTTGCTGCTATGTCTTCGGATCTCCTGGATGTTGCTTCTATGTCTTCGGATCTCCCGGATGTTGTTGCTATGTCTTCAGATCTCCCGGATGTTGCTGCTATGTCTTCGGATCTCCTGGATGTTGCTTCTATGTCTTCGGATCTCCTGGATGTTGTTGCTATGTCTTCAGATCTCCCTGATATTGCTGTTCCGCCTCTGCGGTCCGGTTGCCACTAGAAGTTGCAGCAATCGGGATCGGTAACTCCAGACTTCAAGCCTAGTTATGGGATGGCGGGAAGAGACATGTGGAGGGTGGGGGAGTTAGCTCAGGAAACGGTCAGGAAAGAGGGAACAAAGCCAGAAGACACCACAGGAAGTAACTCAGTCAGCCAGTGAGGAGTGCAGCCAAGGAGTAGTTAGCCCTGGAGTCGGGAGGAGAGGAGTAGGTCCATCCATCAGTCAGAGAAACATGAGAAGTAAGGGGACGGAGGAGACCACGAGACTGAGAAGACACGGACCCGGCGGCCTGTACCATCATGAGGCTTGTTCAGGGTCCTGGGCTACAGACCGTAGAGAGATAGAAGGAGTCATAAGGGCGTGGGTAGTGAGCAATCCATCCGTGCACCCTAATTAGCTGGGAAGCTGAAGGACGGGGCAGGAACCAGGGTACTGACCCTGAAGTGGAAGGACGCTCCACGCTCTAACCATGAAACCGGTCGGTTGCGTCTTTATGTCCCATGACCCAACCCCCCCAGCGCAGCGAAGAGAAGGCCGCCGTACTAGGGCCAGGGGACCAGTCAGGTCGGCCAACGAAGGGCCGTGACCGCTGGATCGGACCTTTACATGCGGAAGTATGAGGAAGAGAGGCCCGTGGAGAGGAACACAAAAGGGGGTGAACTAGACGCGCCATCCCGACTGCTGAAAGACTACCGGAGCCGCCACTGCATTGGCTTGTAATTTGTAACACCTGACGAGAAAGCGAAGTAACCCGGGCTGAAGCTCAGCGCTGTGTGACACTGTTTATTCTGCGCCTGAGGAGAAGTAGACTGGAACGCCGAGACGGCAGCAGGAGCCGGCCCGAGAGTGTCCCTGATCCCTGCCAGCAGACCGCTCAGCCCCGCTGTCCTTCCATTCCCCAGATCACTTTCATAGACTATTCAGTTGCCCTGGGGTTCCGCTCTTCCTGTGGAGAGCCAAACCATCGTAGCTGCTACTCCCAGCATCCCCAGAGGTCCCGACTGCAGCAGTGGTGACTCACCCAGGCCAGGGACTCAGATCTCAGGAGCGGTCTGGAGGTCACGGGTGGCAGTGCCTGAGGCTGTGGGCCCTGGTGGTCAATGCAAAAGGGAAAAATAAAAGAATAAAGTTTGTTCGTGACGCCACCTGTAGGTCCCGGTGATGGAACCTCCGGGGTGATGAGCGGCAGCAAGATGGAGTGGCTTCCTACAGGAGGAGCGGTGCCCCTGAGTATTTGAAGTAGTAATGGATGGTGAAGTACGGCAGCACAGTCACAGTGGAGCAAGGCAGGTAAATTACAGTTTAAGGAAAAAATCACTGACACGCTGCTCACTCTGAACGGGTATTTACTCCGGTATTCTGCAGGGTTACTGGGTAATGCAGTTCTGTTTGCAGAGTAGTGGACCGGGTGGTTCTGGCAATGAGCAGTGTCCCTCTGAAGCTCCTCTGGTGTCCTTCTCTATCACATTCACTGTCCCTTGCTCTGCTGCCCTGCACAGATCCCGCTTGTTAGACCAGGCCCGTCGAGATAAATGGGATCCCCTTATCTCTCCAAGGAGACCCCAACTCAGTCTAGCGCTTCTGGTGAGGACCGTGCTGGTTGTAGGGCGGTTGGGTCGTGCTCCTATAAAGTCATCGACCACTCCGGGTTTGTGGTTCAGGGGTGTAGCCGGCTGGACCCCTTCGGAGCCGGTACTCCGGGTTTGGACTGGGCTAGAGCATTCGGTTACCTGTTCTATTCTTGGCCCCTTTCTCTTCTGGGTCACCAGGTTGAGGTGCCCTCCCCGTTAGCTTCTCTCTGCTGTTCTGTAGCTTCTCCAGCTCTGCTTCATCTGCAGCACTGATCTTTTGCAGTTCCCGTCTGACTGAACTCTGCTGAACTTGAACTCTTCTGTCCTCTTAATCTGCACTCGACTTGACTGACTCCTCGCTGCTTTCCCCACTGCTTCTATCACCTATCTTCTCCTCCCACCAGGACCGGTTTACCCTAGTAACGGGCGTCTAATTGGTCCTCTGACACTAAGTGTTGCATGTGGTGCTGGAGCTTCAGGCTTATTCTACTCATTACTAAAACAAAGAATACGGCACCTTCAGTCAGGGGTGCAGTACCCTTTTGTGACGCACTCTAATGGTACCTTTACACGCCGCGACGGCAGGCTGGATACAGCCCGCTACAGGCTACAAATGTAGCTTGTAGCGTCAATGTAGCCCGTCGTAGCGGCGTCTGAAGACGCGACGCTACAGCCGGCGACAGATACATCTGTTTATGGGCTCTGCTCGAAAACTGATGGCTACATCGCCGATGGTAGCGACCAGTATCGGCGTGTAAAGAGGCAACGGAAGGGAACTCTGGACACCCTGCGATGTAGCTGCAATGTAGCTAAGGCGTGACCTCGGCTCCGTGTTACCACGCCCCATGTGCGATCATTGGTGGAAGCTGCTGCATGACGATTGGTAGTCGCTGCATAGGGAGGCATATTTAAAGGAGCTGACGAGTCACACTACACAATCGCTCGAGCGTGCTGTATTACTCAGCCTCCTGCGTTGCCTGGCCAATCAGGATGTTATTGCTTCGTCCTATCAGCGTACGGACGGCTCGTAATCCACAATTGTGGCACGCCTATGTGCTGTCCCTGCTGCACCAGGTACGCCTATAGTAGCTGGTTGTAGCGGTGTGTAAATGAGCTACAGCTGGCTACTTGAGACACCCGGCGATGTAGCTAGCTATAGATGTAGCGTGGCGTAGCGCACCTTGTCGCGGCGTGTGAAGGAGATGCGTTCACCGTTTGTAGCCGTTTGAGCGTGCTCGTGCACGTGAAGTAGCGGGATGTATCCAGCCTGCCGTCGCGGCGTGTAAAGGTACCATTAGTGGGGCACCACAGTGGCTATACCGGCCGCATTCCACGGGTGGCGTCACAACACAAACTCTTTTTATTTTGCTTTTATTTTACTATTTATCCCTTTTTCAAAGTTCCCCTTTTTACTGATCGCCCGACGAGGGGATCACGGACTGAGTCTCGCCACCGTGACATCCCACAGCCCCAATGACATCGAGAGAGCCTGGCTCTGAGTACCCCACGGTCCCCACCAGGCGAGTCATTGCTTCTACGTCTTCAGATCGTCTGGATGTTGCTTCTATGTCTAAAGGCCCCGTCACACGGGGCGACATCGCCACCCATTACATCGGCGACGTATGGGCATGGCCTATCGGCGGTGACATTGCCCCTACATCGCCTCGTGTAAAGGGACGATGTCGGTGCCGCCGGGAGGTCGCCTGGTTTCAGAGCAGTGCTCTGAAACCAGGCGACCGATCTGGGTGATGTGCACAAATCGCCCCATGTAACTGGCTGCCGGCGACCTGTCAGGCGATGGGAGCCATAGGCTCCCATTGTCCTGCATCGCCGCTGGGGTTTTCAGACCTCGCTGGTGCGGGGCTGGAGATCTCGCCCCATGTAAATGGGGGACGGCGATGCTGGCGGGGCGCCAATAATGTGCGCACACCCGCCAGTCGCCGCTGACATCCTCAGCCCCGTCGCCATGTGTGACGGGGGCTTAAGGATTTCCCGGATGTTCCTTTTTTATTTTCGGATCTCCTGGATGTTGCTTTTGTGTCTTTGGATCTGTTGGATGTTGCTTCCATGTCTTCGGATCTCCCAGATGTTGCTCAAGGTTCCGTTACACGGTACGATATCGTGATTGATATCGCTGAAACGTCACGGGTTTGAGGTTGTTGAAACGACATCGTTAGGACGTCTTTTCATGTGACACCGAGAATCAAGGAAGATAAATCGTTGGATCATTGATTGCAGATTTGAGAACATGTTATTCAATCAGACGATCCTGGATCTGCCGACCTGCTGCATCGTTGTGTGTGACACCGAGATAACGATGTCGTTAACGACTTCTCCTATTCACAAAAGTGAACAAGTATCGATCACTGGGTTGTGCGAACAATAGCTGCTCGCCACATCGCTGGTGCGTCGCCAACAATATCTACACGTGTGACATCTCACTAACCATGTCCTAACGACTGCGCGTCCCCGAGATTATTAGTGATATCTTAACGACATTGAAGCCTGTAACGGTACCTTTACTTCAATGTCTTTGGATCTCCCGGATGTTGCTACTGTGTCGTTGGATCTGTTGGATGTTGCCGCTGTGTCATCGGATCTGTTGGATGTTGCTGCTGTGTCGTTGGATCTGTTGGATATTGCTGCTGTGTCATCGGATCTGTTGGATGTTGCCGCTGTGTCATCGGATCTGTTGGATGTTGCTGCTATGTCATCGGATCTGTTGGATGTTGCTGCTGTGTCGTCGGATCTGTTGGATGTTGCTCCTGTGTCGTTGGATCTGTTGGATGTTGCCGCTGTGTCATCGGATCTGTTGGATGTTGCTGCTGTGTCGTTGGATCTGTTGGATATTGCTGCTGTGTCATCGGATCTGTTGGATGTTGCGCTGTGTCATCGGATCTGTTGGATGTTGCTGCTGTGTCATCGGATCTGTTGGATGTTGGTGTTGTGTCATTGGATCTGTTGAATGTTGCTCTTGTCTTTGGATCTGTTGGATGTTGCTCTTGTCTCTGGATCTCCCGGATGTTGCTGCTGTGTCATTCGGATCTGTTGGATGTTGTCTGTGCATACGTGATGTTGCCTGTCATCGGATCTGTTGGATGTTGCTGCTGTATCATCAGATCTGTTGGATGTTGACGCTGGGTTGTGTCATCTGATCTGTTGGATGTTGCTCCTGTGTCTCGGATCTGTTGATGTTGTCTTGTTCTGGATCTTGGATGTTGCTGCTGTGTCATCGGATCTGTTGGATGTTGTGCTGTGTATCTATGGATCTGTTGGATTTGTGTTATGTGTGTCATCGATCTGTTGGATGTTGCTGCTGTGTCATTGGATCTGTTGGATGTTGCTGCTGTGTTCATCGGATCTGTTGGGTGTTGCTGCTGTGTCATGGATCTGTTGATGTTGCTGCTGTGTCTTGGATCTGTTGGATGTTGCTGCTTGTCTCGGATCTGTTGGATGTTGCTGCTGTGTCATTCGGATCTGTTGGATGTTGCTGCTGTGTCATCGGATCTGTTGATGTTGCTGCTGTGTCATCGATCTGTTGGATTTGCTCTTGTCTCGATCTTTGGATGTTGCTGTGTCTTCGGATCTGTTGGATGTTGCTGCTTGCTGTGTCATCGAATTCTGTTGGATGTTGTGCTGCTGTCTGGTGTCATCGGAATCTGTTGGATGTTGTGCTGTGTCATCGGATCTGTTGGATGTTGGTGTCTTGTCTCTGATCTGTTGGATGTTTTCGCTGTGTCATCAGATCTGTTGGATGTTGCTCTTGTCTTTGGATCTCGCTTGGATGTTGCTCTGTCTGTGTCATCGGATCTGTTGGATGTTGGTGCTGTGTCATTGGATCTGTTGGATGTTGGTGCTGTGTTCATCTGATCTTTGGATCCGATGTGCCGCTGTGTCATCGGATGTGTTGGATGTTGGCTGTGTCATCGGATCTGTTGATGTTGCTGCTGCGCCTTTGGATCTGTTGGATGTTGGTGTTTTGTCTTTGGATCTGTTGGATGTTGCTGCTGTGTCGTCGGATCTGTTGAATGTTGCTGCGTGTTGTCGATCTGTTCAGGATGTGGATGTTGCTGTTCGGATCTGTTGCATGTTGTGTGTGTCTTGGATTTGGATGTTGCTCTGTGTCTTCGGATCTGTTGGATGTTGCTGCTGTTGTCATTCGGATCTGTTGGATGTTGCTGCTGTGTCATCGGATCTGTTGGATGTTGCTGCTGTGTCATCGATCTGTTGGATGTTGCTGCTGTGTCATTCGATCTGTTGGATGTTGCTGCTGTGTCATCAGATCTGTTGGATGTTGCTGCTGTGTCATCGGATCTGTTGGATGTTGCTGCTGTGTCATCGGATCTGTTGGATGTTGCTGCTGTGTCATCAGATCTGTTGGATGTTGCTGCTGTGTCATCGATCTGTTGGATGTTCCTGCTGTGTTGTCGGATCTGTTGGATGTTGGTGTTGTGTCTTTGGATCTCCCGGATGTTGCTGCTGTTTGTCGAATCTGTTGATTGTTGCTTCTTGTCTTTGGATCTCCCGGATGTTGCTGCTGTCATTGGATCTGTTGGATGTTGCTGCTGTGTCTTCGGATCTGTTGGATGTTTGCTGCTGTGTCTTCGGATCTGTTGGATGTTGCTGCTGTGTCTTCGGATCTGTTGGATGTTACTGCTGTGTCGTCAGATCTGTTGGATAGTTGGTGTTGTGTCATCGGATCTGTTGGATGTTGCTGCTGTGTCTTAGGATCTGTTGGATGTTGCTGCTTGTGTCTTCGGATCTGTTGGATGTTGCTGCTGTGTCATCGGATCTGTTGGATGTTGCTGCTGTGTCTTCGGATCTGTTGGATGTTGCTGCTGTGTCATTGGATCTGTTGGATGTTGTGCTGTGTCATCTGATCTGTTGGATGTTGCTGCTGTGTCATCGGATCTGTTGGATGTTGCTGCTGTGTTATCGGATCTGTTGGATGTTGGTGTTGTGTCATTGGATCTGTTGAATGTTGCTTCTTGTCTCTTGGATCTGTTGGATGTTGCTTCTTGTCTCTGGATCTCCCGGATGTTGCTGCTGGTCTTCGGATCTGTTGGATGTTGGTGCTGTGTCATCGGATCTGTTGGATGTTGCTGCTGTGTCATCGGATCTGTTGGATGTTGCTGCTGTGTCATCAGATCTGTTGGATGTTGCTGCTGTGTTATCGATCTGTTGGATGTTGGTGTTGTGTCATCTGATCTGTTGGATGTTGCTCCTGTGTCATCGGATCTGTTGGATGTTGTGCTGTGTCATCGGATCTGTTGGATGTTGCTGCTGTGTCATCGGATCTGTTGGATGTTGGTGCTGTGTCATCTGATCTGTTGGATGTTGGGTGTTGTGTCATCTGATCTGTTGGATGTTGCGCTGTGTCATCGGATCTGTTGGATGTTGCTGCTGTGTTATCGGATCTGTTGGATGTTGGTGTTGTGTCATTGGATCTGTTGAAAGTTGCTTCTTGTCTTTGGATCTGTTGGATGTTGCTTCTTGTCTCTGGATCTCCCGGATGTTGCTGCTGTGTCTTCGGATCTGTTGGATGTTGGTGCTGTGTCATCGATCTGTTGGATGTTGCTGCTGTGTCATCGGATCTGTTGGATGATTGTGCTGTGTACGATCTTGGATTGCTGCTGTTCATCAGATCTGTTGGATGTTGCTTTTTGTCTTTGGATCTGTTGGATGTTGCTCTTGTCTCTGGATCTCCCGTGATGTTGCTGCTGTGTCATCGGATCTGTTGGATGTTGCTCTTGTCTCTTGATCTCCCGGATGTTGCTGCTGTGTCATCGAATCTGTTGGATGTTGGTGTTGTGTCAGCGGATCTGTTGGATGTTGCTGCTGTGTCATCGGATCTCCTGGATGTTGGTGTTGTGTCATCGGATCTGTTGGATGTTGCTCTTGTCTCTTGATCTCCCGGATGTTGCTGCTGTGTCATCGGATCTGTTGCATGTTGCTGCTGTGTCATCGGATCTGTTGGATGTTGGTGTTGTGTCATCGGATCTGTTGAATGTTGGTGTTGTGTCGTCGGATCTGTTGGATGTTGCCGCTGTGTCATCGGATGTGTTGGATGTTGGTGCTGTGTCATCGGATCTGTTGCATGTTGCTGCTTGCGCCTTTGGATCTGTTTGGATGTTGGTGTTGTGTTGTCTTGGATCTGTTGGATGTTGCTGCTGTGTCATCGGATCTGTTGAATGTTGCTGCTGTGTCATCGGATCTGTTGGATGTTTGCTGTGTCATTGGATCTGTTGGATGTTGCTGTTGTGTCATCGGATCTGTTGCATGTTGCTGCTGTGTCTTTGGATCTGTTGGATGTTGCTGTGTCTTCGGATCTGTTGGATGTTGCTGCTGTGTCTTCGGATCTGTTGGATGTTGCTGCTGTGTCATCGGATCTGTTGGATGTTGCTGCTGTGTCATCAGATCTGTTGGATGTTGCTGCTGTGTCATCGGATCTGTTGGATGTTGCTGCTGTGTCATCAGATCTGTTGGATGTTGCTGCTGTGTCATCGATCTGTTGGATGTTGCTGCTGTGTCATCAGATCTGTTGGATGTTGCTGCTGTATCATCGGATCTGTTGGATGTTCCTGCTGTGTTCTTCGGATCTGTTGGATGTTGCTGCTGTGTCTTCGGATCTGTTGGATGTTGCTGCTGTGCCATCGAATCTGTTGGATGTTGCGCTGTGTCATCGAATCTGTTGGATGTTGCTGCTGTGTCATCGGATTGTTGGATGTTGCCGGCTGTGTCATCGGATTGTTGGATGTTGCCGCTGTGTCATCGGATCTGTTGGATGTTGCCGCTGTGTCATCGGATCTGTTGGATGTTGCGCTGTGTCATCGGATCTGTTGGATGTTGCTGCTGTGTCTTCGCATGTTGTTGGATGTTGCTGCTGTCCGATCTGTTGGATGTGCTGTGCTCGATCTGTTGGATGTTGCGTGCTGTGTGCCATCGAATCTGTTGGATGTTCTGCTGTGTCATCGATCTGTTGGATGTTGCTGCTGTCATCGATCTAGATCTGTTATCGGATCTGTTGTGCTGCTGTATCATCGGATCTGTTGGATGTTGCTGCTGTGTCATCGGATCTGTTGGATGTTGCTGCTGTATCATCGGATCTGTTGGATGTTCTGCTGTGTCTCGGATCTGTTGGATGTTGCTGCTGTGTCTTCGGATCTGTTGGATGTTGCTGCTGTGTCATCGGATCTGTTGGATGTTGTGCCGCTGTGCCATCGAATCTGTTTGGATGTTGCTGCTGTGTCATCGGATGTGTTGGATGTTGCCGCTGTGTCATCGGATTGTTGGATGTTGCCGCTGTGTCATCGATCTGTTGGATGTTTGCCGCTGTGTCATCGGATCTGTTGGATGTTGCCGCGTGTCATCGATCTGTTGGATGTTGCTGCTGTGTCTCGCATTTGTTGGATGTTGCCGCTGTGCATTGATCTGTTGGATGTTGTGTTGTGCCATCGAATCTGTTGGATGTTTCTGCTGTGTCCATCGAATCTGTTGGATGTTGCTGCTGTGTCATCAGATCGTTGGATGTTGCTGCTGTATGCTGCTGTGTTATCGGATCTGTTGGATGTTGCTTCTTGTCTCTGGATCTCCCGGATGTTGCTGCTGTGTCTTCGGATCTGTTGGATGTTGGTGTTGTGTCATCAGATCTGTGTTGAATGTTGCTGCTTGTGTCATCGGATCTGTTGGATGTTGCTTCTTGTCTCATCGGATCTCTCGGATGTTGCTGCTGTGTCTCGGATCTGTTGGATGTTGGTGCTTGTTTTCATCGAATCTGTTGGATGTTGCTGCTGTGTCATCGGATCTGTTGGATGTTGCTGCTGTGTCATGGATCTGTTGGATGTTGCTGCTGTCATCTGATCTGTTGGATGTTGCTGCTGTGTCATCAGATCTGTTGGATGTTGCTTTTTTGTCTTTGGATCTGTTGGATGTTGCTCTTGTCTCTGGATTCCCGGATGTTTGCATCGTGATGTGTCGTGGTCTTGCTGTTGGATGTTGCTGCTGTGTCGTCGGCTCTGTTGGATGTTGCTGCTGTGTCATCGAATCTGTTGGATGTTGGTGTTGTGTCAGCGGATCTGTTGGATGTTGCTGCTGTGTCATCGATCTGTTGGATGTTGCTCTTGTCTCTTGATCTCCCGGATGTGTGCTGCTGTGTCATTGATCTGTTGGATGTTGCTGCTGTGTCATCGGATCTGTTGGATGTTGCTGCTGTGTCATCGGATCTGTTGGATTGTTTTGCTGTATGGTGTCGTCTGGATCTGTTGGATGTTGGTGTTGTTTCATCGGATCTGTTGGATGTTGCTGCTGTGTCGTCGGATCTGTTGGATGTTGCTGCTGTGTCATCGGATCTGTTGGATGTTGCTGCTCTGTCATCGATCTGTTGGATGTTGCTGCTGTGTCATCAGATCTGTTGGATGTTGCCTGCTGTGCCATCGAATCTGTTGGATGTTGCTGCTGTGCCATCGAATCTGTTGGATGTTGCTGCTGTGTCATCGGATGTGTTGGATGTTGCTGCTGTGTCATCGGATGTGTTGGATGTTGCCGCTGTGTCATCGGATCTGTTGGATGTTGCCGCTGTGTCATCGGATCTGTTGGATGTTGCCGCTGTGTCTTCGCATCTGTTGGATGTTGCCGCATGTGTCATTGGATCTGTTGGATGTTTGCTGCTGTGTCATTGGATCTGTTGGATGTTGCTGCTGTGCCATCGAATCTGTTGGATGTTGCTGCTGTGTCATCAGATCTGTTGGATGTTGCTGCTGTATCATCGGATCTGTTGGATGTTGACTGTGAGCCCTCGTGGACAGGGTCCCTGCCCCTCCTGTACCTGTACGTCCTGATCGACTAGATTTAGTGTACTTGTTCTTGTCTCCCTCATCCTCATGTAAAGCGCCATGGAACCTAATGGCGCTATATAAATAAATAAATAAATAATAATAAAAATAATAATAAAATGTTGCTGCTGTGTCATCGGATCTGTTGGATGTTGCTGCTGTATCATCGATCTGTTGGATGTTGCTGCTGTATCATCGGATCTGTTGGATGTTGCTGCTGCGTCATTGGATCTGTTGGATGTTGCCGCTGTGTCATTGGATCTGTTGGATGTTGCTCCTGTGTCTTTGGATCTGTTGGATGTTGCTGCTGTGTCATTCGGATCTGTTGGATGTTCCTGCTGTGTCTTCGGATCTGTTGGATGTTGCTGCTGTGTCTTGGATCTGTTGGATTTGCTGCTGTGCCATCGAATCTGTTGGATGTTGCCGCTGTGCCATCGAATCTGTTGGATGTTGCTGCTGTGTCATCGGATTGTTGGATGTTGCCGCTGTGTCATCGGATGTGTTGGATGTTGCCGCTGTGTCATCGGATCTGTTGGATGTTGCCGCTGTGTCATCGGATCTGTTGGATGTTGCCGCGCTGTGTCATCGGATCTGTTGGATGTTGCTGCTGTGTCTTCGCATTTGTTGGATGTTGCCGCTGTGTCATTGGATCTGTTGGATGTTGTGTTGTGCCATTCGAATCTGTTGGATGTTTCTGCTGTGCCATCGAATCTGTTGGATGTTGCTGCTGTGTCATCAGATCTGTTGGATGTTGCTGCTGTATCATCGGATCTGTTTGGATGTTGCTGCTGTGTCATCGGATCTGTTGGATGTTGCTGCTGTATCATCGGATCTGTTGGATGTTGCTGCTGTGTTATCGGATCTGTTGGATGTTGCTTCTTGTCTCTGGATCTGCTGTCATCTGATCTGTTGGATGTTGCTGCTGTGTCATCAGATCTGTTGGATGTTGCTTTTTGTCTTTGGATCTGTTGGATGTTGCTCTTGTCTCTGGATCTCCCGGATGTTGCTGCTGTGTCGTCGGCTCTGTTGGATGTTGCTGCTGTGTCGTCGGCTCTGTTGGATGTTGCTGCTGTGTCATCGAATCTGTTGGATGTTGGTGTTGTGTCAGCGGATCTGTTGGATGTTGCTGCTGTGTCATCGGATCTGTTGGATGTTGCTCTTGTCTCTTGATCTCCCGGATGTTGCTGCTGTGTCATTGGATCTGTTGGATGTTGCTGCTGTGTCATCGGATCTGTTGGATGTTGCTGCTGTGTCATCGGATCTGTTGGATGTTGCTGCTATGTCGTCGGATCTGTTGGATGTTGGTGTTGTTTCATCGGATCTGTTGGATGTTGCTGCTGTGTCGTCGGATCTGTTGGATGTTGCTGCTGTGTCATCGGATCTGTTGGATGTTGCTGCTCTGTCATCGGATCTGTTGGATGTTGCTGCTGTGTCATCAGATCTGTTGGATGTTGCCGCTGTGCCATCGAATCTGTTGGATGTTGCTGCTGTGCCATCGAATCTGTTGGATGTTGCTGCTGTGTCATCGGATGTGTTGGATGTTGCTGCTGTGTCATCGGATGTGTTGGATGTTGCCGCTGTGTCATCGGATCTGTTGGATGTTGCCGCTGTGTCATCGGATCTGTTGGATGTTGCCGCTGTGTCTTCGCATCTGTTGGATGTTGCCGCTGTGTCATTGGATCTGTTGGATGTTGCTGCTGTGTCATTGGATCTGTTGGATGTTGCTGCTGTGCCATCGAATCTGTTGGATGTTGCTGCTGTGTCATCAGATCTGTTGGATGTTGCTGCTGTATCATCGGATCTGTTGGATGTTGACTGTGAGCCCTCGTGGACAGGGTCCCTGCCCCTCCTGTACCTGTACGTCCTGATCGACTAGATTTAGTGTACTTGTTCTTGTCTCCCTCATCCTCATGTAAAGCGCCATGGAACCTAATGGCGCTATATAAATAAATAAATAAATAATAATAAATAATAATAATAATAATGTTGCTGCTGTGTCATCGGATCTGTTGGATGTTGCTGCTGTATCATCGGATCTGTTGGATGTTGCTGCTGTATCATCGGATCTGTTGGATGTTGCTGCTGCGTCATTGGATCTGTTGGATGTTGCCGCTGTGTCATTGGATCTGTTGGATGTTGCTCCTGTGTCTTTGGATCTGTTGGATGTTGCTGCTGTGTCATCGGATCTGTTGGATGTTCCTGCTGTGTCTTCGGATCTGTTGGATGTTGCTGCTGTGTCTTCGGATCTGTTGGATGTTGCTGCTGTGCCATCGAATCTGTTGGATGTTGCCGCTGTGCCATCGAATCTGTTGGATGTTGCTGCTGTGTCATCGGATGTGTTGGATGTTGCCGCTGTGTCATCGGATGTGTTGGATGTTGCCGCTGTGTCATCGGATCTGTTGGATGTTGCCGCTGTGTCATCGGATCTGTTGGATGTTGCCGCTGTGTCATCGGATCTGTTGGATGTTGCTGCTGTGTCTTCGCATTTGTTGGATGTTGCCGCTGTGTCATTGGATCTGTTGGATGTTGGTGTTGTGCCATCGAATCTGTTGGATGTTTCTGCTGTGCCATCGAATCTGTTGGATGTTGCTGCTGTGTCATCAGATCTGTTGGATGTTGCTGCTGTATCATCGGATCTGTTGGATGTTGCTGCTGTGTCATCGGATCTGTTGGATGTTGCTGCTGTATCATCGGATCTGTTGGATGTTGCTGCTGTGTTATCGGATCTGTTGGATGTTGCTTCTTGTCTCTGGATCTCCCGGATGTTGCTGCTGTGTCTTCGGATCTGTTGGATGTTGGTGTTGTGTCATCAGATCTGTTGAATGTTGCTGCTGTGTCATCGGATCTGTTGGATGTTGCTTCTTGTCTCTGGATCTCTCGGATGTTGCTGCTGTGTCTTCGGATCTGTTGGATGTTGGTGCTGTGTCATCGAATCTGTTGGATGTTGCTGCTGTGTCATCGGATCTGTTGGATGTTGCTGCTGTGTCATTGGATCTGTTGGATGTTGCTGCTGTCATCTGATCTGTTGGATGTTGCTGCTGTGTCATCAGATCTGTTGGATGTTGCTTTTTGTCTTTGGATCTGTTGGATGTTGCTCTTGTCTCTGGATCTCCCGGATGTTGCTGCTGTGTCGTCGGCTCTGTTGGATGTTGCTGCTGTGTCGTCGGCTCTGTTGGATGTTGCTGCTGTGTCATCGAATCTGTTGGATGTTGGTGTTGTGTCAGCGGATCTGTTGGATGTTGCTGCTGTGTCATCGGATCTGTTGGATGTTGCTCTTGCTCTTGATCTCCCGGATGTTGCTGCTGTGTCATTGGATCTGTTGGATGTTGCTGCTGTGTCATCGGATCTGTTGGATGTTGCTGCTGTGTCATCGGATCTGTTGGATGTTGCTGCTATGTCGTCGGATCTGTTGGATGTTGGTGTTGTTTCATCGGATCTGTTGGATGTTGCTGCTGTGTCGTCGGATCTGTTGGATGTTGCTGCTGTGTCATCGGATCTGTTGGATGTTGCTGCTCTGTCATCGGATCTGTTGGATGTTGCTGCTTGTCTTTGGATCTGTTGGATGTTGCTTCTTGTCTCTGGATCTCCCGGATGTTGCTGCTGTGTCTTCGGATCTGTTGGATGTTGGTGCTGTGTCATCGAATCTGTTGGATGTTGCTGCTGTGTCATCGGATCTGTTGGATGTTGCTGCTGTGTCATCGGATCTGTTGGATGTTGCTGCTGTGTCATCAGATCTGTTGGATGTTGCTTTTTGTCTTTGGATCTGTTGGATGTTGCTCTTGTCTCTGGATCTCTCCGGATGTTGCTGCTGTGTCATCGGATCTGTTGGATGTTGCTCTTGTCTCTTGATCTCCCGGATGTTGCTGCTGTGTCATCGAATCTGTTGGATGTTGGTGTTGTGTCAGCGGATCTGTTGGATGTTGCTGCTGTGTCATCGGATTCTGGATGTTGGTGTTGTGTCATCGGATCTGTTGGATGTTGTTTGTCTCTTGATCTCCGGATGTTGCTGCTGTGTCATCGGATCTGTTGCATGTTGCTGCTGTGTCATCGGATCTGTTGGATGTTGGTGTCTGTGTCATCGGATCTGTTGAATGTTGGTGTTGTGTCGTCGGATCTGTTGGATGTTGCCGCTGTGTCATCGGATGTGTTGGATGTTGGTGCTGTGTCATCGGATCTGTTGCATGTTGCTGCTGCGCCTTGGATCTGTTGGATGTTGGTGTTGTGTCTTTGGATCTGTTGGATGTTGCTGCTGTGTCATCGGATCTGTGAATGTTGCTGCTGTGTCATCGGATCTGTTGGATGTTGCTGTGTCATTGGATCTGTTGGATGTTGCTGCTGTGTCATCGGATCTGTTGCATGTTGCTGCTGTGTCTTGGATCTGTTGGATGTTGCTGTGTCTTCGGATCTGTTGGATTGTTTGCTGCTTGTGTCTTCGGATCTGTTGGATGTTGCTGCTGTGTCATCGGATCTGTTGGATGTTGCTGCTGTGTCATCAGATCTGTTGGATGTTGCTGCTGTGTCATCGGATCTGTTGGATGTTGCTGCTGTGTCATCAGATCTGTTGGATGTTGCTGCTGTGTCATCGGATCTGTTGGATGTTGCTGCTGTGTCATCAGATCTGTTGGATGTTGCTGCTGTATCATCGGATCTGTTGGATGTTCCTGCTGTGTCTTGGATCTGTTGGATGTTGCTGCTGTGTCTTCGGATCTGTTGGATGTTGCTGCTGTGCCATCGAATCTGTTGGATGTTGGCTGTGTCATCGGATCTGTTGGATGTTGCTGCTGTGTCATCGGATCTGTTGGATGTTGCTGCTGTGTCTCGGATCTGTTGGATGTTGCGTGTGTCATCGGATCTGTTGATGTTGCTGCTGTGTCATCGGATCTGTTGGATGTTGCTGCTGTGTCATCGGATCTGTTGGATGTTGCTGCTGTGTCTTCGATCTGTTGGATGTTGCGCTGTGTCATCGGATCTGTTGGATGTTGCTGCTGTGTCATCGAGATCTGTTGGATGTTGCTGCTGTGTCATCGGATCTGTTGGATGTTGCTGCTGTGTCATCAGATCTGTTGGATGTTGCTGCTGTTCATCGATCTGTTGGATGTCTGTTGTCTTGGATCTGTTGGATGTTGCTGCTTGTCTTCGGATCTGTTGGATGTTGCTGCTGTGATCATCGGATCTGTTGGATGTTGCTGCTGTGTTATCGGATCTGTTGGATGTTGCTTCTTGTCTGGATCTCCCGGATGTTGCTGCTGTGTCTTCGGATCTGTTGGATGTTGGTGTTGTGTCATCAGATCTGTTGAATGTTGCTGCTGTGTCATCGGATCTGTTGGATGTTGCTTCTTGTCTCTGGATCTCTCGGATGTTGCTGCTGTGTCTTCGGATCTGTTGGATGTTGGTGCTGTGTCATCGAATCTGTTGGATGTTGCTGCTGTGTCATCGGATCTGTTGGATGTTGCTGCTGTGTCATTGGATCTGTTGGATGTTGCTGCTGTCATCTGATCTGTTGGATGTTGCTGCTGTGTCATCAGATCTGTTGGATGTTGCTTTTTGTCTTTGGATCTGTTGGATGTTGCTCTTGTCTCTGATCTCCCGGATGTTGCTGCTGTGTCGTCGGCTCTGTTGGATGTTGCTGCTGTGTCGTCGGCTCTGTTGGATGTTGCTGCTGTGTCATCGAATCTGTTGGATGTTGGTGTTGTGTCGGATCTGTTGGATGTTGCTGCTGTGTCATCGGATCTGTTGGATGTTGCTCTTGTCTCTTGATCTCCCGGATGTTGCTGCTGTGTCATTGGATCTGTTGGATGTTGCTGCTGTGTCATCGATCTGTTGGATGTTGCTGCTGTGTCATCGGATCTGTTGGATGTTGCTGCTATGTCGTCGGATCTGTTGGATGTTGGTGTTGTTTCATCGGATCTGTTGGATGTTGCTGCTGTGTCGTCGGATCTGTTGGATGTTGCTGCTGTGTCATCGATCTGTTGGATGTTGCTGCTCTGTCATCGGATCTGTTGGATGTTGCTGCTGTGTCATCAGATCTGTTGGATGTTGCCGCTGTGCCATCGAATCTGTTGGATGTTGCTGCTGTGCCATCGAATCTGTTGGATGTTGCTGCTGTGTCATCGGATGTGTTGGATGTTGCTGCTGTGTCATCGGATGTGTTGGATGTTGCCGCTGTGTCATCGGATCTGTTGGATGTTGCCGCTGTGTCATCGGATCTGTTGGATGTTGCCGCTGTGTCTTCGCATCTGTTGGATGTTGCCGCTGTGTCATTGGATCTGTTGGATGTTGCTGCTGTGTCATTGGATCTGTTGGATGTTGCTGCTGTGCCATCGAATCTGTTGGATGTTGCTGCTGTGTCATCAGATCTGTTGGATGTTGCTGCTGTATCATCGGATCTGTTGGATGTTGACTGTGAGCCCTCGTGGACAGGGTCCCTGCCCCTCCTGTACCTGTACGTCCTGATCGACTAGATTTAGTGTACTTGTTCTTGTCTCCCTCATCCTCATGTAAAGCGCCATGGAACCTAATGGCGCTATATAAATAAATAAATAAATAATAATAAATAATAATAATAATAATGTTGCTGCTGTGTCATCGGATCTGTTGGATGTTGCTGCTGTATCATCGGATCTGTTGGATGTTGCTGCTGTATCATCGGATCTGTTGGATGTTGCTGCTGCGTCATTGGATCTGTTGGATGTTGCCGCTGTGTCATTGGATCTGTTGGATGTTGCTCCTGTGTCTTTGGATCTGTTGGATGTTGCTGCTGTGTCATCGGATCTGTTGGATGTTGCCGCTGTGCCATCGAATCTGTTGGATTTGCTGCTGTGCCATCGAATCTGTTGGATGTTGGCTGCTGTGCATGGATCTGTTGGATGTTGCTCTGTGTATTGGATCTGTTGGATGTTGCCGTGTTTGGATCTGTTGGATTTGCTGCTGTTCTGGATCTGTTGGATGTTGCTGTGTCATCGGATCTGTTGGATGTTGGTCTGTGATCAGGTTGTGGTGTTGCGTGTTGTCGTGTGGATGTTGCTGTGTGTCTCGGATCTGTTGATGTCTGCTGTGTCTTCGGATGTTTGGATTGTGTGTGTTCCTGATCTGTTGGATGTTGCTGCTGTGCTTGGATCTGTTGGATGTTGGTCTGTTTGTCTTGTCTGTTTGGATGTTCTGCGTGTGTCGGATCTTTGGTGTGTGTTCTGGATCTTGGATTGCTTGTGTTGTCTGTTGATGATCTGTGTTGTCATGATTGTTTGTGTTTGTGGTGTTTTTTGGATCTGTTGGATGTTGTGTGCTCGATCTGTTGATGTTGTGCTGTGTTTCGGATCTGTTGGATTTGCTGCTGTGTCATCGGATCTTGGATGTTGTGTTGTCTGGATCTGTGTGTTGCTGTGTGTTGTGGCTGTTTGATTGTTGGATTTGTCTGGATTCGTGTGTTGATGTTGTGGTGTTGTTTGATTGGTCTCTGTGTTCTCGGATCTGTTGATTTGGTGTTGTGTCTTGGATCTCCGGTTGCTTGCTGTGTCTTGGATCTGTTGGATGTTGCTCGTGTCTTTGTTGGATGTTGCTGCTGTGTCATGGATCTGTTGGATGTTGCTGCTTGACTGTTGGATTTGTGGTGTTCTGATTGTTGGATGTTGTGTTGTGTCGTCTTGGATTGTGATGTTGCTTGTCGTGATCTGTTGGATGTTGTGTGTCTTGTCTGTTGGATGTTGTGTTGTTCTGTTTGGATGTTGCTGTGTTTTCGGATCTTTGGATGTTGTTGCTGTGTCATCGGATCTGTTGTGTTGCTGCTGTGTCTTCGGATCTGTTGGATGTTGTGCTGTGTGTTCGTCTTGGATTGTTGGTGTTCGGATCTGTTGGATTGTTGCTGTGTTGGTCTATGGATTTTGGTGTTGCTGCTTTTGGATTGTTGGTGTTGTCAGTTGTCATTGTCTGGATGTGCTTTTGTTTGGTTGCTGGATTTGTTTGTTGCTGTTCGATGTCTGTTGTTTGTCTGTTGTTGGCTGTGGATGTTGGTGTGTGCTGTGTGATTGTTGTTTGATGTTGGTGTTCGCTTGTTCGTTGTTATGGATCTGTGGTTTGTTGTTTGATTGTTGGTGTCTGGATCGTTTGGATGTTGTCTTGTCTGGATTTTGGATGTTGCTGCTTGTCTCGGATCTTGGATGTTGTGCTGTGTCTTGTGTTGGATGTGTGTGTCATCGATCTTTGGATGTTGCTGTTGTCATCGGATTGTTGGATGTTGCTGCTGTGTTATCGGATCTGTTGGATGTTGGTGTGTCATTGGATCTGTTGATGTTGCTTTGTCTTTGGATCTGTTGGATTTGCTTGTCTGGATCTCGTTCTGTTGCTTGGTCTGTGTTTGGTCTGTGTTGATGTTGATGTGCTGTGTGTCATCGGATCTGTTGGATGTTGCTGCTGTGTCATCGATCTCGTTGGATGTTGCTCTGTTCATCTGATCTGTGATGTCTTTTGTCTTGATCTGTTGGATGTTGCTCTTGTCTCTGGTCTCCGATGTTGCGCTGTTCATCGGATCTGTTGGATGTTGTCTTGTCTCTGATCTCCGATGTTGCTGCTGTGTCATCGAATTGTTGGATGTGGTGTTGTCAGGGATTGTTGGATGTTGCTGCTGTGTCATCGGATCTTTGGATGTTGGTGTCTGTGTCATCGGATCTGTTGGATGTTGCTCTTGTCTTGATCCCGGATGTTGCTGCTGTGTCATCGGATCTGTTGCATGTTGCTGCTGTGTCATTGGATCTGTTGGATGTTGGTGTTGTGTCATGGATCTGTTGAATGTTGTTTGTGTCTTGGATCTGTTGGATGTTGCGCTGTGTCATCGGATTGTTGGATGTTGTGTGCTGTCATCGGATCTGTTGGATGTTGCTGCTGTGTCCCTGGATCTGTTGGATGTTGCCGCTGTGTGTCTCTGGATCTGTTGGATGTTGCTGCTGTGTCATCGGATCTGTTGGATGTTGCTGCTGTGTCATCGGAATCTGTTGGATGTTGCTGCTGTGTCATCGGATCTGTTGGATGTTGCTGCTGTGTCATTGGATTTCTGTTTTGGATTGTTGGTGCTGTGTCTCTGATCTGTTGGATGTTGCTGCTGTGTCATCAGATCTGTTGGATGTTGCTTCTTGTCTTGGATCTGTTGGATGTTGCTCTGTGTCATCGGATCTGTTGGATGTTGTGCTGCTGTCATTGGATCTGTTGGATGTTGGTGCTGTGTCATCTGATCTGTTGGATGTTGCCGCTGTGTCATCGGATGTGTTGGATGTTGGTGCTGTGTCATCGGATCTGTTGGATGTTGCTGCTGACGCTTTGGATCTGTTGATGTTGTGTTTTGTCTTTGGATCTGTTGGATGTTGCTGCTGTGTGTCCGGATCTGTTGAATGTTGCTGCTGTGTCATCGGATCTGTTGGATGTTGCTGTGTCATTGGATCTGTTGGATGTTGCTGCTGTGTCATCGGATCTGTTGATGTTGCTCGCTGTGTCTTTGGATCTGTTGGATGTTGCTGTGTCTTCGGATCTGTTGGATGTTGCTGCTGTGTCTTCGATCTGTTGGATGTTGCTGCTGTGTCATGATCTGTTGGATGTTGCTGCTGTGTCATCGGATCTGTTGGATGTTGCTGCTGTGTCATCGGATCTGTTGGATGTTGCTGCTGTGTCATCAGATCTGTTGGATGTTGCTGCTGTGTCATCGGATCTGTTGGATGTTCCTGCTGTGTTGTCGGATCTGTTGGATGTTGGTGTTGTGTCATTTGGATCTCCCGGATGTTGCTGCTGTGTTGTCGAATCTGTTGATTGTTGCTTCTTGTCTTTGGATCTCCCGGATGTTGCTGCTGTGTCATTGGATCTGTTGGATGTTGCTGCTGTGTCTTCGGATCTGTTGGATGTTGCTGCTGTGTCTTCGGATCTGTTGGATGTTGCTGCTGTGTCTTCGGATCTGTTGGATGTTACTGCTGTGTCGTCAGATCTGTTGGATGTTGGTGTTGTGTCATCGGATCTGTTGGATGTTGCTGCTGTGTCTTAGGATCTGTTGGATGTTGCTGCTGTGTCTTCGGATCTGTTGGATGTTGCTGCTGTGTCATCGGATCTGTTGGATGTTGCTGCTGTGTCTTCGGATCTGTTGGATGTTGCTGCTGTGTCATTGGATCTGTTGGATGTTGGTGCTGTGTCATCTGATCTGTTGGATGTTGCTGCTGTGTCATCGGATCTGTTGGATGTTGCTGCTGTGTTATCGGATCTGTTGGATGTTGGTGTTGTGTCATTGGATCTGTTGAATGTTGCTTCTTGTCTTTGGATCTGTTGGATGTTGCTTCTTGTCTCTGGATCTCCCGGATGTTGCTGCTGTGTCTTCGGATCTGTTGGATGTTGGTGCTGTGTCATCGGATCTGTTGGATGTTGCTGCTGTGTCATCGGATCTGTTGGATGTTGCTGCTGTGTCATCAGATCTGTTGGATGTTGCTGCTGTGTTATCGGATCTGTTGGATGTTGGTGTTGTGTCATCTGATCTGTTGGATGTTGCTCCTGTGTCATCGGATCTGTTGGATGTTGGTGCTGTGTCATCGGATCTGTTGGATGTTGCTGCTGTGTCATCGGATCTGTTGGATGTTGGTGCTGTGTCATCTGATCTGTTGGATGTTGGTGTTGTGTCATCTGATCTGTTGGATGTTGCTGCTGTGTCATCGGATCTGTTGGATGTTGCTGCTGTGTTATCGGATCTGTTGGATGTTGCCGCTGTGTCGTCGGATCTGTTGGATGTTGCCACTGTGTCGTCTGATCTGTTGGATGTTGCTAT
Source organism: Allobates femoralis (assembly GCA_033576535.1). Taxonomy (NCBI): domain Eukaryota; kingdom Metazoa; phylum Chordata; class Amphibia; order Anura; family Aromobatidae; genus Allobates; species Allobates femoralis. Next base: position 11,064,256 of record JARQOC010000006.1, on the reverse strand, counting down.
CTCTCATAATCTCCCGCATGTGTCCACTTCCCCCGGATACAGCACATGGACAGTGTGAGCAGTATCCGATGTGTGAAGTCAGCCCTCTCTCTCCCAGGTAGTCGGACTCCTGTTCGGAAACTTTGTGAATGTGCAGATTGTACGGGCCCTGGTGCCGCCTGAGGCTGCCATCTCCTTCTCATTACACGCTCACAACACACAATTTCATGTCTTTTTTTTTTTATCTGGAAGAAACCTGCTTCTCAATAAAGTCTTCTGACAGACTTGGCCGCTGCTTTCAGGCCGGATAAGGAGAGGGAATAATTGAAACACACTCATCCTGCCTTTGATGTGCTCGTTTTATTTCTTGCGCTGCAGCCTTCAAGCTTCGCCGCTATAAAGAGGAAACACTTTTTTTTTTTGCTTCTATTCATTTTTCTGCTACAATATGATAAAAAGCAGCAATGTAGTGAGGTGAAAAGCGAGCGTTCTCCCTGGCGTTACCGCATCACCCTGATTTACTTTCCTTTTCTCCTTTTATTTTGCGGCATGAAAGGGGAGTTCTGCTTTGGGATTTATTAAATGACAGCGACAGATGCTGAAAGTAAAGACGACAAGTCTCTGAATCACATGACACAACAAGGCGGAAAGTCGACGTCTTCTGGGCTCCGAATCACAGCCCGGCTTGTAATTTGCTTGTTTCAGTCGCTTGTCTGTTTACATTGTGCAGAATTACAACGTCACCACTGTCACCAGGTGGAGGAGCGGCAACATCACATCCTCCATTGTACCGAGTGGAGGTGTGACAAGGGCCGGGGTGGCGGCCTTCGGCGAGGGTCTTGTATCCAACATGCCCAGAAGTTCATCCTTCCCTTCAGCACAAGACTTACAGCAAGGTCTAATGCCTTGGATCTTTCTAAAACTTCTACAGCCAAGATGGCTAAAAACAATTAACCCTGGATCCTTGCTGTCCGGATTAACCCGTACTTCTCCAGTAGTAGGCTGTACTAACTTTACAGAAGAACCTATTGCTCATGTGTTGAGGAATGTGAGGGTCTCCTACCTCGCCGCATCGTCTGTTATTTGCTTTATATATATTTGCATGTGCTATGACCAGCTGTGACAATGATACAGGATTCTAAGTCTGTAAATACTCTTGATGTATATCTCCTATACAAAAGACTTTGAACTTTCCTATAACTACATACAAATACTACTTATAAATAATATGGATTCTTAAAGCTCCAGAACCTCAATTTCATGTCAGAATGTAACTTTGAACTGTACCTGCCGTGGACTACCCATGTGAACTGTAAAGAATTTATTCCATGTTATCTTTCCCCGTTCCTGACCATAAGAGCTTACACTCTACTGGAGAGAGAGGACCCCACTGACCATAAGAGCTTACACTCTACAGGAGAGGGAAAGAGGACCTTACTCACAATAAGAGCTTATACTCTACAGAAGAGAGAGAATCCCACTGATCATAAGAGCTTACAACCTACAGGAGAGAAGACCCCGTTGACTATACGAGCTTACATTCTACAGGAGAGAGGACTCCGCTGGCCACAAGAGCTTACACTCTACAGGAGAGAGATAGGACCCTGCTGACCATAAGAGCTTATGTCGAGCCCACTGGGACGAGGGTACTCGATACCGGACCGGGTCTCTACTAGGGAAGTCATGGGTGGTCCTGGTCCGGTCCGTGTCCCGGGCCCTGGCAAATAAAGGGGGAATATGTACAGGGGATGCCACTCGTGACGCCACCCACTTGATGCGGCCAGTGATGGGGGCCGCCGCTGCTGCAGAACCTCCGGGGGTGATGTGATGGCAGCGGAGATGGTGTAGTTCCAGTGGGAAGAACTGTATCCCCCGGGGCAATAAGGGTTAAGTCTATGGTGAAGTTGTAGCACACTTGCAGACGCTGCAGGGATCTCTCCTCAGCGTTGGTGCTGACAGGCTGGAGCTGTGGCTCTGCAGGTGGAGGTCTCTCTGATGCAATCCTGTTAGGAGAGAATCACTTTCGTGCAGAGACACAAGGGAAGCAGTTCCAGGGTTTTCCAAAGCTTTACTCAAAGTTCTTCCAGTTACTTTACAAGTCATTTGCAGTTCTTACAAGTTACAATACACGGGCACATTCTCCCTCTCCGGGTTCCCTTTGCTCTGCAGCCAGGCCTCTCTCTCTGTGACCCCTCACACAGTCTGTAGTGTCCTTTCCGGGCTATTACGTTCTCCGTCTCCACGGGTGTGTGTGAAACGCTGAACAGTATGGCGGTGACTCGGGCATCTGTGAGTCCTAGTGCGTCACTGAGCTGCCTGTCCTTTGGGTTAGGGATCTCAATCTGAAACTCAGACCCCCCGTCGTGTTGTTTGGGGATGCCGGGTGAACTACGGTCCCCTCTAGAGCCGACACTCTACTTCAGCCCAGCCTCCAGCAGTCCTCAGCACGAGGCTCTACCAGGTTCTCTCCTTTCTGTTTCTCTCGGTATACCAGGAGGGCTACTCCGCCTGCAGTCAGTAGCTTTAGCTGTAGTTCTAGGCCCCGGGTTACACCGTCCCTCTTGGCTCTCTCACACTCCTGGGGATCCGGCTCTGTATGGGCTTTCTCTCTCCGCTGGCTCAGTACAGATTCTGCGCTTCATCTGTCTTCACTCTTCCAGGCAGTGTGGCTCTCTCCTGCTCAGCTTCAGCTCAACTTGCTGCTGTTCTCCGGCCTTTGCATCTCAGCTCACTCTGCTGCTCTTGGTCTTTACAGCTCAGCTCACTGTGGCCTACTGAACTCCTTCACTCCTCCCCTCACTATATACTGTCAGTCACCTGACCTCTGGTGTGCCCAACCCACTCCTCTGATCCACCACCCCTTAATCTCATAGAGTTCTTATCTCAGGGCTGGATGTTACCTCCTCCTACACGTGGGTTATGTGGGCTGTGAGGGTGTTGGTGTGCAACAAGTGTCCTATCTGCCTGGCTGCAGTTCCCTTTTGTGGCCTCCTGGACGCAGGGGCGCCACACTTACACTCTACAGAAGAGAAAGGAACCCACTGATCATAAGAGCTTACACTCTACAGGAAAGAGAGAGGCCTCTGCTGACCATAAGAGCTTACACTCTAAAGGAGAAAGAGAGAGAACTCCACTGATCATAAGAGCTTAAACTCTACAGGAGAGATGACCCTGTTGACCATAAGAGCTTACACTCTACAGGAGAGAGAGAGAGAGGACTCCACTGACCACAAGAGCTTACACTTTACAGGAGAGAGAGGACCCCACTGACCATAAAAACTCATACTTTACAGGAGAAAGAGAGAGAGGATACTGCTGATCATAACAGCTTCCAGAAGAATAGAAAGGACCCCACTGACTATTAGAGCTTACACTCTACAGAAGAGAGAAAGAGAGGACCTCACTGATCATAAGAGCTTACACTCTACAGGAGAGAGAGAATCCCACCGACCATAAGAGCTTACACTCTACAGGAGATAGAAAGGACCCTGCTGACTATAAGAGCTTACACTCTACAGGAGAGAGAGAGAGGACCCCACTGACCATAAAAGCTTACACTCTACAGGAGAGGGAAAGAGGGCCTTACTCACAATAAGAGCTTACACTCTACAGGAGAAAGAGAGCAGAGCCATGGTTCTTCTGTTACCCATGGTTGCGGGGATCTCTTCTGTTACCCATGGTTGCGGGGGTCTCTTCTGTTACCCATGGCTGCAGGGGTCTCTTCTTGTTTATGGTCTTTCTTGCGTCCTCAGTAATGATAGTCTTTACATTTGTCCATAATCCCTCGGCTTCCTTTCATCTGTGTCCAGTGATATAAATAAGTTTTGCAGAAGGTTCCAAAACACTGCCGGTTTGTTGGTCAAATTGATGTTGGATCCGACCTGTTGTCTTGTCCGGTTGTGTCTAATCTTTGCTGTCAGAGGTTGATGATAGTTCCACAGTCGTCTCCTGGCCTTGTTTTTGTGGTAATGATTGATGACCTCCATCTTTGATGAACACATATATTGTGCATCTGGTACCAGCCACTCCGCTCGTGTTCAGTGATCCTGGATTCAGGATGTTATTTCTGGGTATTTGTTTCCATCCTGAACACTTTTCCTGGCAGTTGTGGAGAGATTTTTGTTGGTACCTGATTGTGGTTTGGTTCTTACAGAGCCCCTGATTTTCCATGTGTTAATCACAGTGTGAACACTGCTGACTGGCAGTATCAATTCCTTGGATATCTTTTTGTATCCCTTTCCTGTTTTATAAATTTCAACTATCTTTTCCCGTAGATCTGTTGACAATTGCTTTCCCCATGACTCACAATGTGGCTGGATGAAAGATGCAAGAGTCTGTCTGGATCCCAGAAACTCTGCGTTTATGCACACACTTATTACAAGTAAACAGGTCACAGGGGAGGATGTTACCTTTATTAGACATTCACACCCATTTGTTTCTCCTTCTGTGCCTGTTATCAGGCCACAATCACCAGGGGATGGGAACCTGTGATCAGGGGCATGTGGATGTTTCTTGTTGTCACTATGATTTATAAAGAGAAAACACAGTAGATGACAATAAATGTCTTTACCCAACCACTAACCATGAGGGGAAAAGAGAGAATGTGTTATCATTCATATTGTCTGAGAAAAGGCAGAGAAAGGAGAAAATCTGCCGGGGTGTGGAGACTGAGGAGAACAGCTGTATATACCAGGGGTGTGGAGACTGAGGAGCACAGCTGTATATACCAGGGGTGTGGAGACTGAGGAGCACAGCTGTATATACCAGGGGTGTGGAGACTGAGGAGCACAGCTTTATGTACCAGGGGTGTGGAGACTGAGGAGCACAACTGTATGTACCAGGGGTGTGGAGACTGAGGAGCACAGCTGTATGTACCAGGGGTGTGGAGACTGAGGAGCACAGCTGTATGTACCAGGGGTGTGGAGACTGAGGAGCACAGCTGTATATACCAGGGGTGTGGAGACTGAGGAGCACAGCTGTATATACCAGGGGTGTGGAGACTGAGGAGCACAGCTGTGTATACCAGGGGTGTGGAGACTGAGGAGCACAGCTGTATATACCAGGGGTGTGGAGACTGAGGAGCACAGCTGTATATACCAGGGGTGTGGAGACTGAGGAGCACAGCTGTATGTACCAGGGGTGTGGAGACTGAGGAGCACAGCTGTATGTACCAGGGGTGTGGAGACTGAGGAGCACAGCTGTATGTACCAGGGGTGTGGAGACTGAGGAGCACAGCTGTATATACCAGGGGTGTGGAGACTGAGGAGCACAACTGTATATACCAGGGGTGTGGAGACTGAGGAGCACAACTGTATATACCAGGGGTGTGGAGACTGAGGAGCACAGCTGTATATACCAGAGGTGTGGAGACTGAGGAGCACAGCTGTATGCAGGGGTGCACCGAGCCCCACTGCCGCCTGAGCCGCGGCACTAACTACGGGGGGGGGGGGGGTGCTGTTGGGGCCTGGGGCTGCCGCCCCTTCTACATTGACCGGCTCGCCACTGCCGCCTGAGCCGCGGCAGTGATTGCCGGCCGCGGCCGTGAGTCCCGGGGGGGTGCTACTGATGCCTGGGGCCCCTGCCGCCCCTTCTGTGCCTCTCCCCCGGCGGTCGCCGCTTACCTCCGGAGCGCGGGGTGAGCGGCCGGCGCCATGACAGGGGGAGGCTGTTTGCATTGAGGCGCCGCCCCCTTCTGCACAGCCGCTCCCCCTGCCGGCTGCCGCCTGAATGACAGGGCTCACACTGTCCAATGGACGGTGCGGCCCTGGCTGTATGTACCAGAGGTGTGGAGACTGAGGAGCACAGCTGTATATACCAGGGGTGTGGAGACTGAGGAGCACAGCTGTATGTACCAGGGGTGTGGAGACTGAGGAGCACAGCTGTATGTACCAGGGGTGTGGAGACTGAGGAGCACAGCTGTGTATACCAGGGGTGTGGAGACTGAGGAGCACAGCTGTATATACCAGGGGTGTGGAGACTGAGGAGCACAGCTGTATATACCAGGAGTGTGGAGACTGAGGAGCACAGCTGTATATACCAGGGGTGTGGAGATTGAGGAGCACAGCTGTATATACCAGGGGTGTGGAGACTGAGGAGCACAGCTGTATGTACCAGGGGTGTGGAGACTGAGGAGCACAGCTGTATGTACCAGGGGTGTGGAGACTGAGGAGCACAGCTGTATATACCAGGGGTGTGGAGACTGAGGAACACAGCTGTATATACCAGGGGTGTGGAGACTGAGGAGCACAGCTGTATGTACCAGGGGTTGGAGACTGAGGAGCACAGGTGTATATACCAGGGGTGTGGAGACTGAGGAGCACTGCTGTATGTACCAGGGGTGTGGAGACTGAGGAGCACAGCTGTATATACCAGGGGTGTTGAAACTGAGGAGCACAGCTGTATGTACCAGGGGTGTGGAGACTGAGGAGCACAGCTGTATGTACCAGGGGTGTGGAGACTGAGGAGCACAGCTGTATATACCAGGGGTTTGGAGACTGAGGAGCACAGCTGTATATACCAGGGGTGTGGAGACTGAGGAGCACAGCTGTATATACCAGAGGTGTGGAGACTGAGGAGCACAGCTGTATATACCAGAGGTGTGGAGACTGAGGAGCACAACTGTATATACCAGAGGTGTGGAGACTGAGGAGCACAACTGTATATACCAGAGGTGTGGAGACCGAGGAGCACAGCTGTATATACCAGAGGTGTGGAGACTGAGGAGCACAGCTGTATATACCAGGGGTGTGGAGACTGAGGAGCACAGCTGTATAGACCAGGAGTGTGGAGACTGAGGAGCACAGCTGTATATACCAGGGGTGTGGAGACTGAGGAGCACAGCTGTATATACCAGCGGTGTGGAGACTGAGGAGCACAGCTGTATATGCCAGGGGTGTGGAGACTGAGGAGCACAGCTGTATATACCAGGGGTGTTGAAACTGAGGAGCACAGCTGTATATACCAGGGGTGTGGAGACTGAGGAGCACAGCTGTATATACCAGGGGTGTGGAGACTGAGGAGCACAGCTGTATATACCAGGGGTGTGGAGACTGAGGAGCACAGCTGTATATACCAGGGGTGTGGAGACTGAGGAGCACAGCTGTATATACCAGGGGTTGGGAGACTGAGGAGCACAGCTGTATATACCAGAGGTGAGGAGACTGAGGAGCACAGCTGTATATACCAGGGGTGTAGAGACTGAGGAGCACAGCTGTGTATACCAGGGGTGTGGAGACTGAGGAGCACAGCTGTATGTACCAGAGGTGTGGAGACTGAGGAGCACAGCTGTATATACCAGGGGTGTGGAGACTGAGGAGCACAGCTGTATGTACCAGGGGTGTGGAGACTGAGGAGCACATCTGTATGTACCAGGGGTGTGGAGACTGAGGAGCACAGCTGTATATACCAGGGGTGTGGAGACTGAGGAGCACAGCTGTATATACCAGGGGTGTGGAGACTGAGGAGCACAGCTGTATATACCAGAGGTGTGGAGACTGAGGAGCACAGCTGTATATACCAGGGGTGTGGAGACTGAGGAGCACAGCTGTATATACCAGGGGTGTGGAGACTGAGGAGCACAGCTTTATGTACCAGGGGTTGGAGACTGAGGAGCACAACTGTATGTACCAGGGGTGTGGAGACTGAGGAGCACAGCTGTATGTACCAGGGGTGTGGAGACTGAGGAGCACAGCTGTATGTACCAGGGGTGTGGAGACTGAGGAGCACAGCTGTATATACCAGGGGTGTGGAGACTGAGGAGCACAGCTGTATATACCAGGGGTATGGAGACTGAGGAGCACAGCTGTATGGACCAGGGGTGTGGAGACTGAGGAGCACAGCTGTATGTAGTCAATCTGATTCTTATAGGCCCCATTCGGTGATGTCCATGTGTAGAATCTCCATTTGTGATGATGCAAGAAGGTTTTCATGATGGACAGTTGATCTGCCGTACATAGTCCGCTAATACCAATGTACAGTGCTTACAAAATACCAGAAAACAGTCCGATAGCCGGTGCTCAAATAAAGCAGAACCACATCACTATCCAAGGCTACAATAACATCAAAATTCAGAATACAAATAGTAGCTACAGTGACATGTAAAAGTGTGTGCACCCCTGGTCAAAATTACTGGTATTGTGAATAGTTAAGTAAGATGAAGATGAAATGATCTCTAAAAGGCAGAAAGGTGAAGATGACACCTTTGCCTTGTATTTTAGGCAAACAAAAATACATATTTTCTTCTTTAACATTTTAAATATTGCAAAGAGGAAAATGGGCCAATGCAAAAAGTTTGTGCACCCCTGGAGATGTGTGTGCTCAGATAACTTTGAGGAAGGTGTCAGTCCAGACCTTAATTATCCTGTTCAGGTCGTGGCTTGTTCATCAGGTGATGCAAATTTCACAGCTTTATAAAAATGTTCTCTAGCCTTGTGCCAAAAAACAGTAGCCATGGGTTCTTCAAAGCAGCTGCCGAGCACTCTGAAAATGATAGTGGTGAAGGCCCACAAAGCAGGAGAAGGATAGAAGAAGACACAGAAGAGTTTCTAAGTTGCCCTTTTTCTCTTCAGAATGTAATTAAGAAAGGGCAATAACCAGGAACAGTGGAGGTCAAGATAAGGTCTGGAAGACCAAGCAAAATTGCAGTGAGAGCTGCTAGAGAGGCAAATCAGAAGCCTCGATTGAATGCAAAAGACCTTCAGGAAGATTTATCAGACTCTGGAGTTGTGGTACATTGTTCTGCAGTTCAGAGACACTTACCAAAATATGACCAACATGGAAGAGTTATTAGAAGAAATCTTCTCCTGCGTCCTCACCACAAAATTCAGCGTCAGAAATGTTCTAAAAAAGCCAGATGCATTTTGGAAACAAGTCATGTAGACCAATGAGGATAAAATAGAAGTCTTTGGACACAATGATGAAAGGTAGGAGTGGCGAAGAAACGACAGAGAATTCTGGAAAAGAACATCTCGCCAACCATTAAGCATGGGGGTGGATCATTCAAGCTATGCAGTTGGGTTGCAGCCAATAGCACAGAGAACATTTCACAGGTAGAGCGAAGAATATTCAGTGAAATTTCAACTAATTTTTGACGCAAATATAACACCATCTCTATAAAAAGCTGAAGTTAAAAAAAGGATGGCTTCCCCAAATGTATAATAATCCTAAATACATGTCAAAATCCACCATAGATGACCTAAAAAAAACTAATAAGGAAGTATTTGGTCACAATAATCAAAGGTATGTGTGGAGAATAGAAGGCACAACATTTCAGGAAAAGAACATCTTGCCAACCATTAAGCATGGGGGTGGATCAATCATGCTTTGAGGTTGGGTTACAGCCAATGGCACAGGGAACACTTTATTTGTAGGGGGAAGAATGGATTCAATAAAATTTAGAACAAAGTCTTGATGCAAACATAAAAACATCTGTAAAAAAGCTGAAGTTGAAAAGAAGAGGATGGCTTCTCCAAATGGATAATGATCCTAAACACAAGTCAAAATGCACAACAGACTCAAAAGGCGCAAGCTGAAGGTTTTACATTGGCTCACAGACACCTGGTCTGAACATCATTGAAAATTTGTGGCTAGATGTCACGGAGTAGTAGGGGATAACAGGGGGAACGGGAATATCTAGGCTGTCCCATAGACTATAGGGCCCTAGCTGTCCCTTATCCCAAAAATACCTATGATGGTGAAGATGTCTGAGCCACCAATGTTGCCTTGCCCCTGGTCAGCCCTGATCTAATACCCCTCTTCCCCACCCCAGGGAAACTTTGACCGGAGTGGTAAAACCCCGCACAAGACAAATGGGGAAACCGAAGACTCAACTAACAGAGGTCTAAGACAGAACGCAAGCAGGAGGAAAGAAAGAGCAGGGAGCAAATAACCAGACAATGAGAGGATTTCCCCAGCACACCAAACAGTACTCAACAGATCACCAGCAACTGGATCACCACAACACATGGACCAGTATTGCAAAAGCTGTAGTCCACATTGGAAGACAGATTCTACCATCTTAAAAGGTGGGGAGTGATTGTGATTGGTCTCCCAGAACATGTGATCCAAAAGTAATTAGCCAGCTAGAAAAGATTAACTCCTGCTAGCCCGATCACTAATGAGAACACCGCAGGTCGATGCCCGAGCATCAGAGAAACCTCAGTGTGGAGTGTCAGAATCTGTAGTGTGAACAGCACCTATTGCCACCATGATACTTGGTGAGTTTTGAACCAAATGGCGTGACACTAGACATCAAAAGAGCAGAGCATGCAAGATGAGTCAGGAATCTCACAGAACTGGAAGACGAGCCAGGAATCTCACAGAACTGGAAGATTAGCCATGAATTTCACATAGCTTGAAAATGATCCAGGAATCTCACAGAACTGGAAAACAAGACAGGAATCTCACAGAAATAGAAGATGAGCCAGGAATCTCACAGAACTGGAAGACAAGCCAGGAATCTCACACAGCTGAAAGACGAACGGGGAATCTCACAGAACAGGAAAACAAGATAGAAATCTCACAGAACTGGAAGACAAACGGGGAATCTCACAAAACTGAAAGATGAGCCCAGAATCTCACAGAACTGGAAAACGAGACATAAATCTCACAGGACAGGAAGATGAGCCAGAAATCTCACAGAACTGGAAGACGAGCCAGGAATCTCACAGAACTGGAAAACGAGCCAGGAATCTCACAGAACTGGAAAACAAGACAGGAATCTCACAGAACTGGAAGACAAGCCAGGAATCTAACAGAACTGGAAGACGAGCCAGGAATATCACAGAACTGGAGGACAAGACAGGAATCTCACAGAACTGGAAAACGAGACATAAATCTCACAGGACAGGAAGACGAGCCATGAATCTCACAGACCTGGAAGATGAGCCAGAAATCTCACAGAACTGGAAGACGAGCCAGGAATCTCACAGAACTGGAAAACGAGCCAGGAATCTCACAGAACTGGAAAACAAGACAGGAATCTCACAGAACTGGAAGACAAGCCAGGAATCTCACAGAACTGGAAGACGAGCCAGGAATATCACAGAACTGGAGGACAAGACAGGAATCTCACAGAACTGGAAAATGAGGCAGAAATCTCACAGAACTGGAAGATGAGCCAGGAATCTCACAGAACTGGAAGACGAGCCAGGAATATCACAGGACTGGAGGACAAGACAGGAATCTCACAGACCTGGAAGATGAGCCAGAAATCTCACAGAACTGGAAGACGAGCCAGGAATCTCACAGAACTGGAAAACGAGCCAGGAATCTCACAGAACTGGAAAACAAGACAGGAATCTCACAGAACTGGAAGACAAGCCAGGAATCTAACAGAACTGGAAGACGAGCCAGGAATATCACAGAACTGGAGGACAAGACAGGAATCTCACAGAACTGGAAAACGAGACATAAATCTCACAGGACAGGAAGACGAGCCATGAATCTCACAGACCTGGAAGATGAGCCAGAAATCTCACAGAACTGGAAGACGAGCCAGGAATCTCACAGAACTGGAAAACGAGCCAGGAATCTCACAGAACTGGAAACAAGACAGGAATCTCACAGAACTGGAAGACAAGCCAGGAATCTCACAGAACTGGAAGACGAAGCCAGGAATATCACAGAACTGGAGACAAGACCAGGAATCTCACAGAATGGAGGACAAGACAGGAATTCACAGACTGGAGGCAGAAATCTCACAGAACTGGAAGATGAGCCAGGAATCTCACAGAACTGGAAGACGAGCCAGGAATATCACAGGACTGGAGGACAAGACAGGAATCTCACAGAACTGGAGGACAAGACAGGAATCTCACAGAAATGGAAGATGAGCCAAGAATCTCATGGAACTGGAAAAACAAGCCAGTAATCTCACAGAACTCGAAGACAATCCAGGAATCTCACAGAACTGGAAGATGAGCCAGGAATCTCACAGCACTGGGGGATGAGCCAGGAATCTCATAGAACTGGAAGACGAACCAACAATCTCACAGAACTGGGAGACAAGTCAGGAACCTAACGGAGCTGGAAAACGAGACAGAACTCTCACAGGACTGGAAAATGAGATAGATATCTCACAGAACTGGAAGACAAGCCAGGAATCTCACAGAACTGGAAGATGAGCCAGTAATCTCATAAAACTGGAAGACGAGCCAGCAATCTCACAGAACTGGAAGATGAGACAGAAATCTCACAGAACTGGAAAATGAGATTGAAATCTCACATAACAGGAAGACGAGCCAGGAAACTTACAGAGCTGGAAAATTAGACAGAAATCTCACAGCCATGGAAGATGAGTCAGGAATCTCACAGAACTGGAAAACGAGCCAGTAATCTCACAGAACAGGAAGACAATCCAGGAATCTCACAGACCTGGAAGATGAGCCAGGAACCTCACAGAACTGGAAGACAAGCCAGGAATCTCACAGAACTGGAAGATGAGCCAGGAATCTCACAGAACAGGAAGATGAGCCAGTAATCTCACAGAACAGGAAGATGAGCCAGGAATCTCCCAGAACTGGAAGACGAGCCAGGAATCTCACAGAACTGGAAGATGAGCCAGGAATCTCCCAGAACTGGAAGATGAGCCAGGAATCTCACAAGACTGGAAGACGAGCCAGGAATCTCACAGAACTGGAAGATGAGCCAGGAATATCCTAGAACTGGAGGACAAGACAGGAATCTCACAGAATTGGAAGACTTTTCCAGGTAAGAACGGATGACAATTCTTCAAACAAGAAATGAAAGACTCTCAGCTGCTGCAAAAGTGTTTACAAGCTGAAATACTTGAATAAGGGGGGCGCTATGAGGTATTAACCATTTAAGATGTCCAGACTCTTGCTTCAGCCTATTTTTCTTTTTTGCTAATTTTAAAATGTAAAAGATGGGAATAATATATTGTTTTTGCGTAAAATACAAAGGAAATGTGTTATCTTTACCTTAATGCATTTCAGAAATCATTACATCTACAGTTTGCCTAATTGTTCACAATAACAATAATTTTGACTGGGGGTGCACAAACTGTATGTACATTTTTTGTGGATTTATAATGACTTTATCTTTGTTATTACTGTACAGTAGTTTTAAATCTTCATAGTGTTCTTGCGGGGGCTTCAGGACCCCGGAATTCTTGGGACGTCGACACCTCTCTACACATTTAGTCACCGGCTCACATTTGCAGTCTAGCAATAATGCGGCTCTAAGACAGGCGAGAGTTAACTTTCTATCGAGCAGATATGTTTTATGCAATATTAAGTCATGTGAAATGGCTCTGAGATGTAATTTGTGATGGCATTCATGCTCCTTATCTCCAATTTCGCTGCCTTTGGTGATAACATCATAAAATAAAAGGATTCATCAGGTAACGGTTCTTACTCATTATTCAGAGGCACAATTTGCCAGTTGAAAAGGTAATTAGCCACACAGTCATGCCGTCCCCGAATTGTCAATAGACGCACAGGATTAATTAGCCAGACTGACTGCATCTGATGTCGTCCGGGCGCACACATTATTTCATGGTCAGGTTTTGGTGACAGCGCTCTAGTGGTGGAAACAGAGGAAACTCTTGATATGCTTTTATCCTGGGTGAGGAACCCACACAAAGAGGGATATCTGTGAGGTCAGGTCCAGAGAAGTATCAAAGTACAACCCTATAATAATGTGATTGGGGTGCAGAAAGGACGGGAGAACAATGGAGTTCAAGATGGGAAGCACAAAACTCAATGAACAGGAGGAGACTCATAGAAGAAGGGCAGAACTCAAGACAAGAACCACCGGACTCACTGTGCAAAGAGTGAGACTCATAGAAGAAGGGCAGAACTCAAGACAAGAACCACCGGACTCACTGTGCTAAGAGTGAGACTCATAGAAGAAGGACAGAACTCAAGATGAGAACCACCAGACTCACTGTGCTAAGAGTGAGACTCATAGAGGAAGGACAGAACTCAAGACGAGAACCACCGGACTCACTGTGCTAAGAGTGAGACTCATAGAGGAAGGACAGAACTCAAGACGAGAACCACCAGACTCACTGTACAAAGAGTGAGACTCATAGAGGAAGGGAAGAACTCAAGACGAGAACCACCAGACTCACTGTGCTAAGAGTGAGACTCATAGAGGAAGGGAAGAACTCAAGACGAGAACCACCAGACTCACTGTGCTAAGACTGAGACTCATAGAAGAAGGGCAGAACTCAAGACGAGAACCACCGGACTTACTGTGCTAAGAGTGAGACTCATAGAAGAAGGGCAGAACTCAAGACGAGAAACACCAGACTCCCTGTGCTAAGACTGAGACTCATAGAAGAAGGACAGAACTCAAGACGAGAACCACCGGACTCACTGTACTAAGAGTGAGACTCATAGAGGAAGGACAGAACTCAAGACGAGAACCACCAGACTCACTGTACTAAGAGTGAGACTCATAGAGGAAGGATAGAACTCAAGATGAGAACCACCTGACTCACTGTGCTAAGAGTGAGACTCATAGAAGAAGGACAGAACTCAAGACGAGAACCACCGGACTCACTGTGCTAAGAGTGAGACTCATAGAGGAAGGATAGAACTCAAGATGAGAACAACCAGACTCACTGTACAAAGAGTGAGACTCATAGAGGAAGGACAGAGCTCAAGATGAGAACCACCAGACTCACTGTGCTAAGACTGAGACTCATAGAGGAAGGACAGAACTCAAGATGAGAACCACCAGACTCACTGTGCTAAGACTGAGACTTATAGAAGGATAGAACTCAAGACGAGAACCACCAGACTCACTGTGCTAAGACTGAGACTCATAGAAGAAGGACAGAACTCAAGACGAGAACCACCAGACTCACTGTACTAAGAGTGAGACTCATAGAAGAAGGACAGAACTCAAGACGAGAACCACCAGACTCACTGTGCTAAGAGTGAGACTCATAGAAGAAAGACAGAACTCAAGACGAGAACCACCAGACTCACTGTGCTAAGACTGAGACTCGTAGATGAAGGATAGAGCTCAAGACGAGAACGACCAGACTCACTGTGCTAAGACTGAGACTCATAGAAGAAGGATAGAACTCAAGACGAGAACCACCAGACTCACTGTGCTAAGACTGAGACTCATAGAAGAAGGATAGAACTCAAGACGAGAACCACCGGACTCACTGTGCTAAGAGTGAGACTCATAGAAGAAGGACAGAACTCAAGATGAGAACAACCAGACTCACTGTACAAAGAGTGAGACTCATAGAGGAAGGACAGAGCTCAAGATGAGAACCACCAGACTCACTGTGCTAAGACTGAGACTCATAGAGGAAGGACAGAACTCAAGATGAGAACCACCAGACTCACTGTGCTAAGACTGAGACTTATAGAAGGATAGAACTCAAGACGAGAACCACCAGACTCACTGTGCTAAGACTGAGACTCATAGAAGAAGGACAGAACTCAAGACGAGAACCACCAGACTCACTGTACTAAGAGTGAGACTCATAGAAGAAGGACAGAACTCAAGACGAGAACCACCAGACTCACTGTGCTAAGAGTGAGACTCATAGAAGAAAGACAGAACTCAAGATGAGAACAACCAGACTCACTGTACAAAGAGTGAGAACTCATAGAGGAAGGACAGAGCTCAAGATGAGAACCACCAGACTCACTGTGCTAAGACTGAGACTCATAGAGGAAGGACAGAACTCAAGATGAGAACCACCAGACTCACTGTGCTAAGACTGAGACTTATAGAAGGATAGAACTCAAGACGAGAACCACCAGACTCACTGTGCTAAGACTGAGACTCATAGAAGAAGGACAGAACTCAAGACGAGAACCACCAGACTCACTGTGCTAAGAGTGAGACTCATAGAAGAAAGACAGAACTCAAGACGAGAACCACCAGACTCAGTGTGCTAAGACTGAGACTCATAGAAGGATAGAACTCAAGACGAGAACCACCAGACTCACTGTGCTAAGAGTGAGACTCATAGAAGAAAGACAGAACTCAAGATGAGAACCACCAGACTCACTGTGCTAAGAGTGAGACTCATAGAAGGATAGAACTCAAGACGAGAACCACCAGACTCCCTGTGCTAAGAGTGAGACTCATAGAAGAAGGACAGAACTCAAGACGAGAATCACCGGACTCACTGTGCTAAGAGTGAGACTCATAGAAGAAGGACAGAACTCAAGACGAGAACCACCAGACTCACTGTGCTAAGACTGAGACTCATAGAAGAAGGATAGAACTCAAGACGAGAACCACCAGACTCACTGTGCTAAGAGTGAGACTCGTAGAGAGAAGGACAGAACTCAAGACGAGAACCACCGAACTCACTGTGCTAAGAGTGAGACTCATAGAGGAAGGACAGAACTCAAGACGAGAACCACCGAACTCACTGTGCTAAGAGTGAGACTCATAGAGAGAAGGAAACTCAAGACGAGAACCACCGAACTCACTGTGCTAAGAGTGAGACTCATAGAGGAAGGACAGAACTCAAGACGAGAACCACCAGACTCACTGTGCTAAGAGTGAGACTCATAGAGGAAGGACAGAACTCAAGACGAGAACCACCGACTCACTGTGCTAAGAGTGAGACTCATAGAGGAAGGAAGAACTCAAGACGAGAACCACCAGACTCACTGTGCTAAGAGTGAGACTCATAGAAGAAGGACAGAACTCAAGACGAGAACCACGTACTCACTGTGCTAAGAGTGAGACTCATAGAGGAAGGACAGAACTCAAGACGAGAACCACCGACTCACTGTGCTAAGAGTGAGACTCATAGAAGAAGACAGAACTCAAGACGAGAACCACCAGACTCACTGTGCTAAGAGTGAGACTCATAGAGGAAGGATAGAACTCAAGACGAGAACCACCAGACTCACTGTGCTAAGAGTGAGACTCATAGAAGAAGACAGAACTCAAGACGAGAACCACCGACTCACTGTGCTAAGAGTGAGACTCATAGAAGAAGGAAGAACTCAAGACGAGAACCACGAACTCACTGTGCTAAGAGTGAGACTCATAGAAGAAGGAAGAACTCAAGACGAGACACCGACTCACTGTGCTAAGAGTGAGACTCATAGAGGAAGGAAGAACTCAAGACGAGAACCACAGACTCACTGTGCTAAGAGTGAGACTCATAGAAGAAGGATGAACTCAAGACGAGAACCACAACTCACTGTGCTAAGAGTGAGACTCATAGAGGAAGGATAGAACTCAAGACGAGAACCACAGACTCACTGTGCTAAGAGTGAGACTCATAGAAGAAGGACAGAACTCAAGACAGAACCACGAACTCACTGTCTAAGAGTGAGACTCATAGAGGAAGGAAGAACTCAAGACGAGAACCACCGACTCACTGTGCTAAGAGTGAGACTCATAGAGAAGGAAGAACTCAAGACGAGAACCACAACTCACTGTGCTAAGAGTGAGACTCATAGAAGAAGGACAGAACTCAAGACGAGAACCACAACTCACTGTGCTAAGAGTGAGACTCATAGAGAAGGATAGAACTCAAGACGAGAACCACCGACTCACTGTGCTAAGAGTGAGACTCATAGAGGAAGGATAGAACTCAAGACGAGAACCACAACTCACTGTGCTAAGAGTGAGACTCATAGAAGGATAGAACTCAAGACGAGAACCACCGACTCACTGTGCTAAGAGTGAGACTCATAGAGAAGGATAGAACTCAAGACGAGAACCACGATACTCACTGTGCTAAGAGTGAGACTCATAGAAGAAGGATAGAACTCAAGACGAGAACCACACAGATCTCACTGTGCTAAGAGTGAGACTCATAGAGGAAGGATAGAACTCAAGACGAGAACCACGATACTCACTGTGCTAAGAGTGAGACTCATAGAGGAAGGATAGAACTCAAGACGAGAACCACCAGACTCACTGTGCTAAGAGTGAGACTCATAGAGGAAGGATAGAACTCAAGACGAGAACCACCAGACTCACTGTGCTAAGAGTGAGACTCATAGAAGAAGGACAGAACTCAAGACGAGAACCACCGATACTCACTGTGACTAAGAGTGAGACTCATAGAGGAAGGACAGAACTCAAGACGAGAACCACTGACTCACTGTGCTAAGAGTGAGACTCATAGAGGAAGGATAGAACTCAAGACGAGAACCACCAGACTCACTGTGCTAAGAGTGAGACTCATAGAAGAAGGACAGAACTCAAGACGAGAACCACGATACTCACTGTGACTAAGAGTGAGACTCATAGAGGAAGGATAGAACTCAAGACGAGAACCACCAGACTCACTGTGCTAAGAGTGAGACTCATAGAGAAGGATAGAACTCAAGACGAGAACCACGATACTCACTGTGCTAAGAGTGAGACTCATGAGAAGGATAGAACTCAAGACGAGAACCACCGACTCACTGTGCTGAGAGACATAGAGAAGGACATCAAGAGGAAAGATCAGAATGGCAAGACGGAGAAACCAACGAGAACATCAACTTGTGCTAAGAGTGAGACTCATAGAGAAGGATAGAACTCAAGACGAGAACCACGATACTCACTGTGCTAAGAGTGAGACTCATAGAAGAGAAGGACAATACTCAAGACGAGAACCACCGATACTCACTGTGCTAAGAGTGAGACTCATAGAGGAAGGATAGAACTCAAGACGAGAACCACCAGACTCACTGTGCTAAGAGTGAGACTCATAGAGAAGGAAGAACTCAAGACGAGAACCACCAGACTCACTGTGCTAAGAGTGAGACTCATAGAGGAAGGATAGAACTCAAGACGAGAACCACGATACTCACTGTGCTAAGAGTGAGACTCATAGAAGAAGGACAGAACTCAAGACGAGAACCACCAGACTCACTGTCTAAGAGTGAGACTCATAGAAGAAGGACAGAACTCAAGACGAGAACCACCAGACTCACTGTACTAAGAGTGAGACTCATAGAGAAGGAAGAACTCAAGACGAGAACCACCGACTCACTGTGCTAAGAGTGAGACTCATAGAGGAAGGATAGAACTCAAGACGAGAACCACCAGACTCACTGTACTAAGAGTGAGACTCATAGAAGAAGGACAGAACTCAAGACGAGAACCACCGGACTCACTGTGCATAAGAGTGAGACTCATAGAGGAAGGATAGAACTCAAGACGAGAACCACCTGACTCACTGTGCTAAGAGTGAGACTCATAGAAGAAGGATAGAACTCAAGACGAGAACCAACCATGATGACTCACTGATCTAAGAGATGAGACATCATAGAGGGAAGAGATAGAAACTCAAGACGAGAACCACCGAACTCACTGTGCTAAGAGTGAGACTCATAGAGGAAGGATAGAACTCAAGACGAGAACCACCAGACTCACTGTGCTAAGAGTGAGACTCATAGAGGAAGGATAGAACTCAAGACGAGAACCACCAGACTCACTGTGCTAAGAGTGAGACTCATAGAAGGATAGAACTCAAGACGAGAACCACCGGACTCACTGTGCTAAGAGTGAGACTCATAGAGGAAGGATAGAACTCAAGACGAGAACCACTATACTCACTGTGCTAAGAGTGAGACTCATAGAAGAAGGATAGAACTCAAGACGAGAACCACGATACTCACTGTGCTAAGAGTGAGACTCATAGAGGAAGGATAGAACTCAAGACGAGAACCACGATACTCACTGTGCTAAGAGTGAGACTCATAGAGGAAGGATAGAACTCAAGACGAGAACCACCAGACTCACTGTGCTAAGAGTGAGACTCATAGAAGAAGGGCAGAACTCAAGACGAGAACCACCAGACTCACTGTGCTAAGAGTGAGACTCATAGAGGAAGGATAGAACTCAAGACGAGAACCACGATACTCACTGTGCTAAGAGTGAGACTCATAGAAGAAGGATAGAACTCAAGACGAGAACCACGATACTCACTGTGCTAAGAGTGAGACTCATAGAGGAAGGATAGAACTCAAGACGAGAACCACGATACTCACTGTGCTAAGAGTGAGACTCATAGAGGAAGGATAGAACTCAAGACGAGAACCACCAGACTCACTGTGCTAAGAGTGAGACTCATAGAGGAAGGATAGAACTCAAGACGAGAACCACCAGACTCACTGTGCTAAGAGTGAGACTCATAGAAGAAGGACAGAACTCAAGACGAGAACCACGATACTCACTGTACTAAGAGTGAGACTCATAGAGGAAGGACAGAACTCAAGACGAGAACCACCTGACTCACTGTGCTAAGAGTGAGACTCATAGAGGAAGGATTGAACTCAAGACGAGAACCACCAGACTCACTGTGCTAAGAGTGAGACTCATAGAGGAAGGATAGAACTCAAGACGAGAACCACCAGACTCACTGTACTAAGAGGAGATATAGAGGATAGACTCAACGTAGACACCGGATCATGTCAAGAGTGAACTAGAAGGATAGAACAGAGAGAACCACCGTACTCACTGTGCTAAGAGTGAGACTCATAGAAGAAGGATAGAACTCAAGACGAGAACCAGATCTCACTGTGCTAAGAGTGAGACTCATAGAGAAGGATAGAACTCAAGACGAGAACCAGATACTCACTGTGCTAAGAGTGAGACTCATAGAGGAAGGATAGAACTCAAGACGAGAACCACAGATCACTGTGCTAAGAGTGAGACTCATAGAGGAAGGATAGAACTCAAGACGAGAACCACCAGACTCACTGTGCTAAGAGTGAGACTCATAGAAGAAGGAAGAACTCAAGACGAGAACCACCATACTCACTGTCTAAGAGTGAGACTCATAGAGAAGGACAGAACTCAAGACGAGAACCACGACTCACTGTCTAAGAGTGAGACTCATAGAGGAAGGAAGAACTCAAGACGAGAACCACCTGACTCACTGTGCTAAGAGTGAGACTCATAGAGAAGGACAGAACTCAAGACGAGAACCACCAACTCACTGTCTAAGAGTGAGACTCATAGAGGAAGGAAGAACTCAAGACGAGAACCACAACTCACTGTCTAAGAGTGAGACTCATAGAGAAGGATAGAACTCAAGACGAGAACCACGATACTCACTGTACTAAGAGTGAGACTCATAGAAAGGAAGAACTCAAGACGAGAACCACGGACTCACTGTACTAAGAGTGAGACTCATAGAGGAGATAGAACTCAAGACGAGAACCACGATACTCACTGTGCTAAGAGTGAGACTCATAGAGAAGGATAGAACTCAAGACGAGAACCACGATACTCACTGTGCTAAGAGTGAGACTCATAGAGAAGGATAGAACTCAAGACGAGAACCACGATACTCACTGTGCTAAGAGTGAGACTCATAGAGGAAGGATAGAACTCAAGACGAGAACCACCAGACTCACTGTGCTAAGAGTGAGACTCATAGAGGAAGGATAGAACTCAAGACGAGAACCACCAGACTCACTGTGCTAAGAGTGAGACTCATAGAAGAAGGACAGAACTCAAGACGAGAACCACCAGACTCACTGTGCTAAGAGTGAGACTCATAGAAGAAGGACAGAACTCAAGACGAGAACCACCAGACTCACTGTACTAAGAGTGAGACTCATAGAAGAAGGACAGAACTCAAGACGAGAACCACCGACTCACTGTACTAAGAGTGAGACTCATAGAAGAAGGACAGAACTCAAGACGAGAACCACCAGACTCACTGTACTAAGAGTGAGACTCATAGAAGAAGGACAGAACTCAAGACGAGAACCACCGGACTCACTGTGCTAAGAGTGAGACTCATAGAAGAAGGACAGAACTCAAGACGAGAACCACCAGAAATCACTGTACTAAGAGTGAGACTCATAGAAGAAGGACAGAACTCAAGACGAGAACCACCAGACTCACTGTACAAGAGTGAGACTCAAGAGGAAAGACAGACTCAAGACGAGAACCACCGACTCACTGTGCTAAGAGTGAGACTCATAGAGGAAGGATAGAACTCAAGACGAGAACCACCAGACTCACTGTGCTAAGAGTGAGACTCATAGAGGAAGGATAGAACTCAAGACGAGAACCACCAGACTCACTGTACTAAGAGTGAGACTCATAGAGGAAGGATAGAACTCAAGACGAGAACCACCAGACTCACTGTGCTAAGAGTGAGACTCATAGAGGAAGGATAGAACTCAAGACGAGAACCACCAGACTCACTGTGCTAAGAGTGAGACTCATAAAGGAAGGATAGAACTCAAGACGAGAACCACCAGACTCACTGTGCTAAGAGTGAGACTCATAGAAGAAGGACAGAACTCAAGACGAGAACCACGATACTCACTGTACTAAGAGTGAGACTCATAGAGGAAGGACAGAACTCAAGACGAGAACCACCTGACTCACTGTGCTAAGAGTGAGACTCATAGAGGAAGGATAGAACTCAAGACGAGAACCACCAGACTCACTGTGCTAAGAGTGAGACTCATAGAAGAAGGACAGAACTCAAGACGAGAACCACGATACTCACTGTACTTAGAGTGAGACTCATAGAGGAAGGATAGAACTCAAGACGAGAACCACCAGACTCACTGTGCTAAGAGTGAGACTCATAGAAGAAGGACAGAACTCAAGACGAGAACCACGATACTCACTGTACTAAGAGTGAGACTCATAGAAGGATAGAACTCAAGACGAGAACCACCGGACTCACTGTGCTAAGAGTGAGACTCATAGAGGAAGGATAGAACTCAAGACGAGAACCACGATACTCACTGTGCTAAGAGTGAGACTCATAGAAGAAGGATAGAACTCAAGACGAGAACCACGATACTCACTGTGCTAAGAGTGAGACTCATAGAGGAAGGATAGAACTCAAGACGAGAACCACCAGACTCACTGTGCTAAGAGTGAGACTCATAGAAGAAGGGCAGAACTCAAGACGAGAACCACCAGACTCACTGTGCTAAGAGTGAGACTCATAGAGGAAGGATAGAACTCAAGACGAGAACCACCGGACTCACTATGCTAAGAGTGAGACTCATAGAGGAAGGATAGAACTCAAGACGAGAACCACCAGACTCACTGTACTAAGAGTGAGACTCATAGAAGAAGGACAGAACTCAAGACGAGAACCACCGGACTCACTGTGCTAAGAGTGAGACTCATAGAAGAAGGACAGAACTCAAGACGAGAACCACCAGACTCACTGTGCTAAGAGTGAGACTCATAGAAGAAGGGCAGAACTCAAGACGAGAACCACCAGACTCACTGTGCTAAGAGTGAGACTCATAGAAGAAGGACGGAATGAAAGACGAGATGCAAAGGACTCACTGAAAAAGAGGAGACTCAAAGAAGAAGGATAGAACTCAAGACTAGAAGGCATAGAATGGACGCGACTCAAGATGGCAATGACCGGACTAAACACAAGAAGAATCAACACAGAAAGGACAGGACAATGACAGGGCAAAAGATGAGACGACCGGACTCACTGAAAAGGAGAACATAGAAGAAGGACAGGACTCACTGAAAAGGAAGAGACTCGTAGAAGAAAGACAGAACTCAAGACGAGAAGCACTGGACTCACTATGCAAAGGAGAAGACCAATAGAAGAAGGATGGGACAATGACAGGGCTCAAGACAAGAAGCACTGGACTCATTGAAAAGGATGAGACTCATAGAAGAAGGACAAGGCTCAAGACGAGAATCATGGGACTCACTGGAAAGGAAGAGACTCATAGAAGGACAGAACCCAAGATAAGAAGCACCGAACTCACTGTGCAAAGGAGGAGACTGATAGAAGAAGGACGGGACAACGACAGGGCTCAAGATGAGAAGCACTGGACTCATTGAAAAGGAGAACATAGAAGAAGGACAGGACTCAAGATGAGAAGTAGCGAACCCACTGTGCAGAGTGAGACTCATAGAAGAAGGATGGAATGTAAGACAAGAAGCAAAGGACTCACTGAAAAGGAGGGGACGCATAGAAGAAGGACAGAACTTAAGACAGGAAGGCATAGAATGGACGGGACTCAAGATGACAATGACCGGACTGAACATGGGAAGAATCAACATAAGAAGGACGAGAAAATGACCGGGCTCAAGACAGGAAGCACCGGACTCACTAAAAAGGATGCGACTCATAGAAGAATAGAACTCAAGACGGGAAGGCATGGGATGGAGGGGACTCAAAATGGCAATCATCAAACTAAACATGGGAAGAATCTACACAGGAAGGACGGGACAATGACAGGGCTGAAGATGGGAAGCACCGGACTTACTGAAAGGGATGAGACTCAGAAACAACTCAAAACAGGGGGCATGAGATGGACAGGATTCAAGATGGCAATGACCGGACTAAAGATCAGAAGAATCAACACTGAAGAGACAGAACAATGACCGGGCTCAAGACGATCAGCACCGGAGTCACTGTAAAGGATGATACTCATAGAAGAAGGACTCAGGACATGAAGGCAGGATGGGGTGGACAGGACACAACTCAAGATGGCAATGACTAGATTAAACATGGGGAGAATCAGGTCACATTTGCCTTGGAGACTTGTGACAAGTTTGGGCACCAGGTATCTTTGCCGTTGGAGACTCTGGATATTAGACGCTGGCGAGGAGTTTGATTTCTGAAGCAATGTCCTTCAGAGAATTATTATTATTTACAGATCTTCAGCTTGATCTCAAGCCATGGCCACTTGATGGATAAAGGCTCTGTAGAAAGATCGATCTTGTGCAGCATACATAGGTCCACCAGGGTCTTCTCCAAGCTAGATAGGTCCATGAGGGTCTTCTCCAAGCCTAGATAGGTCCACCAGGGTCTTCTCCAAGCCTAGATAGGTCCATGAGGGTCTTTTCCAAGCCTAGATAGGTCCACCAGGGTCTTCTCCAAGCCTAGATAGGTCCACCAGGGTCTTCTCCAAGCCTAGATAGGTCAATGAGGGTCTTCTCCAAGCCTAGATAGGTCCACCAGGGTCTTCTCCAAGCCTAGATAGGTCCACCAGGGTCTTCTCCAAGCCTAGATAGGTCCATGAGGGTCTTCTCCAAGCCTAGATAGTGTTCTGTTCCCACTTAAAGGCGATAAAGGCATGCTGGTTGTATACTAGGATGAGAGTTCCTTCTTACCTTTGTACTTCCAATAAGAGGGGCAGACAGGACCCGGAGCAGCGTCTCAGATAAGCGTACACATGTTAGGATGAAAACAATGCTGGTTTATTCCATAGGTGAATGATCCAAAACATGGCATTGAAATCTTGTATGAAGCTTGTCTCTGCAGTCGCTACTTGTGGGTCAAAAAACTTTGCTTCTCCAGCTCTATGAGAATGGAACTCTCTGCAGTAAAGATGTCTCCTAATGACTGGGCAAAACAGGAAGAGACAACAGCACGTGCAGGAGCCACACCCCCATAGGCTGGACAAGGAAAGGCAGAAAGAATTGAGAGGTCTGGCCAGCAGGTGGCAGCAGAGACAAGCATCAATATAACAGATTAGACTGTAAAACAGGATTGAAACAGCACACTCCCCGTCTGGAATTCACTTTGGGGATTCCACTATTAGTCCATAACAATACCTAAACGAAGGGCATGTTAAATACAACAATTCAAATTCAAAACCAAAATGAGAAGAAAACGGCTAAAGTTCAGGTCCGGAAGCGTTCATCCCGTAGTGGCGCTCTCTACGGGCAACAGCAGAATGAGTTCGTGGATCGGCCTTGCAAAGGTCTTCGTCTCACCTTTCCTGAAGACCCTTAGCTCCACCTTCCGCACATTGCCGTCCTGGCTAGGTAGTGTCTTAGTAACAAGTCCCAGAGGCCAGTCAGTTCTTTGGGTGGTCTGATCTTTCATAAGGACCAGGTCCCCTTCCTTGATATTTGGCTTGGGATGTCGCCACTTCCTTCTTCCTTGAAGAACGGTGAGGTATTCCTTTCTCCATCGATTCCAGAAGTAGTCGGCCAAATATTGGACTCGTTTCCAGTGTCTTTGGTAGGTGTTGGCGTGAGTGAAGTCTCCGCTGGGAATTACCGCGTTGTCAATTTTTTGAGTAAGAAGGATGGTGGGAGTCAGCATGGTTGGTACCTCTGGATCCATTGTCACGGGCACGAGGGGTCTCGAATTGATGATGGCTGAGACTTCGGCTAAAAGAGTGACTAGAGTCTCGTGCGTGAGTCTTGAGGAGTTAACGTCCTTTAGCATGGAGTTCAGGATGTTGCGTGAGATCCCTATCATCCTCTCCCAGGAGCCCCCCATGTGAGAACTGTGAGGAGAATTGAAGATCCAGGTGCAACCCTTGTCTGCTAGCTGGTCTTGGATTGGCTTGGTGTCGATGTTCAGCTCTCTACATGCACCGACGAAGTTGCTGCCACGGTCGGACCTCAGCTGCTTTACTGGTCCTCTAATGGCAAAGAACCTCCTTAAGGCATTGATCAGGCAGGAAGTATCCATGGATTCTAACACCTCAATGTGAACGGCTCGAACACTCATGCAGGTGAATAGCACAGCCCACCGCTTATTGTCTGCTCGGCTGCTACGAGTTCTGCGTGAAGATACCATCCATGGTCCGAACACGTCTAGGCCCACGTAGGTGAAAGGTGGTTCCATAGAAAGTCTGTCTGCAGGCAGATCAGCCATTTGTTGGCACAGTTGCCTTCCTCTCGTTTTGCGACAATGCACACAATCATGGAGTATTTGTGCTACACGTCTCTTCATTCCAAAGATCCAAAGGCCTGCCGACCGTACGGCGCCCTCTGTGATCTGTCTGCCTTGGTGTTCAGTCCTTTCATGGTGATGTCGGATCAGCAAGACTGTAACGTGGTGTTTGTTGGGAATGATGAGAGGATTTTGTTCTGCGACTCCGAAACGAGCCTGATTTAAACGACCGCCGACTCTAAGTAAGCCAAAACTGTCCATAATCGGGTTTAGATTGGCTAGAGGGCTTCTTAGTGGAATCTGCTGTTTGTTGTGTAAACAGTTCCATTCGGTGGCGAATTCGCTCTGTTGGAGGTGGCGTATTATGAGGGACTCACCATGGGAGATGTCCTCAGCAGAAAGGGGTTTGTGGCACACATGCCAGCGATGACAGTCTCTGTTTTTTAGGTCTGTACAATAGCATCTGGCGATGTGCACTAACCTGGCGACAGTCCGGACGAGTCTTGTCCAGCTGGAGAAACGTTCAAAACGTTGGCAGCCGAGGTTGGAAGCTTCCTCTGCACTGGTGGCCAGGGTGTTGACTTCAGTTCGGACATCTGGATCGTTATCTGGATCTAGGATGCTGAAGTTTTCCTGGACAGCTTCCTCCGACTGTCTCAGCAGGAACTCTGGACCTTGGGTCCTTTTGAGCAAATCAATGGCTGCTTCCTCGGTGGGTAGTGATTTGAGCCCGTCATCTACGTAAAAGTCTTTTTCAACAAAGTCTCTTACGTCTGTGCCATACTCGGACTCTCCCTCTGACGCGGTTCTTCGGAGACCATAGGTTGCGTGAAAGACTGATCTTCCTAAGTTGTCGGTACGCAGGGAAGAAGCGACGTCGGGTAGCTGTATTGAGTCTGGGGGCTTCTCCTTCACTTCATGGTGATGAGGAAATGGTCTTAGGCAGGTTGTGCACCCATCTCCGTGCACGTAGGTCCTGAAGGAGTCGATTTCTGATCGATCAACACACACATTTCCTATGACTACCCATCCCAAGTCCAGTCTCTGGGCGTATGGTGCATAGTCAGGTCCGTTGCACTGTTGTCGCACCTTGTGTACCCTCAGGTTGTCTCTGCCGAGCAGGAGTAGAATCTCCGCGTTGTTGTCTATAGGTGGGATAACGCTCGCGAGGTGTTTCAGGTGTGGTTGATGAAGTGCAGCTTCTGGGGTAGGAATTTCACTCCTGTGGCTGGGTATTTGGTCACATTCAACGAGCGTTGGTAGAGGTATTTCAGTCTTCCCATTGATAGGAGAAGCAATGAATCCCCGGGCTCTTCTGCCGTTAGTCTCTATGCGGCCTGAGCAGGTGTTCAAGGTGTAGGGTTCTGATGGTCCACTAATTCCGAAGGCTTCAAAGAATTTGGTTCCTGCCAGGGACCGGTTGCTTTGGTGTCTATGATGGCATACACCTTCATCGCCTTTTCTGGGCGTCCCTCGGGATAAACCTTGATGAGGCATATTCGGGCACAACATTTCTCCATTCGGCCCTCTCCACATACCTCTGAGCATGAGCAGGAAACAGTTGTGGCGGTGTCAGTCTGATTCTGTGGCTCCCCGCCATAACTTGGAGCGGGAGCGGTGGCGACTGTAGCCGGTGTGTCTCTAGCTAGCCGAGTAGGATGCATGGCTGAAATGTGCTTTTCGCTGTGGCACTCCCCACACTTGACTGTGGATTTACAGTCCTTGGCCATGTGCTCAAGTGATGCGCAGCATTTGAAGCAAATCCCAAGCTCAGTGAGGATCTTCTTGCGCTCCTGTAAGGTTTTGGATCTAAACCCCTTGCACTTGGTCAGTGAGTGTGGTTTTTTATGGATGGGACATTCATGATTGAAAGACTTATCTCGTGGTGAGACAGTGTTCTGTTCGTCTGTGGGCGTTGCGGGTGATGGTAGCTCAGTCTTTCTAACACTCACAGCTCTCTTAGTGTCTCTGCGTTTTTGTGTAGCACTTTCATACCTTGATGCTGGAGTTGCTGCAGCTGCCGAAGTGTTGGATACTAGGAAGTCGAGGCTGGGGTCATTCCTCATCTGGGCCTGCTCGTCAATGAATCTGCAGAAGTGGATAAATGGGGGAAAGGTGACGTCGTTCACTCTTTTGTACCTTGAGACTGACGTTGCCCATTTCTCCTGCAGACTGTATGGCAGCTTCACCACGATTGGGTTTACTCCATGGGCTGAATCCATATAGCACAGTCCGGGCAGACGAGGGTCTCTTTTGGCGAGCTCCAGCTCCATGAGCAGATCACTTAGGTCTTGGAGCTTGTGGACTTCTTTAAGGTTGATCTTTGAGAAATCCTGCAGTCTCTTGAATAGGGCTTTCTCTATTGCTTCCGCGCTGCCAAAGGTGCGTTCCAGCCTTTGCCATGCGGCGGCGAGACCTGCTTCTGCTTGTCCTACATAGACGGTTCTGAGGCTCTTGATACGGCTTGAAGAGCTTGGGCCCAACCACTTGATCAGGAGGTCGAGTTCCTGTTCTTCGGTTAGGTTGAGATTGGCGATGGCTGCCTTGAAGGTTGCTTTCCAGGCCCTGTAGTTCTCTGCACGATCATCGAAATTCACAAGACTAGTACTGATTAGCTCTCTGCTCACCATGAACCTGGCAAACTCGGACATGTCCGACTTCTCACCACTTGTTGCCACGACGACTCGTGATGCCCCTGGGGTGTATGGGCCGCCTGGCGTGAATGGATGAGCTGTTTCCGGGTAGAATGATGCTGCTGCAGGGTTGAGCTGTGGTTTAGCCCTTGAAGAATCTGACGAATACCGCTTGAGCTGTGAAGGTGGGCCAGGAAACGCTGGGTTGCCATCTTGTGGTGGTGACTGTGTTTGAGAGGGTATCTCTCGGCGACTGTCGTTAATTAGCTCGGGCGCCTTCGAGAGGTACTGGCACCTTTTGAAGTATGTTGGGGTTTTGGCGTCGTTGACTTGGACGGTACTGTAAACCGGGGTCGCTACAGGTACCCGGTTTAGCACATAGTCTCTGGTGCGATCGACTGGATCATCCGTTTCCAGTGGTGGCGAGTTAGCTGGATCAAGACCTTGGATCAATGCCTGCTCGAGTAGTCTTACTTTAGCTAGCGCAACCTCCTCTTCCATCTGTGACCGAAGGATCTGTATTCGAGCCTCCGCTTCTGCCCTTGCTTCTGCTTCTGCCCTTTTAGCCTCTGCTTCTGCTTCTGCCCTTTTTTTCTCTGCCCTTGCTTCTGCCTTTGCTTCTGCCCTTTTTTCTTCCGCTTCTCTCTCAGTGAAAGAACGTCTCACCCTGGATTCCTCTGCTATTATGCGGGCCTCCAGTATCCTGTCACTCATGGTTGAACTTCTTGAGGATGATGACCTGGATGCCCGAGAGGAACGCTTAGATGAGGTCGATCGGTGTGATCTGGTTTCTTGCAGGTGAGAGATGCGGTGTTCGGCCTTGTTTATGGCGTGTCGGACCTTGGCATCTCTCCCTTCGTCCGTCTCTAGCGCCTTACTGAGGTCTGAAAGAGATTCATCAGAATTAAAGTCTCTTAGAAGGGTAATGTACCTTGTTGACAGTCTCTTGTATCCTTCATGGGCGGTGTTCAGCCGTTCCATAACAGACTGTAAGCTTGCGGCGTCGCCTGACGAGGGTTCAAGTCTCGACATGTAAGAGGCGACGCGTTCCCACTGTTCTTCCAGGCGGTCACTTAGCTCATCTTTCATAGCCTGATAGTTTTCAATTGCCTTTACCGTTGGTTTGTAAGAACGTTTTGGTCGGGTAACTTGGTCTGCTTGAGACGTGGGGTCTGCCTCCTGGGCTTCATCGTGGACAGTATCAGGTTGTATTTGCTCTGTTTCAGCAGTGGGAGCCTGTCCGAGGTCCTTTTCGGCCATTTTGAATAAAGGTGTACTGTCTCTTTAAAAAACTCAACTTTTGAATAGGGGTCCGAAAATCGCTGTGCGGCTCTGCGGGAACTCCCGGATGGGATCCCCAAGGTGGCTTTGACGAAACTTGGGGTTCGCAGTTCGCCGATGTGCAGTAATGAGGTATAGTGTACTGCAGGCTTATGGAGGCGATGTGGCCAGAAGGAAACCGCTGGTGCATAAAAACAGTTCTTTATAACAGTACAGGCAGAGCTAATACAAGATGTGCAGGTGGGAGAGCTTCCCTCAAGCTTGTCCAGACATGCACTGCTGCAGGCAGACAGATACACAAGGCTTGTTGCTGGGCAGATTAATGCACAGAGGGACAGGGCACATGGAGGGCTATAGCTGGATGTTGGGCTGTAAGGCAGTTTTCTAGCTGATAGGAGCTTTTAGGCATAGTTTTTTGACTATTAGGAGCTTTCAATCAAAGTTTTTTGACTGTTCTGTTCCCACTTAAAGGCGATAAAGGCATGCTGGTTGTATACTAGGATGAGAGTTCCTTCTTACCTTTGTACTTCCAATAAGAGGGGCAGACAGGACCCGGAGCAGCGTCTCAGATAAGCGTACACATGTTAGGATGAAAACAATGCTGGTTTATTCCATAGATGAATGATCCAAAACATGGCATTGAAATCTTGCATGAAGCTTGTCTCTGCAGTCGCTACTTGTGGGTCAAAAAACTTTGCTTCTCCAGCTCTATGAGAATGGAACTCTCTGCAGTAAAGATGTCTCCTAAAGACTGGGCAAAACAGGAAGAGACAACAGCACGTGCAGGAGCCACACCCCCATAGGCTGGACAAGGAAAGGCAGAAAGAATTGAGAGGTCTGGCCAGCAGGTGGCAGCAGAGACAAGCATCAATATAACAGATTAGACTGTAAAACAGGATTGAAACAGCACAGATAGGTCCACCAGGGTCTTCTCCAAGCCCAGATAGGTCCATGAGGGTCTTCTCCAAGCCTAGATTGGTCTTCTCCAAACCTAGATAGGTCCACCAGGGTCTTCTCCAAGCCTAGATAGGTCCACAAGGGTCTTCTCCAAGCCTAGATAGGTCCACCAGGGTCTTCTCCAAGCCTACATAGGTCTACAAGGGTCTTTGCCAAGCCTACATAGACTCACCAGGGTCTTTATCAATTCTAGATAGGTCTACCAGGGTCTTCTCCTAGCATAGATAGGTCCATTAGCGTCTTTTCCAAGTCTAGATAGGTCCACAAGGCTTCTCCTTCATTTTTCTCCACCATCACTTCTCCATGTCTCTCCACCATCACTTCTCCTCTATCTCTCTCCAATATCACTTCTCCTCCATCTCTCTCCACCATGACTTCTCCTCCAACTCTTTCCACCATCGCTTCTCCTCCATCTATCTCTATCACTCTCTCCGCCATCGCTTCTTCTCCATCTTTCTCCACCATCACTTCTCCTCCATCTCTCTCCACCATCACTTCTCCTCCATCTCTCTCCACCATCACTTCTCCTCCATCTCTCTCCACCATCGCTTCTCCTCCATCTTTCTCCACCATCACTTCTCCTCCATCTCTCTCCACCATCACTTCTCCTCCATCTCTCTCCACCATCACTTCTCCTCCATCTCTCTCCACCATCACTTCTCCTCCATCTTTCTCCATCATTTCTCCTCCATCTTTCTCCACCATCACTTCTCCTCCATCTCTCTCCACCATCACTTCTCCTCCATCTCTCTCCACCATCGCTTCTCCTCCATCTTTCTCCACCATCACTTCTCCTCCATCTTTCTCCGCCATCGCTTCTTCTCCATCTTTCTCCACCATCACTTCTCCTCCATCTCTCTCCACCATCACTTCTCCTCCATCTCTCTCCACCATCACTTCTCCTCCATCTCTCTCCACCATCACTTCTCCTCCATCTCTCTCCACCATCGCTTCTCCTCCATCTTTCTCCACCATCACTTCTCCTCCATCTCTCTCCACCATCACTTCTCCTCCATCTCTCTCCACCATCACTTCTCCTCCATCTCTCTCCACCATCACTTCTCCTCCATCTCTCTCCACCATCACTTCTCCTCCATCTCTCTCCACCATCGCTTCTCCTCCATCTTTCTCCACTATCACTTCTCCTCCATCTTTCTCCACCATCACTTCTCCTCCATCTCTCTCCATCACTTCTCCTCCATCTCTCTCCACCATCGCTTCTCCTCCATCTTTCTCCACCATCACTTCTCCTCCATCTCTCTCCATCACTTCTCCTCCATCTCTCTCCACCATCACTTCTCCTCCATCTCTCTCCATCACTTCTCCTCCATCTTTCTCCACCATCGCTTCTCCTCCATCTTTCTCCACCATCGCTTCTCCTCCATCTCTCTTCACCATGACTTCTCCTCCATCTCTCTCCATCACTTCTCCTCCATCTCTCTCCATCATTTCTCCTCCATCTCTCTCCACCATTGCTTCTCCTCCATTTTTCTCTACCATTGCTTCTCCTACAACTTTCTCCATCATCACTCCTCCTCCATCTCTCTCCACCATTGCTTCTCCTCTTTCTCTGTCCACCATCCCTTCTCCTCCATCACTTTTCCTCTATCTCTCTCCACCATCACTTCTCCTCTATCTCTCTCCACCATCACTTCTCCTCCATCTCTCTCCACCATCACTTCTCCTCCATCTTTCTCCACCATCACTTCTCCTCCATCTCTCTCCACCATCACTTCTCCTCCATTTTTCTCCACCATCACTTCTCCTCCATTTTTCTCCACCATCGCTTCTCCTCCATTTTTCTCCACCATCGCTTCTCCTCCATTTTTCTCCACCATCACTTCTCTTCCATCTTTCTCCACCATCACTTCTCCTCCATCTTTCTCCACCATCACTTCTCCTCCATCTCTCTCCATCACTTCTCCTCCATCTTTCTCCACCATCACTTCTCCTCCATCTTTATCCACCATCGCTTCTCCTCCATCTCTCTTCACCATGACTTCTCCTCCATCTCTCTCCATCATTTCTCCTCCATCTCTCTCCACTATCGCTTCTCCTCCATCTTTCTCCACCATCGCTTCTCCTCTATCTCTCTCCTTCATCACTTCTCCTCCATCTCTCTCCACCATCACTTCTCCTCCATCTCTCTCCATCATCACTTCTTCTCCATCTTTCTCCACCATTGCTTCTCCTTCATCTTTCTCCACCATCACTTCTCATCCATCTTTCTCCACCATCACTTCTTCTCCATCTCTTTCCACCATCACTTCTCCTCCATCTTTCTCCACCATCACTTCTTCTCCATCTCTTTCCACCATCACTTCTCTTCCATCTTTCTCCACCATTGCTTCTCCTCCATCTTTCTCCACCATCACTTCTTCATCTTTTCTCCACACATCACTTCTTCTCCATCTCTTTCCACCATCACTTCTCTCCTCCATCTTTCTCCACCATCACTTCTTCTCCATCTCTTTCCACCATCACTTCTCCTCCATCTTTCTCCACCATCACTTCTCCTCCATCTCTCCCACCATCACTTCTCCTCCATCTCTCTCCACCATCACTTCTCCTCCATCTCTCTCCACCATCACTTCTCCTCCATCTTTCTCCACCATCACTTCTCCTCCATCTCTCTCCACCATCACTTCTTCTCCATCTCTTTCCACCATCACTTCTCCTCCATCTTCTCCACCATCATTTCTTTCCTCCATCTCTCTCCACCAATCACTTCATCACTTCTCCTCCATCTCTCTCCACCATCACTTCTCCTCCATCTTTCTCCACCATCACTTCTTCTTTCCCCTCTTTCCACCATCACTTCTCCTCCATCTTTCTCTCCACCATCACTTCTCCTCCATCTCTCTCCACCATCACTTCTTCTCCATCTCTTTCCACCATCACTTCTCCTCCATCTCTCTCCACCATCACTTCTTCATCTTTCTCCACCATCACTTCTCCTCCATCTCTCTCCACCATCACTTCTCCTCCATCTCTCTCCACCATCACTTCTTCATCTTTCTCCACCATCACTCTCTCCTCTATCTCTCTCCACCATCACTTCTCCTCCATCTCTCTCCACCATCACTTCTCCTCCATCTCTCTCCACCATCACTTCTCCTCCATCTTTCTCCACCATCACTTCTTCTCCATCTCTTTCCACCATCACTTCTCCTCCATCTTTCTCCACCATCACTTCTCCTCCATCTCTCTCCACCATCACTTCTCCTCCATCTCTCTCCACCATCACTTCTTCATCTTTCTCCACCATCACTTCTCCTCTATCTCTCTCCACCATCACTTCTCCTCCATCTCTCTCCACCATCACTTCTCCTCCATCTCTCTCCACCATCACTTCTCCTCCATCTTTCTCCACCATCACTTCTCCTCTATCTCTCTCCACCATCACTTCTCCTCCATCTCTCTCCACCATCACTTCTCCTCTATCTCTCTCCACCATCACTTCTCCTCCATCTCTCTCCACCATCACTTCTTCATCTTTCTCCACCATCACTTCTCCTCATCTCTCTCCACCATCACTTCTCCATCTTTCTCCACCATCACTTCTCCTCCATCTCTCTCCACCATCACTTCTCCTCTATCTTTCTCCACCATCACTTCTCCATCTTTCTCCACCATCACTTCTCCTCCATCTCTCTCCACCATCACTTCTCCTCCATCTTTCTCCACCATCACTTCTCCTCCACCTTCTCCACATTCACTTCTCCTCCACCTTCTCCACCATCACTTCTCTTCATCTTCTCCACCATCACTTCTCCTCCATCTTCTCCACCATCACTTCTCCTCCACCTTTCTCCACCATGATTTGATATCCATCTTTTTCTTATGCCGGATATGCTCATGTTCCGCCGACCACTGAGGGCAATATCTGCTGCAGCCTTTGCAGTATCCATCTCCTCCACTTTGGCGGACAATGTGGGATCTTTCTCGTGGATTATATGCAGCGGAGGATCCACAATGTGTGATAGCTTTCAGTCTCAGTAATGGAGAGTGCCAGGATGACCCTGATAGGAGATGCCTGTGGTCGCTCATTAACCGCCATGGTATCTTGGTAGAGTGCAGATTGTTGTTAGCGCAGTGATGACTGTGGCACTCACATCTCTATCTCTGAACGACACATAAATTGGCTCCCGGTGCAGGCGATGGAGCGTCTGCCGTGTAACCGAAGGACAGGGGACTATTCGCTAACAGCAATGTAGAATAGACGGGGCAGAGTAATGGTGAATTTGCTCGTCAGCCGTGGAGTGAGCCGCGATAACGCGCTGTTTGATGGTGATTTCATTTCCCATGAATGTTAAATAGCTGCAGATGCAACGCAAAGAGGCTTATCAGCTGCTAATGCCGCGTCTTAGTGTTGCCCCTTCTTGAACCATCCATCTCCTAACAACATTACCAGCACATTTACATCCCGTCTTACTGCAGCTAAAGAGGCCGAGAGATGGGAGTAAATGACAGCGGTGTAATCAGGGCCGCCATTATCAGCCGGCTGTACCTGAACCCAACGCAGGCTGCGATTGTACCAGATCAGGCTTTGTCAGCGCAACGCAAATAGGTTTAGGAGGGTTCATTATTGTAGGGGGTTGAGAGTGGTGGGAGAGTGGAAGGGAGGTAAGAGAAGACAAATGAAAAGAGAGGGGAGAGGGGGCAAGAGGGGAGAAAGGGGGGAAAGGAGAGAGGGCAAGAGGGAAGAAAGAAGAGGAGAAAGGGGAAAGGAGAAGGTACAAGAGGGGAGAAAGGGGGAAAGGAGAGAGGGCAAGAGGGGAGAAAGGAGAGGAGAAAGGGGAAAGGAGAAGGTACAAGAGGGGAGAAAGGGGGGAAAGGAGAGAGGGCAAGAGGGGAGAAAGGAGAGGAGAAAGGGGAAAGGAGAAGGTACAAGAGGGGAGAAAGGGGGTAAAGGAGAGAGGGCAAGAGGGGAGAAAGGAGAGGAGAAAGAGGGGAAATGAGAGGGGAAAGGGCAAGAGGGAAGAAAGGAGAGGAGAAAGGGGAAAGGAGAGGGTACAAGAGGGGAGAAAGGAGAGAGGGCAAGAGGGGAGAAAGGAGAGGAGAAAGAGGGGAAATGAGAGGGGAAAGGGCAAGAGGGGAGAAAGGGGGAAAGGAGAGGGTACAAGAGGGGAGAAAGGAGAGGAGAAAGGGGGAAAGGAGAGGGGACAATAGGGGAGAAGAAGAGAGAAAGAGCAAGGAGATGGGGGAAAGGTGAGGAGAAAGGAGGAAAGGAGAGGGGATAGGGGGAAATTAGAGGAGAAAGAGGGCAAGAGTGGAGAAAGGGGGCAAGAGGAGAGAGGGGGCAAGAGGGGAGAGAGGGGGAATGGAGAGGGGAGAAAAGGGGCAGGAAGGGTAAAATGGGAAGACAAAGTGGGCAAGAGGGGAGAAAGGAGAGGTGAAAGCAGGGAAAGAAGAGAAGAGGGGGAAAGAAGAAAAGAGGGGGAAAGGAGAGAGGGCAAGAGGGGAGAAAGAAGAGGAGATAGAGGACAAGGAGACGAAGGAAAGGAGAGCAGAGAGAGGGGAAAGGTGAGGAGAAAGGGGGAAATGAGAAGGGAGAGGGAAGGAAAGGAGAGGGGATAGGGGAAAGGAGAGGAGAAAGGGGGCAAGAGGGGATAAAGGAGAGGAGGAAGGGGGAAAGGAGAGGAGAGAGGGGTAATGGAGAGGGGAGAAAAGGGGCAGGAAGGGTAAAATGAGAGGACAAAGTGGGCAAGAGGGGCGAAAGGAGAGGTGAAAGCAGGGAAAGGAGAGGAGAAAAAGGGAAGGAGAGAATAGGGGGAAAGAAGAAGAGAGGGGGAAAGTAGAGAGGGCAAGAGGGGAGAAAAAGAGGAGAAAGGGAGGAAAGAAGAGGGGCCAAGAGGGGAGAAAGAAGAGGAGATAGAGGGCAAGGAGACGAAGGAAAGGAGAGCAGAGAGAGGGGAAAGGTGAGGAGAAAAGGGGAAATGAGAGGGGAGAGGGAAGGAAAGGGGATAGGGGGAATTTAGAGAAGAAAGGGGGCAAGAGGTAAGAAAGGAGAGAAAAAAGGGGGCAAGAGGGGAGAAAGGGGAGGAGAAAGAAAGGAAAGGAGGGAAAAGGATCGAAGAAAGGGGGCAAGAGGGGAGAAAGAAGAGGAGAAAGATGGGAAAGAGAGAGAGAGGGGGGAAAGGAGAGGGGATGGGGGAAGGAGAAGAGAAAGGGGGCAAGAGGAGAGAGGGGGACAGAGGGGAGAAAGGAAAGGAGAGAGAGGGGAAAAGAGAGGAGTGAGGGGGAAAGGAGAGGGGATAGGGGAAAGGAGAGGAGAAAGAGGGCAAGAGGGGAGAAAGGGGGAAAGGAGAGGGGGCAAGAGGGGAGAAAGAAGAGGAGAGGGGGGGCAAGAAGACAGGGGACAGGGGAAAGGAGAGAAGGGGGGAAAGAAGAGGAGAGAGGGGGAAAGAAGAGGGGCAAGAAGGGGGAAAGGAGAGGGGGCAAGAGAGGAGAAAGAAGAGGAGAAAGGGAGGCAAGAGTGGAGAAAGAAGAGGAGAGAGGGGCAAGGAGATAGGGGAAAGAAGAGGAGTGAGTGGGGAAAGGTGAGGAGAAAGGGGGAAAGGAGAGGGGAGAGGGAGGAAAGGAGAGGGGATAGGGAAAAATTAGAGGAGTAAAGGGGCAAGTGGGGAGAAAGGAGAGAAGAAAGGGAGCAAGATGAGAGAAAATGGAGAAGAGAAGAGGAAGGGGAGGGGTGAAAGGGGAAAGGAGAGGAGAAAGGGGGCAAGAGAGAAAGGAGAAGAGAAAGTGGGGAAAGGAGAGGAGAGAGGTGGGAAAGGAGAGGAAAGAGGGGGGAAAGGAGAGGGAAGAGAGGGGGCAAAAGAGAAAAGGAGAGAAGAGGGGGAAAGGAGAGTGGAGGTGAGGCAAAATGGGAGAAGGAAAGGAGAGAGGGAAGAGGAGAGAGGGGTAAAGGAGAGGAGAAAGGGGAGAAAGGAGAGGTGAGAGGGGAGAAGGAGAGAAGAGAGGGGGCAAGGAGAGGAGAGAGGGGAAAGAAGAGAAGAGAGGGGAGAAAGGAGAGGGGAGAGGGTGAAAGGACAGGGGAGAGGGGGAAAGGAGAGAGAGGGGAAAGGAGAGGAAAGAGAGGGGAAAGGAGAGGAGAGGGATGAAAGGAAAGGAGAGAGAGGAGAAAGGAGAGGGGAGAGGGGGAAAGGAGAGGGGAGGAAGGTGAGGAGAGAAGGGGAAATGAGTGGGGAGAGGGGGGAAGAAGAGTAGAGAGAGGAAAAGGGGAGGAGAGAGGGTCTGGGCTTTGTGGTGTTGAATGGGCTGAGGTCTGGGCTCTGTGGTGTTGGATGGGGCTGAGGTCCGGGCTCTGTGGTGTTGGATGGGGCTGGGGTCCAGGCTCTGTAGTGTTGGATGGGGCTGAGGTCCAGGCTCTGTGGTGTTGGATGGGGCTGAGGTCTGGGCTCTATGGTGTTGGATGGGGCTGAGGTCTGGGCTCTGTGGTGTTAGATGGGGATGAAGTTCGGGCTCTGTGGTGTTGGATGGGGCTGAGATCCGGGCTCTGTGATGTTGGATGAGGCTGGGGTCTGGGCTCTGTGGTGTCGGATGGGGCTGAGGTCCGGGCTCTGTGGTGTTGGATGGGGCTGAGGTCCGGGCTCTGTGGTGTTGGATGGGGCTGAGATCCGGGCTCTGTAATGTTGGATGGGGTTGAGGTCTGGGCTCTGTGGTGTTGGATGGGGCTGAGGTCCGGGCTCTGTGGTGTTGGATGGGGCTGAGATCCGGGCTCTGTAATGTTGGATGGGGCGGAGGTCTGGACTCTGTGGTGTTGAATGGGGTTGGGGTCTGGGCTCTGTGGTGTTGGATGGGGCTGAGGTCCGGGCTCTGTGGTGTTGGATGGGGCTGAGGTCTGGGCTCTGTGGTGTTGGATGGGGATGAGGTCCGGGCTCTGTGTTGTTAGATGAGTATGAAGTTCGGGCTCTGTGGTGTTGGATGGGGCTGAGATCCAGGCTCTGTGGTGTTGAATGGGGCTGGGTCTGGGCTCTGTGGTGTTGGATGGGGCTGAGGTCCGGGCTCTTCGGTGTTGGATGGGGCTGAGGACTGGGCTCTGTGTTGTTAGATGGTTATGAAGTTCAGGCTCTGTGGTGTTGAATGGGGCTGAGGTCTGGGCTCTGTGGTGTTGGATGGG
This sequence comes from Allobates femoralis, assembly GCA_033576535.1. NCBI lineage: Eukaryota > Metazoa > Chordata > Amphibia > Anura > Aromobatidae > Allobates > Allobates femoralis. The sequence goes on along the minus strand of JARQOC010000006.1, from coordinate 11,024,733 downwards.
GCTGAGGTCCGGCCTCTTTGGTGTTGGATGGGGCCGGGGTCTGGGCTCATTGCAGCCATTTGGTAAATTTAATAAAGTTCATTTTTTCTCATTAATCTCACTCTGCCCCATCTACACTGAAAAAAAGTATAAAATATAGAAATGTTTGCAAATTTATTAAAAAGGAATAACTGAAATCTCCCATAGTGATAAGTATTCAGCCCCTTTGCTCAGTATTGATGATAAGTATTCAGCCCCTTTGCTCAGTATTGATGATAAGTATTCAGCCCCTTTGCTCAGTATTGATGATAAGTATTCAGCCCCTTTGCTCAGTATTGATGATAAGTATTCAGCCCCTTTGCTCAGTATTGATAAGTATTCAGCCCCTTTGCTCAGTATTGGTGATAAGTATTCAGCCCCTTTGCTCAGTGTTGATGATAAGTATTCAGCCCCTTTGCTCAGTATTGATGATAAGTATTCAGCCCCTTTGCTCAGTATTGGTGATAAGTATTCAGCCCCTTTGCTCAGTATTGATGATAAGTATTCAGCCCCTTTGCTCAGTATTGATGATAAGTATTCAGCCCCTTTGCTCAGTATTGGTGATAAGTATTCAGCCCCTTTGCTTAGTATTGATGATAAGTATTCAGGCCCTTTGCTCAGTATTGATGATAAGTATTCAGCCCCTTTGCTTAGTATTGATGATAAGTATTCAGCCCCTTTGCTTAGTATTGATGATAAGTATTCAGGCCCTTTGCTCAGTATTGATGATAAGTATTCAGCCCCTTTGCTCAGTATTGGTGATAAGTATTCAGCCCCTTTGCTCAGTGTTGATGATAAGCATTCAGCCCCTTTGGTCAGTATTGATGATAAGTATTCAGCCCCTTTCCTCAGTATTGATGATAAGTATTCAGCCCCTTTGCTCAGTGTTGATGATAAGTATTCAGCCCCTTTGCTCAGTATTGATGATAAGTATTCAGCCCCTTTGCTTAGTATTGATGATAAGTATTCAGGCCCTTTGCTCAGTATTGATGATAAGTATTCAGCCCCTTTGCTTAGTATTGATGATAAGTATTCAGCCCCTTTGCTCAGTATTGATGATAAGTATTCAGCCCCTTTGCTCAGTATTGATGATAAGTATTCAGCCCCTTTGCTCAGTATTGATGATAAGTATTCAGCCCCTTTGCTCAGTGTTGATGATAAGTATTCAGCCCCTTTGCTCAGTATTGATGATAAGTATTCAGCCCCTTTGCTCAGTATTGGTGATAAGTATTCAGCCCCTTTTCTCAGTGTTGATGATAAGTATTCAGCCCCTTTGCTCAGTATTGATGATAAGTATTCAGCCCCTTTGCTCAGTATTGATGATAAGTATTCAGCCCCTTTGCTCAGTATTGATGATAAGTATTCAGCCCCTTTGCTCAGTGTTGATGATAAGTATTCAGCCCCTTTGCTCAGTATTGATGATAAGTATTCAGCCCCTTTGCTCAGTGTTGATGATAAGTATTCAGCCCCTTTTCTCAGTGTTGATGATAAGTATTCAGCCCCTTTGCTTAGTATTGATGATAAGTATTCAGCCCCTTTGCTCAGTGTTGATGATAAGTATTCAGCCCCTTTGCTCAGTATTGATGATAAGTATTCAGCCCCTTTGCTCAGTATTGATGATAAGTATTCAGCCCCTTTGCTCAGTGTTGATGATAAGTATTCAGCCCCTTTGCTCAGTATTGATGATAAGTATTCAGCCCCTTTGCTCAGTATTGATGATCAGTATTCATCCCCGAGTATGTATACACCCAGCACACACATACACCGTATATATACACTGAGCTCACACTTACACACATACAGTATATACACCGAGCTCACACACACAGACATAAAGACACTGTGTACAAATTTAGGAGTTAAGGCGGTTCCCTAACCCTAATATGACTCATCATGAACATATGAAGATTGCAGCCTGTGGGGGGCGCTCCTGCTGCTATTACAAGGATTTTATACTTGTCATCACTGAGGGATTTCATGTTGTTGTTCTTCCCTCCTCTTCCTCCCAGGACCATACATAACCTTTTTATTTTCCCTTCCACATCGCCATTATAAGGCAGATACGATGTTTTGTTCACCTTTAATTGCATTTTATTATAATTTTGTAGCAGCCCCAAAAAACATAATTTTGTCGTTTTGATTTTTTTCCCATTACTCTATTTACCACTCTGATTAATTCACTTCATATATTGATAGCTTAGACTATTACGGACGCAGTGATAACAAATATGTGTATTTTTTATTTATTAATTGCTATTTTCAGTGTAGCTCCTGTTGTAGGCCATGGGGGCCGCCAAGGAAATAGGGGCCCAGGTCAATTGCCCAGTCTGCACCCCCTTTAATGCCGGCCCTGTCCCCCAGTGGCTTCAGATCGGGGCCTGTAATTTAAATGTGGGCTCAGTTGCCAAAAAATTCAATGCAGGTAAATGTGTTGTGTTCTGCACTGGATCACGATGCTGAAAATATGTCTCCCATACCTGCAGAATCTACATCCGTCAATGAAATCCCAATGTTTATATTTAGCAACAAAGTCTGGGACATTGGTTACTTTAAAGTAAGGGAGAGCCTAGAAATGTGGAGGTTGGGGCCGCATCACAGACACTCTGCTCAGTGGGGGGGTCATTGAGAAATGGGAGATAAACAGTGTGAGTACCTAATTTCATGGCCATAATTCATCATTTATAATGCTGCCTTGCTGCTATACTCAGCATGAAGGTGATATGTGAGAGTGTACAGAGAAGGCAACCTGCAGTGACCCCTCCTCACTCCCAGGGGGACTCCTGCGGGGTCCATATAAAAGGCTCATCCGGGGCGTGTCCAGTAAAAAGAGCTAAACCTATGAGTGACTTGTGGTGGCAGATTGCCGTTCCAGTGGTCATCCCTGGATGGATAGACATGGTGTGCCAGAGCTTTAGATCAAGAAGGAACCTTCCGTGGGAAGAAACAGTTTATGTGCTTTAAAGATGGATGCCCCGGGTATTTCTGCCGGGGGTTTGGACATATCCCCTGAGTGGAGAGACTTGTCAAGATGACTTAAGAAGTGCGTGCTTCCTTGGTGTTTGTGTAAGACAAGTCCTCGGATGAGACCGTTTCCCCGGAGCTCAGGCCACGCATACAAATGTTTTCGCAGGTAAAAGTATGAAAATCTTGTTTGGGCACCGAAGGAGATTTTGCACAGGCCTGTGTTAGACTTAAGAAAGACTTAAACGCTAGAAACCCAGGTACCTCTCCTAGTAGGGTGTAAATATGTATGTGTATATAGGTCTGTTACAAGTTTGTGAATCATAGCGCTAGAATAAACCTTTCCCGTTTTAGGTCAATTAGCGGGAACCATGATTATTAATATTTACCAAATACCAGAATAATGAGAGAATGTTTTGGATCCTTCCATTACCTTCTCACAATAGTTGTAGGAATTTGGGCCCGTTCCTCCTGACAGATCTGGAGTAACTGAGCCATGTGTGTAGGTCACCTTACTCGCAGCCTTTTCAGCTCTGCCCATAAAAGTTCAGTAGGATTGAGATCATCCTTAAGCCACTTTGTAACCAGTTTGGCAGAAGCTTTGAGTCATTGTCCATTTGGAAGACCCATTTCTGCCCAAACTTTACCTTCCTGGCTGATGTCTGCAGATGTTGCCTCAGTATTTCCACATAATCTTCTTTCCTCATGATCTATCTATTTTGAGAAGTTCACCAGTCCCTCCTGCAGCAAAACACCCTACAACATGATGCTGCCTCCCCCATGTTTCCCAGTTGGGATGGTGTTCTTAGGCTTCCAAGCTTCTCCTTTTTTCCTCCAAATGTAACGATGGTTATTATGGCAGAACAGTTCAATTTTAGTTTCGTCAAACCACAGGACGTCTCCAGAAATGTAGGTCTTTGTTCCTGTGTGGCTTTTTTTGTTTCTTTTGGAGTAATGGCTTCTTCCTGGCAGAGCGGCCTTTCAGCCCATGTTGATACAGAACTCATTTCACTGTGGATAATGACACAATCTTACCAGCTTCCACCATCATCTTCACAAGGTCTTTTGCTTTTATTCTTGGTTTGATATGCACATGTTGCACCAAAGGCGTGTTCATCTCTGGGACACAGAACCCATCTCCTTCTGGAGCGGTATGATAGCTGGACATTCCAAACTTGTTTGTACTTGTGTATAATTGTTTGTACAGATGAACGAGGCACCTTCAGGTATCTGGAAATTGCACCAAGGTTGAACCAGACTTGTGCAAGTCCACAATTCTATTCCTGATATCTTGGCTAATTTCTTTAGATTTTCCAATGATGCTACACAAAGAAACAGTGTGTTTCAGGTGTGCATTAAATACATCCACAGGTGTGTCTCTAATTAACTCAGATGTTGTCAATAAACCTATTAGAAGTTTTCAAACACATGACATCATAATATGGGCAGTCCCAAATAGTAATCTTAGTGTATGGAAACTTGTGACTTTGCAGAACGTAATAAAAATGCCTTAAAACATTCTCTCTCTCATTATTCTGCATTTAGCAAATATTAATAATTATGGTACATCCTAACTGACCTAAAATGAGAAAGCAAAGTAAGCATGTGCTGCTGTAAAAGATAATGAAAAAAGGATAGTAGGCTTCAATTTTAATATATTACCATCCAACTCATTGACTCTCTTCTGATGTGTAACCACACAGCTCAGTGCCTCTCTTCTGTTGTGTAAAAACACAGTTCAATGCCACTCTTCTGATGTCTAACCACACAGCTCAGTGCCTCTCTTCTGATGTCTAACCACACAGCTCAGTGCCTCTCTTCTGTTGTGTAACCATAAAGCTCAGTGCCTCTCTTCTGTTGTGCAACCACAAAGCTCAGTGCCTCTCTTCTGATGTGTAACCACAACGCTCAGTGTCTCTCTTCTGATGTGTAACCATACAGCTCAGTGCCTCTCTTCTGATGTGTAACCATACAGCTCAGTGCCTCTCTTCTGATGTGTAACCATACAGCTCAGTGCCTTCTTTTTGATGTGTAACCACAAAGCTCAGTGCCTCTCTTCTGTTGTGCAACCACAAAGCTCAGTGCCTCTCTTCTGATGTGTAACCACACAGCTCAGTGCCTCTCTTCTGATGTGTAACCACACAGCTCAGTTCCTCTCTTTTGATTTGTAACCACAAAGGTCAGGGCCTCTCTTCTGATGTGTAACCACAACGCTAAGTGCCTTTCTTCTGATGTGTAACCACAAAGTACAGTACCTCTCTTCTGTTGTGCAACTACAAAGTTCAGTGCCTCTCTACTGTTGTGTAACCACACAGCACAGTGCCTCTCTTCTGATGTGTAACCACACAGCTCAGTGCCTCTATTCTGTTGTGTAACCACACAGCTCAGTGCCTCTCTTCTGATGTGTAACCACACAGCTCAGTGCCTCTCTTCTGATGTGTAACCATAAAGCTCAGTGCCTCTCTTCTGATGTGTAACCACACAGCTCAGTGCCTCTCTTCTGTTGTGTAATCACACAGCTCAGTGCCTCTATTCTGTTGTGTAATCACACAGCTCAGTGCCTCTCTACTGTTGTATAACCACACAGCTCAGTGCCTCTATTCTGTTGTGTAATCACATAGCTCAGTGCCTCTCTACTGTTGTATAACCACACAGCTCAGTGCCTCTATTCTGTTGTGTAACCACACAGCTCAGTGCCTCTCTACTGTTGTGTAACCACACAGCTCAGTGCCTCTCTACTGTTGTGTAACCACACAGCTCAATGACTCTCTTCTGATGTGTAACCACACAGCTCAGTGCCTCTCTACTGTTGTGTAACCACACAGCTCAGTGCCTCTCTTCTGATGTGTAACCACACAGCTCAGTGCCTCTCTTCTGTTGTATAACCACACAGCTCAGTGCCTCTCTTCTGTTGTGTAACCACACAGCTCAGTGCCTCTCTTCTGATGTGTAACCACACAGCTCAGTGCCTCTCTTCTGTTGTGTAACCACACAGCTCAGTGCCTCTCTTCTGATGTGTAACCACACAGCTCAGTGCCTCTCTTCTGTTGTGTAACCACACAGCTCAGTGCCTCTCTTCTGATGTGTAACCACACAGCTCAGTGCCTCTCTTCTGATGTGTAATCATTGTTACTGTTCTTGTTTTCTGCATTGTGGTGCAGTTTTAGCTTTTTTGCAGTGACGTCTCCGGCCTCCACTCATCCTTCCTTGTTCCGTAGACTGGACGCTACAGAGTCACATGATACAATACATAATTTCGCAGTCGTAGATATGACTGTCTGGTCATTACAGGTGATAGAGCAAGAGCAGAACCCCTGACATGGCTCCACTGGACCCCGGGACACCGAGGTGCAGCGCTGTGCAGAGCCGCCTGCGTGCTGCTGCCCATTACGGCTCCTAACAAGCGTGCGGAGACTTCAGTCACTTGCAATCCATTTAAACTTAATGAAATCTCAATTTGCCCACGGAGAATTTGCTCTTCCTGACATTTTTTTCGGAGACAGCGATAAGAGAGCGTCTCTCCCTCCCCGTGCGAGGACGTAGCTGGGAGGCGCGGAGCTGCTTGTGGTATTGTGCTCTGCAACGCATTACACTACTTATATTCCATCACCGGCCGCCCGGAGGCACACTCGGCCCCGGCGCTCCGCTCACCGCCGCTGCCACTTTCATTATTATTCATTCATTAGAGATTCAGTTCTAACTGCACTTAAGTGATAATAAAGCAGAACGACGGATATTAACCCCTCCACTGCCGAGCGCCGTGCGGCTGCGCGGGCACTCTCATCCGGCACGCTCGCCCGCGCGCCGGCACTCGCGGGGTTAATGCCGCCTCCCGTCCGCTCCAGGTTTTATTTTTTTCCCTGATGGAAATTTTTTTCTTAACAAACAAAACGGTCAATTAGAGCGTCGGCTCCTCGGTCGCCCGCGCCGCTTCTCCCGTCTGATTAAACGTGCCACCAATTTACAATATGTGAAATGAATTTGTACATTTGCATGTTAGATGTCCCGGGGACGGGGCCGCCAGACACCGAGGACACCGGCTGCTTTTTGAAGTTGATTAACGTTTGATCGGTCGCGGTCTTACCTGGGCGACTTCAAAGTTTTTTTTTTTTTTTCTCCTCCGCTGCGGCAGAAAAAGGCCAATCGCACCTTGCAGCGGCGAGAAGGAGACTTAAAAGTGTTTGGCTCATTATCTTATGCAAAGGGAAGCGATATTCTAATATTCGTTTAATATGGTTCGTTAGCTTTAATGACGCTGGTGGTGACAGAGCTGGAAGCCGATTCATCTGGTAATAGAACGCCTTTGAAGATTCATATGCCTCATACTACCTGGTAATAGGTGTCACCCCCCCCCCCCAATACCCCAACAGCAAAGACCCCACAGTCCTACACTAAGGGGTCCACCTTATCCGGACAAAGACCCCCACAGTCCTACACTAAGGGGTCCATAATCCGGACAAAGACCCCCATAGTCCTACACTTAAGTGTCCATAATCTGAACAAAGACCCCACTGAAGTGTCCATAATCCAGACAAAGACCCCACAGTCCTACACTGAAGTGTCCATAATCCAGACAAAGACCCCACAGTCCTACACTGAAGTGTCTATAATCCAGACAAAGACCCACAGTCCTACACTGAAGTGTCCATAATCCGGACAAAGACCCCACAGTCCTACACTGAAGGGTCCATAATCCGGACAAAGACCCCACAGTCCTACACTGAAGTGTCCATAATCCAGACAAAGACCCCACAGTCCTACACTGAAGGGTCCATAATCCGGACAAAGACCCCACAGTCCTACACTGAAGTGTCCATAATCAGGACAAAGACCCCCAGTCCTACACTGAAGTGTCCATAATCCGGACAAAGACCCCTCAGTCCTACACTGAAGTGTCCATAATCTGGACAAAGACCCCACAGTCCTACACTGAAGGGTCCATAATCTGAACAAAGACCCCACAGTCCTACACTGAAGTGCCCATAATCTGGACAAAGACCCCGCAGTCCTACACTGAAGGGTCCATAATCTGAACAAAGACCCCACAGTCCTACACTGAAGTGTCCATAATCCGGGCAAAGACCCCACAGTCCTACACTGAAGTGTCCATAATCCGGACAAAGACCCCACAGTCCTACACTGAAGTGTCCATAATCCAGACAAAGACCCCACAGTCCTACACTGAAGTGTCCATAATCCGGACAAAGACCCCACAGTCCTACACTGAAGTGTCCATAATCCGGACAAAGACCCCACAGTCCTACACTGAAGTGTCCATAATCCGGACAAAGACCCCATAGTCCTACACTGAAGTGTCCATAATCCGGACAAAGACCCCACAGTCCTACACTGAAGTGTCCATAATCCGGACAAAGACCCCACAGTCCTACACTGAAGTGTCCATAATCCAGACAAAGACCCCACAGTCCTACACTGAAGTGTCCATAATCCAGACAAAGACCCCACAGTCCTACACTGAAGTGTCCATAATCCAGACAAAGACCCCACAGTCCTACACTGAAGTGTCCATAATCCGGACAAAGACCCCACAGTCCTACACTGAAGTGTCCATAATCCGGACAAAGAAACCACAGTCCTACACTGAAGTGTCCATAATCCAGACAAAGACCCCAGAGTCCTACACTGAAGTGTCCATAATCCGGACAAAGACCCCCACAGTCCTACACTGAAGTGTCCATAATCAGGACAAAGACCCCACAGTCCAACACTGAAGTGTCCATAATCTGAACAAAGACCCCACAGTCCTACACTGAAATGTCCATAATCCGGACAAAGACCCCAGAGTCCTACACTGAAGTGTCCATAATCCAGACAAAGACCCCACAGTCCTACACTGAAATGTCCATAATCCGGACAAAGACCCCACAGTCCTACACTGAAGTGTCCATAATCCGGACAAAGACCCCAGAGTCCTACACTGAAGTGTCCATAATCCAGACAAAGACCCCACAGTCCTACACTGAAATGTCCATAATCCGGACAAAGACCCCACAGTCCTACACTGAAGTGTCCATAATCCGGACAAAGACCCCACAGTCCTACACTGAAGGGTCCATAATCAGGACAAGGACCCCACAGTCCTACACTGAAGTGTCCATAATCCAGACAAAGACCCCACAGTCCTACACTGGAGTGTCCATAATCCAGACAAAGACCCCCACAGTCCTACATTGAAGTGTCCATAATCCGGACAAAGACCCCACAGTCCTACACTGAAGTGTCCATAATATGGGCAAAGACCTCACAGTCCTACACTGAAGGGTCCATAATCAGGACAAGGACCCCACAGTCCTACACTGAAGTGTCCACATAATCCAGACAAAGACCCCTCAGTCCTACATTGAAGTGTCCATAATCCGGACAAAGACCCCCCCAGTCCTACACTGAAGAATCCACATAATCCAGACAAAGACCCCCACAGTCCTCCTCTTTTACAGTGAAGTGTCCATTAACAGGGCTAACATTCCCACAGTCCTACAATGAAGTGCCGATAATCCAAGCAAACACCCCCACAGTCCTCCTCTGCTGCACTGGAGTGACCATAATTTGGGGAAAAAAAAACAGCAGCCCTCATTTCCGACACTGAAATGTCCAAAATCCAAGCAAACACCCCCACAGTCCTACACTGAAGTACCTATAATCTGGGGAAAGACCCCACAGTCCTTCTCTCTAGAGATGAGCGAACCTTTGGAATTTCTAATTTGGTTCAGTTCGCCAAACATCTGAACCCCATTGAAATGAATGGGAAGCAAAATCAAGGGTTTAAAATCACCTTAAAAGGGGACAAACAGTTGCCAAACACAGCTCAAACCATTTTACAGTGGAGCCCTGCTGCTTCGGCACAGACATTATCTTCGTATATTAGCAAGCTTCAGAGCCGCTGTCACCATGCTTACAGGCCATTCATGAACCTCAGACATCCCCATAACTTCCCTGAGGTTGTCTCATGTTACACAGCGGGTATCATGCAGCAGGAAATCCCACTGTGAATCATGGTGTAGAACACAGAGTAGTACACAGGTTTGCCCTGCAGGAATATGGCGCTCAGACGCTGAACTCCGCCTGAGTCACAACTGTTAGGTTTGTCTAGGGGTCTGTCTCTTCCACTGACAGGCCCAAGTCAGACAAAATTAATCACTGGTGGATCTTAACATTTGCATAACCTTGTTGCCTAGCTCCCTTCATTAACGCTTCAATACGGTGGGCTGCAGAAGTCACGTCACTCACACAACCAATTCCTCATGCCACAAGGTAAAAACTGGCTTGCACGCAGGGGCGTAACTACAATAGGTGCAGGCCCTGCAGCCTAGGGGGGCCCCAAAAGTCCCTTTGGCCTATAGAAAAAGACTAATACTATTACAGATTTGCAATAATTGAGGGCCCCGTTGGAGCTTTCGCATCGGGGCCCCTGGGCCTGAAGTTACGCCACTGCTTGCACGGGTACTAGGTGCAGTGCTTATTAAAGACTGACATATTTGTAGAAGACATAATGCTGAAAACAAATAACTTTATTCAGGTCACCAATTTACCAATTCATCTGGAATGCTGAGAAATAAAGCTAGTGGGCAATGCACACAGCAACGCAAGGAAAAGTTCAATATGATTTATACATATAATAACATGAACATGAACAGACTTATAAGAACGTGTGTGAAGCATGTAATGGCCATATGCTATTTTTATATGAATTGCTATCACATAAGTGTAGAACAGATGGCCTCACACGCTGCTGACTTTCTGCAATAATAAAGGTTTGCTCTCCCTCCAAGATAAATAAGTAATAATAATTAAAAAAAATAATATAAAAATGTTTTTAAAAAATTCCCTATAATATATTACTGTTCGGAATTCTGATCCCAAGGCGAATCTGCCATGTTCGGGCCGATATGAAATTGGTGAACATGTTCAGGAATGGTTCGCTCATCTCTAGTAATAATAATAGCGAACTATCCGCAGCATGGACCAGTGATAAGAGCTTGTCTCTGGCTTTGTTACCCCTATTCACAATAGATCTTGGGCTTTAGCTCTTCTTATACACCTAGATATTGCTCTGGATTCTGTTGCCTCTCTTTCATTTAGAGCTTTGTCTACACCTCTGCTGACCCTAAAAATGGTCTCTGGCTTTGTTGCCTCTGGATCATAGTCTCTAGCTGGGCTCCTTCTCCTTCCCATATAGGTCTCTGGCACAGTTGCCTTTTACCCTGAATATTGGTGTAGCACTTATGTGGATACTATTAGGAATCTGATGGCGTGGGACTAAACAAGACAGAGACAAGGTTTTGAGTTTAAGTCTGTATTCTCACGTGAGGCACACAAATAAAGGTTAGAGTACAACAAACAGTGAGGCAGGTTAAAACAAGTCTTTAAGTAGAAGCAAACTTAGACTACTTTCACATTACGATTTCTCTAAATCCGATGCTGTCCGATATAAATCGGACAGCATCGGATCCAAACTGAATCCTGCAATGGGATGCCAAATAGGCATCCGAATCCTACTTTTTGCAGGATCAGTTTGGGCTGTCACGTAGCTCCCCCTCCTCTCCCTCCTGTCATCTTGCTGCCTCTCTGCGGCCCCCCTGTTTTGCCCTAGTGTCCCCCTACTCTCTCCCTACTGTCCCCTGCTGTGCCCTCTCATGTGCCCTCTCCTGTGCCCCCTTCCTGTGCCCCCCTCCTGTGCCCTCTCATGTGCCCTCTCATGTCCCCTCTCATGTCCCCCCTCATGTCCCCCCTCATGTGCCCTCTCATGTCCCCCCCTCCTGTCCGCTCATGTGCCCCCCTCCTGTCCGCTCCTCATGTGCCCCCCTCCTGTCCCCCCCAACATAACAAATGTTTATTCTCACCTTCCAGCGCTCCCTCGGCGTCTCCAGCTGCAGCCGATCGGGTGTACAGGACCTGTGATGACGTCAAAAGCGTCAGCGGTTACCGCGGTAACCGGTCATGTGACCCGATCAGCTGATCGGGTTCTGACATCATCACAGGTCCTGTTACCGAGCGGCTGCAGCTGGAGACGCCGAGGGAGCGCTGGAAGGTGAGAATAAAGATTTTTTATTTTTAAACACTTGATTTAACTTATATTTAACTTCTGCAATGTGTGTATATAGAGTGTGTATGTATATAGTGTGTATGTATATAGTGTGTATGTATATACATTGCAGAAGTTAAATTAGGCGGCACACAATAGGTTTAGTGCACTGAGCATGTACTGAGCATGCTCAGTACACTAACATCGGGTCCGAGGAGACATCAGATGTTTCCTCGGACCCTTCTCCATAGGGCCCCATGTTATAGGGATCGGGTCAGATCGGATGTGCACTAAATGCCATCTGATTTGGTCCGATCCGAGTCTGTCAGATTTTATTTTCGGTGCAAAAATCGGAGCAGGCTCCGATTTTTGCACCGATAATAAAATCGGACAGAATCGGATCGGACCAAATCGGATGGCATTTAGTGCACATCCGATTCTGTCCGATGCCCATAGGGCTGCATGGGGGCCAAATTCGGATCCGATGCTGTCCGATTTTCATCGGACAGCATCGGATTTAGACAAATCGTAGTGTGAAACCAGCCTTAGACTAAGTCCAGAAATTAAATGCAGATCACGGCCGCCACGGTAAATGTGATAGTGCCATAGCAGGATATCTGCAGAAATAAATGCACAGCATGGCCAGAAATGTAATGTGATAGTCCCAGAAACAGTGTTAGCAGATTTCTGCACAGCAAATAAATGGTTAACCAGAGTACAGTTGGGTTTAAAATAAGTCACGAACAAGTCCAGCAGTACAGCCCATACTGAACCTACAATCCTTAATAGTGTACACTAGCAACTAAACGAAATGTCAAGAGTCTTACAGACAGTGGAAGTTAGCAGGTGGGTTGGGAAGCTCTCCTTGGGAATCTTGGAGGATAAATGCAACAGTCAGGACCTAGACAATGCACATCCAATTACACACAGCTGGTGAGGAAAGACCCGGACCTCAGGAGGAGCTGGTCAGCACAAGGTTTGAACAGTAGAGTTTAACGAGCAGAAGCAGAGTAGTCAGAGGAGCCAAGTCTGAAGGAAATTGGAAGCCAAATAGCGAAAAATACTCAGGCAGGGAATGGATCCAGGACCGAGACTTAAATAGGCAGAACCAACAGGAAGTTCAAGATCATGACGAAGCAACGGGATATCATCATGGATGAGGGCAAAGAGACAGAGAAAGTTTCATGGAAAACCCAGAATCTCTATATTTGGTCTCTGCCACAGCTGCCCTACCCTTGGATCTTGGTCTCTAGGTCAGTTGCCTTTTCCCTTAATCTTCGTCTCTGGCTCAGTTGCCTCTTACTTTGAATTTTAATCACTGTCTCTGTTGCCTTTTTCCCTAAACGTTGGTCTCTGGCTCAGCTGCCTTTTCATTGGATGTCGGTCTGTGGCTCAATTGCTTTTTCCCCTTAATTTTGATCTCTGGCTCAGCTGCCTCTTCCCTGAATCTTGGTCTCAGTTGCCCCTTCCCTTAGATCTTGGTTTTTACCTCAGTTGCCTTTTCCCTTGGATCTTAGTCTCCGGCTCAGTTTCCTTATACCATGGATCTTGGTCTATGATTCAGTTGCCTTTTCCCTGGATCTTGGTCTTTGCCTCAGTTGCCCATTCTCTTGTATCTTAGTCTCTGGCTCAGTTCCCCTTCTCTTGTATCTTGGGATCTGGCTCAGTTTCCCCTTCCCTTGGATCTTGGTCTCTGGCTCAGTTTCCCCTTCCCCTGAATCTTGATTTGTGGCTCAGTTTCCCCTTCTCTTGGATCTTGGTCTCTGGCTCAGTTTCCCCTTCTCTTGGATCTTGATTTGTGTCTCAGTTTCCCCTTCCCTTGGATCTTGGTCTCTGGTTCAGTTTCCCCTTCTCTTGAATCTTGGTCTCTGGCTCAGTTTCCGCTTCCCTTGGATCTTGGTCTCTGGCTCAGTTTCCCCTTCCCTTGGATCTTGGTCTCTGGCTCAGTTGCCCCTTCCCTTGGATCTTGGTCTCTGGCTCAGTTTCCCCTTCACTTGGATCTTGGTCTCTGGCTCAGTTTCCCCTTCCCTTGGATCTTGGTCTCTAGCTCAGTTTCCCCTTTCCTTGGATCTTGGTCTCTGGCTCAGTTTCCCCTTCACTTGGATCTTGGTCTCTGGCTCAGTTTCCCCTTCCCTTGGATCTTGGTCTCTGGCTCAGTTTCCGCTTCCGTTGGATCTTGGTCTCTGGCTCAGTTGCCCCTTCCCTTGGATCTTGGTCTCTGGCTCAGTTTCCCCTTCCCTTGGATCTTGGTCTCTGGCTCAGTTTCCGCTTCCCTTGGATCTTGATCTCTGGCTCAGTTGCCCCTTCCCTTGGATCTTGGTCTCCGGCTCAGTTTCCCCTTCCCTTGGATTTTGGTCTCTGGCTCAGTTGCCCCTTCCCTTGGATCTTGGTCTCTGGCTCAGTTTCCCCTTCCCTTGGATCTTGGTCTCTGGCTCAGTTTCCGCTTCCCTTGGATCTTGGTCTCTGGCTCAGTTTCCGCTTCCCTTGGATCTTGGTCTCTGGCTCAGTTGCCCCTTCCCTTGGATCTTGGTCTCTGGCTCAGTTTCCCCTTCCCTTGGATCTTGGTCTCTGGCTCAGTTGCCTCTTTCCTTGGATCTTGATCTCTGGCTCAGTTGCCCCTTCCCTTGGATCTTGGTCTCCGGCTCAGTTTCCCCTTCCCTTGGATCTTGGTCTCTGGATCACTTTCCACTTCCCTTGGATCTTGGTCTCTGGATCACTTTCCCCTTCCCTTGGATCTTAGTCTCTGGCTCAGTTGCCCCTTCCCTGGATTTTGGTCTCTGGCTCAGTTTCCCCTTCCCTTGGATCTTGGTCTCCGGCTCAGTTTCCCCTTCTCTTGGATCTTGGTCTCTGGCTCAGTTTCCCCTTCCCTTGGATCTTGGTCTCTGGCTCAATTGCCCCTTCCCTTGGATCTTGGTCTCCGGCTCAGTTTCCCCTTCTCTTGGATCTTGGTCTCTGGCTCAGTTTCCCCTTCCCTTGGATCTTGGTCTCTGGCTCAGTTGCCCCTTCCCTTGGATCTTGGTCTCTGGCTCAGTTGCCCCTTCCCTTGGATCTTGGTCTCTGGCTCAGTTGCCCCTTCCCTTGGATCTTGTTCTCTGGCTCAGTTTCCACTTCCCTTGGATCTTGGTCTCTGGCTCAGTTTCCCCTTCTCTTGGATCTTGGTCTCTGGCTCAGTTTCCCCTTCCCTTGAATCTTGGTCTCTGGCTCAGTTTCCGCTTCCCTTGGATCTTGGTCTCTGGCTCAGTTTCCCCTTCCCTTGGATCTTGGTCTCTGGCTCAGTTTCCCCTTCCCTTGTATCTTGGTCTATGGCTCAGTTTTCCCCTTCCCTTGTATCTTGGTCTCTGGCTCAGTTTCCCCTTCCCTTGGATCTTGGTCTCTGGCTCAGTTTGCCCCTTCCCTTGGATCTTGGTCTCTGGCTCAGTTGCCCCTTCCCTTGGATCTTGGTCTCTGGCTCAGTTGCCCCTTCCCTTGGAATTTGGTTTCTGGCTCAGTTGCCCCTTCCCTTGGATCTTGGTCTCTGGCTCAGTTTCCCCTTCCCTTGGATCTTGGTCTCTGGCTCAGTTTCCCCTTCTCTTGGATCTTGGTCTGTGGCTCAGTTTCCGCTTCCCTTGTATCTTCGTCTCTGGCTCAGTTTCCCCTTCCCTTGGATCTTGGTCTCTGGCTCAGTTTCCCCTTCTCTTGGATCTTGGTCTCTGGCTCAGTTTCCCCTTCCCTTGGATCTTGATCTCTGGCTCAGTTTCCCCTTCTCTTGGATCTTGGTCTCTGGCTCAGTTTCCCCTTCTCTTGGATCTTGGTCTCTGGCTCAGTTTCCCCTTCCCTTGGATCTTGGTCTCTGGCTCAGTTTCCCCTTCCCTTGGATCTTGGTCTCTGGCTCAGTTTCCCCTTCTCTTGGATCTTGGTCTCTGGCTCAGTTTCCCCTTCCCTTGGATCTTGGTCTCTGGCTCAGTTTCCCCTTCCCTTGGATCTTGGTCTCTGGCTCAGTTTCCCCTTCTCTTGGATCTTGGTCTCTGGCTCAGTTTCCCCTTCCCTTGGATCTTGGTCTCTGGCTCAGTTTCCCCTTCCCTTGGATCTTGGTCTCTGGCTCAGTTTCCCCTTCTCTTGGATCTTGGTCTCTGGCTCAGTTTCCCCTTCCCTTGGATCTTGGTCTCTGGCTCAGTTTCCCCTTCTCTTGGATCTTGGTCTCTGGCTCAGTTTCCCCTTCCCTTGGATCTTGGTCTCTGGCTCAGTTTCCCCTTCCCTTGGATCTTGGTCTCTGGCTCAGTTGCCTTTTCTCTTGGATCTTGGTCTCTGGCTCAGTTTCCCCTTCCCTTGGATCTTGATCTCTGGCTCAGTTTCCCCTTCCCTTGGATCTTGGTCTCTGGCTCAGTTTCCCCTTCTCTTGGATCTTGGTCTCTGGCTCAGTTTCCCCTTACCTTGGATCTTGGTCTCTGGCTCAGTTTCCCCTTCCCTTGGATCTTGGTCTCCGGCTCAGTTGCCCCTTCCCTTGGATCTTGGTCTCCGGCTCAGTTTCCCCTTCTCTTGGATCTTGGTCTCTGGCTCAGTTGCCCCTTCCCTTGGATCTTGGTCTCTGGCTCAGTTGCCCCTTCCCTTGGATCTTGGTCTCTGGCTCAGTTTCCCCTTCTCTTGGATCTTGGTCTCTGGCTCAGTTTCCCCTTCTCTTGGATCTTGGTCTCTGGCTCAGTTTCCGCTTCCCTTGGATCTTGGTCTCTGGCTCAGTCACCCCTTCCCTTGGATCTTGGTCTCTGGCTCAGTTTCCGCTTCCCTTGGATCTTGGTCTCTGGCTCAGTCACCCCTTCCCTTGGATCTTGGTCTCCGGCTCAGTTTTCCCCTTCCCTTGGATCTTGGTCTCTGGCTCATTAGCCTTTTCTCTTGGATCTTGGTCTCTGGCTCAGTTTCCCCTTCTCTTGGATCTTGGTCTCTGGCTCAGTTTCCCCTTCCCTTGGATCTTGGTCTCTGGCTCAGTTTCCTCTTCCCTTGGATCTTGGTCTCTGGCTCAGTTTCCCCTTCCCTTGGATCTTGGTCTCTGGCTCAGTTTCCCCTTCCCTTGGATCTTGGTCTCTGGCTCAGTTTCCCCCTTCCCTTGGATCTTGGTCTCCGGCTCAGTTTCCCCTTCCCTTGGATCTTGGTCTCTGGCTCAGTTTCCCCTTCCCTTGGATCTTGGTCTCTGGCTCAGTTTCCTCTTCCCTTGGATCTTGGTCTCTGGCTCAGTTTCCTTCCCTTGGATCTTGGTCTCCTGGCTCAGTTTCCCCTTCCCTTGGATCTTGGTCTCTGGCTCAGTTTCCCCTTCCTTGGATCTTGGTCTCTGGCTCAGTTTCCCCTTCCCTTGGATCTTGGTCTCCGGCTCAGTTGCCCCTTCCCTTGGATCTTGGTCTCTGGCTCAGTTTCCCCTTCCTTGATCTTGGTCGGCTCATTCCTCCTGGACTTGGTCTCTGGCTCAGTTGCCCCTTCCCTTGGATCTTGGTCTCTGGCTCAGTTTCCCCTTCCTTGGATCTTGGTCTCTGGCTCAGTTTCCCCTTCTCTTGGATCTTGGTCTCTGGCTCAGTTTCCCCTTCCTTGGATCTTGGTCTCTGGCTCAGTTTCCCGCTTCCCTTGGATCTTGGTCTCTGGCTCAGTCCCCTTCCCTTGGATCTTGGTCTCTGGCTCAGTTTCCCCTTCCCTTGGATCTTGGTCTCTGGCTCAGTTCCCCTTCCCTTGGATCTTGGTCTCTGGCTCAGTTTCCCCTTCCCTTGGATCTTGGTCTCTGGCTCAGTTGCCTTTTCTCTTGGATCTTGGTCTCTGGCTCAGTTTCCCCTTCTCTTGGATCTTGGTCTCTGGCTCAGTTTCCCCTTCCCTTGGATCTTGGTCTCTGGCTCAGTTTCCCTTCCCTTGGATCTTGGTCTCTGGCTCAGTTTCCCCTTCCCTTGGATCTTGGTCTCTGGCTCAGTTTCCCCTTCCCTTGGATCTTGTCTCTGGCTCAGTTTCCCCCTTCCCTTGGATCTTGGTCTCCGGCTCAGTTTCCCCTTCCCTTGGATCTTGGTCTCTGGCTCAGTTTCCCCCTTCCCTTGGATCTTGGTCTCTGGCTCAGTTTCCTCTTCCCTTGGATCTTGGTCTCTGGCTCAGTTGCCCCTTCCCTTGGATCTTGGTCTCTGGCTCAGTTTCCCCTTCCTGGATTTTGGTCTCTGGCTCAGTTTCCCCTTCCCTTGGATCTTGGTCTCCTCCGGCTCAGTTTCTCCCCTTCCCTTGGATCTTGGTCTCTGGCTCAGTTTCCCCTTCCCTTGGATCTTGGTCTCTGGCTCAGTTTCCCCTTCTCTTGGATCTTGGTCTGTGGCTCAGTCTTCCCCTTCCCTTGGATCTTGATCTCTGGCTCAGTCTCCCTTCCCTTGGATTTTGGTCTCTGGCTCAGTTCTCCACTTCCCTTGGATCTTGGTCTCTGGCTCAGTTTGCCCCTTCCCTGGATCTTGGTCTCTGGCTCAGTTTCCCCTTCCCTTGGATCTTGGTCTCCTGGCTCAGTTTCCCCTTCTCTTGGATCTTGGTCTCCGGCTCAGTTGCCCCTTCCCTTGGATCTTGGTCTCTGGCTCAGTCTCCCCTTCCCTTGGATCTTGGTCTCTGGCTCAGTTTCCCCTTCCCTTGGATCTTGGTCTCTGGCTCAGTTGCCCCTTCCCTTGGATCTTGGTCTCTGGCTCTGTTTCCCCTTCCCTTGGATCTTGGTCTCTGGCTCAGTTTGCCCCTTCCCTTGGATCTTGGTCTCTGGCTCAGTTTCCCCTTCCCTTGGATCTTGGTTCCTTGGCTCAGTTGCCCCTTCCCTTGGATCTTGGTCTCTGGCTCAGTCTCCCCTTCCCTTGGATCTTGGTCTCTGGCTCAGTTTCCCCTTCTCTTGGATCTTTGGTCTCTGGCTCAGTTTCCCCTTCTCTTGGATCTTGGTCTCTGGCTCAGTTTCCGCTTCCCTTGGATCTTGGTCTCTGGCTCAGTTGCCCCTTCCCTTGGATCTTGGTCTTTGGCTCAGTTGCCCCTTCCCTTGGATCTTGGTCTCTCGGCTCAGTTTCCCCTTCCCTTGGATCTTGGTCTCTGGCTCAGTTTCCGCCTTCCCTTGGATCTTGGTCTCTGGCTCAGTTTCCCCTTCCCTTGGATCTTGGTCTCTGGCTCAGTTGCCTTTTCTCTTGGATCTTGGTCTCTGGCTCAGTTTCCCCTTCTCTGGATCTTGGTCTCTGGCTCAGTTTCCCCTTCCCTTGGATCTTGGTCTCTGGCTCAGTTTCCTCTTCCCTTGGATCTTGGTCTCTGGCTCAGTTTCCCCTTCCCTTGGATCTTGGTCTCTGGCTCAGTTTCCCCTTCCCTTGGATCTTGGTCTCTGGCTCAGTTTCCCCTTCCCTTGGATCTTGGTCTCCGGCTCAGTTTCCCCTTCCCTTGGATCTTGGTCTCTGGCTCAGTTTCCCCTTCCCTTGGATCTTGGTCTCTGGCTCAGTTTCCTCTTCCCTTGGATCTTGGTCTCTGGCTCAGTTTCCCCTTCCCTGGATCTTGGTCTCTGGCTCAGTTTCCCCTTCCCTTGGATCTTGGTCTCTGGCTCAGTTTCCCCTTTCCTTGGATCTTGGTCTCTGGCTCAGTTTCCCCTTTCCTTGGATCTTGGTCTCCGGCTCAGTTTCCCCTTCCCTTGGATCTTGGTCTGTGGCTCAGTTGCCCCTTCCCTTGGATCTTGATCTCTGGCTCAGTTGCCCCTTCCCTTGGATCTTGGTCTCTGGCTCAGTTGCCCCTTACCTTGGATCTTGATCTCTGGCTCAGTTGCCTTTTCCCTTGGATCTTGGTCTCTGGCTCAGTTTCCCCTTCCCTTGGATTTTGGTCTCTGGCTCAGTTTCCCCTTCTCTTGGATCTTGGTCTCTGGCTCAGTTTCCCCTTCCCTTGGATCTTGGTCTCCGGCTCAGTTGCCCCTTCCCTTGGATCTTGGTCTCCGGCTCAGTTTCCCCTTCTCTTGGATCTTGGTCTCCGGCTCAGTTGCCCCTTCTCTTGGATCTTGGTCTCTGGCTCAGTTTCCCCTTCCCTTGGATCTTGGTCTCCGGCTCAGTTGCCCCTTCCCTTGGATCTTGGTCTCTGGCTCAGTTGCCTTTTCCCTTGGATCTTGGTCTCTGGCTCAGTTGCCCCTTCCCTTGGATCTTGGTCTCTGGCTCAGTTTCCCCTTCCCTTGGATCTTGGTCTCCGGCTCAGTTGCCCCTTCACTTGGATCTTGGTCTCTGGCTCAGTTTCCCCTTCCCTTGGATCTTGGTCTCCGGCTCAGTTTCCCCTTCCCTTGGATTTTGGTCTCTGGCTCAGTTGCCCCTTCCCTTGTATCTTGGTTTCTGTCTCAGTTGCCTTTTCCCTTGGATCTTGGACTCGGCTAGGGCTTGATTGTCATTCTGCAGGCAGTGTTCCCTTTCCTCTCTAATCCTCTTCCATTTACTCTAGTGTTTACCTGAATCTGAGCAATTTCGGAAATGTCATTAACTGGATGCCGCGTCCTCTCTGACTGGAGATGATGAGCAAACAGTAAGAAGAATCCATGTCCAGTTGAGATAACGGCGCGGCTCTTACGGGGACGCCGCTTACCTCGGTTTACTCAGCATTATGTCTCCGAACTGCAAACAACTCTGTGTTGTTCTTTCATTTAATAAACCAATTAACTGATTAGAAGGTGCGAGGCCAGAATATGATCTGCACCAATCGTCCATAACTACGACACCAGGACGGAGAGTATCCCGCGTGTGGAGATCGAGACGACCTCACGTCAGCAAACAATCAGTCAGTAAATGATCAGCAAGTTACCAGCAGTCAGTAAATCATCAGTCATTAAATTCTGAGTAGTCAGTAAATAACCCACCGGGATATAATGTAATGCAGCGCGGGATAATTGGCGCCTTCATATCATGCTGCCATCATCGGCGCGGATAGGAAAGGCTTCACGTCAGATGGAAGGTGACAGAGCTAAGCGTCTGATTTCATCATTTATTCCTTCATGGTTATGGGGCGATAGAGTCAGTAATGGAGCTCCTGTGTGAAACGTACGAAGGTCATCAGCTCCTCTGACCCGGACAATGATTCTGGACTTGGACTCAGTTTTGCCTCCTCGAGGCTGGTGGACATGAGGTGAGGCACAGGCCTTCAACATGGAAGCCCAGAAGCCATAATCTCTGCACAAAAAGCTTTTATACTGACGGGAGAGAGATTCCTCTTCTTACAGAGTCCCAAGACAGCACCTCTATCTGCGTCTGATGGAGAAGCCTGGGTCTGGTGATGGAAGACGGTACCCCCTAACTGCATTGTGCCCATTGTATAAATGGTGAAGGAGGAAGATGCTCCAGGCTGTTATCAGGGGGTAGAGCCCAGCCTCATCCAACACTACAGAGCCCGGGCCCCAGCACTATCCAACACCACAGAGCCCAGACCCCAGTCCTATCCAACACCACAGAGCCCGGACCTCAGCCTCATCCAACACCACAGAGCCCGGACCTCAGCCCCATCCAACACCACAGAGCCCGGACCTCAGCCTCATCCAACACTACAGAGCCCGGACCTCAGCCCCATCCAACACTACAGAGCCCGGACCTCAGCCTCATCCAACACCACAGAGCCCGGACCTCAGCCCCATCCAACACCACAGAGCCAGGACCTCAGCCCCATCCAACACCACAGAGCCTGAACCTCAGCCCCATCCAACAACACAGAGCCCAGACCTCAGCCTCATCCAACACCACTTAGCCCAGACCTCAGCCCCATCCAACACCACAGAGCCCGGACCCCCGCCCCATCCAACACCACAGAGCCAGGACCTCAGCCCCATCCAACACCACAGAGCCCGGACCCCCGCCCCATCCAACACCACAGAGCCAGGACCTCAGCCCCATCCAACACCACAGAGACTGAACCTCAGCCCCATCCAACACCACAGAGCCCGGACCTCAGCCCCATCCAACACCACAGAGCCAGGACCTCAGCCCCATCCAACACTACAGAGCCCGGACCTCAGCCCCATCCAACACCACAGAGCCCGGACCTCAGCCTCATCCAACACTACAGAGCCCGGACCTCAGCCCCATCCAACACCACAGAGTCCGGACCTCAGCCTCATCCAACACCACAGAGCCCGGACCTCAGCCCCATCCAACACCACAGAGCCCGGACCTCAGCCTCATCCAACACCACAGAGCCCGACCCCAGCCCCATCCAACACCACAGAGCCCGGACCTCAGCCCCATCCAACACCACAGAGCCCGGACCTCAGCTTCATCCAACACCACAGAGCCCAGACCTCAGCCCCATCCAACACCACAGAGCCCGGACCTCAGCCTCATCCAACACCACAGAGCCCGGACCTCAGCCTCATCCAACACCACAGAGCCCAGACCTCAGCCCCATCCAACACCACAGAGCCCGGACCCCAGCCCCATCCAACACCACAGAGCCCGGACCTCAGCCTCATCCAACACTACAGAGCCTGGACCTCAGCCCCATCCAACACCACAGAGCCCAGACCTCAGCCCCATCCAACACCACAGAGCCCGGACCTCAGCCCCATCCAACACCACAGAACCCGGACCTCAGCCTCATCCAACATCACAGAGCCCGGACCTCAGCCTCATCCAATACCACAGAGTCCGGACCTCAGCCTCATCCAATACCACAGAGCCCGGACCCCAGCCTCATCCAACACTACAGAGCCCAGACCCCAGCCTCATCCAACACTACAGAGCCTGGGCTCCAGCACTATCCAACACCACAGAGCCCGGACCTCAGCCTCATCCAACACTACAGAGCCCGGACCTCAGCCCCATCCAACACCACAGAGCCCGGACCTCAGCCTCATCCAACACCACAGAGCCTAGACCTCAGCCCCATCCAACACCACAGAGCCCGGACCCCAGCCCCATCCAACACCACAGAGCCCGGACCTCAGCCTCATCCAACACTACAGAGCCCGGACCTCAGCCCCATCCAACACCACAGAGCCCGGACCTCAGCCTCATCCAATACCACAGAGTCCGGACCTCAGCCTCATCCAATACCACAGAGCCCGGACCTCATCCCCATCCAACACCACAGAGCTTAGACCTCCAGCTCCATCCAACACCACAGAGCCCAGACCTCAGCCCCATCCAACACCACAGAGCCCTGACCTCAGCCCCATCCAACACCACAGAGCCCTGACCTCAGCCCCATCCAACACCACAGAGCCCAGACCTCAGCCCCATCCAACACCACAGAGCCCGGACCCCCGCCCCATCCAACACCACAGAGCCCAGACCTCAGCCCCATTTAACACCACAGAGCCCGGACCCCCGCCCCATCCAACACCACAGAGCCCGGACCTCAGCCCCATCCAACACCACAGAGCCAGGACCTCAGCCCCATCCAACACCACAGAGCCTGAACCTCAGCCCCATCCAACACCACAGAGCCCGGACCTCAGCCCCATCCAACACCACAGAGCCAGGACCTCAGCCCCATCCAACAACACAGAGCCCAGACCTCAGCCTCATCCAACACCACAGAGCCAGGACCTCAGCCCCATCCAACACCACAGAGCCCGGACCCCCGCCCCATCCAACACCACAGAGCCCGGACCTCAGCCCCATCCAACACCGCAGAGCCAGGACCTCAGCCCCATCCAACACCACAGAGCCTGAACCTCAGCCCCATCCAACACCACAGAGCCCGGACCTCAGCCCCATCCAACACCACAGAGCCAGGACCTCAGCCCCATCCAACAACACAGAGCCCAGACCTCAGCCTCATCCAACACTACAGAGCCCTGACCTCAGCCCCATGCAACACCACAGAGCTCGGACCTTAATCTCATCCAACACCACAGAGCCCGGACTTCAGCCCCATCCAACACCACAGAGCCCAGACCTCAGCCTCATTCAACACTACAGAGCCCGGACCCCAGCCCCATCCAACACCACAGAGCCCGGACCTCAGCACTATCCAACACCACAGAGCCCAGACCTCAGCCCCATCCAACACCACAGAGCCCGGACCTCAGCCTCATCCAACACCACAGAGCCCAGACCTCAGTCTCATCCAACACTACAGAGCCCGGACCCCAGCCCCATCCAACACCAAAGAGCCTGGACCCAGCACTATCCAACACCACAGAGCCCGGACCTCAGCCCCATCCCACACCCCATAGCCCGGACCTCAGCCCCATCCCACACCCCATAGCCCGGACCTTAGCCTCATCCAACACTACAGAGCCCGTACCCTCAACCCCATCCAACACCACAAAGCCCGGACCTCAACCCAACCAAAACCACAGAGCCCGGACCTCAGACCCATCCAACACCACAGAGCACAGACCTCAGCCCCATCCAACACCACAGAGCCCGGACCTCAGCCTCATCCAACACCACAGAGCCCAGACCTCAGCCCCTTCCAACACCACAGAGCCCAGACCTCAGCCCCTTCCAACACCACGGAGCCCGGACCCCAGCCCCATCCAACACTACAGAGCCCGGACCCCAGCCCCATCCAGCACCACAGAGCCCAGACCTCAGCTCCATCCAACACCACAGAGCTCGGACCCCAGCCTTATCCAACACCACAGAGCCCGGACCTCAGCCCCATTCAACACCACAAAGCCCAGACCTCAGCTCCATCCAACACCACAGAGCCTGGACCTCAGCCTCATCCAACACCACAGAGCCCGGACCTCAGCCCATCCAACACCACAGAGCCTGGACCTCAGCCCATCCAACACCAGAGCCTGGACCCAAGCCCCATCCAACACCACAGAGCCGGACCTCAGCCCCATTCAACACCACAGACCACAGCTCCATCCAACACCACAAAGCCCAGACCTCAGCCCCATCCAACACCACAGAGCCCAGACCTCAGCCTTATCCAACACCACAGAGCCCGGACCTCAGCCCCATCCAACACCACAGAGCTTGGACCTCAGCCCCATCCAACACCACTGAGCCGGACCTCAGCCCCATTCAACACCACAGACCACAGCTCCATCAACACCACAAAGCCGGACCTCAGCCCCATCCAAAACCACAGAGCTCAGACCTCAGCCCCTTCCAAAAACCAGACCTCAGCCCCATCCCCCCATCCAAACACCACAAGACCACAGGACCCCATCTCCATCCAACACTACAGAGCCCAGACCTCAGTCCCATCCAACACCACAGACACCGGACCTCAGCCCCATCCAACTCCACAGAGCCCAGACATCAGGCCCATCCAACACCACAGAGAGCAGTCCCCAGCCCCATCCAACTCCACAGAGCCCAGACATCAGGCCCATTCATCACCACAGAGCCCGGACCTCAGCCCCATCCAACACCGCAGAGCCCGGACCTCAGCCCCATCCAACATCACAGAGCCTGGACCAAAGCTCCATCCATCACGACAGAGCCTGGGCCAAAGCTCCATCCAACACCACAGAGCCCGGACCCCAGCCCCATCCAACACCACAGAGCCCGGACCCCAGCCCCATCCAACAGTACAGAGCCCGGACCCCATTCAGCACAACATACCTCAGACCCCAACCCTATTATATAATAGATATAATGAGCCTGACCCCTCTCAGCATCAGTGTCACCTCACAAATGCTCTTCTTGATGAAGGCACAAAATCTCCAACAGGGTAATAATTATAATGGATAACTCTGGAATATTTTGGCGTGGAGCAAAGACACAACAGAACACAGTTTATAGGTGAAGAAGTCTATATTATAACACACAGTGATTAAGAACAAAGTGCAAAGGAAAACTCAAAGGCCATAAACACACAGTGTAGATATAGAATGAAAACTTACCAAAAAGTTTGTTGGGAAACCTCAAAGTAAAATGCCATCAGCGGAGCAGTCTTTAAAGCGCAGTTTACACTTGGAGATACTGTAAAAGGAAAGTCTATGGCAAGTCCAAACACGGAGATGTATAAGAAAGTCTATATAACACATGAAATCATCAAGGGAGGTCTGGGAAGGAAGTCTTAGGCTATGTGCACACAGGGAGGTTTAGGGCCGTTTTAGCAGCGGAAACCGCCGGTCGGTTTCCATGAGGCTTATGCTAATTTATGTTAATCCAAAAGCGGCTTTTGGGTTAACATAAAAACCTATGGAAACCGACCCCCGGTGTGCACACACCGCGGTTTCCACATGCTCATCCGTTGCTAACCCGCTGGGTTCCCAGCGGGTTAGCGAAGAATGAGCATGTTCTATAAACCGATCGGTTCTGCAGCGGCTGCAAGCAGAATCATGTGCTGCTTCCAGCCGCTGCAGAACCGACGCGGCTAACCCGCTATGCACCCGCCGCAAAGCCGACGCACACAGCCGCACATACCCGACAGGAAGCCGGTGGGCGGCTCTGGAGCTTCCTGTCGGGTCCGGCCAGCCGCCGCCGACACAAACCCGCCCACCAGTGCGCCCAGTGTGCACATAGCCTTAGAACCAGATGCAGATCAAATTACCAGAGTCCAGAAGTTCAGAACAGTCTCGTGCTCTACATCTGCTTGAACGTAGGACGTGACCAGCTTACATGTCAGCAAAGGCAGGTGAGGCAAGAGCCACAGCAGAGGGAGTAACACGAGCAGCCACAGCAGGAGGAACACTGGTAACAGGTGTAGGGAGCAGAACCTCAGATGAGCAGCAGGAGATTCACACAGGACTTGCAGGAGGAGGCAGAGACCTTGAGAAGCCACTGGGAGGAGGAAACCAGGCAGAATACTGTAGAAATGACTAGAGGCTGGGGTAGGGTTTAGAAAGGCAGGAAGACAAAGGGCACTTAATGCAAAGGACACCATCTTGGAAAAGGGTAAAATGCCCAAAATGTAATCAAAATATTCGGAGTCCTGACACACAGAGTCCAAAATCTTTTTCTATATGCAGATGTCCACCAAGGGAAATAAATATCAATGTCTGCTGATAACTGCAGTGTGCTGACCCGTGAAAAATTGTAATGAATAGTGCGTGGTCTCATGTGTTATGTCATTATATCAGTGATGTCATCACCAGGGGGCGGGGCTGACACCTCTCACATGTCATTATATCAGTGATGTCATCACCAGGGGGCGGGGCTGACTCCTCACACATGTATACAGGCTGGTGTCAGCAGTAATGAGGGGCTGGTGTTGTAGTATAAGGGGTGTGGCCTCATGTGTGATGTCATTATATCAGTGATGTCATCACCAGGGGGCGGGGCTGACACCTCTCACACATGTATACAGGCTGGTGTCAGGTCTTTTCGGGTACGTCTCTGTATTTGTTCCTGGCACAGATTGTGGACAGACGTTTGGTGATGGCCCTGGGAGCGGCGTCCTGTTTCTGACCTTTTGTACAGATTGTTGAGGATATAGTCAGAGATTGTCAGTTCTCCGCTGACAGCAGAGAATGTGCGCAGTAAAGGGCGTCCGCCGCCATCTCTCCGCTCTCGGGTTTCAGCCGCCGCACTGAGTGCTTGATAATGGGCAGCGATTTGCATGAGAAGCTGCCACTATCGTCCTCTCCCATCAGATCCAGCACTGACCTGCTGCCAATTACAGGACGCTAATTACAGGCAATGCACTGGTAATTGTAGCTCTATAGCCCGGGTCAGATAACAGCGCCCCCCACCCCTGTGTGTGCCAGGACCGGTACTGACCCAGACGCTGATAGGCTTTAACCCCTACAGCTCTGGTGACGAGTCCTGTGCCCAGCTACATGAGATGGGTGCAGACCCCAAATCTCATCACTTGTCATCACACGGATTTAGGGACATAGACAAGGACACTCTGAACCCGTCATATGGATGGTGCGGCCA
Organism: Allobates femoralis; assembly: GCA_033576535.1. Taxonomy (NCBI): domain Eukaryota; kingdom Metazoa; phylum Chordata; class Amphibia; order Anura; family Aromobatidae; genus Allobates; species Allobates femoralis. The sequence continues at coordinate 10,996,971 of JARQOC010000006.1, read as the reverse complement.
AAGACAGGCTAGGGCCCCCTGAACCCATCATGTGGATGGTGTGGCCAAAGACAGACTAGGACCCCCTGAACCCATAATACAGATGGTGTGAACACAGACCAGCGAGGACCCCTGAACCCGTCATATGGATGGTGCAACCACAGATCAGCGAGGACCCCTGAACCCGTCATACGGATGGCGCAACCACAGACCAGCGAGGACCCCTGAACCCGTCATATGCATGGCGCAGCCACAGACCAGTGAGGACCCCCTGAACTTATCATATGGACAGTGTGGCAACAGACAAGCGAGAACCCCCTGAACCCGTCATATGGATGTGTGGCGCTCCGGTACTGCACTCCTCCATTAGAGGGAGAGTTGTGCCTCTGCTTTCCAGGTGCTGGGATGGCGCAGTTGAGCTTCACACACACACAACCCTTAGGACCCCGGGATGAGTTGGGAGGACCCAAGCGTAGCCAGGAGGGAAAAAGAGAAGTGCAGGAGCAGAACAGGACAAAAGAGAGTAGTAGAAGTGGAGTAAGGAGGAGAAGGTGTTAGCTGGAGCATGGTCACGCTCGCCCCGGGAGGGAGCGACTGACAGGTGTGGAGGAATAAGAGAGCCCTCAGGGTACGGAATGAGACATAGACACCCGTACACCCATATCTGACAGTAAGGGGCCCCGAAATTCCTAGTGGCAGCCCTGTGTGTGATCATCAAGCTCTGCCTCAGATCTGAGGTGTAGCCACCAAGATATATGCCTTAGGCTACTTTCACATTACGATTTTCAGGGAGCCGATGCTGTCCGATATAAATCGGACAGCATCGGCTCCCTTCTGATGCCTGGAATCGGGTGCCAAATAGGCATCCGATTCCGGCATAAAATCGGCGCCGGGCTGCAAAAAAAAAAATAAATAAATAAAGGTTATTCTCACCCCCCCCGAGCCCCCGTCGTCTTCCGCCATCTTCTGCCATCTTCTTCTAGGTTCCCGGTGGCTCCCGCAGGCTGCCGGTGTCAGCAGAGGTGTACCTCTGCTGTACACAGGACCTGCGGTGATGTCACAGTCACGTGACCGCAGGTTCACCATAGTGAAGCCGCGGTCACGTGACTGTGACATCACCGCAGGTCCTGAACAGCAGAGGGAGCGCTCTGCTGACACCGGAGCCTGCGGGAGCCACCGGGAACCTAGAAGAAGATGGCAGAAGATGGCGGAAGACGACGGGGGCTCGGGGGGAGGTGAGAATAAACTTTATTTTTTGTTTTTAACACTTGTGCTCCCAGTTAGGAGCAGTTTTACTGTACTGAGCATGCTCAGTACAGTAAAACGGGGTCCGAGGAGACATAGATGTTTTCTCGGACCCTTCTCCATAGGGCCCCATGTTATAGGGATCGGGTCGGATCGGATGTGCACTAAATGCCATCCGATTTGGTCCGATCCGAATCTGTCAGATTTTATTTTCGGTGCTAAAATCGGAGCATGCTCCGATTTTAGCACCGATAATAAAATCGGACAGAATCGGATCGGACCAAATCGGATGGCATTTAGTGCACATCCGATTCGGTCCGATCCCCATAGGGATACATGGGGTCCGAAAATCGGTCCGATGCTGTCCGATTTTTTTCGGACAGCATCGGAATGGCAAAAATCGTTATGTGAAAGCAGCCTTACTTCTAATTTGTAACCAAGATCTGTGCCTCAGTTCTGATATGGAACTATCAAGCTCTGTGCCTCAGTTCTGATGTTAAACCAACAAGTTATTTGCTTTATTTCTGTTGTGTAACCATCAAATTCAATGAATCAGTTCTGATATATAACCATTGAGCTCTGTACCTCAGATCTGATGTGTGACCATAAAGCTCTCTGCCTCACTTCTGATGTGTGACCATCAAGCTCTGTGCCTCACTTCTGGTGTGTGACCATCAAGATCTGTGCCTCAGATATGATGTATGAACATAAAGCTCTGTGCCTCAGATATGATGTATGAACATAAAGCTCTGTGCCTCACTTCTGATGTGTGACCATCAAGCTCTGTGCCTCACTTCTGGTGTGTGACCATCAAGATCTGTGCCTCAGATATGATGTATGAACATAAAGCTCTGTGCCTCAGATATGATGTATGAACATAAAGCTCTGTGCCTCAGATCTGAGGTGTAACCATCAAGATCTGTGCCTCAGTTCTGATGTGTAACTATCAAGCACGGTGCCTCAGTTCTGATGTGTCACTATCAAGATCTGTGCCTCAGTTCTTATTTGTGACCATCAAGCTCTGTGCCTCACTTCTGATGTGCAACTATCAAGCTCTGTGCCTCAGATCTGATGTGTGACCATAAAGCTCTGTGCCTCACTTCTGATGTGTGACCATAAAGCTCTGTGCCTCACTTCTTATATGTAACCATCAAGCTCTGTGCCTCACTTCTGATGTGTGACCATAAAGCTCTGTGCCTCACTTCTGATGTGGACCATAAAGCTCTGTGCCTCACTTCTGATGTGTGACCATAAAGCTCTGTGCCTCACTTCTGATGTGTGACCATAAAGCTCTGTGCCTCACTTCTGATGTGTGACCATAAAGCTCTGTGCCTCACTTCTTATATGTAACCATCAAGCTCTGTGCCTCAGTTCTGATGTGCAACTATCAAGCCCGGTGCCTCAGTTGTGATGTGTGACCACCAGGTCCGATGCCTCTATGGGAATGTGTAGGCAGTCAGCCTTGTGTCACCTATGCCACAGGTTTTTAATAGTTTTAGTTCTGTTACATTGTGTTTCTCTGGGAGGATAGGACTGTAGCAATGATTGAGTAAAGTCTGTCACTACCTGCCATGATGGGGCCATTACTGCGTTATACCTGAATGGGGCACTGTGTTTGGAGTCAATGGTGTCACCCTACAGACCGACCCCTTCACATTCTCCTGTTATCACCTGCAGCTTCTTTGGGAAATGGCGACATTTCACCCCGAGACGAAACTGAGTGAGAAGTGGAGAATTATCCTCTGCACAAGGAGCGTTATAATAAAGAGGACGAGCCGCCTCCAATTACAGAGATAAGAGGAGCAATTAGTGAGGAGGAAAACGCCATTAACAAATTCAACATCTCAGCTGTTCTCATGGGTGGAACCTCGTGGTCGTGTCGATGGTAACAATGATACAAAACAAGACCCAGGAGCAGAAGAAGTCACCGTCCACTGGAGGCTCCACCTAAGCCACGGCCACCATTATATCCCGGTACCACGGCTTGGTGGCTTGGGTTTCTCTTGATATGTTATCCTCTGGAGAAGCTTCCTGACCTCAGATCCAATCTCCACATTCCTCATTAATGGGTAGGTTCCGGTACTTACCTACACATAACCTCCGATCCTCTCAAGATCTCCTTCTCTACGACCCACTCATCTCTTCTTCCCAAAACCGCATACAAGATTTCTCCCGTGCTTCCCCTATAATCTGGAACTCTCTGCCCCAACACATCAGACTCTCGACCACCGTGGAAACCTTCCGAAACTGCCGAACGACCAGCTCAACCCTCTCCTAGTGTATCCTCACCCATCCCTTGTAGACTGTGAGCCCTCGTGGGCAGGGTCCTCTCTCCTCACCTACTGTATCCTCACCCATCCCTTGTAGACTGTGAGCCCTCATGGGCAGGGTCCTCTCTCCTCACCTACTGTATCCTCACCCATCCCTTGTAGACTGTGAGCCCTCGTGGGCAGGGTACTCTCTCCTCACCTACTGTATCCTCACCCATCCCTTGTAGACTGTGAGCCCTCGTGGGCGGGGTCCTCTCTCCTCACCTACTGTATCCTCACCCATCCCTTGTAGACTGTGAGCCCTCATGGGCAGGGTCCTCTCTCCTCTCCTAGTGTATCCTCACCCATCCCTTGTAGACTGTGAGCCCTTGTGGGCAAGGTCCTCTCTCCTCACCTACTGTATCCTCACCCATCCCTTGTAGACTGTGAGCCCACATGTGCAGGGTCCTCTCTCCTCACCTACTGTATCCTCACCTATCCCTTGTAAACTGTGAGCCCTCGTGGGCAGGGTACTCTCTCCTCGCCTACTGTATCCTCACCTATCCCTTGTAGACTGTGAGCCCTCATGTACAGGGTCCTCTCTCCTCGCCTACTGTATCCTCACCCATCCCTTGTAGACTGTGAGCCCTCTTGGGCAGGGTCCTCTCTCCTCACCTACTGTATCCTCACCCATCCCTTGTAGACTGTGAGCCCTCGTGGGCAGGGTCCTCTCTCCTCCTCTACTGTATCCTCACCCATCCCTTGTAGACTGTGAGCCCTCGTGGGCAGGGTCCTCTCTTTTCACCTACTGTATCCTCACCCATCCCTTGTAGACTGTGAGCCCTCATGGACAGGGTACTCTCTCCTCCCCTACTGTATCCTCACCCATCCCTTGTAGACTGTGAGCCCTCGTGGGCAGGGTCCTCTCTCCTCACCTACTGTATCCTCACCCATCCCTTGTAGACTGTGAGCCCTCGTGGGCAGGGTACTCTCTCCTCGCCTACTGTATCCTCACCTATCCCTTGTAGACTGTGAGCCCTCATGGGCAGGGTCCTCTCTCCTCATCTACTGTATCCTCACCTATCCCTTGTAGACTGTGATCCCTCGTGGGCAGGGTCCTCTCTCCTCCTCTACTGTATCCTCACCCATCCCTTGTAGACTGTGAGCCCTCGTGGGCAGGGTCGTCTCTCCTTCTGTACCTGTCTGTGCCTTGTATTTCTCATGATTATTGTACTTGTTTATGCCCCTTTTCACATGTAAATCGCAATGGAATAAATGGCGCTATAATAATGAATAATAATATTAATAATAATAATAATAATAATAATAAAGTTCAGGTTCACTTTAGTTCCCTCAATCTCAATATGTTTGCCATATAGTTTGACGAACAATTCACCAAACTTCCAAACCCCATATTATTCAATGTGATGCAAAACCAACGATATTGAAAACACCTTCCAGGGGCCCAGAAGCTGCAAAAAACAGCTCAAGTTAGTGGCAGACACCAGGAAAAGTGGCCTGTATTCCCCAGAGTTAACATTTTTAACATGGTCAACTATGGATGCCTGGGAAAAGGACTTGCCCAGCATTTCAAACTTCAGCATTAATCAGGAACAGGGGAATGAATGACAGGAGTAGGCATGGTGCTCAGAGAGACACAACAAAGAGACACCAAGAAGAGTCTCCATATTTCAAAACACTAGGGCCAGACACTACGAAAGAGGCATTAGTTGACCCAGAATAAAAACTGTATATTGGCACTGTCAGGAAAATATGAAATATGAATGTCAGGAATGCTGGGTTTATGACCCTGCCAAGCAACACAGCAGATCCAATGCGTTTCCGCTCATAAAACCAGCACATATAAGCTCTTTGTCTTTCAGCCACAGACCCTAAGGTCACATTTAATAATATATATAGGTGCCATAATTACATAAACCAGATTTTTGGGGTGCACACATCTTGGGGATCACACAGCATCCTGTTACTTTCCAAAGGAGTATCAGAAACCTAGGAAATTAGTTACTATCCATCCGCAAGTCAGCGTCATATCATGTTTAGTCTCAGACAACTGATACATTTCCCACCAACAAGATGACTTGAATATCTTTCACGTGCCATGCTCACACGCTGAGATATGGCAAAGAGCGGTGACTTTTAACATCCAGTGAAGATAGTAGCACTCGTCCAAGTAAGGACAAAACCAATTTTTATTGAAGTTTGGAGTACTTATGATGGTCGCACAATTATGTATAAAAAAAAAAAATGTGCGATGATCGTCTATATCTCGAGATGCCATATTTATGTTTGTCATATTTAGAAGAGTGAAGAGTCATGAAATATTAGCATTTATACTATCGGCTCCTATCCGTCTATTCAGTTCTTCCTGTCCCCTGAACCCCCACATACAGTGACAATAACCACTCAATTTCACCATTTATAATAATGGTCCCCGAGTCGTCACTACATTTAGTAATTATGTTCCTTGACTTCCCAATGTACAGTAACAATGTCCCTTGAGCCGCTCATACGGTATTAATTTAATGTCCCCTTACGTATAGCTCTACTATATATAGCACGAGGCACCCACCACACCCCTGTACTCAGTATGGTGGGCCCGCAGCCCCCTCTACACAGTATATGTTGCTCAACAGCTCACAATACACAGTACGATGGACCTCACAGCTTCATGTATACAGTTAAATGTCCCCTTCAACCTCCTATATACTGTATGATGTCCCCTCATCTCCCTATACAAAATATGGTGTCCCCACAGCTCCCTATATACAGTATGAGGTCCCCACAGCTTCCTATATACAGTATGAGGGCCCCACAGCTCCCTATAAAACATATGGTATCCCCACAGCTCCCAATATACATTATGAGGTCCCCACAGCTCCCTATAAAACATATGGTGTCCCCACAGCTCCCAATATACATTATGAGGTCCCCACAGCTCCCTATAAAACATGTGGTGACCCCACAGCTCCCTGTATACAGTATGAGGTCCTCACAGCTCCCTATAAAACATATGGTGTCCCCACAACTCCCTATATACATTATGAGGTCCCAACAGCTCCCTTTAAAACATATGGTGTCCCCACAGCTCCCTATATACATTATGAGGTCCCAACAGCTCCCTTTAAAACATATGGTGTCCCCACAGCTCCCAATATACATTATGAGGTCCCCACAGCTCCCTATATACAGTATGAGGTCCCCACAGCTCCCTATAAAACATATGGTGTCCCCACAGCTCCCTATATACATTATGAGGTCCCAACAGCTCCCTTTAAAACATATGGTGTCCCCACAGCTCCCTATATACATTATGAGGTCCCAACAGCTCCCTTTAAAACATATGGTGTCCCCACAGCTCCCTATAGACAGTATGAGGTCCACACAGCTCCCTATAAAAATGTGGTGACCCCACAGCTCCCTGTATACAGTATAAGGTCCCCACAGCTCCCTGTATACAGTATGAGGTCCTCACAGCTCCCTATAAAACATATGGTGTCCCCACTGCCACCTAAGCACATTATGATTTTCCTCCAGCTCCCTATATATGTAGTACAGCACAGTTTGATGGACCCCCATTTCACATGTTCTCATGTGTGCGGTCATCTTACCTCACCGGTCACTATGTTCTCGTGTGTGCGGTCATCTTACCTCACCGGTCACTATGTTCTCATGTGTGCGGTCATCTTACCTCACCGGTCACTATGTTCTCATGTGTGCGGTCATCTTACCTCACCGGTCACTATGTTCTCATGTGTGCGGTCATCTTACCTCACCGGTCACTATGTTCTCATGTGTGCGGTCATCTTACCTCACCGGTCACTATGTTCTCATGTGTGCGGTCATCTTACCTCACCGGTCACTATGCTCTCATGTGTGCGACCATCTTACCTCACCGGTCACTATGTTCTCATGTGTGCGGTCATCTTACCTCACCGGTCACTATGTTCTCATGTGTGCGGTCATCTTACCTCACCGGTCACTATGTTCTCATGTGTGCGGTCATCTTACCTCACCGGTCACTATGTTCTCATGTGTGCGGTCATCTTACCTCACCGGTCACTATGTTCTCATGTGTGCGGTCATCTTACCTCACCGGTCACTATGTTCTCATGTGTGCGGTCATCTTACCTCACCGGTCACTATGTTCTCATGTGTGCGGTCATCTTACCTCACCGGTCACTATGTTCTCATGTGTGCGGTCATCTTACCTCACCGGTCACTATGTTCTCATGTGTGCGGTCATCTTACCTCACCGGTCACTATTTCTCAGTGTGTGCGGTCATCTTACCTCACCGGTCACTATGTTCTCATGTGTGCGGTCATCTTACCTCACCGGTCACTATGTTCTCATGTGTGGGGTCATCTTACCTCACGGTCACTATGTTCTCATGTGTGGGTCATTTACCTCACCGGTCACTATGTTCTCATGTGTGCGGTCATCTTACCTCACCGGTCACTATGTTCTCATGTGTGCGGTCATCTTACCTCACTGGTCACTATGTTCTCATGTGTGCGGTCATCTTACCTCACCGGTCACTATGTTCTCATGTGTGCGGTCATCTTACCTCACGGTCACTATGTTCTCATGTGTGCGGTCATCTTACCTCACCGGTCACTATGTTCTCATGTGTGCGGTCATCTTACCTCACGGTCACTATGTTCTCATGTGTGCGGTCATCTTACCTCACCGGTCACTATGTTCTCATGTGTGCGGTCATCTTACCTCACGGTCACTATGTTCTCATGTGTGCGGTCATCTTACCTCACCGGTCACTGTTCTCATGTGTGCGGTCATCTACCTCACGTGTCAAGTTCTCATGTGTGCGGTCATCTTCCTCACGGTCACTATGTTCATGTGTGGGCACTTACTCACGTATTGTTTCATGTGTGCGGCATCTACCTACGGTCACTATGTTCTCGTGTGGGTACTTACCTGTGGTCACTATGTTCTCATGTGTGGGTCATCTTACCTCAGGTCACTATGCTCTCATGTGTGTGGATCATCTTACCTCGGTCACTATGTCTCATGTGTCGGTCACTTACCTCACCGGTCACTATGTTCTCATGTGTGCGGTCATCTTACCTCACCGGTCACAGTGCATGTGTGGTCACTCAGTGTAGTGTGCGGCATTACCTCACTGGTTATGTCTCATGTGTGGGTCATCTATACGGTCACTATGTTCTCATGTGTGGGTCATCTACCTCACCGGTCACTATGTTCTCATGTGTGGGTCATTACTCAGGTCACTATGGTTCTCAGTGGTGCGGTCATCTTACTCACCGGTCACTATGTTGTCTGTGTGCGGCTCATTACTCAGGTACTATGTTCTCAGGTGTGCGTCATCTTCCTCCGGGTCACTATGTCTCATGTGTGGGTATCCTCACCGTAGGCAATGTCTATGTGTGTGCGCATCTTACTCACCGTCACTATGTCTCATGTGTGGCTCATCTTACCTCACCGGTCACTAGTTCTCAGTGTGCGGTCATCTACTCACGGTACACTATGTTCTACTGTGTGCGGTCATCTACAGTATGTGTGGTCTCACTGTTAGTCTCAGTGTGGGTCATCTTACTACGCGGTCCTAGTTTCATGTGTGGGGTCATCTAGTCAGTGTCAGGTCTCAGTGTGTGGGTCATCTACTCAGTGTACTTGGTTCTCAGTGTGTGGGGTCATTTCCTCACTGGGTGACTATGTTTGTGTGCGGCATCTAGCTCAGTTGTCATGTGTGTGGGTCATATGTGTGTACTGTGTTGGGTCAGTCTTGATACGGGTCACTGTGTCTCATGTGTGCGGTCATTTACTCACGTAGGTGTGGGTCACTATGATGTGCTGTGTGTGCGGGTCATGCTCATGTCTTGTTCACTGTGTGGGGGTCAGTGATGTGTGGGTACTCAGTGAGTGTGCGGGGGCTCAGTGTAGTTGTGTCTCAGTGTGGCGGTATTGTGTGGCCGTGAGTCTCATGTGTGGTGACTGTGGTGTGGTGGACATCGTGTGAGGTGACTGTGTGTGGGCTCAGTGTGTGGGGACTGTGTGTGGGGGTCACGTAGTGGTGACTGTGGTGTGGGGGCCTACGTGAGTGTGGTGACTTGTCGTGTGGGGCTCAGTGAGTGTGTGGTACTGTGGTTCTCATGTGTGGGTCATTGAGCCATGTGATGTGGGCTGGGCATATGTCTAGTGTGTGGTCAATCGGGTGTGGGGTCATGAGTGTGGGTCATGTGAGTGTGGGCGGTCTCAGTGAGTGTGTGGGTCAGTGAGTGTGGGGTCAGTGTGTAGTGATGTGTGTGGGGCTCAGTGTGGTGTGACTGTGTGGGCTCAGTGGTGTGGAGGTTCTCAGTGAGTGGGTGACTGTGTGTGGGGCTCAGTGGTGCGTCATGTGTGTGTGACTGTGGTGTGGGGCTCGTAGTGTGGGGTGACTGTGGGTGTGTGGGGCTCAGTGAGTTGTGGTGATGGTGACTGTGGTTTGGGGGCTCAGTAGTGTGTGGTGACTGTGGTGTGGGGCTCAGTGAGTGTGTTGGTGGTCAGACTGATGGTGTGTGTGGGGCTCAGTGAGTGTGGGACTGTGGTGTGGGGGCTCAGTGAGGTGTGGTGTCTAGTGGTGTGGGGTCAGTGATGTGTATGTGTGGGTCTCAGTGAGTGTGGGGTCTCAGTGAGTGTGGGGGTCAGTGAGTGTGGGGCTCAGTGAGTGTGGGGGTCAGTGAGTGTGGGGCTCAGTGTGAGGTGATTGTGGTGTGGAGGCTCAGTGTGTGGTGACTGTGGTGTGGAGGCTCAGTGAGTGTGTGGTGACTGTGGTGTGGGGGCTCAGTGAGTGTGTGGTGACTGTGGTGTGGGGGCTCAGTGAGTGTGTAGTGACTGTGGTGTGGGGGCTCAGTGAGTGTGTGGTGACTGTGGTGTGGGGGCTCAGTGTGTGTGGGGCTCAGTGTGAGGTGACTGTGGTGTGGGGGCTCAGTGAGTGTGGTGACTGTGGTGTGGGGGCTCAGTGTGAGGTGACTGTGGTGTGGGGTCTCAGTGAGTGTGTGGTGACTGTGGTGTGGGGCTCAGTGTGTGTGTGGTGACTGTGGTGGGGGGGTCAGTGAGTGTGTGGTGACTGTGGTGTGGGGGCTCAGTGTGTGTGGGGCTCAGTGTGAGGTGACTGTGGTGTGGGGGCTCAGTGAGTGTGGTGACTGTGGTGGGGGGGTCAGTGAGTGTGTGGTGACTGTGGTGTGGGGGCTCAGTGAGTGTGTGGTGACTGTGGTGGGGGGGTCAGTGAGTGTGTGGTGACTGTGGTGTGGGGGCTCAGTGTGTGTGGGGCTCAGTGTGAGGTGACTGTGGTGTGGGGGCTCAGTGAGTGTGTGGTGACTGTGGTGGGGGGGTCAGTGAGTGTGTGGTGACTGTGGTGTGGGGGCTCAGTGTGTGTGGGGCTCAGTGTGTGGTGACTGTGGTGTGGGGGCTCAGTGAGTGTGTGGTGACTGTGGTGGGGGGGTCAGTGAGTGTGTGGTGACTGTGGTGTGGGGGCTCAGTGAGTGTGTGGTGACTGTGGTGGGGGGGTCAGTGATTGTGTGGTGACTGTGGTGTGGGGGCTCAGTGAGTGTGTGGTGACTGTGGTGGGGGGGTCAGTGAGTGTGTGGTGACTGTGGTGGGGGGGTCAGTGATTGTGTGGTGACTGTGGTGTGGGGGCTCAGTGATTGTGTGGTGACTGTGGTGTGGGGGCTCAGTGAGTGTGTGGTGACTGTGGTGGGGGGGTCAGTGAGTGTGTGGTGACTGTGGTGTGGGGGCTCAGTGAGTGTGTGGTGACTGTGGTGTGGGGCTCAGTGAGTGTGGGGCTCAGTGAGTGTGGGGGTCAGTGAGTGTGGGGTCAGTGAGTGTGGGGGCTCAGTGAGTGTGAGGTGACAGTGGGCTACAGCTCATTACCTGTGGCTGCTCTCTCTGCTTCTCTTGCCTTGCAGTGCTTAAGGACCTGGGGTGATGTCATGGTCATGTGACCATTGCTCCGCCCATGATAGTGACATCATCCCAGGTCCTGTAAGTCCAAGCTTATCTGTGGCAGCGATATCTGGCGGGGGCTGTGGCGTCGGGTTAGTGGGGGGGGGGGGGGGGGGGCGGGGCTGCGGGGACCAGGCGGGGGGGACAGGGCGGGGTTCACCGGGTGGACTGCTGGAAGCGGGCGGGAGGAGTATGTAGTGGGCTGCGGCCGCCATATTAACATACCCATCACTTGGGTGTCCTAATATGGCGGCCGGAAGTGACATAGACGACATCCAGGAAGTGGATGAGACACCGAGCTATTATATTATATATTATATATTATATATATATACACATATATGTATACACATATATATACATCTACCATATAATTGTCTAATGTTCTCTGTCTGTCACGAAAATCGCGGGACAGAGGCGGCACCAATGAGCGCAGACTGTGCAGATAGGTGCGAGAGTTCAAAGTTCGAATTTCGTGCCTATTTGCAGCCGCTATCGCCGGGACACACGGTGACCACAGCGGCGGCTCTTCTCACAGCCCCCCCGCTCCTCCTGCCCCGCTCCCCGCGCCACCCCCGCTCTTCCTGCCCCCCTCCTGCCCCCGCTCCCCGCGGCACCCCCGCTCTTCCTGCCCCCCTCCGCTCCTCCTGCCCCCGCTCCCCGCGGCACCCCCGCTCTTCCTGCCCCCCTCCGCTCCTCCTGCCCCCGCTCCCCGCGGCACCCCCGCTCTTCCTGCCCCCCTCCGCTCCTCCTGCCCCCGCTCCCCGCGGCACCCCCGCTCTTCGTGCCAATCCTCCGCTCCTCCTGCCCCCGCTCCCCGCGGCACCCCCGCTCTTCCTGCCCCCCTCCGCTCCTCCTGCCCCCGCTCCCCGTGGCACCCCCGCTCTTCCTGCCCCCCTCCGCTCCTCCTGTTCCCCCCGTTCCACAGTGATAATAAAAAAATTTTTAAAAATCCTCAGTGAGGATACTCACCCGTCCGCCGTCTCGCTCCACCTCCGTCTTCTATAGGGCTTGAGGACCTGTCGTTGCCTAGGAAACCGCTCAGCTGATAATTTTCCCAGGCAACGTCAGGTCCTGCCATGGGGGCTACAAGACGGAGGTGGAGCGAGTCGGCGGACGGGTGAGTATCCTCACATTCTGCCCCCCCTCTGCCACCATCCTGCTCCTCCAGCTCCATCCTGCCCCCCCTCCACTATCCTGCCCCCCGCCACCATCCTGCCCCCCAACTCCATCCTGCCCCGCTCCCACCATCCTGCCCCGCTCGCTCCATCCTACCCCCCCACTCCATCCTGCCCCGCTCGCTCCATCTTGCCCCGCTCGCTCCATCCTGCCCCCTCGCTCCATCCTGCCCTGTTCCCACCATCCTGCCCCGCTCGCTCCATCATGCCCCCCTCGCTCCATCCTGCCCTGTTCCCACCATCCTGCTCGCTCGCCACCATCCTGCCCCGCTCACTCCATCCTGCCCCCCCGCCACCATCCTGCCCCGCCGGCTCCATCCTGCCCCGCCGCCACCATCCTGCCCTACTCGCTCCATCCTGCCACCATCCCCAGCCACCATCCTGCTCTTCTGGCTCCATCCTGCTCTTCCAGCTCCATCCTGCTCCTCCGGCTCCATCCTGCTCTGCTCCCTCCATCCTGCCCCGCTCGCTCCATCCTGCCCCCCGCTGTTCTTGCTCCCCCACCTCCATCCTGCCCCCCCTCCATCTCCATCCTGCCCCGCCCCCCAGCTCCATACTGCCCCGCTCGCTCCATCCTGCCCCCTGCTCCATCCTGATCGGTTTCCCAGGCAACAACAGGTCCTAAAGGCCTGTAGGACCTAGAAGACGGAGGTGGAGCGAGCCGGCGGACAGGTGAGTATCCTCACTGAGGAATTTTTTACTTTTACTGTGGAGGAGCGGGGACCAGGAGGAGCGGGGGGCCACAGGCAGCGGAGTATCGCCATATAACATAGTGCTGCTATACATGTACTGTAATGTACCGCCATATACCATAGCGCTGCTATACATGTACTGTAATGTGCCGCCATATACTATAGTGCTGCTATACATGTACTGTAATGTACCGCCATATACTATAGCGCTGCTATACATGTACTGTAATGTACCGCCATATACTATAGTGCTGCTATACATGTACTGTAATATACCGCCATATACTATAGTGCTGCTATACATGTACTATAATGTACTGCCATATACTATAGTGCTGCTATACATTTACTATATTGTACCGCTATATACTATAGTGCTACTATACCTGTACTGTAATGTACCGCCATATACCATAGCGCTGCTATACATGTACTGTAATGTGCCGCCATATACTATAGCGCTGCTATACATGTACTGTAATGTACCGCCATATACTATAGCGCTGCTATACATGTACTGTAATGTACCGCCATATACTATAGTGCTGCTATACATGTACTGTAATGTACCGCCATATACTATAGTGCTGCTATACATGTAATGTAATGTACCACCATATACCATAGCGCTGCTATACATATATATACATATATACATATATATATATATTTCACTCAACAAGTTCTGTCAGTCACAGTATGTCAACCACATACATATTTTACAATACCCGATGCGTTAGAATTGGGCCACCAACTAGTATATATATATACATATATATATATATACACATATATACAGTATATCTATCTATCTATCTATCTGTCTGTCTGTCTGTCTATCTATCTATCTATCTATCTATCTATCTATCTTATCCTGTATTATATCCTCTCGAGGCAGCACTCGGCTTGTCCTCCGGGGGCAGTATGGCCTCTCGGTTCCTTCTATACCTGCACATTCAGTGTTTGGGATGAGAGAGGAAGGATCCAGAACTGATAAAATGTTCTTTATTGAAAACTTCTTAAAAAATTAAACCATTGTGACAATAAAACCAGGAATCCCGATGCGTTTCGGGAACTTTCCTTAATCGCAGGAGTCAGAACCGAGCTGCTGCTGCTGCTGCTGCTGTTACTTGTAGATGCAGCTTCTGCCCCGTGTCCTCGTGTCACTGCTGGATTGAGTCTTTTGACCTCTGAGCTGACGATTGATGACATTAATAAGTGCAGTCTCCTCTCAGGGTGCGGCTGCGCCTTCAGGCTGCACAATCCACATTTAATTGGCATTACTCTGCACTGATAATTAAGTCATTGTATCCCAGTGCCAGGAAGCTGCAATAAAGCCGCCTGATTGTTAGTAACTGGCGATGATGGCAGGAGGACAAGGCTTTAATAAGCTGTTATTGAGTTCATGATGGGGACAGCTCCTAGTCAGTAATGGGTGTCAGGGTGCGGCCCTGCCTCCAGCTCCAGACGTCCCATCACCCATCGGTGCAGGATTATTCAGCTGACAATGATCTATCCTGGATCTCACCCTGTGACACATTATATGATAATTACGCCACCGCACGTCACCTATATGGAGAAGTCACAGGTAATCCACATTGTCATGTACTCGGCCATTAGCAGTGGATGGGCCCGGTCTCTCCGCCATTGGTGGCAGTGAATATGCAGCTTATTGAGGCTCATTATTATGTGGTGTCATAAAACCCCCAATCATTAATGGCGGAATTGGTGGGATCATCACATAGGTCCTGGCACGAGGGCAAGACTTACTGCAAGAGGCCGAGTGATGCCCAGAGACCAGGGCGACACCATCGAGCCACAGCACTGAGAGCGAAGAGGAAGGCGGCAGCACCAACACTAGGACACAGGAGGCGAAAACAAGACTGTGGAGGCAAAGAAGGGGCACTGATACTATACAGAGGACAGAAGGGGCACTGACACTATACAAAGGACAGAAGGGGCACTGATACTATACAGAGGACAGAAGGGGCACTGATACTATACAGAGGGACAGAAGGGGCACTGACACTATACAGAGGACAGAAGGGGCACTGACACTATACAGAGGGACAGAAGGGGCACTGATACTATACAGAGGACAGAAGGGGCACTGATACTATACAGAGGGACAGAAGGGGCACTGATACTATACAGAGGGACAGAAGGGGCACTGATACTATACAGAGGACAGAAGGGGCACTGATACTATACAGAGGACAGAAGGGGCACTGATACTATACAGAGGGACAGAAGGGGCACTGACACTATACAGAGGGACAGAAGGGGCACTGACACTATACAGAGGACAGAAGGGGCACTGATACTATACAGAGGACAGAAGGGGCACTGATACTATACAGAGGACAGAAGGGGCACTGACACTATACAAAGGACAGAAGGGGCACTGATACTATACAGAGGACAGAAGGGGCACTGATACTATACAGAGGGACAGAAGGGGCACTGACACTATACAGAGGGACAGAAGGGGCACTGACACTATACAGAGGACAGAAGGGGCACTGATACTATACAGAGGACAGAAGGGGCACTGATACTATACAGAGGACAGAAGGGGCACTGACACTATACAAAGGACAGAAGGGGCACTGATACTATACAGAGGACAGAAGGGGCACTGATACTATACAGAGGACAGAAGGGGCACTGATACTATACAGAGGGACAGAAGGGGCACTGATACTATACAGAGGGACAGAAGGGGCACTGATACTATACAGAGGGACAGAAGGGGCACTGACACTATACAAAGGACAGAAGGGGCACTGACACTATACAGAGGACAGAAGGGGCACTGATACTATACAGAGGACAGAAGGGGCACTGATACTATACAGAGGACAGAAGGGGCACTGACACTATACAAAGGACAGAAGGGGCACTGATACTATACAGAGGACAGAAGGGGCACTGATACTATACAGAGGGACAGAAGGGGCACTGACACTATACAGAGGGACAGAAGGGGCACTGACACTATACAGAGGACAGAAGGGGCACTGATACTATACAGAGGACAGAAGGGGCACTGATACTATACAGAGGACAGAAGGGGCACTGACACTATACAAAGGACAGAAGGGGCACTGATACTATACAGAGGACAGAAGGGGCACTGATACTATACAGAGGACAGAAGGGGCACTGATACTATACAGAGGGACAGAAGGGGCACTGATACTATACAGAGGGACAGAAGGGGCACTGATACTATACAGAGGGACAGAAGGGGCACTGATACTATACAGAGGACAGAAGGGGCACTGATACTATACAGAGGACAGAAGGGGCACTGACACTATACAGAGGGACAGAAGGGGCACTGACACTATACAGAGGACAGAAGGGGCACTGATACTATACAGAGGACAGAAGGGCACTGATACTATACAGAGGACAGAAGGGGCACTGACACTATACAAAGGACAGAAGGGGCACTGATACTATACAGAGGACAGAAGGGGCACTGATACTATACAGAGGGACAGAAGGGGCACTGACACTATACAGAGGGACAGAAGGGGCACTGACACTATACAGAGGACAGAAGGGGCACTGATACTATACAGAGGACAGAAGGGGCACTGATACTATACAGAGGACAGAAGGGGCACTGACACTATACAAAGGACAGAAGGGGCACTGATACTATACAGAGGACAGAAGGGGCACTGATACTATACAGAGGACAGAAGGGGCACTGATACTATACAGAGGGACAGAAGGGGCACTGATACTATACAGAGGGACAGAAGGGGCACTGATACTATACAGAGGGACAGAAGGGGCACTGACACTATACAAAGGACAGAAGGGGCACTGATACTATACAAAGGACAGAAGGGGCACTGATACTATACAGAGGGACAGAAGGGGCACTGATACTATACAGAGGGACAGAAGGGGCACTGATACTATACAGAGGACAGAAAGGGCACTGATACTATACAGAGGACAGAAGGGGCACTGATACTATACAGAGGACAGAAGGGGCACTGATACTATACAGAGGGACAGAAGGGGCACTGATACTATACAGAGGGACAGAAGGGGCACTGACACTATACAGAGGACAGAAGGGGCACTGATACTATACAGAGGGACAGAAGGGGCACTGATACTATACAGAGGACAGAAGGGGCACTGATACTATACAGAGGGACAGAAGGGGCACTGACACTATACAGAGGGACAGAAGGGGCACTGATACTATACAGAGGGACAGAAGGGGCACTGATACTATACAGAGGACAGAAGGGGCACTGATACTATACAGAGGGACAGAAGGGGCACTGATACTATACAGAGGACAGAAGGGGCACTGATACTATACAGAGGGACAGAAGGGGCACTGATACTATACAGAGGACAGAAGGGGCAGTGATACTATACAGAGGACAGGAGGGGCAGTGATACTATACAGAGGGACAGGAGGGGCACTGATACTATACAGAGGACAGAAGGGGCACTGATACTATACAGAGGGACAGAAGGGGCACTGATACTATACAGAGGGACAGAAGGGGCAGTGATACTATACAGAGGACAGGAGGGGCACTGATACTATACAGAGGGACAGGAGGGGCAGTGATACTATACAGAGGACAGAAGGGGCACTGATACTATACAGAGGACAGAAGGGGCACTGACACTATACAGAGGACAGAAGGGGGAGTGATACTATACAGAGGACAGAAGGGGCACTGACACTATACAGAGGACAGAAGGGGCACTGATACTATACAGAGGACAGAAGGGGCACTGATACTATACAGAGGACAGAAGGGGCACTGATACTATACAGAGGGACAGAAGGGGCACTGACACTATACAGAGGGACAGAAGGGGCACTGATACTATACAGAGGGACAGAAGGGGCACTGACACTTTACAGAGGACAGAAGGGGCACTGATACTATACAGAGGACAGAAGGGGCACTGATACTATACAGAGGACAGGAGGGGCACTGATACTATACAGAGGGACAGAAGGGGCACTGACACTTTACAGAGGACAGAAGGGGCACTGATACTATACAGAGGACAGAAGGGGCACTGATACTATACAGAGGGACAGAAGGGGCACTGATACTATACAGAGGACAGAAGGGGCACTGACACTATACAGAGGACAGAAGGGGCACTGATACTATACAGAGGGACAGAAGGGGCACTGACACTATACAGAGGACAGAAGGGGCACTGATACTATACAGAGGACAGAAGGGGCACTGATACTATACAGAGGACAGAAGGGGCACTGATACTATACAGAGGACAGAAGGGGCACTGACACTATACAGAGGGACAGAAGGGGCACTGACACTATACAGAGGGACAGAAGGGGCACTGACACTATACAGAGGACAGAAGGGGCACTGATACTATACAGAGGACAGAAGGGGCACTGATACTATACAGAGGGACAGAAGGGGCACTGATACTATACAGAGGACAGAAGGGGCACTGATACTATACAGAGGGACAGAAGGGGCACTGATACTATACAGAGGACAGAAAGGGCACTGATACTATACAGAGGACAGAAGGGGCACTGATACTATACAGAGGACAGAAGGGGCACTGATACTATACAGAGGGACAGAAGGGGCACTGATACTATACAGAGGACAGAAGGGGCACTGATACTATACAGAGGACAGAAGGGGCACTGATACTATACAGAGGACAGAAGGGCACTGATACTATACAGAGGACAGAAGGGGCACTGATACTATACAGAGGGACAGAAGGGGCACTGATAACTATACAGAGGGACAGAAGGGGCACTGATACTATAACAGAGGACAGAAGGGGCACTGATACTATACAGAGGACAGAAGGGGCACTGATACTATACAGAGGACAGAAGGGGCACTGATACTATACAGAGGACAGAAGGGGCACTGAACTATACAGAGGACAGAAGGGGCACTGATACTATACAGAGGGACAGAAGGGGCACTGATACTATACAGAGGGACAGAAGGGGCACTGATACTATACAGAGGACAGAAGGGGCACTGACACTATACAGAGGACAGAAGGGGCACTGATACTATACAGAGGACAGAAGGGGCACTGATACTATACAGAGGACAGAAGGGGCACTGATACTATACAGAGGACAGAAGGGGCACTGATACTATACAGAGGACAGAAGGGGCACTGATACTATACAGAGGGACAGAAGGGGCACTGATACTATACAGAGGGATCAGAAGGGGCACTGATACTATACAGAGGACAGAAGGGGCACTGATACTATACAGAGGACAGAAGGGGCACTGATACTATACAGAGGACAGAAGGGGCACTGATACTATACAGAGGACAGAAGGGGCACTGATACTATACAGAGGGACAGGAAAGGGGCACTGATACTATACAGAGGGACAGAAGGGGCACTGACACTATACAGAGGGACAGAAGGGGCACTGAACTATACAGAGGGACAGAAGGGGCACTGATACTATACAGAGGACAGAAGGGGCACTGATACTATACAGAGGACGAAGGGGCACTGACACTATACAGAGGGACAGAAGGGCACTGACACTATACAGAGGGACAGAAGGGGCACTGACACTATACAGAGGACAGAAGGGGCACTGATACTATACAAGACAAAGGGCTGATATATACAGAGGACAGAAGGGGCACTGAACTATACAGAGGACAGAAGGGGCACTGATACATAGAGGAAGGGCACTGATACTATACAGAGGACAGAAGGGCACTGATACTATACAGAGGACAGAAGGGGCACTGAACTATACAGAGGACAGAAGGGCACTGATACTATACAGAGGAAGAAGGCACTGTATTACAAGGACAGAAGGGCCTACATACAGAGACGAAGGGCATGAACTATACAGAGGACAGAAGGGGCACTGAACTATACAGAGGACAGAAGGCACTGATACTATACAGAGGACAGAAGGGCACTGAACTATACAGAGGGAAGAGGGGCACTGACTATCAAGACAAAGGGGCACGATACTATACAGAGGACAAGGCATGATACTATACAGAGGACAGAAGGCACTGAACTTACAAGGACAAAGGGGCACTGAACATACAGAGGACAGAAGGGCATGAACTATACAGAGGACAGAAGGCACGACTATACAGGGAAAGGGGATGAATATACAGAGACGAGGCACTGAAATACAGAGGACAAGGGCATAACTATAAGAGACAGAAGGCACTGACTAAAGACAGAGGCATGAATACAGAGACAGAAGGCATAACTTAAGAAAAGGCATGATTACAAGACAAGGGGCACTGATATACAGAGGACAGAGGCATGAACTAACAGGGACAAAGGATGAACTATACAAGCGAAGGGGCATGACTATACAGAGGAAGAAGGGCACTGATACTAAGGACAGAGGCACGATAACAGAGAAAAGGCCTGAACTATACAGGACAGGCACTGATACTACAGGAAAGGGCATGAATATAAGAGGACAGAGGGACTGAAATAAGAGACAGAAGGGCCTGACATACAGAGGAAGAAGGGCACTGATATAACAAGGACAGAGGGGCATGACTATACAGAGGACAGAGGGGCATGACTATCAGGACAAAGGGCATAATACAAGACAGAGGCACGAACTAACAAGACAGAGGGACTGAACTATAAAGGACAGAAGGGCATGAACTATACAAAAGAAGGGCATGAACTAACAAGACAGAGGGGCTGAACTAAGACAGGCTGAACTAAGAGGCGAGGCACGAACTTACGAGAGAGGCACGAAATAGAACGAAGGCATGAACTTACAGAGACAGAGGCACGCTTACAGAGAAGGCATGATATATACAGGACAGAGGCATGATCTATACAGGGAAGAAGCCGAAAACAGAGACAGAGGCAGCTTACAGAAGGGCCTGAACATACAGAGCAGAGGGGCATGAACTATAAGGACGAAGGCACTGAACAACAGACAAGGCACTGAACTATACAAGACAGAGGGCCTGATACTATACAGGCAGAGGGCATATATAAGAGCAGAGGGCACTGTCTAAAAGACAGAGCATGATACTTAAAGACAGGGACTAACAGAGACGAAGGCACTGATAACAGAGACAGAGGCAGAACTACAAGAAGAGGCATGAACAACGAGACAAGGCACGAACTATACAAGGCAAAGGCATGAACTAAGAGACAGAGGCACGAACTATACAGAGCAAAGGCACGATATACAGGGACAGAGGCACACTATACAGGACAAGGCAGACTATACAGACAGAGGCATGTACTATAAAGACGAGGGGCAGATATTACAGAGCGAAGGCCGATACTTACAGACAGAGGCACTGAACTACAAGGACAGAAGGTGTATAACAAGACGAAGGCATGATACTATACAGAGACAGGCATGATATAACGGGCAAGGCCTATATACGAGACAGAAGGCATGACATAAGAGGACAGAAGGGCATACTACAAGACGAGGCATGATATATACAAGAAGGCCTGATCTTACAAGACAAAGGGCACTGAACTATACAGAAGAAGCAAACTATACAAGACAAAGGATGATAATACAGAGACAAGGCATATATATACAGACGAGGGCTAACTACAGACAAAGGGCAGAACTATACAAGACGAGGGATGAAATAGAGACAGAGCACTGAATATCAAGACAGAAGGGCACGATACTACAGAGGACAGAGGCTGAACTACAGAGCGAAGGCCGAATTCAAGACGAAGGGCATGTCTATACAAGACAGGCACTGACATACAAGACAAAGGCACTGAATATAAACAGGCACTGTACTATACAGAAGAAGGCATGATACATACAGAGGACAGAGGCACTGATACTACAGAACAAGGCACTGACTATACAAGACAGAGGCTGAACTAACAGAGACAGCAGAATTAGAAAGAGGCACGATACTATCGAGACAGAAGGGGATGAACATACAGGACAGAGGCCTGATATATCAAGGACAGAAGGGGCCTGAAATACAGAGACAGAAGGCTGAATATACGAAAGAGGCATGAAATACAGAGACAAAGGGGCACTGAACATCAGAGGCAGAAGGCCGATCTATACAGGACAGAAGGCACTGAAACTATAAGAGGGACAGAAGGGGCATGATACTATACAGAGGACAGAGGGGCACTGATACTATACAGAGGAGACAGAAGGGCACTGAACACTATACAAGGACAGAAGGGGCACTGATACTATACAGAGGGACAGAAGGGGCACTGATACTATACAGAGGACAGAAGGGGCACTGATACTATACAGAGGACAGAAGGAGCATGATACTATACAGAGGACAGAAGGGCAATGAACTATACAGAGGACAGGAAGGGATAGCATAATTACAGAGGGGACAGAGGGCATGAGACTATCAGAGACTAAAGGGGCATGAGCACTATACAAGACAGAAGGAGGCACTGATACATACAAGACAGAGGGCAATGGACTTACAGAGGACAGAAGGGGCACTGAACTATACAGAGGGACAGAAGGGGCACTGATACTATACAGAGGACAGAAGGGCACTGAAATATACAGAGGACAGAGGGGCACTGATACTTACAGAGGACAGAAGGGGCACTGATACTATACAGAGGACAGAAGGGGCACTAGATACTATACAGAGGGACAGAAGGGGCACTGATACTATACCTATACAAGGAGAGAAGGGAATATTACAGAGGACAGAAGGGGCTGATACTATACAAGGGACAGAGGGGCACTGATACTATACAGAGGGACAGAAGGGGCACTGAATATACAAGGGACAGAGGGCACTGATATACAGAGGGAGAAGGGATTATACAGAGGACAGAAGGGGCACTGATACTATACAGAGGGACAGACATTACTATACAGAGGGACAAGAAGGGGATGAATATTACAGAGGAGAAGGGGACTGAACTATACAGAGGACAGAAGGGGCACTGAACTATAAGAGGGACAGAAGGGGCACTGATACTATACAGAGGACAGAAGGGGCAGACTATACAGAGGGACAGAGGGGCACTGAACTATACAGAGGACAGAAGGGGACTGATACTAAGAGGGACAGAAGGGGCATGATACTATACAGAGGGAAGAAGGGGCACTGAACTATACAGAGACAGAGGGGCACTGAACTATACAGAGGACAGAAGGGGCACTGTATATACAGAGGACAGAAGGGGCACTGATAATACAGAGGACAGAAGGGGCACTGAGGAAGAAGGGACAGAAGGGCGACATAGAGGGCAAGGGACGAAGTACAGAGGGGAAGAAGGGGCACTGATATATACAGGGACAAGAAAGGGCACTGATACTATACAGAGGGAAGGGGCACTGATACTATACAGAGGACAGAAGGGCATACATAAGAGGAGAAGGGGCACTGATACTAACAGGGACAGAGGGGCCTGAATATACAGAGGACAGAAGGGGCACTTATAAAGAGGGACAGAAGGGGACACACTATACAGAGGACAGAGGGGCACTATATATACAGAGACAGAAGGGCATATATAAGGGGAAGGAGACATATACAGAGGACAGAAGGGACTGAGATATAAGGGGACAGAAGGCATGAACTATACAGAGGGACAGAAGGGGCTGATACTATACAGAGGGAAAGGGGCGATACTAAGACAGGAAGGGGATATTAAAGGGCAAGGGGACTGAATAAAGAGGGACGAGGGGCACTATAACTAGACAGAAGGGGATGAACTATACAGAGGACAGAAGGGGCATGATATAACAGAGGGACAGAGGGGATTACTATACAGGAGACAGAAGGGGCATGATATATACAGAGGGCAGAAGGGGACTAAGAAAAGGGACAAGAGGAGACAGAGGGGCACTGATACATGAGACAACAGAGGACAGAAGGGGACAACTATACAGAGGGCAGGGGATATAATACGAGAGGAAAAGGGGCACTGATACTATACAGAGGAAGAAGGGGCACTGATATATAGAGAGAAGGGGCCTGAACTTACAGAGGGAGGGGACTGATATACAGAGGACGGAAGGTATATAAGGAAAGGGGCACTAGAAGAACAAGGGGACAGAAGGGCAAGGGGACTTATACAGAGGGACAGAAGGGGCAATATTACAGAGGACAGAGGGGCATGACATATAAGAAGGGGAGGACAAAGAGGGAAAAGAGGACGAAGGTACAGAGGACAGAGGGGACTAAGAGACAGAGGGGCAGAATATACGAGGGACAGAAGGGCATGATACTATAAGAGGAAGAAGGGGCATGAACTAAAGGAGGAGAAAGGGGCAGTAACGAGGGACAGAAGGGGACTGAACATAAGAGGACAGAAGGGGGATACATAAAGGGAAGGGGCACATAAAGGGAGAGGGCACTGATACTAAAGGACAGAAGGGGCACTGATACATAAGAGGAAAGGGGACGAATACAGAGGACAGAAGGGACATTATACAGAGGGAAGAAGGGGCACTGATACATAACAGAGGGAAGAAGGGGCAGAGACTAAAGAGGCAGAAGACATAAGGGAGAGGGAAGATCTAAAGGAAGGAGATATAAGGACGAGGGCCGAAAAGAGAGAGGCAGTCTCAGGCAGAGAAAAGAAGAGGAAAGGAGAAGGGGCTGAACCAGGAGAGGGAAAGAGAAAGGATGAATAAGACGAAGGCACTAAAACGAGGATGTACAAGAGAAGAAAGGAAGAGGTAACAGCGAAGGCATGAATAGGGAGAGGGCTGATAAGAGGAAGGCTATAAGAGAGGCATGAATATACAGGAAGAAGGGGCAGAATAAAGAAGGGTACAAGAAGGCATACAACAAGGAAGGCCTACAGGACAAGGGCGATAGGACAACAGAGGGACATAGGCAGGATATATAAGGACAGAGGCACTGACTACAGAGACGAGGGACCTATAAAGGAAGAGGACTATAGGGAAGAGGATAATAAGACAGAAGGAATACACAGGGAGAAGAGAAAGGGACAGGAACGGATACTATACAGAGGACAGAAGGGGCACTGATACTATACAGAGGACAGAAGGGGCACTGAATATACAGAGGACAGAAGGGGCACTGATACTATACAGAGGACAGAAGGGGCACTGATACATACAGAGGCAACGACAGAAGGGGCACTGATACTATACAGAGGACAGAAGGGGCACTGATACTATACAGAGGGACAGAAGGGGCACTGATACTATACAGAGGGACAGAAGGGGCACTGATACTAACAGAGGGCAGAAGGGGACTGATATATAAGAGGACAGAAGGGGCACTGATACTATACAGAGGACAGAAGGCATGATACTATACAGAGGGACAGAAGGGGCACTGAACTATACAGAGGACAGAAGGGGCACTGAATATACAGAGGGACAGAAGGGGCACTGATACTATACAGAGGACAGAAGGGCATGACTACAGGAAGGGGGCACTGATACTATACAGAGGGACAGAAGGGGCATGAACTATACAGAGGACAGAAGGGGCACTGATACTATACAGAGGACAGAAGGGGCACTGATACTATACAGAGGGACAGAAGGGGCACTGCACTATACAGAGGGACAGAAGGGGCACTGATACTATACAGAGGGACAGAAGGGGCACTGAACTATACAGAGGGACAGAAGGGCATGATACTATACAGAGGACAGAAGGGGCACTGAACTATACAGAGGACAGAAGGGGCACTGATACTATACAGAGGACAGAAGGGGCACTGAACTATACAGAGGACAGAAGGGGCACTGACACTATACAGAGGACAGAAGGGCATGATACTATACAGAGGGACAGAAGGGGCACTGATACTATACAGAGGACAGAAGGGGACTGAACTATACAGAGGGACAGAAGGGGCACTGATACTATACAGAGGACAGAAGGGGCACTGATACTATACAGAGGGACAGAGGGGCACTGATACTATACAGAGGACAGAAGGGGCACTGATACTATACAGAGGACAGAAGGGGCACTGAACTATACAGAGGACAGAGGGGCACTGATACTATACAGAGGACAGAAGGGGCACTGAATATACAGAGGACAGAAGGGGCTGATACTATACAGAGGACAGGAGGGCACTGAACTATACAGAGGACAGAAGGGGCACTGATACTATACAGAGGACAGAAGGGCACTGATACTATAAAGACAGAGGCACGAATACAGAGAAGAGGCATGTTATACAAGAAAGGGGCACTGACTAAAGACGGGATATACTATAAAGAAAGGGGATGAACTTACAGAGACAGAGGACTGATAAAGAGAAGGGCTGAACTATACAGGACAGAAGGCATGTACTTCGGAAGAGGGGCATTCATCAGAGAAGAAGGGGCTACTACAGGAAGAGGACTGATACTATACAAGGACGAAGGGCATGATATATCAGAAGTGATACTATACAGAGGACAGAAGGGGCACTGATACTATACAGAGGACAGAAGGGGCACTGATACTATACAGAGGACAGAAGGGGCACTGATACTATACAGAGGGACAGAAGGGGCACTGATACTATACAGAGGGACAGAAGGGGCACTGATACTATACAGAGGACAGAAGGGGCACTGATACTATACAGAGGGACAGAAGGGGCACTGATACTATACAGAGGACAGAAGGGGCACTGATACTATACAGAGGGACAGAAGGGGCACTGATACTATACAGAGGACAGAAGGGGCACTGATACTATACAGAGGACAGAAGGGGCACTGATACTATACAGAGGACAGAAGGGGCACTGATACTATACAGAGGACAGAAGGGGCACTGATACTATACAGAGGGGCAGAAGGGGCACTGATACTATACAGAGGACAGAAGACAGAAGGGGCACTGATACTATACAGAGGGACAGAAGGGGCACTGATACTATACAGAGGGACAGAAGGGGCACTGATGCTATACAGAGGGACAGAAGGGGCACTGATACTATACAGAGGACAGGAGGGGCACTGATACTATACAGAGGACAGAAGGGGCACTGATACTATACAGAGGACAGGAGGGGCACTGATACTATACAGAGGACAGAAGGGGCACTGATACTATACAGAGGGACAGGAGGGGCACTGATGCTATACAGAGGGACAGAAGGGGCACTGGACACTATACAGAGGGACAGAAGGGGCACTGATACTATACAGAGGGACAGAAGGGGCACTTACACTATACAGAGGGACAGAAGGGGCACTGATACTATACAGAGGGACAGAAGGGGCACTGATACTATACAGAGGGACAGAAGGGGCACTGATACTATACAGAGGGACAGAAGGGGCACTGACACTATACAGAGGGACAGAAGGGGCACTGATACTATACAGAGGACAGAAGGGCCACTGATACTATACAGAGGGACAGAAGGGGCACTGATACTATACAGAGGGACAGAAGGGGCACTGACACTATACAGAGGGACAGGAGGGGCACTGATACTATACAGAGGGACAGAAGGGGCACTGATACTATACAGAGGACAGAAGGGGCACTGACACTATACAGAGGGACAGAAGGGGCACTGATACTATACAGAGGGACAGAAGGGGCACTGATACTATACAGAGGGACAGAAGGGGCACTGATACTATACAGAGGGACAGAAGGGGCACTGATACTATACAGAGGGACAGAAGGGGCACTGATACTATACAGAGGACAGAAGGGGCACTGATACTATACAGAAGGACAGAAGGAGCACTGATACTATACAGAGGACAGAAGGGGCACTGATACTATACAGAGGGACAGAAGGGGCACTGATACTATACAGAGGGACAAAAGGGGCACTGATACTATACAGAGGGACAGAAGGGGCACTGACACTATACAGAGGGACAGAAGGGGCACTGATACTATACAGAGGACAGAAGGGGCACTGATACTATACAGAGGGACAGGAGGGGCACTGATACTATACAGAGGACAGAAGGGCACTGACACTATACAGAGGGACAGAAGGGGCACTGATACTATACAGAGGGACAGGAGGGGCACTGATACTATACAGAGGGACAGAAGGGGCACTGATACTATACAGAGGGACAGAAGGGGCACTGACACTATACAGAGGGACAGAAGGGGCACTGATACTATACAGAGGACAGAAGGGGCACTGACACTATACAGAGGGACAGGAGGGGCACTGATACTATACAGAGGACAGAAGGGCACTGACACTATACAGAGGGACAGAAGGGGCACTGACACTATACAGAGCGACAGAAGGGGGACTGACACTATATGGAGGGAGAGAAGGGGCATCATTACTATGTGGAGGTATAGAGGGGGCATTATTGTTATATGGAGGCAAATAGAAGGCACTATTACTATCTGGGGATACAGATGGGGCCGCAATCAACATGAGGATGAAGGACGCAAAAACAAGACTGTGGAAGTGCAGAGCGGGCACTAATACTATATGGAGGTATAGAGGAGGCACAGAAGGGGCACTAATACTATATGGAGTTATAGTGGAGGCTTTATTACTATATGTAGATACAGAGGGGGCCGCACTCAACACAAAGATGGAGGAGGTGAAAATAAGACTGCGGGGTTGCAAGTGAGGCACTAATACTATATGGAGGCACAGAGGGGCACTACTATCATATGGAGGCACAGAGGGGGCACTATTACCATATGGAGGCACAGAGGGCCACTGTTACTATATGGAGGCACAGAGGGGGCACTATTACTATATGAAGGTACAGAGGAGGCACTATTATTATATGGAGGCACGGAGGGGCACTATTACTACATGGAGGTACAGAGGAGGCACTATTACTATATGGAGACACGGAGGAGGCACTATTACTATATGGAGGCACAGAGGGGCTCTATTACTATATGGAGGCACAGAGGGGCTCTATTACTATATGGAGGCACAGAGGGGGCACTATTACTATATGGAGGCACAGAGGGGCTCTATTACTATATGGAGGCACAGAGGGGGCACTATTACTATATGGAGGCACAGAGGGGCTCTATTACTATATGGAGGCACAGAGTGGGCACTATTACTATATGGAGGTACAGAGGAGGCTCTATTACTATATGGATGCACAGAGGGGGCACTATTACTATGAGGGGGCACTATTACTCTATGGAGGCACAGAGGAATCACTAGCACTGCATGTTCTGGTAGAGTGTGATATGGTGCTGCACACTATTCCCCAGGCCTCTTAGGTTCATCTTCAAATTTACCTACTATGGAGCATCAGTGGGGTCACTTAGGCCTGGTAGAGATCAGCACTCTCATCATCTCCCAGCAGGGGCAGAGACCAGCACTCCCATCATTTCCCAGCAGGGGCAGAGACCAGCACTCTCATCCTCGTCCAGCAGGGGCAGAGACCAGCACTCCCATCCTCTACCAGCAGGGGCAGAGACCAGCACTCTCATCATCTCCCAGCAGGGGCAGAGACCACCACTCTCTTCCTCTTCCAGCAGGGGCAGAGACCAGCACTCCCATCCTCTTCCAGCAGGGGCAGAGACCAGCACTCTCATCCTCGTCCAGCAGGGGCAGAGACCAGCACTCTCATCATATCTCAGCAGGGGCAGAGACCACCACTCTCTTCCTCTTCCAGCAGGGGCAGAGACCAGCACTCCCATCCTCTTCCAGCAGGGGCAGAGACCAGCACTCTCATCCTCGTCCAGCAGGGGCAGAGACCAGCACTCTCATCCTCGTCCAGCAGGGGCAGAGACCAGCACTTCCATCCTCTTCCAGCAGGGGCAGAGACCAGCACTCTCATCCTCGTCCAGCAGGGGCAGAGACCAGCACTCTCATCATATCTCAGCAGGGGAGAGACAAGCACTCTCATCATCTCCTAGTGGGGCAGAGATCAGCACTCTTATCTCCCAGCAGGGGCAGAGACCAGCACTCTCATCATTTCCCAGCAGGGGCAGAGACCAGCACTCCCATCCTCTACCCGCAGGGGCAGAGACCAGCACTCTCATCATCTCCCAGCAGGGGCAGAGACCAGCACTCTCTTCCTCTTCCAGCAGGGGCAGAGACCAGCACTCCCATCCTCTTCCAGCAGGGGCAGAGACCAGCACTCCCATCCTCTTCCAGCAGGGGCAGAGACCAGCACTCTCATCCTCGTCCAGCAGGGGCAGAGACCAGCACTCTCATCATATCTCAGCATGGGCAGAGACCAGCACTCTCATCCTCTTCCAGCAGGGGCAGGGACCAGCACTCTCATCCTCTTCCAGCAGGGGCAGAGACCAGCACTCTCATCCTCTTCCAGCAGGGGCAGGGACCAGCACTCTCATCATCTCCCAGCAGGGGCAGAGACCAGCACTCTCATCCTCTTCCAGCAGGGGCAGAGACCAGCACTCTCATCCTCGTCCAGCAGGGGCAGAGACCAGCACTCTCATCATATCTCAGCATGGGCAGAGACCAGCACTCTCATCCTCTTCCAGCAGGGGCAGGGACCAGCACTCTCATCCTCTCCCAGCAGGGGCAGAGACCAGCATTCTCATCATCTCCCAGCAGGGGCAGAGACCAGCACTCTCATCCTCTTCCAGCAGGGGCAGAGACCAGCACTCTCATCCTCTCCCAGCAGTTGCAGAGACCAGCACTCTCATCCTCTCCCAGCAGGGGCAAATACCAGCACTCTCATCATCTCCCAGCAGGGGCAGAGACCAGCACTCTCATCCTCTTCCAGCAGGGGCAGAGACCAGCACTCTCATCCTCTCCCAGCAGGGGCAGAGACCAGCACTCTCATCCTCTCCCAGCAGGGGCAGAGACCAGCACTCTCATCCTCTCCCAGCAGGGGCAGAGACCAGCACTCTCATCCTCTCCCAGCAGGGGCAGAGACCAGCACTCTCATCATATCTCAGCAGGGGCAGAGACCAGCACTCTCATCCTCTTCCAGCAGGGGCAGAGACCAGCACTCTCATCCTCGTCCAGCAGGGGCAGAGACCAGCACTCTCATCATATCTCAGCATGGGCAGAGACCAGCACTCTCATCCTCTTCCAGCAGGGGCAGGGACCAGCACTCTCATCCTCTCCAGCAGGGGCAGAGACCAGCATTCTCATCATCTCCCAGCAGGGGCAGAGACCAGCACTCTCATCCTCTTCCAGCAGGGGCAGAGACCAGCACTCTCATCCTCTCCAGCAGTTGCAGAGACCAGCACTCTCATCCTCTCCCAGCAGGGGCAAATACCAGCACTCTCATCATCTCCCAGCAGGGGCAGAGACCAGCACTCTCATCCTCTTCCAGCAGGGGCAGAGACCAGCACTCTCATCCTCTCCCAGCAGGGGCAGAGACCAGCACTCTCATCCTCTCCCAGCAGGGGCAGAGACCAGCACTCTCATCTCTATCTCAGCAGGGGCAGAGACCAGCAGTCTCATCATCTCCTAGTGGGGGCAGAGATCAGCACTCTCATCTCCCAGCAGGGGCAGAGACCAGCACTCTCATCCTCTCCCAGCAGGGGCAGAGACCAGCACTCTCATCCTCTCCCAGCAGGGGCAGAGACCAGCACTCTCATCCTCTCCCAGCAGGGGCAGAGACCAGCATTCTCATCCTCTCCCAGCAGGGGCAGAGACCAGCACTCTCATCCTCTCCTAGTGGGGGCAGAGACCAGCACTCTCATCCTCTCCCAGCAGGGGCAGAGACCAGCAGTCCCATCATCTCCCATCGTCTCCTTGGATCCTCTTCACCCCAGCAGCGGGGCTCATCCTGCAGCAGCAGATAGCAGAGGATTTGTCAGATTTGCAGGAAGCTTTAACTAAACATCATCATCCCGCGTCTAATTCTGCCTCCCATAAAGAGATTACAGACAATAACAGCATTTAGCGGCATTAACTGTGATGTCGACGACTCCTAACTCTGGACGAGATCCGCTGTGACCAACAATATCCTTCTGAGCAGAGAAACGAGGACGAGATGTCAGGTGAAGCCCTGGAGGACAGACAGCAGGGGCCCCTGTGCAGGACACAATATGGGCCCACTCTCTCCTGTGTTGGAGGTGGATGTGGCCCCTGACCTCCTGAGCCCCTGTGCAGGACTCTATATGACCCCGCTGCAGAGTAATCTCTCTGTGTTGGAGGTGGATGTGGCCCCTGACCTCCAGGGCCACTGTGCAGGACTCTATATGGGCCCGCTGCAGATTATTTTCTTCTGTGTTAGAGGTGGATGTGGCCCCTGACCTCCTGGGCCCCTGTGCAGGAGTCTATATGGGTCCACGGCAGACAAATCTCTCCTGTTTTGGAGGTAGGTGTGGCCCCTGACCCCCTGGGCTCATATGGCTGCACCACCCAAGTGGTGAACCAGACCGTGGAGGACATAGGTTGGAAGCCTCTGTGACGAAATGGACCCCTTCAATGTAGAACATATGAAGATTTCTTATGTAACCCAGACAGTATTGTATATTGGTTTGTAAACTTGTAATGGCCAAGAAGAATTTCCTACAGTATTTTCATAGATTACTGTGGTTTAAGTTTAGCATGGTAATGTAATTATCTAACTTGTTTGTCATTGAAGGCCAGAGAACTTAATTATGCTAATCGTCCATTGTATGTTACCTTGTGGATCCCTGACTCTATGTACATGGCCGCAGCTACTATTGTTTAAGTGTCATTGATTGTAGACTCAATGTCTCATACTAACATTCCATTGTATCACTGCTAGGTGCTATATCAATCAGCATTTGGCTCTCCATGTCTGGACTGCAATACGACCAAAAATGGTTATATGAGGCTTGAGGTCCAGCCAATGAAAAGACAGTGTTATTGCACCAATCGTGACATCCCCAATATCCTGCAATGAGGGCTGAGGGTATATAAGGAGGACTTTTCACTTTGACCAGGAGATTGATTGAAGATTGGATACAGGCAGCTAATCTAGGATCTTCGGGTCCGGTTAGCAAGCCATAACCCCAGGCCTAAGCATTTTCGGTGCCGACCAAGGGGACCAGAACATGGACTATAGAACCACAAGGACTTCAGCATCGGATTATCAGATTCGGCTGTGATGACAAACACTGCATAAGGATAAGGAAGCAACCCAGGTTGGGGCGATACAGTCACCTGGCTACAGACTTTGCTGTGCTACATTCTAAACCCTGGTGAGCCAGCGGAAGGGTGAGACTCTGTTGCCTGTTACATTATGTGTTGTGCTTGGTTATGTGTTATATGCTGTTAACTGTTTGGGGATCCAATAAAGCCTTAATATTGTGATTCCCTCACCCTGTGTTGTCTGAGTAGTGTTCCGCCCACAGTTAAGGAGCTCGGGTGGAACACTACTGTAAAGGCGGCTGGGCCTGCGGACGAGAGCACTCATTGACCCCCGGATCTCCACAGCCTCCACTCCCCCATCCCCACCGTTCCATCATTTCCAAGTTCATTTTATGTAGGACTGCAAATGATAAAAACTCTAAATAAAGTACACCCTTGCTGCCCTAGAAACCCTCCCTCCACATATAATATATCCAGTTGACTTTAAAGGTGTTGTGAATCCTCATATGGCGCACACGTCACACTGTCAGGATTCTGAGGTGTCGGGAGCGTACGGTCATGTGAACTCAAAAGTACGCTGTGCCGACTGCCAGTCACTTTCCAAATAGAAATGTGCGGCCTCGCTCTTTTCACCTCTACTGAGAGTCTGAGCACAGTCTGCCCCGGATCAGATATATGTAGTTTGGGTGGTCACATGACTGCCTAGACGCTGCCGGCACCGGAGAATCCTGACAGCACACATGCTGCAATCACTGAGGATTCACAATTCTGCAGTCATATATAGTATGTAGTTGTGATCCGAAGAGAACACCTGACCTGAGGAGTGAGAACGCCCCAATGAATGAGAATGACCCGAGAAGTGAGAAGACCCGGTCCGAGGAGTGAGAGCGCCGCGCTGAATGAGAATGACCCGAGAAGTGAGAAGACCCGGTCCGAGGAGTGAGAACACCTCGATGAATGAGAATGACCCGAGAAGTGAGAAGACCCGATCCGAGGAGTGAAAACACCCCGATGAGTGAGAATGACCCGAGAAGTGAGAAGACCCGGTCCGAGGAATGAGAGCGCCGCGATGAATGAGAATGACCCGAGAAGTGAGAAGACCCGGTCCGAGGAGTGAGAGCGCCCTGATGTATGAGAATGACCTGAGAAGTGAGAAGACCCGGTCCGAGGAATGAGAGCGCCGCGATGAATGAGAATGACCCGAGAAGTGAGAAGACCCGGTCCGAGGAATGAGAGCGCCGCGATGAATGAGAATGACCCGAGAAGTGAGAAGATCCGGTCTGAGGAGTGAGAACACCTCGATGAATGAGAATGACCCGAGAAGTGAGAAGATCCGGTCCGAGGAGTGAGAACACCTCGATGAATGAGAATGACCCGAGAAGTGAGAAGACCCAGTCCGAGGAGTGAGAGCGCCCCGATGAATGAGAATGACCTGAGAAGTGAGAAGACCCGGTCCGAGGAGTGACAACACCCGATGAGTGAGAATGACCCGAGAAGTGAGAAGACCCGGTCCGAGGAGTGACAACACCCCGATGAGTGAGAATGACCCGAGAAGTGAGAAGACCCAGTCCGAGGAGTGAGAACACCTCGACGAATGAGAATGACCCGAGAAGTGAGAAGACCCCGTCCGAGGAATGAGAGCGCCGTGATGAATGAGAATGACCCGAGAAGTGAGAAGACCCCGTCCGAGGAATGAGAGCGCTGCGATGAATGAGAATGA
This sequence comes from Allobates femoralis, assembly GCA_033576535.1. NCBI lineage: Eukaryota > Metazoa > Chordata > Amphibia > Anura > Aromobatidae > Allobates > Allobates femoralis. The sequence continues at coordinate 10,961,964 of JARQOC010000006.1, read as the reverse complement.
CCTGAGAAGTGAGAAGACCCGGTCCGAGGAGTGAGAACACCTTGATGAATGAGAATGACCCGAGAAGTGAGAAGACCCAGTCCGAGGAGTGAGAGCGCCCCGATGAATGAGAATGACCCGAGAAGTGAGAAGACCCAGTCCGAGGAGTGAGAGCGCCCCGATGAATGAGAATGACCCGAGAAGTGAGAAGACCCAGTCCAAGGAGTGAGAACACCTTGATGAATGAGAATGACCCGAGAAGTGAGAAGACCCGGTCCGAGGAATGAGAGCGCTGCGATGAATGAGAATGACCCGAGAAGTGAAAAGACCCGGTCTGAGGAATGAGAGCACCCCGATGAATGAGAATGACCCGAGAAGTGAGAAGACCCGGTCTGAGGAGTGAAAACACCCGATGAGTGAGAATGACCCGAGAAGTGAGAAGACCCAGTCCGAGGAGTGAGAGCGCCCCGATGAATGAAAATGACCTGAGAAGTGAGAAGACCCGGTCCGAGGAGTGAGAACACCTTGATGAATGAGAATGACCCGAGAAGTGAGAAGACTCAGTCCGAGGAATGAGAGCGCTGCGATGAATGAGAATGACCCGAGAAGTGAAAAGACCCGGTCCGAGGAATGAGAGCACCCGATGAATGAGAATGACCCGAGAAGTGAGAAGACCCGGTCTGAGGAGTGAAAACACCCCGATGAGTGAGAATGACCCGAGAAGTGAGAAGACCCAGTCTGAGGAGTGAGAGCGCCCCGATGAATGAAAATGACCTGAGAAGTGAGAAGACCCGGTCCGAGGAGTGAGAACACCTTGATGAATGAGAATGACCCGAGAAGTGAGAAGATCCGGTCCGAGGAATGAGAGCGCCGCGATGAATGAGAATGACCCGAGAAGTGAAAAGACCCGGTCCGAGGAGTGAGAACACCTCGATGAATAAGAATGACCCGAGAAGTGACAAGAACCGGTCCGAGGAGTGAAAACGCCCCGATGAATGGAAACGGCCCAAGGAGGGAGAATGACCTGACCCAAGAAGTGAGAACACCCCATGAATGGGAGTGACCCGAGAAGTGAGATAGTAACATTTAATGGGAGCTGCCCAAGAAAGGAGAATGACCCGATCCGAGTAGTGAGAATACCCCATGAAAGAGAGTGACCCGAGGAGAAAGAACACCCCCAAAAAATGGAGCGGATGACTGGGGAAACCCTATGAGTGAGAATGTCCCAATGGATGGGAAAGAGCCGATGAATGGGAGCAAACCGAGGAGTGAGAACCACTCGATAAATGAGAGCAAGCTGAAGAATGAGAACTACCCGGTGAATGCAAGTGACCAGAGGAGCGAGAACAACCCAATAAATGGGAGTGACACGAGGCGTGAAAATGACTCGATGAATGGGAGTGACCCAAAGAGTGAGAATTGCCCAATGAGTGGGGGTAAACCAAACAGTGACAACAACCTGATAAATGGGAGGGATCCATGGAGTAAGAATGGGTTCAGGGGTCCTTGCTGGTCTATAGATGCACCATCCATATGATGGGTTCAGGGGTTCCTCGCTGATCAATAGCCGCACCATCCATATGATGGGTTCAGGGGGTCCTTGCTGGTCTATAGCCGCACCATCCATATGATGGGTTCAGGGGGTCCTCGCTGGTCTATAGCCGCACCATCCATATGATGGGTTCAGGAGTCCTCGCTAGTCTATAGCCGCACCATCCATATGATGGGTTCAGGGGGTCCTCGCTGGTCTATAGCCGCACCATCCATATGACGTGTTCAGGGGATCCTCGCTGGTCTATAGCCGAACCATCCATATGATGGGTTCAGGGGTCCTCGCTGGTCTATAGCCGCACCATCCATATGATGGGTTCAGGAGTCCTCGCTAGTCTATAGCCGCACCATCCATATGATGGGTTCAGGGGGTCCTCGCTGGTCTATAGCCGCACCATCCATATGACGTGTTCAGGGGTCATTGCTGGTCTATAGCAGCACCATCCATATGATGGGTTCAGGGGTCCTCGCTGGTCTATAGCCGCACCATCCATATGATGGGTTCAGGGGTTCCTTGCTGGTCTATAGCCGCTCCATCCATATGATGGGTTCAGGGGTCCTCGCTGATCCATAGCCGCACCATCCATATGATGGGTTCAGGGGTCCTCGCTGATCTATAGCCGCACCATCCATATGATGGGTTCAGGGGTTCCTTGCTGATCTATAGCCGCACCATCCATATGATGGGTTCAGGAGTCCTCGCTGGTCTATAGCTGCACCATCCATATGATGGGTTCAGGGGGTCCTTGCTGGTCTATAGATGCACCATCCATATGATGGATTTAGGGGGTCCTCGCTGGTCTATAGCCGCACCATCCATATGATGGGTTCAGGGGTCATTGCTGGTCTATAGCAGCACCATCCATATGATGGGTTCAGGGGTCCTCACTGGTCTATAGCTGCATCATCCATATGATGGGTTCAGGGGTTCCTTGCTGGTCTATAGCCGCTCCATCCATATGATGGGTTCAGGGGTCCTCGCTGATCCATAGCCGCACCATCCATATGATGGGTTCAGGGGTCCTCGCTGATCTATAGCCGCACCATCCATATGATGGGTTCAGGGGTCCTCGCTGGTCTATAGCCGCACCATCCATATGATGGGTTCAGGAGTCCTCGCTGGTCTATAGCTGCACCATCCATATGATGGGTTCAGGGGGTCCTCGCTGGTCTATAGATGCATCATCCATATTATTATTATTATTATTAGGTATTTATATAGCGCTATTAGGATACATGGCGCTGTACAAATTAGGGGGTAGACAAAGACAAGTGGTCGAAAAACGACGACGATGATGGGTTCACTGGTTTATAGCCGCACCATCCATATGATGGGTTCAGGGGGTCCTCGCTGATCTATAGCCGAACCATCCATATGATGGGTTCAGGGGTCATTGCTGGTCTATAGCCGCACCATCCATATGATGGGTTCAGGGGGTCCTCGCTGGTCTATAGCTGCACCATCCATATGAAGGGTTCAGGGGTCCTCACTGATCTATAGCCGCACCATCCTTATGATGGGTTCAGGGGTCCTCGCTGGTCTATAGCCGCACCATCCATATGATGGGTTCAGGGGTCATTGCTGGTCTATAGCCGCTCCATCCATATGATGGGTTCAGGGTGTCCTTGCTGATCTATAGCCGCACCATCCATATGATGGGTTCAGGGGTCATTGCTGGTCTATAGCCGCACCATCCATATGATGGGTTCAGGGGTCCTCGCTGGTCTATAGCTGCACCATCCATATGAAGGGTTCAGGGTTCCTCGCTGGTCTATAGCCGCACCATCCTATATGATGGGTTCAGGGGTCCTCGCTGGTCTATAGCCGCACCATCCGTATGACGGGTTCAGGGGTCATTGCTGGTCTATAGCCGCTCCATCCATATGATGGGTTCAGGGTGTCCTTGCTGGTCTATAGCCGCACCATCCATATGATGGGTTCAGGGGTCATTGCTGGTCTATAGCTGCTCCATCCATATGATGGGTTCAGGGGGTCCTCGCTGATCTATAGCCGCACCATCCATATGATGGGTTCAGGGGTCCTCGCTGATCTATAGCCGCACCATCCATATGATGGGTTCAGGGGGTCCTCGCTGATCTATAGCCTGCACCATCCATATGATGGGTTCAGGGGGTCCTCGCTGGTCTATAGCCGCACCATCCATATGATGGGTTCAGGGGGTCCTCGCTGATCTATAGCCGCACCATCCATATGATGGGTTCAGGGGTCATTGCTGGTCTATAGCCGCACCATCCATATGATGGGTTCAGGGGGTCCTCGCTGGTCTATAGCCGCACCATCCATATGATGGGTTCAGGGGTCCTCGCTGGTCTATAGCAGCACCATCCATATGATGGGTTCAGGGGCTCCTCGCTGGTCTATAGCCGCTCCATCCATATGATGGGATTCAGGATGTCCTCGCTGGTCTATAGCCGCACCATCCATATGATGGGTTCAGGGGGTCATGGCAGGGGTCTGTGTTCTCACCATCCACATTTTGGGTTCAGGGGGTCCTTGAGGTCTATGTCCCTTCATCCGTATGATGCAAGTGATGAGGTTTGGGGTCCGCACCCATCTCATGTAGTGTCACAGGACTCGGTCACCAGAGCTGTAGGGGTTAAAGCCTATCAGCGTCTGGGTCAGTACCGGTCCTGGCACACACAGGGGTGGGGGGCGCTGTTATCTGACCCGGGCTATAGAGCTACAATTACCAGTGCATTGCCTGTAATTAGCGTCCTGTAATTGGCAGCAGGTCAGTGCTGGATCTGATGGGAGAGGACGATAGTGGCAGCTTCTCATGCAAATCGCTGCCCATTATCAAGCACTCAGTGCGGCGGCTGAAACCCGAGAGCGGAGAGATGGCGGCGGACGCCCTTTACTGGGCGCATTCTCTGCTGTCAGGGGCTCGGGATAAAATTCATCTTTTAGGCTTCATGGACATTTCCTGGAGGAACGTGAGAACTAAAGACAACTGAAGAGAAGTGAGACCTGTCCACCGGCCGGGGCCCCAATACTGGCCCTAATACTGGCCCCAATGCTGGCCCCAATACTATCCCCAATACTGGCCCCAATACTGGCCCCAATACTGGCCCCGATACTGGCCTCAATACTGGCCCCAATACTGGCCCCAATACTGGCCTCAATACTGGCCTCAATACTATCCCCAATACTGACTCCAATACTATCCCCAATACTGGCCCCGATACTGGCCCCAATACTGTCCCCAATACTGACTCCAATACTGGCCCCAATACTGGCCCCGATACTGGCCTCAATACTGGCCCCAATACTGGCCTCAATACTATCCCCAATACTGACTCCAATACTATCCCCAATACTGGCCCCGATGCTGGCCCCAATACTGTCCCCAATACTGACTCCAATACTGGCCCCAATACTATCCCCAATACTGACTCCAATACAATCCCCAATACTGGCCCTAATACTGGCCCCAATACTGGCCCCAATACTATCCCAATACTGGCCCCAATACTATCCCAAATACTGGCCCCAATACTGGCTCTAATACTGCCCATATACTCGGCCCCAATACGGCCCGAATGCTGGCCCTAATACTGGCCACCATGCTGTGGAGCCATATACATCCCTTACTATCTGGCCCTAATACTATACCAAATACTGGCCCAATACTGGCCCCAATTGGCCCCAATGCTGGCCCCAATGCTGGCCCTAATACTGACCCTAATACTGGCCCAATACTGGCCCTAATACTGGCCCCAATGCTGGCCCCAATACTGGCCCTAATACTGGCCCCAATGCTGGCCTAATACTGGCCCAATACTGGCTCAATACTGGCCCCAATACTGGCTCTAATACTGGCCCCAATACTGACCCTAATACTGGCCCCAATACTGGCTCTAATACTGGCCCTAATACTGGCCCCAATACTGGCTCTAATACTGGCCTAATACTGGCCCTAATACTGGCCCTAATACTGGCCCCAATACTATCCAATACTGGCCCCGAATACTGGCCCCAATACTGCCCCAATACTGGCTCCAATATTGGCCCCAATACTAGCCCCAATACTGACCCAATACAATCCCCAATACTGGCCTAATACTGGCCCTAATACTGGCCCCAATGCTGGCCCTAATACTGGCCCCAATGCTCGCCAATAATAACTGGCCCCAATACTGGCCCAATACTGGCCCCAATACTGGCCCCAATACTGGCCCCAATACTATCCCCAATACTGGCCTCAATACTTCCTAATACTGGCCCCAATACTGGCTCCAATACTGATCCCAATACTGGCCCCAATACTGGCCCCAATACTGGCTCTAATACTGGCCCCAATACTGGCCCCAATACTGGCCCTAATACTGGCCCCAATGCTGGCCCCAATACTGGCCCTAATACTGGCCCAATACTGGCCCCAATACTGGCCCCAATACTGGCTCTAATACTGGCCCCAATACTGGCTCTAATACTGGCCCCATACTGCCCCAATACTGGCCCCAATACTGGCCCTAATACTGGCCCCAATACTGGCTCTAATACTGGCCCTAATCTGGCCCTAATACTGGCCCTAATACTGGCCCCAATACTGGCCCCAATACTGGCCCGTATACTGGCCCAATACTGCCCCAATACTGGCCCCAATACTATCCCCAATACTGGCCCCAATACTATGCCCAATACTGGCCCTAATACTGGCCCCAATACTATCCCCAATACTGGCCCTAATACTGGCCCCCCAAATGCCCAATGGCATCACTCCTCAGCTCCAGCCTGCAGGGAGCAGTGATGGGGAGATTTCATCACTTTCCATGGTCTTTGGCGCCCTCTTCTGGTGAAGGTGAGGATTTCTCCTCAATCTGTTTCTCACTGTCATCCCAGGACTGAATGGTCACATTTACATGTGGAGTTTCAGATTTCTAATCTGTGAGCAAATGATATTGGAAAATGATCCTGAACTCATCTACCTTAATGAGGAGAAATGGAGAGAATGTCAACTACAACCCAGGAGGACGTGGACATAGTGAGGACAGCAGGCTGCAATGTGGGGGCTACACATGACGTACAGCCACTTTCCTACCCAATGTGAGAAGCGCGGACACAGCCCCCTCTATCCTCAGTGTGAGCGGTGCAGTACATACTGCCCCTCTATCCTCGGTCCGATAGCGTGTGCAGTAACATCAGCCCCTCCTATCCTCGGTAAGTGAGCGTGCAGTACATACGCCACTGCCCTCTATCCTCGGTAATGACGGTGCCAGTACATACAGGCCCCCTATCCTCAAGTCGTGAGCGGTGAGGAATACAGGCCCTTATCCTCCATGTGAGCGGGCAGACTTACATCCCCCTCTATCCTCAGTGGAGCGTGTGCGGACCATACATCCCCTCTATCCTTCGGTTGTAGCGGCTGCAGAGCATACAGCCCCCTCTATCCTCATTTGTGAGCGGTGAGGACATACGCCCATCTTATTCTCCGTGTGAGCGGTGCAGAGCATAAGCCCCTTTATCTCAGTGTGAGCGGTGCAGGACTATACAGCCCTCTATCCTCTGTGAGCTGTTGAGTAATAAGCCTCCTCTATCTACTCATGGTGAGCGTGAGAGAGCATACAGCCCCTGATCCTCAGATGTGGAGCGGTGCAGGCATAACAAGCGCCCTCCTATCCCAGTGTGAGCGTGCGGAAACAGCCCCCTCTATCCTCAGTGTGAGCGGTGCGAGACACACCATCTTCCTCTATACTCAGTGCCATCCCTCTATCCTCGTGTGAGCGTGCAGGACATACAGCCCCCTCTATCCTCAGTGTGAGCGGTGCAGGACTTACAGCCCCCTCTATCCTCAGTGTGAGCGGTGCAGGACATACAGCCCCCTCTATCCTCAGTGTGAGCGGTGCAGGACATTACAGCCCCCTCCATCCTCAGTGAGCGGTGCAGGACATACAGCCCCCTCTATCCTCAGTGTGAGCAGGTGCAGTACATACAGCCCCCTCTATCCTCAGTGTGAGCGGTGCAGTACATACAGCCCCCTCTATCCTCAGTGTAAGCGGTGCAGGGCATACAGCCCCTCTATCCTCAGTGTGAGCGGTGCAGGACATACAGCCCCCTCTATCCTCAGTGTGAGCAGTGCAGTACATACAGCCCCTCTATCCTCAGTGTGAGCAGTGCAGTACATACAGCCCCCTCTATCCTCAGTGTGAGCAGTGCAGTACATACAGCCCCCTCTATCCTCGGTGTGAGCGGTGCAGGCATACAGCCCCCTCTATCCTCAGTGTGAGCAGTGCAGGGCATAAAGCCCCCTCATTCCTCAGTGTAAGCGTGCAGAACATACAGCCCCCTCTATCCTCAGTGTGAGCGGTGCAGGCATACAGCCCCCTCTATCCTCAGTGTGAGCGGTGCAGGGCATAAGCCCCCTCTATCCTCAGTGTAAGCGGTGCAGGACATACAGCCCCCTCTATCCTCAGTGTGAGCGGTGCAGGACACACAGCCCCCTCTATCCTCATTGTGAGCAGTGCAGGACATACAGCCCCCTCTATCCTCAGTGTGAGCAGTGCAGGACATACAGCCCCCTCTATCCTGGTGTGAGCGGTGCAGAACATACAGCCCCCTCTATCCTTGTGTGAGCGGTGCAGGACATACAGCCCCCTCTATCCTCGTGTGAGCGGTGCAGGACATACAACCTCCTCTATCCTCGTGTGAGCGGTGCAGACATACAGCCCCCTCTATCCTCAGTGTGAGCAGTGCAGAACATACAGCCTCCTCTATCCTCGGTGTGAGCGGTGCAGGACATACAGCCCCCTCTATCCTCAGTGTGAGCGGTGCAGGACATACAACCCCTCTATCCTCGGTGTAGCGGTGCAGGACATACAGCCCCCTCTATCCTCGTGTGAGCAGTGCAGACATACAGCCTCCTCTATCCTCGGTTGACTGTGAGCGGTGCAGGACATACAGCCCCCTCTATCCTCAGTGTGAGCGGTGCAGGACATACAGCCCCCTCTATCCTCAGTGTGAGCGGTGCAGGACTACACATCCTCCTCTATCCTCGTGTGAGCAGTGCAGGACACACAGCCCCCTCTATCCTCGGTGTGAGCAGTGCAGGACACACAGCCCCTCTATCCTCGGTGTGAGCGGTGCAGGAGATACAGCCCCCTCTATCCTCGGTGTGAGCGGTGCAGGACATACAACCTCCTCTATCCTCGTGTGAGCGGTGCAGGACATACAGCCCCCTCTATCCTCGGTGTGAGCAGTGCAGAACATACAGCCTCCTCTATCCTCGTGTGAGCGGTGCAGGACATACAGCCCCCTCTATCCTCAGTGTGAGCGGTGCAGGACATACAACCTCCTCTATCCTCGTGTGTGAGCGGTGCAGGACATACAGCCCCTCTATCCTCGGTGTGAGCAGTGCAGAACATACAGCCTCCTCTATCCTCGGTGTGAGCGGTGCAGGACATACAGCCCCCTCTATCCTCGGTGTGAGCGGTGCAGGACATACAGCCCCTCTATCCTCAGTGTGAGCGTGCAGGACACACATCCTCCTCTATCCTCGGTGTGAGCAGTGCAGGACACACAGCCCCCTCTATCCTCGGTGTGAGCAGTGCAGGACACACAGCACCCTCTATCCTCGGTGTGAGCGGTGCAGGAGATACAGCCCCCTCTATCCTCAGTGTGAGCGGTGCAGGACACACATCCTCCTCTATCCTCGATGTGCCCCCTCTATCCTCAGTGTGAGCAGTGCAGGACATACAGCCCCCTCTATCCTCAGTGTGAGCGGTGCAGGACACACATCCTCCTCTATCCTCGGTGTGAGCGGTGCAGGACATACAGCCTCCTCTATCCTCGGTGTGAGCGGTGCAGGACATACAGCCCCCTCTATCCTCGGTGTGAGCAGTGCAGGACACACAGCCCCCTCTATCCTCGGTGTGAGTGGTGCAGGACATACAGCCCCTCTATCCTCATTGTGAGCGGTGCAGGACACACATCCTCCTCTATCCTCGATGTGCCCCCTCTATCCTCAGTGTGAGCAGTGCAGGACATACAGCCCCCTCTATCCTCGGTGTGAGCGGTGCAGGACATTCAGCCTCCTCTATCCTCAGTGTGAGCGGTGCAGGAGATACAGCCCCCTCTATCCTCAGTGTGAGCGGTGCAGGACACACATCCTCCTCTATCCTCGATGTGCCCCCTCTATCCTCAGTGTGAGCGGTGCAGGACACACATCCTCCTCTATCCTCGATGTGCCCCCTCTATCCTCAGTGTGAGCAGTGCAGGACATACAGCCCCCTCTATCCTCAGTGTGAGCGGTGCAGGACATACAGCCCCCTCTATCCTGTGTGAGCGGTGCAGAACATACAGCCCCCTCTATCCTCAGTGTGAGCGGTGCAGGACATACAGCCCCCTCTATCCTCGGTGTGAGCGGTGCAGGACACACAGCCTCCTCTATCCTCAGTGTGAGCGGTGCAGTACATACAGCTCCCTCTATCCTCGGTGTGAGCGATGCAGGGCATACAGCCCCCCTATCCTCAGTGTGAGCGGTGCAGGACATACAGCCCTCTCTATCCTCAGTGTGAGCGATGCAGGGCATACAGCCCCCTCTATCCTCATTGTGAGCGGTGCAGGACATTCAGCCTCCTCTATCCTCAGTGTGAGCGGTGCAGGACATACAGCCTCCTCTATCCTCAGTGTGAGCGGTGCAGGACATACAGCCCCCTCTATCCTGGTTAGTTACATCCCACGGCTACTTCTAGTTGCGGTGTGTAGTCAGGGATTGCGGTCAGCACAGTTACCAACGACTTCTATGGAATCTGGAATGTTACTTCTGAGTCATCAGTTCATAACAGGAGAAACGTCCGTCTGGTCTTGAAAAGATTGAGGGAGAATCGTCTATACATCAAGTTTGAGAAATGTCTTTTTGAACAGTTTTCTCTTTGCTTCTTGGAGAATATCATGTCCGACACTGGGCTGAAGATGGATCTTGAGAAGGTGTCATGGATTCTCCAATGGCCGCATCCAGTTGGCAAAAAGGCTATCCAGCGTTTCTTAGGATTCACCAACTATCACGGCCAATTTATTTCTCACTTCTCATCTCATACCATTACAATCTCTGATTTGATCCGTAAAGATGTTAATTCCTAGCTGTAGACTTTGGATGCCGAGGACACGTTTCTCTCCTTAAAGGCGGCGTTCTCTTCGGTTTCCTTTGCTTTATTGGCCGGAAGTGAGCAAGCAATTCTTTCCTGAGGTAGACGATTCTTCTGGAGCTTGAGCTGTACTCACTCTAAGGCTTCCTCTTGACGTATGGTGACCTGTGGTTTCTTCTCCAAGATGGTCTCCACTCGAGAACATAACTGCTATAGAAGATCGAGAGCCGCTGGCTATAAATATGGCATTGGAGGAGTGGAATGTTCTACTGGAGGGGGTTATTCATCCGGTCATAATCTACAAGAACTTGGCCTATCTGCAGTCTGCTCAGAGCTGAACCCTCAGATTATTAATCAGGGAGAATTTAGTGCATCCTTCTGTGAGCAGGGGGTTGGACCAGATGACCCAGGAGGCCACTTCACACGATGACCCGGGAGATCCCTTCTCCAATGACTCGGGAGGTCCCTTCACACGATGACCCAGGAGATCCCTTCTCCAATGACTCGGGAGATCCCTTCACACAATGACTCGGGAGGTCCCTTCCCCAATGATTCGGGAGATCCCTTCACACGATGACCCAGAAGGTCCCTTCATACGATTATCCAGGAGGACCTTTCCAACTTTACTATTTTATGATTCAAGCAACTGGTAGCTGTTTTTTGCACACTTATTTCATCCTTCATTTCCGGCCAACATACAATAATGTCAAGGGGTCATGGAGGATGTGCTCTCCAGGTCTTTCCTGTCCATCGACCAAGAGAAGGAGCCTTAATACATCATCGAACTTTCCAAAGATATCACAGTGGCTCTGGCAAACTTGTCTCGGATTTCTTCAGGCAAGACCTTTGTCCCCGAGTCCAATAGGAAGCAGGTTCTTCTGTGGGGCCATTCGTTGAAGGTGGCTGGCTGGTTATGCTGGGCAGAAGACCTCATTTCTCAAGACGACCCTGCAGAAGGACATTATGGAGTTTGTTTCGGCTTGTCTTTCGTGTGCACAAAAACAAGACTCCTAAACAATTTCCATCCCAAAGACTTTTACCGCTGTTCCTTCGGCAGCATATAGCGATACATTTCATTACGGATCTCCCAGTGTCCTGTGCTTGTTTTGTCATCTTCTCTAAGGTCTCTCATTTTGTCCTGTTATCTGGTCTCCAGTTCAGCACATATTCAGGCTTCACAGGTTTCCTCAACACATCAGGTCCAACAGGGGCGTTCAGTTCACATCAGGTTCTGGAGAGCCACCAGTAAGCTTCTGGATGTATGGTTGTGTTTCTCTTCAGCATTCCATCCACAGCATTCCATCCACAGTCCAACGTTCAAGTTGAGAATGTGAATCAAATCTTCACTTCCTTTCACCGGCATTTCATGAATGCACACCATGATTGGGTCATGTTGTTACCCTGGGCGGAGTTCTCTTATAATAACCACATAAGTGAGGAGTCTGCAACACCACCCTTCTTTGTGGTTTATGGAGAACAGCCAATTACCCCGCTTCCGGTGTCCACCACTTGTGTCCACCACGCTCTACCCAGAGAATTCTCGAAGTTCTGAGAGGACATCATCTATTCTGACGATCTCGAGAATACATTTGAAGAGGTATGATCAGAGAAGCAATGATCCAATAGTTCATCCTGGCAATGTGGCTATCCTCGAAGAACATCCGTCTAAAGATTCTCTCCTGCAAGTTGGGTCCCTGCTGCATCGGTCACTTTGAAATTGTCAGAAGCGTCAATGATGTCTCTTATACACTGAAACGGACATATTACATATACCTTTCATGTCTCGCTCCTCAAACCAGTGATTTGGAGTTGCTTCTCCAAGGACCCTTGTGCCAAGCCTTTGCCTGTCGGTTCTGAGGACGTCTTTGAAATTAAGAACATCTTGGCGATGAAGGTGGTCAGACGTAGGACCCTATACATGGTGGAATGGAAGAGTTTTGCCCTGAGGAGAGGTCATGGGAACTGAAGGAGAACAGACACGCTCCCCTTTTCTTGACATTCATGTCAGTAACGGAAACGGCGACATCCCTACAATGCCCAACTCTCTCCTCCCGGCAGGGACGTCGCCGCTCTCACCTTCATTATCGTTTGTGCCATCTACGGCTCCTGTCCTTGCCTTCTGCTCCTGGGGCCACGCAGGACCCCTACACGCATGCTTAAGGCACGCACATATCTTCTGCCTCTTAAAGGGGCAACACACTATTAGGTCATGCCTCCAGCATATTGCTGGGAGGCATTATATGTTTAGGGCACTCTCCCCCCTTTTAGTAGGTGCCTTTGCAACAGGGTTCCTGACCCTGTATCCTGTAGCTTGCTCACCTGTTTCTCCACTCAGATACTGGCAGGATAGCCGGTACGATCATCCTGCCTGTTCCTGAGCCAAACAACCAGCTCGTCTTCCCCTTAGTACCAACCATCCAGCAGTCCAGTCAGTACCTGTTTTCAATTGTGGTATCCATGAACCAGTGACAGTATCTGCTTGGTTGGCCCCCGGGATCAGCTGATGCAGAGCCAGGGACTGCCTTGGATTGGTACCTGGCGGCCACCTTCCAGCACAAGCTTCGTTGTGAGGGGTGCCGCCGCCTCCATTCTCGCTGTAAGGCATGTGGCCTCCTCCATCCTTGCCGTGAGAGGTGCGGGCTCCTCCATCCTTGCAGTGAGGGGTGTGGAGTCCTCCATCCTTGCTGTGAGGCGTGTGGCCTCCTCCATTCTCGCTGTGAGGAGTGCAGCCGCCTCCATCCTTACTGTGAGGGGTGCGGCCTCCTCCATTCTCGCTGTGAGAGGTGCTGTTGTGAATTCATTAAGGAGGAATTCTGGTTGTGCGCTCCCTCCGGTGGTTGTTGCTGGTAATGCTGCTGGCTGCGTGTTGGAGAGTTCCACAGCTGATCTAGATGATTGGCAGTCAGGTTCAGATTGGAGTATATAGTGTCAGTCCTTGCCAGTTGTGAATGTTCCTGGAGGTGTCCACACCTTTTCCTGGTTTCTCCTGGTCTGCTGAAATCCTTGCAAGCTAAGTGAATGGTTTTTGTTACTTTGTGGCGCAAATGTTGTGTGCTTGTGGATCTGTTTTCAGTTTGTCTTGTTCTGAGTTGTGGGTTAGAAATTTAGTCTGCATATTTGTTTACCTGCTCAGTTAGGAAGTTTTATTCCTGGACAGAAATTGCTATTCACGGTTATCTGCTATTTCCAGTATTGTTGGTATTGGTACCGTATATACTAGAGTATAAGCCGAGTTTTTCAGCACAATTTTTGTGCTGAAAAGTGCCCCCCTCGGCTTACACTCGAGTCACTCAGTATTTGCTGTGGGGGGTGCTGTGACCGGGGGCTGGAGGAGGCAGGAGGGGGCCGTGGGGCCGCCCATTAGGGTGATGAATATGCACTACATCCCCCCCATCTATCAGCGGCAGGGGGAGCTGTGCATATTGCACTACACTGGCCCCAATCAGTGATATACAGCCCCCCCTCCTTAGTATCTGTACCCAGGCTGCGGCACCTGTTAAAATAACAAACATTTTATACATTACCTTTCCGGCGACTCCTTGCTGGCACCGCCGCTCCTCCGGTCTTCCTACTTCTTCCTGCTTTTGCCGATGTCATGTGACGGGCGCACAGTGATGATGTCATCGTTGCTGCGTCGGCCACAGCAATAGAAGCAGACACAAGCAGGAAGAAGCAGGAAGACCAGAGGAGCGGCGGTGCCAGCAAGGAGTCGCCGGAAAGGTAATGTATGAAATGTTCGTCATTTTAACAGGTGCCGCAGCCTGGGGACAGATACTAAGGAGGGGGGTCTGTATATCACTGATGGGAACCAGAATACTAAGGAGGAGGCCTGTATACTAGTGCTGGGGCCTGTATCACATTGATGGAGGGCACTATATACCAGGATGAGGGTCTGCTACATTTCTCACCCTAGGCTTATACTCGAGTCAATAAATTTCCCTAGTTTTGGAGGGTAAAATTATGGGCCTCGGTTTATACTCGGGTCAGCTTCTACTCGAGTATATACGGTACTTGTTTATTGTTTGACTCACATAAGTTCTGCAGATATAGAGGGCGGAGAGTCTTAGTGACTCAGGGTAATATTTGACACTATCTGCTGTTGGGAGATTTTTTGATAGTATTTTGATACTGATCGCAATAGTATTCTATCCTATCTTTACTATCTAGCTGGTGTGGCCTCTTTTGCTGAACTCTATACTCTGCCTGTGTGTCTTTTCCTCTTGTTTCCCAGTTAATATCTGTGGGGGGCTTGCTGCTCTTTTGGGGTTCTGTTCTGAGGCAAGATAGCTTTTCCTATTTTCATCTCTAGGGGTAGCTAGTTCTCCGGCCGTGTTGAGGTGTTTAGGGCATGGTTAGTTACATCCCACGGCTACTTCTAGTTGCGGTATCTAGTCAGGTGTCGCGGTCAGTATAGTTACTAACTACTTCTGTGGAATCACAATGTTACTCCTAAGTCATTGGATCATAACAGGGTGCGGCCTTCTCCATCCTCGCTGTGATGGTTGCGGCCTCCTCCATTTGTGCTGTGAGGTGTGTGTCCTCCGCAGTCTTTGCTGTGAGGGGGTGTGGCCTCCTCCATCCTCACTGTGATGGGTGTTTCCTCAGTCTTTGCTGTGAGGGGGTGTGGCTTCCTCCATCCTCACTGTGATGGGTGTTTCCTCAGTCTTTGCTGTGAGGGGGTGTGGCCTCCTCCATCCTTGCTGTGAGGGGTGTGGCCTCCTCCATCCTTGCTGTGAGGGGTGTGGCCTCCTCCATCCTTGCTGTGAGGGGTGTGGCCTCCTCCATCCTTGCTGTGAGGGGTGTGGCCTCCTCCATCCTTGCTGTGAGGGGTGTGGCCTCCTCCATCCTCGCTGTGAGGGGTGTGGCCTCAGTCTTCAATGTGAGGGGTGTGGCCTCCTCAGTCTTCACTGAGGGGGTGTGTCCTCTATCCTCACTGAGGGATGTGGCCTATCTTCACTGTGGGGTGTGTCCTCCTCAGTCTTTGCTGTGAGGGGCGTGGCCTTCTCCATCCTCACTGATGGGTGTGGCCTCCATCCTCACTGTGAGGGGTGTGGCCTCCTCAGTCTGCAGTAATGGGTGTGGCCTATTTTCACTGTGGGGGCGTGTCCTCCTCAGTCTTTGCTGTGAGGGGCGTGGCCTTCTCCATCCTCACTGATGGGTGTGGCCTCCATCCTCACTGTGAGGGGTGTGGCCTCCTCAGTCTGCAGTAATGGGTGTGGCCTATTTTCACTGTGGGGGCGTGTCCTCCTCAGTCTTTGCTGTGAGGGGCGTGGCCTTCTCCATCCTCACTGATGGGTGTGGCCTCCATCCTCACTGTGAGGGGTGTGGCCTCCTCAGTCTGCAGTAATGGGTGTGGCCTATTTTCACTGTGGGGGCGTGTCCTCCTCAGTCTTTGCTGTGAGGGGCGTGGCCTTCTCCATCCTCACTGATGGGTGTGGCCTCCCCATCTTCACTGTGAGGGGTGTGGCCTCCTCCGTCCTCACTGTGGAAAATGCAACTTCTTGCAGACAGATGACTGCACCTCCACAAGCTGAATAAGTCAGAGTTTAATTTTGGTCCACATAGAGGAGAACAATGTGTTAAATACAGAACCCGAACAAACGCAGCAAGAAACACTTGAGAACCAGGGAGGAAGGGACGGCTGTAACCGCGGGACAATAACAGACCGGGATTTGGGGGGCACTTTCTTTTCTTTCCTTTTTTACAACTTTTATACAAATGAAGAAAAGCAGCTGAAATGAGCCAGCAACTAGAAGTGCGGAGCGCTGTGTCGGGAGGTCGCAGCCCACGCTCTCACCCTTATGTTAGCAGCAAGAGTTCAAGTTTTCTTTAAAACAAAAATATATATATATATGTTCCTATGTATATACAGCCAAAAGAGGCGCTGCTTATTAACAGTCCACATGGCTCCACAGAAGCCTCAGCGCTCAGTCCACAAGGTCCCACCGTCTGCACCACAATCCGCCTCATCTGTAACTCTGAGAACTGCTGCACGAGCCATCTGCAAAACAGAGAAACACCAGTGAGGAAACACCAGAACAAGAGTGTGAACTGCAGCTAGAGAGCAAGCAAGCCCCGCCGCTGGAGGGCAAGCGAGCCCCGCCGCTGGAGGGCAAGCGAGCCCCGCCGCCACAGAGCAAGCGAGCCCCGCCGCCACAGAGCAAGCGAGCCCCGCCGCCACAGAGCAAGCGAGCCCCGCCGCCACAGAGCAAGCGAGCCCCGCCGCCACAGAGCAAGCGAGCCCCGCCGCTACAGAGCAAGCGAGCCCCGCCGCTACAGAGCAAGCGAGGCCTGCCACAAGCGAGGAAACCCCATAACCTAGAGCCTGATCAGGTTCATCTAGACAGTAATCTAAATTCTGCCTCAATTAGTGGTAGTAAATGTGTTCATGTGGGATGCTCAAACTGTCAAAAGATACAATGTATCTAAGCTTAACTACAAGTACAGCAAGGGAAAAGGTCTAAGGCTACCTTCACATTACGATTTGAAGGGAGCCGATGCTGTCCGATATAAATCGGACAGCATCGGCTCCCTTCTGATGCCTGGAATCGGGTCCCAAATAGGCACCCGATTCCGGCATAAAATCGGCGCCGGGCTGCAAAAAATTTTTTAAAAAATAAAGGTTATTCTCACCTCCCCCCCCGAGCCCCCGCCGTCTTCCGCCATCTTCTTCTAGGCTCCCGGTGGCTCCCGCAGGCTGCTGGTGTCAGCAGAGCGCTTCCTCTGCTGTTCAGGACCTGCGGTGATGTCACAGTCACGTGACCGCGGGTTCACCATGGTAACCTGCGGTCACATGACTGTGACATCACCGCAGGTCCTATAAGGCAGAGGAAGCGCTCTGCTGACACCAGCAGCCTGCGGAAGCCACCGGGAGCCTAGAAGAAGATGGCGGAAGACGGCGGGGGCTCGGGGGTAGGTGAGAATAACCTTTATTTTTTTTTTTTTTTTTAACACTTGTGCTCCTAGTTAGGAGCAGTTTTACTGTACTGAGCATGCTCAGTACAGTAAAACGGGGTCCGAGGAGACATAGATGTTTCCTCGGACCCTTCTCCATAGGGCCCCATGTTATAGGGATCGGACCTAATCGAATGTGCACTAAATGCCATCCCATTTGGTCCGATCCGAATCTGTCAGATTTTATTTTCGGTGCAAAAATCGGAGCAAGCTCCGATTTTTGCACCGAAAATAAAATCGGACAAAATCGGATTGGACCAAATCGGATGGCATTTAGTGCACATTCGATTCGGTCCGATGCCCATAGGGATGCATGGGGCCCAAAATCGGTCCGATGCTGTCCGATTTTCATCGGACAGCATCGGATTTACAAAAATCGTTATGTGAAAGCACCCTAAGGCTGCTTTCACACAGCGTTTTTCTGTGATCCGTGGCTGTCCGTTGTAAAACTGACAGCCACGGATCAGATTTTGGCCCCATGTTATCCTATGGGCACGGATCACATCGGATTTGGCCTTATTGGCATCCGATTTTTGTCGGATCCGATCCTGGCTGATTTTTTGCTGTGCCCAAAATCGCAGCCTGCTGCGATTTTTGGCACAGCGGGTCAGATCGGACCGAATTGGATCCGACCTGATCCGCGCCAAATAACATGGGGCCTATGGAGCGAGGATCCGAGGAAACAGCTCATGTCTCCTCGGACCCGATGTTAGTGTACTGAGCATGCTCAGTACACTAACACCGCTCTGTGCCATCTAATATCACTTCTGCAATGTATATTCATACATTGCAGAAGTGACATCTCCTGAAAATAAAGGGTTAAAAATAAAAAAACTTCATTCTCACCTCTCCACGATCCAGCGATGCCTCCTGCGCTCTGTGCTTCTAGGACCTGGGCTGACGTCACAGTTGAGTCACATGACCGATTACCGCGGTAACCGGTCATGTGACTGTGACATCACGCCAGGTCCTGTTGATCAGAAGAAAAGCTGGAAGCAGCGCGGGTGTCGCGGAGAGGTGAGAATGAAGATTTTTTTATTTTTTAAGGTCTGCAAACAGGGGAGCAAAGAGGGGGGAGATAGAGGGGGACAAAGAGGGGAGACACAGGGGGACAAAGAGGGGAGACACAGGGGAGACACAGGGGGACAAAGAGGGGAGACACAGGGGAGACACAGGGGGACAAAGAGGGGAGACACAGGGGGACAAAGAGGGGAGACACAGGGGAGACACAGGGGGACAAAGAGGGGAGACACAGGGGAGACACAGGGGGACAAAGAGGGGAGACACAGGGGGACAAAGAGGGGAGACACAGGGGAGACACAGGGGGACAAAGAGGGGAGACACAGGGGAGACACAGGGAGACAAAGAGGGGAGACACAGGGGGACAAAGAGGGGAGACACAGGGGGACAAAGAGGGGAGACACAGGGGGACAAAGAGGGGAGACACAGGGGGACAAAGAGGGGAGACACAGGGGGACAAAGAGGGGAGACACAGGGGGACAAAGAGGGGAGACACAGGGGGACAAAGAGGGGTGCAAAGAGGGGAGACAGAGGGGGACAAGGAGGGGAGACACAGGGGGACAAAGAGGGGAGACACAGGGGAGACACAGGGGGACAAAGAGGGGAGACACAGGGAGACAAAGAGGGGAGACACAGGGGGACAAAGAGGGGAGACACAGGGGGACAAAGAGGGGAGACACGGGGGACAAAGAGGGGAGACACAGAGGAGACACAGGGGGACAAAGAGGGGGTGCAAAGAGGGGAGACAGAGGGGGACAAAGAGGGGAGACACAGGGGGACAAAGGTGACAGGAGGGAGAGAGAAGGGGGACGAGATGACAGGAGGAGCAGGGACAGGATCCAGCTGATGCTGCAAAATATCGGGATCGGATGCCTATTTGGCATCCGATTGCAGTCATCAGTTTGGATCCGATGCTGTCCGAGGGGAGCAGCAAAAAGTCTGATCCCCTCGGACAGCACAAAAACGCTGTGTGAAAGCAGCCTTACCCAACTACAGACATTACAGCCGGAAAAACTACTACAAAAGCAGTCACAATGACAGAATAATAGTATAAAGGCTGAGGCGATTGGGAAAACCCATGATCAAGTTCAGAGCGCGGTCAATCTATACAAAGAAGGGGGAAGTATCTCAGACAAAACATATGTAGGGGGGTCCCCGGGTATCTACCAGCTTCTGCTACATTCATGGGTGTGTTTATGCATAGATTGACCACATTCTAGACTTGGTCATAGGTTCTCCCAATTGCCTCAGCCTTTATAATACTACTAGATGGAGCCCGATGCTAGCGCATCGGAGGGTGGTGACATCACAAAGGGGGCGGGCTCAGTGGCACGAGGGGCGGCGGCCGTCTCTCCACCCTGTGAGCTGTCTCCCTCCCCGCATGCACTCTTCCCCTCTGTGCTCTCTCCTTTGAGCTGTCTCGCCCCATGCATTCTCCCTTACCCTTGCTCTCTCTCTGGGCCCCCTCTGAGGGCCGGCCCCTGCGCGCTGTACTTCACTTGCGGGGACGTGAGGATGGCAGCTTGCGGCGTGCCGCAGTGTGTTGTTTAGGGCGGTGGTGTCATGTGGGGGGGGGCAGGCTCTGGTGTCCTTGATTGGTGGGGATGTGCGGAAGTGGGCGAGCTCAACCTAAATGCACCAATCAGGTGGTGAATAAAATGTGACATCCAGACAAGGCAATTATGTAAGTAGATTCTTTCATTGCAAATCCTCTTGAAGTAGTTAAGCTTAAGATTCCGTCACACTCGGCGACGTTCCAGCGATCCTGACAACGATACGACCTGGTAAGGATCGCTGGAACGTCGCTACGTGGTACCTGGTGAGATGTCAAACAGTCAGATCTACGGTGATACGGCGCCTCGTACAATGACCTCGGCGGTGGATGGGACCCTGTCGCACAGCACGGTGTTGTACACGAGGAGGGGATACATACAAAATGATAGATATAGTTTACATTTATAATAGACTGGTACAGAGGGAAGAGGACCCTGCCCCATTCTACGGGAGAGAGATCTATAGAAGCAGTAGATTATCATTAATTGACAATATGGATCCAAGTAGATTCTCTCTCATGTGTGAGTTCAGAGATGCAATGTATCAAGTATCGCCTCTGTTCAAACCCTTTTACCCTTGGAGATCTTGTGATCAGGAAAGTTTTGATATTTGTAACTTGTAATCGCGGTAATGCAGTGCGCTGCTAGCTCACTTTACAACTGCTGTAAATGTGGGCGGGATCTGCTGGCTCCTCCCCTTCAGGGTCATCGTGGATGGAGTCACACCCAACCAGCAGCAATTCCAGCTCCGCAGGGGTCATTCAGAAGTTGAGGTATACTTAGAGGTTGTGCCAGCATTAACCAGCCTTCATGTCTTTGCCGTCTGATGACACCGGTGAGGTCCGGGCAGCCAGGCCTGTGGTGATGGCTTAACCCAGTGACCTGGCAGCCTTTTACACTGTGTGGCAGGAGTTAATTTTTCTTCATTTGGCCAGACATATTGGTCTTTTGTTTCTTATCTTGTGTTTGTTAAATCATTGTTTCTTGCCAGTCTGCTGGGAGCCCCATTGTCCTAATTTGTGTATTGCTAATTTAATGTAAATTACCTCACCTCCTCTGTCTACATCACTCATCACTCAAGGAATTATGCAGATATCGGATTGAAATGCCAACTAATAAGAGCACAGCCTTATTCCACCAATACCCTGAGATGAGTGCTTGGGATATATAAAAAGAATTTGCTTCACTTACCAGGAGTTCGTTCATATGTTACATGGCTTTAATCTAGGAGCTCCAGTTCCGATTGGAAGATCACAACCTTAGCCTAGGAATTTTGTTTCCGGCACAGCGTACAGCGCCCTCCTCAGGTCACCACAGATTTCCTCTATCCTCAGGTCCAGGCTCGGCTCCTCCTCTGTCAGATTTCGGGGGTCTCCTGTGTACAGCGCCCTCCTCAGGTCACCACAGATTTCCTCTATCCTCAGGTCCAGGCTCGGCTCCTCTGTCAGATGTCGGGGGTCTCCTGTGTACAGCGCCCTCCTCAGGTCACCACAGATTTCCTCTATCCTCAGGTCCGGGCTCCTCCTCTGTCAGATTTCGGGGGTCTCCTGTGTACAGCGCCCTCCTCAGGTCACCACAGATTTCCTCTATCCTCAGGTCCGGGCTCGGCTCCTCCTCTGTCAGATTTCGGGGGTCTCCTGTGTACAGCGCCCTCCTCAGGTCACCACAGATTTCCTCTATCCTCAGGTCCGGGCTCGGCTCCTCCTCTGTCAGATTTCGGGGGTCTCCTGTGTACAGCGCCCTCCTCAGGTCACCACAGATTTCCTCTATCCTCAGGTCCGGGCTCGGCTCCTCCTCTGTCAGATTTCAGGGGTCTCCTGTGTACAGCGCCCTCCTCAGGTCACCACAGATTTCCTCTATCCTCAGGTCCAGGCTCTGCTCCTCTGTCAGATTTCGGGGGTCTCCTGTGTACAGCGCCCTCCTCAGGTCACCACAGATTTCCTCTATCCTCAGGTCCAGACTCGGCTCCTCTGTCAGATTTCGGGGGTCTCCTGTGTACAGCGCCCTCCTCAGGTCACCACAGATTTCCTCTATCCTCAGGTCCGGGCTCGGCTCCTCCTCTGTCAGATTTCAGGGGTCTCCTGTGTACAGCGCCCTCTTCAGGTCACCACAGATTTCCTCTATCCTCAGGTCCAGGCTCGGCTCCTCTGTCAGATTTCGGGGTTCTCCTGTATACAGCGCCCTCCTCAGGTCACCACAGATTTCCTCTATCCTCAGGTCCAGGCTCGACTCCTCCTCTGTCAGATTTCGGGGGTCTCCTGTGTACAGCACCCTCCTCAGGTCACCACAGATTTCCTCTATCCTCAGGTCCAGGCTCGGCTCCTCCTCTGTCAGATTTCGGGGTTCTCCTGTGTACAGCGCCCTCCTCAGGTCACCACAGATTTCCTCTATCCTCAGGTCCGGGCTCAGCTCCTCCTCTGTCAGATTTCGGGGGTCTCCTGTGTACAGCGCCCTCCTCAGGTCACCACAGATTTCCTCTATCCTCAGGTCCGGGCTCGGCTCCTCCTCTGTCAGATTTCGGGGGTCTCCTGTGTACAGCGCCCTCCTCAGGTCACCACAGATTTCCTCTATCCTCAGGTCCAGGCTCGGCTCCTCCTCTGTCAGATTTCGGGGGTCTCCTGTGTACAGCGCCCTCCTCAGGTCACCACAGATTTCCTCTATCCTTAGGTCCAGGCTCGGCTCCTCCTCTGTCAGATTTCGGGGTCTCCTGTGTACAGCGCCCTCCTCAGGTCACCACAGATTTCCTCTATCCTCAGGTCCAGGCTCCTCCTCTGTAAGATTTCGGGGGTCTCCTGTGTACAGCGCCCTCCTCAGGTCACCACAGATTTCCTCTATCCTCAGGTCCGGGCTCAGCTCCTCTCTGTCAGATTTCGGGGGTCTCCTGTGTACAGCGCCCTCCTCAGGTCACCACAGATTTCCTCTATCCTCAGGTCCAGGCTCGGCTCCTCCTCTGTCAGATTTCGGGGGTCTCCTGTGTACAGCGCCCTCCTCAGGTCACCACAGATTTCCTCTATCCTCAGGTCCGGGCTCTGCTCCTCTTCTGTCAGATTTCGGGGGTCTCCTGTGTACTGCGCCCTCCTCAGGTCACCACAGATTTCCTCTATCCTCAGGTCTGGGCTCAGCTCCTCCTCTGTCAGATTTCGGGGGTCTCCTGTGTACAGCACCCTCCTCAGGTCACCACAGATTTCCTCTATCCTCAGGTCCAGGCTCCTCCTCTGTCAGATTTCGGGGGTCTCCTGTGTACAGCACCCTCCTCAGGTCACCACAGATTTCTCTATCCTCAGGTCCGGGCTCCTCCTCTGTCAGATTTCGGGGGTCTCCTGTGTACAGCGCCTCCTCAGGTCACCACAGATTTTTCCTTGGATCCAGTTCTGGCCTCGGCCTCTCCAGATCTGTTGCCGGCAGCCTGCAGCTCCTTCACTGTTGCCGGCAGCCTGCAGCTCCTTCACTGTTGCCGGCAGCCTGCAGCTCCTTCACTGTTGCCGGCAGCCTGCAGCTCCTTCACTGTTGCCGGCAGCCTGCAGCTCCTTCACTGTTGCCGGCAGCCTGCAGCTCCTTCACTGTTGCCGGCAGCCTGCAGCTCCTTCACTGTTGCCGGCAGCCTGCAGCTCCTTCACTGTTGCCGTCAGCCTGCAGCTCCTTCACTGTTGCTGTCAACCTGCAGCTCCTTCACTGTTGCCGTCACCTCCAGCGATGTCTTTCTTTTTATCTGTATTTGAGGGACGTCCAGTTCTCGGTATTCGTCACAGTAATAACCACTTCTTGATGACGCCTTCAAGATCCATGGTAGATCTAAGCTAGGAAATGTATTTCTCCCTTCTCCTGACTGATAACTTTCCACAGGGAGATCCTTTGCTTTGTTGTCGGCTGTTTTACAGACAAGAAAATATCAGAAAAATCCTCCCAGATCAGCGATACTTTTTCTGGGTTAATCAGATGTAAATGCCGGCGGCCGAGCGCCGATCCTATGTGATATGTGGGAATGTGATTGGTGATTCTGACCACATCCCCCTCCCCAATTATAGGAGGGTGTGAACACTTATGCAATTTTATTTTTTTCCCTCTATGAAAACGTTGCCAGTTTCTTTCTCAGTGGATTTGTGCAGATTATGGGCAAAAACACAAATGGAAAAAGTCCTGAAAGGCTCCTTCTTGTAGGATTATTTCCATGATAATAACCTGTAATTTCCCAGGGGCGTGCAGACTTTCCATGCGCTGTACACACACTATAGATATACACCTGTATATGATGGTACTTACTGTAGGACAGCTCGTCTCCTGCTCTTTTTCGGGACTGGTCACCTCTGAGGAGAAAAGAGAAGGTTGATAAGTGACAGCAGTGGGGGGGCAAGACACAGACTCTGGGATAGCCACAGCCCCTCCAAGACAGCTGCAGACCCCCAGGATAGCACAGCCCCTCCAAGACAGCTGCAGACCCCCCCTCAGGACAGCACAGAGCCTCCAAGACAGCTGCAGACCCCCTCAGGACAGCCACAGACCCCTCCAAGACAGCTGCAGACCCCCCCAGGACGCCACAGACCTCTCCACACAAAGCCCCCACCCTGATCTATACTGAGCACCTAAGGGCTGCGCTCCTCCATGGAGGACTACTGTATGGACAGAAAGGCTACAAACGAACACAAGGAGACGACCTGGAAGATGCCCCACGACCATGTACCCCTAACCGCATGATAAACATAGCAAGTGGCTCCTGAATCCCCAAATCATATGGTAGCAAGGCAGCAAGGGCCTAGTCAGAGCAGATCATGGCCAGCCGCCGTCCATCAGAGCAGACCACGGCCCAGCCGCCGTCCCCAGTCAGAGCAGACACGGCCCACCGCCGTCCCAGTCAGAGCAGACCACGGCCCAGCGCCGTCCCAGTCAGAGCAGACCACGGCCCAGCCGCGTCCCAGTCAGAGCAGACCACGCCCAGCCGCCGTCCCAGTCAGAGCAGACCACGGCCCAGCCGCGTCCCCAGTCAGAGCAGACCACGGCCCAGCCGCCGTCCCCAGTCAGAGCAGACCACGGCCCAGCCGCCGTCCCAGTCAGAGCAGACCACGGCCCAGCCGCCGTCCCCAGTCAGAGCAGACCACGGCCCAGCCGCCGTCCCCAGTCAGAGCAGACCACGGCCCAGCCGCGTCCCAGTCAGAGCAGACCACGGCCCAGCCGCCGTGCCCAGTCAGAGCAGACCACGGCCAGCCCCGTCCCCAGTCAGAGCAGACCACGGCCCAGCCCCGTCCCCAGTCAGAGCAGACCACGGCCAGCCGCCGTCCCCATCAGAGAAGACCACGGCCCAGCCGCCGGCCCCAGTCAGAGAAGACACGGCCCAGCCGCTGTCCCGTCAGAGCAGACCACGGCCCAGCCGCCGTCCCCAGTCAGAGCAGACCACGGCCCACCCAATGGCCGCATCAGTGCCGACCACGGCCTAGACAGTGGCTCGTAACTTCAGTCCAGAGCCCACAGAACCACCATTGGCTCACAGTGTGATCCTCCAATCACAAACATTTTATGGGTTTCTTGACTTATATGTACTTTGTGTGAACCCCAGAGACCATGTGACCAGCAGGACGTGATGACATCACACGGTGGCTCCGCCCTCGGCGATCACGCACCTGTTGAATCCGTTTTGCAGGAGATCCCTCTGCAACTTCCGGTCCTGAGCGGCGTAATCCTGCAGATCCGACTCCACGGCCGCCGGCAGAATATTGGGGATGAACTTGGAGAAAAGCGCCGGAGCCATCTGGACCCAATCTGAAAGAGGGAGAGGAATCCAGAGGAAGGCGAGGGACAAATACCCCCCCACCCCGAGCAAAGAATATAGAGGGGGGGGGGAAGGGAAGGGGGGGGGGGGTCACTACACACAGGAGATCCCCGACAAAGTAATATGAGGGGGGTCACCACACACAGGAAATCCCTGACCAGATAATATGGAGGGGGGGGGGGGGGGAAATCACTACACACAGAAGACCCCAGATCCGTGCACTCACCTGGCCTCAGTGTGTACAGACCCTTCACAATGGCCGCCATGGTGGACGGGGTGATCTGGAACGGTGTTGCCTGCGCCTCCAGTAAAAGTGCTGCAAGGAAGGAAAGCAGGTGAGCGGATCTGCGCAAGGGAAAAGGGGAGAGCGGCGACAGCAGGAGGGCGACAGCAGCAGGGAGAGGGCGACAGCAGGCAGGGAGAGGGCGACAGCAGGCAGGGAGAGGGCGACAGCAGGCAGGGAGAGGGCGACAGCAGGCAGGGAGAGGGCGACAACAGGCACGGAGAGGGCGACAAAGCACGGAGAGGGCGAACAGGCACGAAGGGCGACAACAGGCACGGAGAGGCGACAACAGGCACGGAGAGGGCGACAACAGCACGGAGAGGGCGACAACAGGCCGGAGAGGGCGACAGCAGGCGCGGAGAGGGCGACAGCAGGCACGGAGAGGGCGACAGCAGGCACGGAGAGGGCGACAGCAGGCACGGAGAGGGCGACAGCAGGCACGGAGAGGGCGACAGCAGGCACGGAGAGGGCGACAGCAGGCACGGAGAGGGCGACAGCAGGCACGGAGAGGGCGACAGCAGGCACGGAGAGGGCGACAGCAGGCACGGAGGAGGGCGACAGCAGGCACGGAGAGGGCGACAGCAGGCACGGAGAGGGCGGACAGCAGGCACGGAGAGGGCGACAGCAGGCACGGAGAGGGCGACAGCAGGCACGGAGGAGGGCGACAGCAGGCACGGAGAGAGGGCGACAGCAGGCACGGAGAGGGCGACAGCAGGCACGGAGAGGGCGACAACAGGCACGGAGAGGGCGACAACAGGCACGGAGAGGGTGACGGGGGACACTCACGCATCAGGCTGTAGATGTGCTTCTCGGCCACGTGCTCAGTGAACAGCAGCACCAGCTCGTCCCGCAGATCTCGGTTCAGTTTGGTTTCTATATAAAACTTGTTCTGTTGTAATAATAATAAAAAAGAAATTACAGAATGGGAGTAAATGCAGAACAGATGCTGGAGGAGGGGGTGGGGGGTGAATGTGGGTGCCATGAACGAGCAGCTCTCTGGTGCCCCCTCATCCATCAGGCCAATCAGAGAATTGACAGAAGATAAGGAAATGAGCGCTGGTACTCTGATTTATGCAGAATATTAAGGTGCTTGCAGTGATGGAGATATTATATTATATACATATATACACACACACACCTACTTACATTATTGCCTTGTGGCCATTTCTGTACGGTTGTAACACTACATACGTCACTCCTGCCGTATATACACCCTGAAGTGGCCACAAGGCAACTATGCGGGGTGTAACAATATGGCCACCCACTGCCACCGCTAGCGCTCCACTCTCCCGCTCCCAGCAGTCCGCATGGTCTCCCCCCAGCTCAGTCTCCGCCTCCCTCTTCCTCCGGCTCACCTGTCTGCATCTAGGACCTCTGGTGATGTCACAGGCACATGACTGATCACATGATTGTGACATCACCACAGACATTAATATGGCGTCCACTAGCGGTAGTGCAGCATACCACCAGCAGAACCCCCGCACGCGCGCACTCAGACCCGGCTCAGCACACACCCAGACCCCGAATCATCGTCCGGCAGGCAGAGGGCAGTACAGACAGCGAGGTGCTTTAGCCACAAGCACCTAAGAGCCCTGGGGCATAGCACAAGTGGACATCCATCCCTCCACTGCTAAGCTGCACATATATTAACCCACCTCCCCCTGCATTAGCCTCCATTGTAGCCCCAGAATCCTGCCTGTGATCTGTGGGGATTCAGCCTCCCACACTTGTTAATCTCTACAGTCCCCAGCTACATCCCTGCCTGGGACCACCAGCGACCCGTCCCCTTCTACCGCTACATCCCTGCCTGGGACCACCAGCGACCCGTCCCCTTCTACCGCTACATCCCTGCCTGGGACCACCAGCGACCCGTCCCCTTCTACCGCTACATCCCTGCCTGGGACCACCAGCGACCCGTCCCCTTCTACCGCTACATCCCTGCCTGGGACCACCAGCGACCCTCCCCTTCTACCGCTACACCCTGCCTACCATCCCTGCCTGGGACCACCAGCGACCCGTCCCCTTCTACCGCTACATCCCTGCCTGGGACCACCAGCGACCCGTCCCCTTCTACCGCTACATCCCTGCCTGGGACCACCAGCGACCCGTCCCCTTCTACCGCTACATCCCTGCCTGGGACCACCAGCGACCCGTCCCCTTCTACCGCTACATCCCTGCCTGGGACCACCAGCGACCCGTCCCCTTCTACCGCTACATCCCTGCCTGGACCACCAGCGACCCGTCCCTTCTACCGCTACATCCCTGCCTGGGACCACCAGCGAACCCGTCCCCTTCTACCGCTACATCCCTGCCTGGGACCACCAGCAGACCCGTCCCCTTCTACCGCTACATCCCTGCCTGGGACCACCAGCGACCCGTCCCCTTCTACCGCTACATCCCTGCCTGGGACCACCAGCGACCCGTCCCCTTCTACCGCTACATCCCTGCCTGGGACCACCAGCGACCCGTCCCCTTCTACCGCTACATCCCTGCCTGGGACCACCAGCGACCCGTCCCCTTCTACCGCTACATCCCTGCCTGGGACCACCAGCGACCCGTCCCCTTCTACCGCTACATCCCTGCCTGGGACCACCAGCGACCCGTCCCCTTCTACCGCTACATCCCTGCCTGGGACCACCAGCGACCCGTCCCCTTCTACCGCTACATCCCTGCCTGGGACCACCAGCGACCCATCCCCTTCTACCGTAAATCAGACTGTGGCTGCAGAGAGAGGAGTCTTAACTCTGCTACTAATCATAGTTAACCCTTGCAGCTCAGCAATAAGAGCTGCACAGGACTAATGTAAAGCCATATTACTGTGTAGCCCGTGGGCACAGGAATGCAGTAGGGCCGATCTGCAGTTGCAGCTGCCTGTTAAAGTTAACCCTTGCAACCCAGTAATAAAAGCTGCAGGAAACTAACACCACAGCTGACACCACACTAGCAACACCCACCGCGATACCCTGAGTGAGACAAGGCACCAGGGGGGACTGCAGCAACCCCCATCCTCCACCCCCTGTGGTGCGACAGCCCGTCTCCAAGTGCATAACCCCTCCATAGAGCAGGGCGACACCTGCTGGCTACTGCCAGAACTGACCAACAACAGGGATCTACCCATGGGTGCCATCTGCTGACCTCTGCTGCATACTACATGCTCATGTAGATCCCACCTCAAATCCCATTTCCCAATACACAGACTGTTAGTGACGTGAACCTTGCCCCCACCAACCAAGACTATGATACAATAATCAGACTGACAGTCTTCCTATTCTCTATCCCGCTGTGAGAAGTAACCTGGCGATCCACCCTCCTCTGCTGCCCGCTGATCTGCTTTCTCGCCGCAAGTGAGGAGCTGCAATGGACAAATACGTAATAACGCCCCGAACAAGGAAACCCACCGATCTACAAGAGCCCCCACGGCGCAGTAAACACTCACCACCCACAATGTGCACAGGCAGGTCCACCCCGAAACCACCTAAACACCCTGCTAAGAACCCACGGCGCCAACCCACCTCTCCACCAGCCGGCGCCCCGCCTGAAGCACAGATGGAGGTCGGCCTGTCCCCCCCCGCCTCTTCCCCCGCTACCTGAAACCCTCTGAGCAGGACCCTTCACAAGCTCAAAAGGTCTCCAACTTCTTCAAGCCACAACTCGACAGCGGTTTGATGCCCTCCATGCCGCCCTCCCGCAGCCATGACCCTAATTACAGCCAACTCTCAAAAGATCACAGAACTGGAGAGCAGAATCCAGTCCAATGAAGAGGAGATCACGGAATTGAGGGCCTCCCTCCAACAGAGCCAGACTGCAGAGCGAAAAAGGGGCGACGAATTAGAGGACATGGAGTACAGAGACGCCGCAACCACCTGCGCTATGTGGGCATCCGGGAGTCGGAGGGAGGTGAACATCTCATGGAATATCTTACTAGAGGCCTCCCATCTGCCCTCCGGATGGATCTCCGCAAAGACCCAATGATTATAGAGCGAGCGCACAGACTAGGGCCCCCAGGGCCCAATTAAGGCAGCGGAAAAGGTAGAAAAGGTAGAAAAGGTAGAAAAGGTAGAAAAGGTAGAAAAGGTAGACCTCGCCCAGTCGTAGCAAAGTACCTCAACTGGGCGGTGAAGGAAAAGGTCTTGAAAGCATACGGACGGCAACGAGAACGGAATGTCCAGGACTCCAAGGTTCTCATCTTCCAGGACCTCTCCCCAGCCGCAGCTTAAAAGTGCAAATGGCCCACCTGTCACCTACTGATTGAAAAAAAACATTAGATTTCAACTACTCTACCCAGCCAAGCTCAAAGTCCAAGAGGGCGACCCTGAAGTGGCGGAGAGAAGATTCCATCATGCTAAGGACGTCGCAATGGGACGACCTAAAGACCGGTCACCTACGCCATCTCCTACTGCAGGAAGACTGTCGTCTCCATAACACAATGTGTCTCCCAGTGATGGCACGGCGCGATCTTGGTGAGCTGCTATCACAGATCTGCAATGTTGACTGCACTGTTTTTGTATTCTCTCCCTGCTTTTACCCTCTTATGATCCCCCCCCCTTCTCAACCAGGTACCAATCCATGCGGGACCCCCCATGATGACACAGTTACCGCCTGTTCACTCCTCCAACTCACTGGGACCGACAGGAATGAACACACCCAGCTGCCACATGCTGCACAGACCCGGCCTTGGGACCCAGGATGAGCACCCTTAAAACACCAGACCCTGACACCACCTACACCTCACCACACTTTCGGTTCCGGTCATGGAACGTGGCGGGCCTTAACACCCCCCTAAACGTAAAAAGGTCTTGAGCCATCTAAAACGATTCTCACCAGATGTGGTCTTCCTTCAGGAGACACACTGGAGGGCTGACAAACCTGGTCAATCGCTAGCTCCCTGGATAGGAGATTGCTACACTGCCTCAGAGATTGCTACGCTGCCCGGAGATTGCTACGCTGCCCCGGAGATTGCTACACTGCCCCAGAGATTGCTACACTGCCCCAGAGATTGCTACACTGCCCCAGAGATTGCTACACTGCCCCAGAAATTGCTACACTGCCCCAGAGATTGCTACACTGCCCCAGAGATTGCTACACTGCCCCAGAGATTGCTACACTGCCCCAGAGATTGCTACACTGCCCCAGAGATTCTACACTGCCAGAGATTGCTACACTGCCCCAGAGATTGCTACCAACTGCCCCAGAGATTGCTACACTGCCCCGAGGATTGCTACACTGCCCAGAGATTGCTACACTGCCCAGAGATTGCTACAGCTGCCCCAGAGATTGCTACACTGCCCCAGGAGATTGCACCTGCCCCAGAGATTGCTACACTGCCCAGAGATTGCACACTGCCTCGAGATTGCTACACCTGCCTCAGAGATTGCTCACTGCCTCAGAGATTGCTACACCTGCCTCAGAGATTGCTACACTGCCTCGGAGATTGCTACACTGCCTCGGAGATTGCTACACTGCCCGGAGATTGCTCACCTGCCCCGGAGATGCTACACTGCCTCGGAGATTGCTACACTGCCCCGGAGATTGCTACACTGCCCGGAGATTGCTACACTGCCCCGGAGATTGCTACACTGCCTCGGAGATTGCTACACTGCCCGGAGATTGCTACACTGCCTCGGAGATTGCTACACTGCCTCGGAGATTGCTACACTGCCTCGGAGATTGCTACACTGCCTCGCATACCTAATCATCACACGGAGTAGTCATTCTCATCAAAAAGGGCCTGCCATGCACCATTCAGGACTCCATTAGTGATAGCCAAGGCAGATACCTGATTCTGAGGGTGGAAATAGCGGGAGAACATACTTCCTGGTCAACCTAACGCATCCTAACCACACCAACACATCTCTACATATTGACTCTCCAGGTTCTCCTAGGACTTGGGCCTGGACTCCCACCCTGGACCGCTCCTCACCCTCTCCACAAACCTCAGCAGCCACCATATCCCTCCTACACTTCACTCGAGACCCATGGAGAGTGACGGACTCCACAGCTAGAGAGCACACGTGCCACTCCCTCACCCATCAGTCCTTCTCCCGGATCGATTTCTTCCTCATCTCTCACAACTATTCCCCCCAACACCACGACTCCCGTCTTCACCCAATACTGATCTCACACTAGGCTCCCATCTCACTATTCCTAAGTCTAGCGGAGCCGAGTCCTCAGACGAGACATTGGAGGTTTCCCTTCTTCCTGGCAGTCGGATGATTTCAAAACCTTCCTTAAATCACACTGGAATGATGGAATGATTTCTAAGATAACAATATCCCCCACACTGACAACACCCCTCTGCTCTGGGCCACTTCACAGGCCGTTATGAGAGGCCATATCATCAGTTATCTATCATGCAGGAGGAAAACACACAAAGACATCTGACGCCCTACACACCTCCCTACTCCAGGCTCAGTCGGCGTTTGCCCTAACCCCATCCCCTGACACACAACAAGCCTACACCATGGCCAAAAACCTACTGGACTCCCTCATACATTCAATAACACTGGCAAGTTCAACTGACTCGAAATGAGTTTTATCGCTGGGGAAACAAGACGGGTAAATTATTAGCAACCCTAACAAAAGGCAAACAACCCTACAAACCAATTCTTAAACTACTGAACCCCACAACAGGTTTGCAGACCACCGACTAGGAAGAGATCATGCAAATTTTCAGTGATTACTATGAAGACCTCTACAGAGCCCACCCTGCTAACCTCCCAGCGATTAATTCCTTCTTGAACCCAATCAATCTCCCATTCCTGACCACTGACAACAAGTGACGCTAGACTCAGAGATAACAGAAGATGAAGTGAGACGAGCTACATCAGACGCATCCAGCGGTAACACCCCGGGCCCTGATGGCTTCTCTGCTGAATTCTACAAGATACTATCCCCTGACTTAGTGCCCACCCTGACTAACCTCTTCAACACAGCTTTCCTTCAGGGGGTCCCCATTGATAGATTTACTGACTCACGCACCATAGTTATCCCTAAACCCAATAGAGACCCCAATCATACCCCCCAATCTCACACTCAACCACGACTACAAACTCCTGGCAAAAATCTTAGCAAGCCGCTTACAACTGATATTACCCGGTCTCCTATGAGGCTCAAGCGGGCTTTACTCAGGGGCGGAGCGGTGAGGTAAACACATGCCTGGCGGTCGCTGCTGCGGTCTTGGCCTAACACTCACTGAGCCCCCACTATGCTGATGAGTCTGGACGCCGAAAAGGCCTTTGACAAAGTGGCATGGCCTTTTTTGTATGAAGTTCTGGGCAGGGGGAATTTTGACCCAAGGTTCCTGGAATATATTCAATATCTCCAACGAATGCAAATACGCAGGTCTCTGTCAACGAATGCAGCGCACCAACATAGACCTCTTCCGAAGGAGTCAAACAGGGATGCCCTCTGTCGCCCCTCCTATTTAACCTCTCTATTGACCCCCTACTACGCCATCTGTTGCAGACCCCTACTTTTAGGGGAGCTAAGGTCGCCGCATTCGCAGATGATGTCTTGCTGGTAGTAACTAACCCCAAAAAGGTTCAGCACCCTCTTACACACGAACTAGAGGACATGGGAGGCCTATTGGGTTATAACATTAACTGGGACAAAACAGAAGTGATGATGTTAAGCGGCCCCTCCAGACCGTCGTGGACATCGAGGGTTCCCCTGTCATGTGGACCATTAGCTCACTAAAATACCTGGGAGTGCGAGTGACGAGACACCCGGCTAATCCATACAAAACCAACATCAACTTATACCTCAACAACCTAAACTCCACTTTAGCCAAATGAAAAGATTTTACCTATCATACCTGGGCAGAGCCAACTTAATGAAAATGACAGAATTCCCACCCTCCTCTATCTTTTTCACACTCTCCCAATCTACTTAGCCCCCAAAGAGGAGAAACGGATCAACTGTCTGTACCGCTCATTCATCTGGGAGGGGATAGAAGCCCTGCATTGCCTATAAATTACTCCGACAGCTGAAGAGAAATGGAGGGATAAACTTCCCCGATATCAGACTTAGTGTCCCTATTCCGAGTGGTGGTGGACTGGCTAGGGGGGGGACCTCCTGCTATGCCCAGTATGATTTAGAGTGCCGTCTCAACACCAGGACTGGCTCTCCCTGCCCTCCTACACCTCCCTTATACTAAACTGCCAGCTGAGGTGAAGGTGAACCCCCTCCTGGTGTCTACATGGAAAGCATGGCAGAAAATACCCCAACAGTTCCAACTCTCTCCCCAGATATCCCTCCTCCTCCCATTCATTGGTAATCCCCATTTCCAACACAGACATACCCTCCCTGTCTTCCACTGATGGCACTCTCAGGGTATAACATCCATTAAACATCTGATCCACCCAAGGGAAAGCCGCATGTATTCAATAAAGGAAATGCAATCCAAACACCCGACCGCTATATTCCCCCCCATTCCAACACCTACAGGCTAAGAGTAATGTGACGAAGATAATAACTCGTGTCCCTGAGCGCGTGGAGTCCACACCTGCTTACATGGTTCACTAAAGGGCCCGTTCCACGCTACGATGTAGTCAGCGATATCGTTTGTACGTCACAGCTTTTTGGGTGGTGCAATGACGTGGTTGCGTGTGACAAGTAGAAACGATCAACGATAAGTCGGCTGATCGTTCATCGGAGGTTTGTGGTCAGGACCTTAAACCAAGCGATGACCGTCCGTCCAACCTGCAGCATCGCCGTGTGTGACAGCTATATAACGATGTCGTTAACGACCTCGCCTATTCAGAACGGAAGGACGTAGGCGATCAAACGACTGCAAGTATCGTTCACTTGTCGCGGAATCGTTGCAGTGTCGTTAAAGATATCTGTACGTGTGACACCTCACCACCGATCAATGAACGACGCTCAAGTGATGTAGGTCAAGTCGGATCGTTGGTCGGATCGTTGGACCATTGAGGCGTGAAACCCAGGCTTCAGTCTAACACCTCAACGGGCGAAACAGCCTCAAACTATAAATTCATCCATGGCACGCTGGACTACGAGCAATGTCAATTCCCACAAACAAACTGGCAAATCGATGATCCCGCCTTATCCTACAGCGCAATCCTAAAAGCTCTAGACCAAGCCCACAAATTCCTCCCCTCAGCCCATTTCCACATTGCCACAGATCCTATTTAACCCCCCAGAAGGGTCATAGAATGGGGCAATACACCACCTCTGAGAGCTTTAAGTGCCGCTCCCCCGTAGCCAATCTATACCTCTGCCTATGGACATGCCCGCCCATCCAGCCCTCCTGGACCAAAATAGGACAATTTACCACCACACACCTGACAATCTTTGCTCCTGATGAGCCTCTATGGGCCGTTTTTTGGATACCTAGAGCCAGATAAATACACCTGCTCTACGGGGGGCCCGTGAACTGCTGCACATGGTGACGGCAGCCGGGGTGAAGGCTGTCCTGCAGGTTTGGATCCACGACCGAGCTCCTCCATTTAGGATCTTTATAGATGATCATTCTTGCTTCAGATGGATTGGGTTGAGGCCTCCTTGCACAAGGAGGAAAGGGTGCAATCCTGCTTTGAAACCTGGGAAAGTTTCACCTCTCTGCTCCCACAACACATCCGAGATGACATCAGAACTGGTTTCCAACCTACAGTGTGGTATCAAGAGCAAGTACCACTAGGGGGAGCCCCTACATAGATACAGGTCTGATAGAGACCCCAAATAGAGACACATCTAAGGGTCAGAGGTCAACCCCGGTGTCGGTGAGCCCCGCACAACTCCCAAAGAGAGACTAAGTTCACGCACCCCTGATGGGTGATCTACCAGAAACAAGTACCTGTCCAAGACAGCCCCTTCCCCCACCCCCTATCCCAGTTTCAATATTTTGCTTTGTTTTCTTCTGTTTGTTGTATTGTTTTGTTTTGTATTATTTGTGTTTCGACATGATGCTGCTACGCTCGAAAAACACGCTCTGCCATTTACTATCTTATAATAGCCTTATAATGTATACTTCAAGCCATATCTAGACCAATGTACAAAAAAAAATAATTTTCAATAAAAATCTTTAAAAAAAAAAAACTGGCAGAAATCCATTTCCTATGGATCCAGTCATCGCACAGTGAAGCAAGAGAGTGTTTTGGGTTCGCCATGTCGTATGGATTCTGAAAATGTAAGTTTCATCATTCTGGTATTAAGGTGGAGTATAAAATCTGAGTTGAAATGTTTTTGCTGACCTAATAAAGAATCTCTGCATGGTTTTCCCTGCAAGAGCTCGTCTCTTGAAAGCCTTAAAACGTGGATTCTTGCATCCCTGGCCATTTTCTAGCAGGGGGAGGAGGGGGTTACCGAGAGGGGAGCTGTGTGTGCAGGTGTAGTTACACAGAAAACACAAGGGGGGGGTCATGGTCTTAGGTTTGGGTGTCAGCTCTAAGACAATGGAAGACTTTTTTTTATATGTTCCTGAAAGATGCCAGGGTGGGGTGAAAATGAAGGAAAAACGTCAGGGGAAGATCTGGAGGGAACACTTACCATATAGATGAAGAGGGGGACTATGCTGTGCAGAGCCCCCATATACTGGCTCAGGGCGAGGTTAAACTTCTCTACATATAGCTCCGGGGAAGTCGCCTGCAACACAAGAAGAAAAGAGTTACTGCTCAATATAAGTGACGGCCGCGTCCCACTAAAGCCGGCACCAGAAGAGCCCAGCCCCCCCTCACCCTTCAAAATTAACAAAGCCGACCCTGAAGGATGCAGCCAGCGTGGGGCCAACACCACCAACAACCCCTCTCCACTATGTGGATGTGAGAACAACCTGTGGTGCTGCCACACCCCTGCCGCCAGTGCTGCCACACACCCCAGCCGTCAGTGCCGCCCTGCTGCAGTGCTCCCGACTCATGGTTCCCTGCATGCCTCTGAACATGTAAGGTGGCAAGAACAAACACACACCACCAGGGGGCGCCGTCCTACCTGCAGCTCCAGGGACACCTTTTCCAGGTGACAGCTGATCTTACACATCAGGTCACTGTACATCTGCTCTGAGTGCTGCTGACACACACACTTGTACACGCAGCTGTAAGAGAGAGGCAGAGGTGAGGGTCCACACAGACCTGGGGAGGGGTCCGCATGGTCCTGAGAGGGGTGGACGCAGACCAGGGCAGTGAGGAGGGGTCTGCACGGGCCGAAGGGGACATTACCTGTAGATCTGCTCGTAGGAGATGGGTATATAATCCCCAGGGCTCTGGCTCAGCAGCTGATCAATGGCGCTCTCCAGCTTTGGCCAATATGTGTTCTTATAATCATCAACTGTGATCACATTCATCACTGGAAGAGAAGAGCGATGAGATCAGGGGGCGCAGAGGAGAAGATCGTAGACCACCACACACACACACCACAGTGAAAGGACCACAGAGCCGGGGAGAGGACCGCAGACCACCCCACCGTGAGCCGGGGAGAGGACCGCAGACCACCACACCGTGAGCCGGGAGAGGACCGCAGACCACCACACCGTGAGCCGGGGAGAGGACCGCAGACCACCCCACCGTGAGCCGGGGAGAGGACCGCAGACCACCCCACCGTGAGCCGGGGAGAGGACCGCAGACCACCCCACCGTGAGCCGGGGAGAGGACCGCAGACCACCCCACCGTGAGCCGGGAGAGGACCGCAGACCACCACACCGTGAGCCGGGGAGAGGACCGCAGACCACCACACCGTGAGTCGGGGAGAGGACCGCAGACCACCACACCGTGAGCCGGGGAGAGGACCGCAGACCACCACACACACACACCACACCGTGAGCCGGGGAGAGGACCGCAGACCACTACACACTGCCCCCTATGTAATGTACACACACAGCGCACACTGCCCCCTATGTAATGTACACACACAGCGCACACTGCCCCCTATGTAATGTACACACACAGCGCACACTGCCCCCTATGTAATGTACACACACAGCGCACACTGCCCCCTATGTGCTGTACACACACAGCGCACACTGCCCCCTATGTGCTGTACACACACAGCGCACACTGCCCCCTGTGTGCTGTACACACACAGCGCACACTGCCCCCTGTGTGCTGTACACACACAGCGCACACTGCCCCCTGTGTGCTGTACACACACAGCGCACACTGCCCCCTGTGTGCTGTACACACACAGCGCACACTGCCCCCTGTGTGCTGTACACACACAGCGCACACTGCCCCCTGTGTAATGTACACACACAGCGCACACTGCCCCCTGTGTAATGTATACACACAGCGCACACTGCCCCCTGTGTAATGTATACACACAGCGCACACTGCCCCCTGTGTAATGTATACACACAGCGCACACTGCCCCCTGTGTAATGTATACACACAGCGCACACTGCCCCCTGTGTAATGTATACACACAGCGCACACTGCCCCCTGTGTAATGTATACACACAGCGCACACTGCCCCCTGTGTAATGTACACACAGCGCACACTGCCCCCTGTGTAATGTACACACAGCGCACACTGCCCCCTGTGTAATGTACACACAGCGCACACTGCCCCCTGTGTAATGTACACACAGCGCACACTGCCCCCTGTGTAATGTACACACAGCGCACACTGCCCCCTGTGTAATGTACACACAGCGCACACTGCCCCCTGTGTAATGTACACACAGCGCACACTGCCCCCTGTGTAATGTACACACAGCGCACACTGCCCCCTGTGTAATGTACACACAGCGCACACTGCCCCCTGTGTAATGTACACACAGCGCACACTGCCCCCTGTGTAATGTACACACAGCGCACACTGCCCCCTGTGTAATGTACACACAGCGCACACTGCCCCCTGTGTAATGTACACACAGCGCACACTGCCCCCTGTGTAATGTACACACAGCGCACACTGCCCCCTGTGTAATGTACACACAGCGCACACTGCCCCCTGTGTAATGTACACACAGCGCACACTGCCCCCTGTGTAATGTACACACAGCGCACACTGCCCCCTGTGTAATGTACACACACAGCGCACACTGCCCCCTGTGTAATGTACACACAGCGCACACTGCCCCCTGTGTAATGTACACACACACAGCGCACACTGCCCCCTGTGTAATGTACACACACACAGCGCACACTGCCCCCTGTGTAATGTACACACACACAGCGCACACTGCCCCCTGTGTAATGTACACACACACAGCGCACACTGCCCCCTGTGTAATGTACACACACACAGCGCAACACTGCCCCCTGTGTAATGTACACACACACTGCCCCCTGTGTAATGTACACACACACTGCCCCCTGTGTAATGTACACACACACTGCCCCCTGTGTAATGTATACACACACTGCCCCCTGTGTAATGTACACACACAGCGCACACTGCCCCCTGTGTAATGTACATACACCCCAGCGCACACTGCCCCCTGTGTAATGTACATACACACAGCGCACACTGCCCCCTACGTGATGTATACACAGTGTCCCCTATGTAATGTATACACACAGCGCACACTGCCCCCTGTGTAATGTACACACAGCGCACACTGCCCCCTGTGTAATGTACACACACAGCGCACACTGCCCCCTGTGTAATGTACACACAGCGCACACTGCCCCCTGTGTAATGTACACACACAGCGCACACTGCCCCCTGTGTAATGTACACACAGCGCACACTGCCCCCTGTGTAATGTACACACAGTGCACACTGCCCCCTGTGTAATGTACACACACAGCGCACACTGCCCCCTACGTGATGTATACACAGTGTCCCCTATGTAATGTATACACACAGCGCACACTGCCCCCTGTGTAATGTACACACAGCGCACACTGCCCCCTGTGTAATGTACACACAGCGCACACTGCCCCTGTGTAATGTAACACACACATGCCCCTATATGTAACACAGCGCCCTCCCCGTGTAATGTACACACACACAGCCACACTGCCCTGTGTAATGTACACACAGCCACACTGCCCCCTGTGTAATGTACACACACACCACACTGCCCCCTGTGTAATGTCACACACAGCGCACACTGCCCCCTGTGTAATGTACACACAGCACACTGCCCCCGTGTAATGTACACACACGCACACTGCCCCCTGTGTAATGTAACACAGCGCACACTGCCCCCTGTGAATGTACACACAGCGCACACTGCCCCCTGTGTAATGTACACACAGCGCACACTGCCCCCTGTGTAATGTACACACAGCGCACATACCACACGCGCCAACACCAGCCCACGCCCCTGTGTAATTGTACAACACACAGCGCACACTGCCCCCTGTGTAATTACAACACACGCACAGCCCCCGTACTGCCACACCGTTAACTGACCCGGAATACACACACAGCGCACACTGCCCCCTGTGTAATGTACACACACACAGCGCACACTGCCCCCTGGTAATGTACACAACAGCGCCGATGCCCCTGTAATGTACCACACCCCTTGTAATGACCACACACGCATGCCCCCCGTGTTGTACACCCAAACCGGCACCGCCGTGTTGTACACACACGCACGCCCGTAATGTACCACAGCGCCACTGCCCTGATGTACACACAGGCACTGCCCTGTATGTACACAGCGACCCCTGGATGTACACACAGGACAGCCCTGTGTATGTAACACACGATGCCCGTATGTACAACCATGCCCAGACACGCCATCCGAATGCCCGGACCCCCCCTGCCACGGACATGCCCTTAATGTACACACGCACCCCCCTGTGTAATTACACACAGCGCACACTGCCCTGTGTAATTACACAGCACATGCCCCGGTAATGTAACACAGCGCACCGCCCCCTGTGTAATGTACACACAGCGCACACTGCCCCTGTAATGTACACACCGCCACACTGCCCTGTGTAATGTACCACAGCGCACACTGCCCCGTTGTCCCGCTGCACCCATGCCCGGAAGCCCGGAATGCCGGAATCCCGGAACCCGGAATGCCCGGCACACCGCCCCTGTGTAATTACAACAGCGCACATGCCCTGTGTATGTACACACACACCACTGCCCCTGTGTAATGTACACACAGCGCAACTGCCCCTGTGTAATGTACACACAGCGCACACTGCCCCTGTATTTACACAGCGCACACGCCCCTGTGTAACACACCCGAATGCACCCGGCACACTGCCCCCGTGTAGACACACCACACTGCCCCTGTGTAATGTACACACAGCGCACACTGCCCCCTGTGTAATGTACACAACGCACATGCCCCTGTTAATGTACACACAGCCACACTGCCCCTGTGTAATGTAACACAGCGCACACTGCCCCCGTGTAAGTACACACAGCGCACACTGCCCCCTGTGTAATGTACACACAGCCACCTGCCCCTGTGTAATGTACACACAGCGCACACTGCCCTGTGTAATGACCACACAGCCACACTGCCCCCTGGTAATGTACACACAGCGCACACTGCCCTGTGTAATGTACACACAGCGCACACTGCCCTGTGTAATGTACACACACGCACACTGCCCCTGTGATGTACACACAGCGCACACTGCCCCTGTTAATGTACAACACGCACTGCCCCTGTGTAATGTACACACACGCCACTGCCCTGTGTAAACACACAGCCTGCCCCTGATCCCGGAATGCCCCCATACACAGGCCACTGCCCCTGTGATGTACACACAGGTCCCTTGTAATTAACACACCCGCACACGCCCCCTGTGTAATGTACACACACTGCCCCCTGTAATGTACACACACGCACCTGCCCCCTGTGTAATGTACAACACACAGCGCACACTGCCCTTAATGTACACACACAGCCACGCCCCTGTATGTAACACAGTTCCCCTTGTAATGTACACACACGCCACTGCCCTTGTAAACACAGCGCACACTGCCCCTGTGAATGTAACACACAGGCCACTGCCCCCTGTGTAATGACACACACCAGCCATGCCCTTGATGTACACCACATGCCCTGTAATGTACACACGCGCCCTGCCCACCACGCCCGCTATACAGCCCCTGTTAAGCACACAGCCCCTGTGTAATGTACACACACAGCCCCTGCCAAACCCCGGCACACCCCCTTTGTAAACACACCAGTGTTATACACACACACCCATGCCCGGAATCCAACAGCGCACACTGCCCCTGTGTAATGTAAACACACCCCCTGTGTGTAAGTACACACACGACCTGCCCTGTGTAATACACACAGGCACACTGCCCCCTGTGTAATGTAACACACAGGCACACTGCCCCTGTGATGTAACACACCCATGCACACCGCCCCTGTGTATACCACAGCGATCCCTTGTAATGTACACACACACGCCCCCTGCCTGTGCACACCCCCTGCCCGGAATGCCACACACACCCCCTGTTGTAAACACAGCCACACTGCCCTGTGTAATGTACACACCAGCCAACT
Source organism: Allobates femoralis (assembly GCA_033576535.1). Classification (NCBI taxonomy): domain Eukaryota; kingdom Metazoa; phylum Chordata; class Amphibia; order Anura; family Aromobatidae; genus Allobates; species Allobates femoralis. Next base: position 10,919,365 of record JARQOC010000006.1, on the reverse strand, counting down.
GCCCCTGTGTAATGTACACACAGCGCACACTGCCCCGTGATGTAACACAGGCACACTCCCCTGTGTATGTACACACAGGCACACTGCCCCCTGTGTAATGTACACACAGCACACTGCCCTGTGTAATGTACACACACAACCACCTGCCCCGTGTAATGTCCAAGCCACACGCCTGCCTGTTAATGCACACGCCCTGTGTGTAACCACAGCCACTGCCCCCTGTGTAATGTACAACACGCACCCCTGTGTAATGTACCACACACGCACTGCCCGTGTCGAATGTATACCACAAGCACACGCCCCCTGATACACACCCATGAATACACACGCACACTCCCCCTGTGAAACACAGCACCCCCCCTGTTAATTACACACAGGCACACTGCCCCTATGTACCACAAGGCACACTGCCCCCTGTGTAATGTACACACACACGCCCCCTGCCCCGGAATCCCAAGACACCCCCTGATGAAGCCACACCGGAATCCCCAATGCACACTGCTCCACTGTTAATGTACACCAGCGCACACTGCCCCCTGTGTAATGTCACACACGCACACTGCCCCCTGGTAATGTACAACACAGGCACACTGCCCCTGTGTAATGACACACACAGCCACTGCCCCCTGTGTATACACACAGGCCCTTGTAATGACACACAGCGCACACTCCCTTGTAATGTACACACGCGCACACTCCCCTGTGTAATGTAACACAGCGCACTCCCGTATGTAACACACCCGATGTACACACCCGAATGCCCCAAGCAACCGATGCCCGGAATCCCTGTAATGTACACACAAGCCATGCCCCCACTGCCCCCTGTGTAATGTACACACACAGCGCACACTGCCCCCTGTGTAATGTACACACACAGCGCACACTGCCCCCTGTGTAATGTACACACACACAGCGCACACTGCCCCCTGTGTAATGTACACACACACACAGCGCACCACTGCCCCCTGTGTAATGTACACACACAGCGCACACTGCCCCCTGTGTAATGTATACACACACAGCGCACACTGCCCCCTGTGTAATGTATACACACACAGCGCACACTGCCCCCTGTGTAATGTATACACACACAGCGCACACTGCCCCCTGTGTAATGTATACACACACAGCGCACACTGCCCCCTGCGTAATGTACACACACACAGCGCACACTGCCCCCTGTGTAATGTACACACACACAGCGCACACTGCCCCCTGTGTAATGTACACACACACAGCGCACACTGCCCCCTACGTGATGTATACACAGTGTCCCCTATGTAATGTATACACACGCGCACACTGCCCCCTGTGTAATGTACACACAGCGCACACTGCCCCCTGTGTAATGTATACACACACAGTGCACACTGCCCCCTGTGTAATGTACACACACACACACACAGTGCACACTGCCCCCTACGTGATGTATACACAGTGTCCCCTATGTAATGTATACACACAGCGCACACTGCCCCCTGTGTAATGTACACACAGCGCACACTGCCCCCTGTGTAATGTATACACACACTGCCCCCTATGTAATGTACACACAGCGCACACTGCCCCCTGTGTAATGTACACACACACAGCGCACACTGCCCCCTGTGTAATGTACACATCACACAGCACACACTGCCCCCTGTGTAATGTACACACACAGCACACCACTGCCCCCTGTGTAATGTACACACACAGCGCACACTGCCCCCTGTGTAATGTACACACACACAGCGCACACTGCCCCCTGTGTAATGTACCACACACAGCGCACACTGCCCCCTGTGTAATGTACACACAGCGCACACTGCCCCCTACGTGATGTATACACAGTGTCCCCTATGTAATGTATACACACAGCGCACACTGCCCCCTGTGTAATGTACACACAGCGCACACTGCCCCCTGTGTAATGTACACACAGCGCACACTGCCCCCTGTTGTAATGTACACACACAGCGCACACTGCCCCCTGTGTAATGTACACACACAGCGCACACTGCCCCCTCGTGTAATGTACACACACAGCACACTGCCCCCTGTGTAATGTACACACACAGCGCACACTGCCCCCTGTGTAATGTTACACACACAGCGCACACTGCCCCCTGTGTAATGTACACACACAGCGCACACTGCCCCCTGTGTAATGTACACACACAGCGCACACTGCCCCCTGTGTAATGTACACACACACACGCACACTGCCCCCTGTGTAATGTACACACAGCGCACACTGCCCCCTGTGTAATGTATACACACACAGTGCACACTGCCCCCTGTGTATGTATACACACACAGTGCACACTGCCCCCTGTGTAATGTATACACACACAGTGCACACTGCCCCCTGTGTAATGTTACACACACAGCGCACACTGCCCCTCGTGATGTATACACATGCCTATGTAATGTACACACACCAGCGCACACTGCCCCCTGTGTAATGTACACACACCAGCGCACACTGCCCCCTGTGTAATGTACACACACACAGCGCACACTGCCCCTGTGTAATGTACACACACAGCGCACACTGCCCCTTGTAATGTATACACACACAGCGCACACTGCCCCCTGTGTAATGTATACACACATCACCTAAGACCACACTGCCCCTGTGTAATGTACACACAGCGCACATGCCCCCTGTGTAATGTATCCACACACAGCCACACTGCCCCCTGTGAATGTAACAACACAGCGCACACTGCCCTCATGTGAATGTACACACACAGCCACATGCCCCCTGTGTAATGTACACACACCAGGCACACTGCCCCCTATGTGATGTAACACACACTGCCCCTATGTAATGTATACACACACACACTGCCCCTATGTAATGTACACACACACATGCACCCTATGTAATGTATAACACACATCACTGCCCCCTATGTAATGTAACACACCACTGCTGCCCCCTATGTGTAATGTAACACACAGCTGCCCCTATGTAATGTATACCACACTGCACCAGTAGTACACACACTGCCCCTATGTAATGTATACACACAGTGCACACTGCCCCCTGTGTAATGTATACACACACACTGCCCCCTATGTAATGTATACACACACACTGCCCCTATGTGTAATGTACACACACACAGCGCACCTGCCCCCTGTGTAATGTATCACCACACAGGCACCACTGCCCCATGTGAATGTACACACACAGCCACACTGCCCCTGTGTAATGTAAACACACAGCGCACACTGCCCCCTATGTAATGTATACACACAGGCACACTGCCCCCTGTGTAATGTAACACACACAGCGCACCTGCCCCTTGTAATGTATCACAGCGCACACTGCCCCCTAGTGTATGTACACACATGGCTCCCCTATGTAATGTATACACACAGCGCACACTGCCCCTGTGTAATGTACACACAGCACACTGCCCCTGTGTAATGTAACACACAGCGCACACTGCCCCCTGTGTAATGTACACACACAGCGCACACTGCCCCCTGTGTAATGTACACACACAGTGTCCCCTATGTGATGTATACACACAGTGCACACTGACACATCTCCATCCTCCCCGTTATTCTCTGCACTCACAGAACTTGTTTCCTTGGTTCCCGATGCCGGGCAGCCCCGTGCTCCCCCCTCCGGTGCTCCCGCCTCCTCCTCCGCTCCTCCGGTCCTCCCGCCCTCGCCTGCACGGCTCCGGGCTCGGGGGGAGCTGTCGGGCCGCAGCCTCCAGTGATTGTGGTTGGGATCCTCCTCCTCCATGGATCCGGCTCCGTCCGACCATCATCGGCCCCGGCTCCGGGCTCTTCCGGCCGCACAGCACGCCGGGAGCTGTAGTCCTTCTCCCACCTGATCTCCAGCAGCCAATGAGCGGCCGCCGCCCCGAACATTCAACTGTCACATGACCCACCGCCTCGGAAGTGCTGCTGTCACATGACTCCTTTCCGGAAGTGCTGCTGTCACATGAGCCTCCGCCCCGGAAGTTCTACTGTCACATGAGCCTCCGCCCCGGAAGTGCTGCTGTCACATGATGTCCTGCTTCGTATTTCTCCGGCTGTACTCGGAGATGATCGTGATTCACAGAAAACAAGCCGTGCAATGGCAGGAGAGCGCAGTGTGTGAGCCACCTCAGAGCTCGTGCACACGCTGAGAGTCTATGACGGCCCCCAGTGCTCTGCCATGTTGTGCTGCAGCCTCCAGTGTTGGTCCCTTTATTCTGGTGATAATACAGCACCAGTGGTTACCCAGCGGACGGCTGCCTGCGAGGAATAAAGGCCGGGTACACAGTACGATGTCCCAGTGATCTGATGTGCGACATCGTTATGTGATCGCTGCTGAGCTGTCACACAGGCAGACTGACCAGCGCTGGTATTCAGGGTAAACATCAGGTAACTAAGAAAGTGCGGCGCTTAGTTACCCGCTGTTTACCCTGGTTACCAGCTCCAGGCGCTTAGTCACCCACTGTTTACCCTGGTAACCAGCTCCAGGCGCTTAGTCACCCACTGTTTACCCTGGTTAGCAGCTCCCGGCGCTTAGTTACCCGCTGTTTACCCTGGTTACCAGCTCCAGGCGCTTAGTCACCCACTGTTTACCCTGGTAACCAGCTCCAGGCGCTTAGTCACCCACTGTTTACCCTGGTTAGCAGCTCCCGGCGCTTAGTTACCCGCTGTTTACCCTGGTTACCAGCTCCCGGCGCTTAGTTACCCGCTGTTTACCCTGGTTACCAGCTCCCAGCGCTTGCTGTGCGGTGCTGGGAGGTCGTTTAACGTTGGTCTCCTGCTGTCACACACGCCGATGCTGGCCGCACAGCGGGAGACTGTGGCACCCGGTGCCAGGTCACCACAGACTTCCTTGGGACACTGAGGGATTTCTCACAGTGAGTAACCCACTAACACATAACCCCCTTCACTCCAGGCCTGTAGATGGAGCTCCACTGGTTGCCTTAAGCCAGAGACTGCACCTGAGTGATCCGAGTACCCCCAGGGCCTGGGCTGGACAGATTCTGGGGTCACAAACCGGATCCCGTGCCCGGTGTAACCGGGTACTGTGCGCCATTTATTGACTGTGATTGTGAACTGTAAATTTGAATCGCCATTGCTGCGCCACAGAGCGGGAAAGGAAGGGGCGTTACAGTGCAAGGGCGCAAAGATAGGCCCCGTCCCACGCTCTGACGAGAACCGCCGGACGCAGCAGTCGGATCCAGGAAACTCCCGTGGTCTCCACTCCCCGCCCGCCGAGCCGACTACTTCCGTTGATTTAAAAGAGACTGGCAGCGATTAACTAGGGGGAGGCGAGGATGAGTAACCCGGACCCCAGCAACACAGTAGACCCGCCTGTCGCCCCGGCAGGAGCCCTGAATGGACAGCCCGTAGTCGCCAATCCACCCGGCGGCGTCATGCCGACACCTGCACCAGTGGCTCCGATAATGCCAATCTCCCTGCCGTACGTCCCCAATGCAGCCTGGTTACCCAAGTATGACGGCAAGCCAGGCGCCCTGGATGCCTTCCAGAGGAAGATATGCACCGTGCTGGACATGTACGCGATGACCGGTAAGCAGAGAGCATCGGTAGTGATGGGACAGTTAACAGATGCAGCAGAGCTGGAAACCCGAAACTGGTCTATAGAAGATCAGGAGTCTGTTGTGCAGATATTTGAAAAGCTAAAGAGAGTTTTTGATCATCACACTGAATCTGAGTTAAAACTGTTGTTTTACCATTGCAAGCAAGGGGCACAGGAGAGTGTCCTAGATTATTCCCTACGCTTACAAGAGGCACTGAGGATCCTTAAAGGGAACCAACCACCCCCAATGACCCCCCCGGACTATTAATATGGCTCCCTACACCCAGCACATACATGTACTGCAATGTTTTTTGCTAAAAAACCTGCTTTTTAAAAGTAAAGATAATGCTTTATAAAGTTTCTACCGAAGGGACGGGTGGGCGTTACTTACATGGGGCTAAAGCCGAGATTCTGCTGCCACTCATCCTCCTCTCTCCCCTCGCAGCAGTAACGGCCAGCCCTTTGTTCAGCGTCACAGCCTGGTGCACGGGATCGCATGCCCGTGCACACGTCATCAGCTACAGCCGGGTAGAGAGCGCGCGCTCTGACTTCCTGCGCTCAGCTATGGAAGTCAGAGCGCGCGCTCGCTACCCGGCTGTAGCTGATGACGTGTGCACGGGCATGCGATCCCGTGCACCAGGCTGTGACGCTGAACAAAGGGCTGGCCGTTACTGCTGTGAGGGGAGAGAGGAGGATGAGTGGCAGCAGAATCTCGGCTTTAGCCCCATGTAAGTAACGCCCACCCGTCCCTTCGGTAGAAACTTTATAAAGCATTATCTTTACTTTTAAAAAGCAGGTTTTTTAGCAAAAAACATTGCAGTACATGTATGTGCTGGGTGTAGGGAGCCATATTAATAGTCCGGGGGGGTCATTGGGGGTGGTTGGTTCCCTTTAAACAAGCTGATCCCGGTGGCGTTCATGATGAAAACAAAACGCTAATTGAACAGTTTGTCATAGGCGTCAAGTTACCCGATGACAGGAAACAGGCGCGCTGGTGGGCTCTGCAAAACCCTGATGCAGAGTTTGCTACGCTGAAAGAGTTAACGGTTCGGGGACAGCAGCTCCCAGCAGTGCCAGACTTAACCCCACAGCCGCAATGGACTAAAACCCCTTCCTTACCGGAAGCATATTCTTCATCCCCAGCAGCAGAATCCAGTGTGCAGGCTGTGACCCCTGACCGGTTTGACAGTCTGTGTTCCGAGGTGCGCCAGCTGACCAAAGAGGTGGCAAAGCTCCGAGGTGCTAGGCAACCCAAGACAGAAGCAAGGCCATCAGACAAGATCCAGCTCGCTGGCAGCCCCGACGACGTTCCATGGATGAAGAGGAGGACACCACCGCTTCGAGAGAGGACCACAGATCGCTACAGCGCCAATGGACAGCCCATCTATCGCAAGTGCAACAAAGAAGGACACATCTACCGGTTCTGCCCTTTAAATGAGCAGCCTCTGGGACCAGAGGGCCATCCCCAGGAGTAGACAGTCCAGGCCCGTCCAGCTGGGAGCGCAAGTACGTGGGAGATCGTCCGTACCTGTCCATCATCATTGACGGCACCGCTACCACTGCATTGGTAGATGGGATCCCAGGTGACCACCATCCTGAGTATCCTTTACAAACGGTTCTGGTCCGACATAAAACTGGAACCCCCAAACCCTGACCTGAACATTGTAGCAACTAATGGGTTGCCAGTAATGATAAAGGGGCAGTGGGAGGCAACAGTAAAGGTGGGGAGGGTACAGTTAAGGGACCAGGGACTTATAGTGGTCCAGGACAAACCAAATGAGTGGGATCCACATGTGATATTGGGTACCAATGTAATGGTTAACTGCCTAGATGAAGTGTTGTGTTTGCTCCAACAGAGTGCAGATACCGCTAAGCCAGGCGAGAGGAGAGCTCTTCAGAGGGAGATCCGAGCTCTGGTGTATCAGCAGCAGGTAACGATGTCTAATGGTGAGATTGGCAGTGTACGGGTGACAGACCCAATTCCTATTGTGGTGCCACCAAGAAGTGAAATGATGATCTGGTGTCGGGCAGCAGTAGGCCTCAGAGGGCAGGACTACCAGGCAGTAGTGGAGCCGGTGATGTCTGACAGTAGTCCTACACTCCTGACACTCCTGACAGCCAGGGGGGTGGTTGATGTACGAAAAGGAAGGGTCCCTGTACGTATACTGAACTATGGTGATGATGAAGTAAAGCTGCCACTGTTGCAAAACTGTACCATGTAGATAACAACTCAATACATGAAGCTGAATCACTAGCTCAGTGTCAGACGAACCCCCTGATTCCAAGAACCAGCTAGAGAAATGTTCCCCCATGCGCTCTCCCCCCATTGTGCACTGTCTCAGCCTCTGCTGTGTGTTGTCTTTCCCCCCTGTGGTGTACAAAGATGGCGGCAGGATAAATTCGCATGCGCGTGCTGGGTCATGCCATCTTTGCATATCCATGTGTCCAAAGATGGCACGCTTGCACACTTACGTGACCACCATCTTGGGTACGCAAAGATGGCGATGACCTCATTATATAGATTACACAATCTGATATTTTATATTTTATTTTTTATATTCTTTCTCTCACTGTTAAATTGAATTGACCAAGTAAACAGTGAGACATAGAATTAAATTAAATTAAAATGATAGACTGTTCATGTCTGTGTCAGTGCAACTTACAAAATCAGCAGGGGGTCAAATACTTATTTCCTTCACTGTATATATATTTATGAACTCATCAACCCCCTCAACATGCAGCCTCAATGGAAATAACCATTCACCTTTTTGTGCCCCTAAAATAGTCTCAGACACTCGCACATCTATAACTTGTATATATAAAAAAACAAAAGCCATAATTCCCGTCTCCACACATCTTCATTGTACAGCACCTCGGTCCTCTCAGGATTACGTCTAAATCTCATATGTGCTCCGGTCCCGCATCGCCATCTTGTGACCACAAGTCTTTGACAGGAAGAACAAGGCTCTCATAGATTTGCATTAAGAGAGATGTAAAGAATAAGGGATATTCTGACCTATCGAGCAATGTTCCATAAACATAAATCCCTATCGTGTATTCTTACATCGATCCCCTTGGTCGACCATTGTTCAAAGCCTCCTAGACCAGGATGTTACATTTCCCAAACAGAGGGTCCGACCAGAAGGGGTCACTTTTTATTAAACTTAAGGATACTTCTCTCCACTGTCCAGAGGGTCGGTGACATTTCTTGTTATAAGGAGGAAATTAGCCGCATTGTGAGCGGTGACCCTGGGCGAGAAGGTAATCAAGAGCAGGAAAAGGTATCTCTCAGCTCTAAGGGGAAATAGGAGCAGGAATCCTGCAGACTGTATGGGAATTCTGCCCTGAGAACCCAATAAAACATTTTTCCAACTTATGAATGTACTCTATGCGCTAACAATCTACAACTCACACTTCTGGAATGGTGATAGCCAGCTGCACCCAGCTGTCTCTCTTGATACCTTGTAACACTCCACATTGAGCAGATACATAGAATCGGGAGTAGAGGCCAACAGGAGAACCCGTGTTTGGTCTTTGATCGTAGTGGATTCCACCGGGTCTGATGGTACCTGTGCCGTTCTCCTCGGACCTCCCCATGGAAAGTTATGACCCATAGTAGCTTTTGAATATTTTATATCACAACTCAGGGAGTGGGAACTGCAGGACAGCCCCTGGGCAGGAGAGGGGCCGGCAACTTACAGAATTACAATGCCTGACCTCTGCTGGATTTTTTGTATTACTTTGAGGAGGACCCCATTACATCACTTGGCAGAGTACCCAAGGGAACCCAGTGACCCAACACTGCCTCCATGTGGCCACCACCAAACATCAAGGAACCGATAACTGGACGCTGGATTTCTCTTTTTCATTTAAGGACTTTCCCTGCTACGACCATGGCAGCGTCCGTGCGGCGGTGGCTGTGATCCCCATGTGAGCTCATTCATTTATGGTGTTCCAGACAGCGAGTATACAGCAGAATAGTGGGGTCACTTATCTGACTCTACAGCCGAACTAGCTTAGATCGGCAATGGAAGCGAGCTCTGGAGACCCCCTGTGATTCTACTTGAGGGACTCCATACCAGCTTCTTTATCCACATTAGCTTATTTTCAGAGTTGCATGGTTCCCTGCTTCACTTTGAATCCAGGAGGATGTAGTGCAATATATATCTGAGGGACTGGACACCCAGCAGTTAATGGTCACAACCTATGTTATGTTGAGCACAAAGCTGGCTTTCCCCCATCACAGGGTCTTTAGTCTCTCCAGGAGGCACAACAATAAAACATTTCACACCTTTAGTGAGCTTCAAACAGACTCCACCAAAGGGGACCTAGCACAGACTGACAGTTTGTATTTACTGTGGGAAAGAGAATGGGTTAAGACAAGAGAGTATTTAAAAAAAATAATGTATGCATGGCTATATTAGTGAGGGTCCAATCATGTCCCACATTTAGAATATTAAAATGGAAGGCTGGTCTGGAAATCTGACCTCCAGGCTGAGCCTATAACTGGATCCTCCATAAAGACCTTTGTTCACAAGGAGTTAAGGGTTAACTCTACACCAGGGTTAAAAACTACAGTACACACAGGTCACAACCTACATTATCACGTTATCTAAGCACAAAGATAGATTCCCAGGATAGAGTCTCCTACCTCCCCAGGGTGCCATCCTGGGAAAAGCACAGAGTGGAATATTTCACACCTCTAGCAGCTTCAAAGGGACCCAGTACAGACCAACAGAAAGAGAATTGGTTTAGACAAAAGAGCATTTGAAAAAACAATATATGCATGGCTAAATTAGTGAAGGTCCAATGATAGACCCAGAATTAGAATGTTACAATGGAAGGCCTGTCTAGAAATCTGATCTTCAGTCTAAGCCTATAATTGCACTCTCCCAGCCAAAGTCCTTTGTCACAGAGAGATGGGGCAGCCGAACACTGCTGTGATCATCTTTCCGCTCTCCCCATCAGGCTAGAGAAGGCAAAGTTTAGGGTTCTGTAAGTTTCTCCCTTTTATTTTATAACTGTTTTTCATATTTGTATGTCACTTTTCATTTCTATTTTTATATCTTTTCATTGTAAGCGCTGTACCTTTTATATTAAAGATTAAAACTTTAATAAGTCTGAACCTTGTATACCTTAAATAACTCATAGCCCTAGAGAGGGTGTGATCCTGTTGATTGATAAGTCTTAGTTTAGGGAGACTCATTGGCCCCAAGCCCGGTGTGTGGTGGCAGCGTGTGTGAAGCGGGGTGCACGGTGTGAGTCGGGGTGTGATTGATGCTCCCTTTCAGCATAGGATAGAGGTCGAGTGCTGGATTGAGTGAGAGGAGATAGATTAACCCTTGCAGGTGCAACCCCGAGGCATGTGCTGAAAAGTGGGTACGTGACAAACAGAGGGACACACATAAATGTATATATTTGACTACAATCTACTGTAGACAAGATTTCATCTGACTTTGGGTGCCATGCTGCTGGGGACTTGGGGGCCATGAGGAGTCTCTGCACACCGCAGTACCGGACCCGGCAAGTGCAGGGGAGGGCTCACCTAGTGGATGGATGGCACAGCGATGATCTTCCCACTCCAAGTCCAGCAGCTGTACGACGGCCATACCGCCATCAGGTCTTCCACCTCCAGGGACCAGGACCAAACCGTTATGTAGGGGGAAGTGTATATACACACGAGGCTAGGAACCGAGTGACCCATCTCATAGGGACGGATATACAGGATCTGCCATCCACAGCAGCATGCACATACACAGTGGGCCGAGGGACATACAGAATATGTTTGCAGAACCCACCATCTAGATGCAGGAACAGAGTGACGTATGGGAATACATATACAGGACCTGTAGTCTAGATGTATGTCAGAATTTATGGCTGGGAGCCGAGTGATATATATACAGAACCCAGCCGACCCAGAAGAGAAAGTCTTCTGATCCATGAGAATGGACTTAAAGGGAACCTGTCACAAGGAAAACAGTGCAACCTGCAAGCATCATGTCATAGAGCAGTGGGGACTGAGCAGAATGATATATAGTTTTGTGATTCGGTATAACCTGTGATTTCATCATTTAATCCCCTGCTCTTTCTGGGATTTTTGGTCCAGGGGCGGGGCTATCAGTGACTGGCAGCTGTTTCTGTGTGCACACTTCTACAAGGACAGCTGCTAGTCACTGATAGCCCCGCCCCCTGGACCCAAAATCACAGAAAGAGCAGAGGTTTAACCCCTTCATGACCCGGGAATTTTTCATTTTCGTTTTTTTCGCTCCTCGGCTTCCAAGAGCCATAACTTTTTTATTTTTCCGTCACTATGCACATATGACGGCTTGTTTTTTTGCGGGACGAGTTGTACTTTCAGATGCAATCATTTATGTTACCATATAGTGTACAGGGAAATTATAAAAAAATTCTAAATGCAGTGAAATTTCAAAAAAAAGTGCAGTAACACGTTTGTTTTTTTGGTATGTTAGTCGCCATGTTCACCAGATGGTGAAACCAATGTGACGGGGTGATGCCTCGGGTCGGTACGAGTTCGTAGACCATCAACATGTTACCTTTATTGGTATCTAGGTGGTGAGAAAAAATTCAGAAGTTTGAAAGAAAACAAAACGGACTTTTTGCGCCATGTTCTGCGACCCGTAGCGCCCTCATTTTTCGGGATCTGGGGCTGGGTGACTACTTATTTTTTGTGTCTTGAGCTGACGTTTCTAATGATACCATTTTTGGGTGGATCTGCAGTTTTGATCGCCCGTTATCCCGGATCCAATCGGTGCTGTTACCCTGACATCTCAGCTGAAATGTCGGAGCTTTGATGTGAGCTCCGCACCGGAGCTCACATCAAACCCCCTCCCTTACCGGCCCATGACGTCCTCCTACGTCATAGGTCGGGAAGGGTTAAATGATGAAATCACAGGTTAAACTGAATCTTTTTTTCACAAAACTATATCAAATCTACACAGTTCCCCCTGCTCTATAACATGGTGCCTGCAGATTGCACTGCATTTTAATGGTGATGGCGTCTCTTTAAGGCATATATCACACTCACTGAGGGCACCTTTATAAAGCAGCACTAACAAGGCAGCTGTGGTCACTCTTATCCTCAGTCAGTTCCCTGACTGGCCTGAGTATAGAGAGGAGGCGTTACAGAGCTGCCTGGTTTGATGGCAAATACCTCACGTGACCTCTGGCTTGTTGCAGGTCACAAACTGCGCTCATATATACAGTGGTCAGACACAGCCAGGCTCCACATAGAGGTGGGTAGGCATGGCTTATTACCAGGTTGAACCTTCTCCCACTGTATATACAGGTCAGACACAGCCAGGCTCCACATAGAGGTGGGTAGGCATGGCTTATTACCAGGTTGAACCTTCTCCCACTGTATATACAGGTCAGACACAGCCAGGCTCCACATAGAGGTGGGTAGGCATGGCTTATTACCAGGTTGAACCTTCTCCCACTGTATATACAGGTCAGACACAGCCAGGCTCCACATAGGTGGTAGGCATGGCTTATTACCAGGTTGAACCTTCTCCCACTGTATATACAGGTCAGACACAGCCAGGCTCCACATAGAGGTGGGTAGGCATGGCTTATTACCAGGTTGAACCTTCTCCCACTGTATATACAGGTCAGACACAGCCAGGCTCCACATAAAGGTGGTAGGCATGGCTTATTACCAGGTTGAACCTTCTCCCGCTGTATATACAGTGCTTTTGTGTACAGCAGGTGGTCAGACACATCAGAGAAAGCTTTGGCCTGCAGCCCCCTGTGCCCTTCCTCATAACTGCTCAGCCCTCTTTCTTCCAAAACCAGCTTCTCCACCATCACAGATCGGTCTCCTCTTCTGTCCAGATCACATCTCACCACCTGCACGCTTGACACGCTCCCGCCTTACCTCATCCCCAACCTCACCAATCTTCTTCCCAAGTTCATAGAAGAGGTCGACATGGTTTATTATCAGGTTGTACCTTCTCCCGCTGCACACACAGCACTTATGTATTCAGTGGTCTGACACAGCCAGGCTCCGCACAGAGAAGGTCGACATGGTTTATTACCAGATTGAAACTTATTCCGCTGTGTATACAGTACGTGAGTATACAGTGGAGGTCAGACAAAGCCAGACTCCGCACAGAGGAGGTCGACATGGTTTATTACCAGGTTGTACCTTCTCCCGCTGCACACACAGCACTTATGTATTCAGTGGTCTGACACAGCCAGGCTCCGCACAGAGGAGGTCGACATGGTTTATTACCAGGTTGAACCTTGTCCTGCTGTGTATACAGTGGAGGTCAGACACAGCCAGAATCCGCAGAGGAGGTCGACGTGGTTTATTACCAGGTTGAACCTTGTCCTGCTGTGTATACAGTACGTGAGTATACAGTGGAGGTCAGACACAGCCAGAATCCGCAGAGGAGGTCGACGTGGTTTAACCTTGTCCTGCTGTGTATACAGTGGTGGCTGTACCTTCTTCCGCTGTGTAGACATTAGGATGCACTGACGGGACTTCCTCCAGACCTAGTGCTCACGTGAACGCTAGGTGTAAGGAGGGAGCAGGAGCCGCACAAATCTGTTTTGAAAAGTAGTTATCCTATTTTTCTTCACATTTCCCCTCAATGTCAACCAAATAAATCACAAAAAAGGACATATAAACAAGAATACCTGAAAACATGGCTGGTCAGGAACAGGCTGTCATGGCCCGGTCCTTGTTAAGTAGTCATAGAATGATGGAGCGATAGGACCTCCCGGGTGGTCGTGGCATGAAGGGACCTCCCGGGTCATCTGTTTCATGCAATCCTCCCAGACAAATGTCTGTCCAGCCTCTGTGTGAAGGAGATCTCACCACCTCTCATGGCCGCCTGTTCCATTTGTTGTTCACCCTCACTGGTGAAAAGTTTTCTCTAATATCTAATCTATCTCTCCGCCTATTCAGTTTCATGCCATTGCTTCTAGTGTTTCTTTTTGCAAATGAGAATAAAGCTGATCCCTCTACAGCTGATCTACAGTGTGACAGCCCTAGAATAAAGCTGATCCCTCTACAGTGCAACAGCCCTTGAGATATTTGTAGACAGCCATTAAGTATCCGGTCTTGTTTTGCACTGCCACATCAGCAGACACTGCAACATTGCTCACCTCATCACTAAACAAGAGACAATACAAATTGTTGCCAGCTTTTATTTCATTCTTGATAAGCAGCACTAAATCCTGCGTTCGCCGTATGACGTGATACAAACCAACAAAGGACTTATTGGAAAAGAAAAGACAGGAGAACGCCCTCACAATGAAGATCATGTCAGGACGTCACCATGGAGAAGGTGATCACACGATCCTCCTGGGTCTTTTCAAGCGATGGAAGCCACAATCCCACCTGAATGATGAGACGCTGTTCATGATGGTCTCCGCTTCGTGTGATCACTGAAGAGCCGCAATACAAGGAGGAGCCGAAAGGTTTATTAAATTGTGACCACTGAGCCCTAAAATATAAAGACAAAAAGGAAGTTACTGTAGGACTCAAATATAGGGGAACATTGCCCATTATCTAGCAGACACAGGCCTGCGTATACATATACAAGATATGGTGGAGGAAGCAAGAGTTACAGCAACGTGCACTGGTAGAGGACACACATTCTGCAGCAGGAATGATAAGGGGCCGCGGTGTCGCTTCAGCAGTAGCGGTCACTTCATTAACCCCTTCCTGACCTGTACAATGTCATGGCGGGATTGCAATCTTGTAGCTCCGGTTACCAGGATTGCCGAAAAGTCACCGCAATCACAGCGATCGTTACTCTCCAGCTACGGAAGGGGCTGTCATAACCCCATCCATAGGATGGTGGGTGCAGGTATCGCCCCCCTCCAGCGCTGATGGGAGTGATCACTCCTCAGCACTCCACTGCCCGCTTCACTCCTGATCCCGCTATCCTCCTCCTGCCTTCTGTGCCCTCTCCCCTCCTACCGCTTCCATCCTGATCGACCTCCCGTTCCTTTTCTCCAGTCCTGATCCACTTTCCCTCCAGTGCCACCATCCCTCTTCCTTCTCCAGCCCCCTCCGGTCCTGATCCGCCTCCCCTCCAGTGCCACCATCCCTCTTCCTCCACCGGCTCTTCTCCGGTCCCGATCCGCCTCCCCCTCCTCTGCCCTCCATCCCTCTCCCTCCTCCCACTCTCCCCTCTGGGTCCTGATCCACCTCCCCTCCAGTGCAGCCATCCCTCTTCCTCCTCCCGCTCTTCTTCGGTCACGATCCGCCTCCCCTACTCTGCACGCCATCCCTCTTCCTCCTCCCGCTCCTCTCCGGTCCTGATCCGCCTCCCCTCCTCTGCCCTCCATCCCTCTCCCTCCTCTAGTCCTGATCCCCCTCCTGTGCCTGCCGCTTCTGTAGCCTCATCTCCCTGCATGGATCTGAGGCTGCAGAGGAGCGATGTGACAGCCAGGGCACAGCGATCTGTGTGGTTTGCTGTGCCCTGACTGTGTCACCCCCTTAGTGCTGTGATCTTGCCGATCACCGCACTCAGGGTCCGGGAAGAGAGAGCGCTCTCTCTTATCTCTTCCTGCTGTGATCGACCATTATAATATAATTGCAATGGCCGATCACCATGGTAACCCATGACAACATCCGGTCACCTGACCCAAGCCTCAGAGATCATGTGATCTCTGAGACTTGGGTTTGCCACACTGATGGTGCACTGTATGGCAATGATGTGCCATACAGTGCACCATCACTGTGACCCCAGAGACTACAAGAGGACACTTGATCCCTTGCTGCAGTCTCTAGATGTAGCAGAGGTGATTGAGCGTCGTGGCATAATCATTTTGGACTGTCGGAGGGTATGGAGTAATAAAGATGGAGTCTGATTTGGTTTGTGTTTTTTTTTCTTATAAAGATTTTTCTCTGTGTGGTGTATGTTTCACTATTAAAGATTCCTAATGGCCGGGTATAACATTGGCCTGACATTATGAATCTTGGGCTTAGTTCCAGCTGCCAATAAAAAAGCTGGCATCAACCCCTTTATTACCACCCAGTTTGCCACCGTCACCAGGGCAACTGGAAGAGTCTGGGTACAGTGCCAGAAAATGGCGCTTCAATGAATGCGCCATTTTCTGGGGCAGCTGCAGGCTGCAATTCGCAGCATGGGGGGCACAGAACGCTTGGGCGTCTCCATGCTGAGGATTCCAGACCCCAGCTGCCTAATTGCATCTTGCTGGACCAAAAATATGGCGAAGCTCCACATAATTTTTTTCCTAAATAATTTTTATAAATAAAAAAAACTATGTGGGGCTTCACTATATTTTTTGTTGCCAGCCAGGTACAACTAGGCAGCTGGGGGTGCGTGGCAGTACGTAGTTGCACCTGGCTGGAAACAAAAGTACTGCAAAGGCTATTTTTTTATTATTATTATTTCCACAGCTAAAAAAAATGACACAGAACTTCACCATATTTTTGGTTGCCAGCCTGGTACCAATTGGTGCTGGGGGCTGGAATCCTTAGCGTGGACGGGCTCAAACATTCTGGGCCTCCACACTGTGAATTGCAGCCCACAGCCACCCCAGAAAATGGTGCATTCATTAGAGGCGCCATTTTCTGATGCTGTCCTAAGACTCTTTCAGTTGCACTGGTGCTGGTGACAAACTGGGTGATAAAGGGGTTAATGCCAGCTTTACATTGGCAGCTGGCACTAAGTCCGAGATTCATGTCGGGCTAATGTTAGACCCCATCATTAGGAATCTCTAGTAAATAGTAAATAATACACAGCACTCAGAGAAAAATAATTTTATTAGGAATAAAAATAAAAAATCTCAACTCCATCTTTATTACTCCCACATAACCCTCCACGATCTTTTATGCAGAGTCTGCAATCACAATGACCGCAGGGACTTGGTGAGTGACGTCACCCGCGGCAGTCAGAGACTGCCACAGGGGAGTTGTGATGTCACTCGCTGAATCACCAGGGCTTTCCGTGGCAGCGAACTGAAAATGTAGTCCCTTGTGGGCGGTTTTCCGCTGTTTAGGCACATCAGGGGCTATCCAAACAGGACATGACACCCACAGACAATACCATCAAAATCTGTGTTCCAAAATGTCACTCCTTCCCTTCAGAACACTTCCGTGCGCCCAAACAGTGGTTTTCCAAAACATATGAGGTATTGATGTACTCAGGAGAATATCGCCCAACACATTTTAGGATCTACTTCATCCTGTTGCCCATGTGAAAATGAAAAAATTGAGGTTAAAAAATTTTTGTGGAAAAAAAAAGTACTTTATCATTATCACAACTCAATGTGTGAAGTACCTGGGGATTCAAAGTGCTCATTATGCATCTAGGTAAGTTCTTTGGGAAGTCTAGTTTCCAAAATGGGGTCACTTGTGGGGGAGCTCCAATGTTTAGGCACACAGGGGCTCTTCATACATGACACGGTGTCCGCTTATGATTGCAGCTAATTTTCCATTCAAAAAGTCAAGTTGCGCTCCTTCCTCTCTGAGCCCTGCCATGCGCCCAAACAGTGGTTTTTGACCACATATGGGGTATCGGGTGGTGTATTCAGTAGAAATTGCACAACAAATATTAGGATCCTTTTACCTTTACTAAAATGCAATAATTGAGGCTAAAAAGAGAATTTTGTTTACGTACCGTAAATTCTTTTTTCTTGAATCATCAATGGGAGACCCAGACAATGGGGTTTAGGGCACTGCCCTCCGGAGGCCACACTAGGTACTACAAGAACTGTAGACACCGCCCCCTCCGCTTATAAACCCCCACCGCAGGGAACATCCTCAGTTTGGTCCATAAGCTGCGAGGAGACAACAGAAAACCACACCCGAAACCTCGGGAAGACACCGTGAACAGACGGTTCAACAACCCGGATAAACTGCCCCAACAGGGGACAGATCAACCGTAACATACTACGGAACACTGGGTGGGTGCTGGGTCTCCCATTGATGATTCAAGAAAAAAGAATTTACGGTACGTAAACAAAATTCTCTTTTTTCTGATCATCATAATGGGAGACCCAGACAATGGGGATGTCCTAAAGCAATACCCCAGGGCGGGAAAGAGTTCCTCAAAAGACGTTTGCATACGCGGTCCCCGTCAAAGGTGGGCAACCGCCGCCTGGAGGACCCGCCTGCCCAAACTTGCATCCGCAGAGGCATGGGCATGCACCATATAGTGCTTAGAGAAGGTGTGCAGGCTGGACCAAGTGGCCGCCTGACACACCTGCAGAGCAGACGCTCGATGTCGCAAGGCCCAGGAGGCACCTACAGCTCTTGTCGAGTGTGCCTTCAAGCCTACCGGAAGAGGCAAACCAGAAGACCGGTAAGCCTCTTGAATGGGTGCCTTGATCCATCTGGCCAAGGTAGATTTTGACGCCGCTGACCCCTTACAGCGACCTGCCGTCAGTACGAACAAAGAGTCCGAACTCCGGAAGGAGGCAGTTCTGGACACATAAATGCGTACAGCCCGTACGAGGTCCAGAGTATGGAGGTCGCGCTCAATCTGATGAACAGGAGCGGGACAAAATGATGGGAGCACAATCTCCTGGTTCAAATGAAAAGTGGAAACCACTTTTGGCAGGAATTCCGCCCGCGGGCGCAACACCACTTTGTCTTGGTGAACCACCAGAAAGGGTGACTTGCACGATAGTGCCGCCAGTTCAGAGACCCGCCTCAGGGACGTGATCGCCACCAGAAAGACCACTTTCTGTGACAAATAAAAAAGAGAGACTTCTCTCAATGGCTCAAAAGGTGGTTTCTGCAAAGCCGCCAAGACCATGTTGAGATCCCAAGGGTCCAGAGGTCGCCTATACGGCGGAACCACTCGAGACACCCCTTGGAGAAATTGACGAACCTTTGGGAGGAGCGCCAATCGCCTGTCAAACAGTACAGACAGCGCTGATACCTGACCCTTCAGAGAACTGAGGGAAAGGCCCAACTCCAGACCTGACTGCAAAAAAGCCAATAGGGTCGGAATGGACAAAGGCCAAGGTACATGTCCCCCAGAGGAACACCAGGCGAAAAAGACTTTCCACGTTCTATGGTAAATCTTCCGCGACGTGGGCCTTCTAGCTCTGTTCATGGTGGAAACTACCGCAGGGGACAAACCCCTGGATGTTAAGAGCCAGGCCTCAAGAGCCATGCAGTCAATCTGAGGGCCCTGGAATTGGGGCGGAAGAAGGGGCCCTGCGCGAGAAGATCTGCGCGGTCTGGAAGAGCCCACCGGTGTCCGCCGGACAGTTGCCACAGATCCGGATACCAGGACCTCCTCGGCCAATCCGGAGCCACTAGAATGGCTGTGTGACATTCTGTTTTGATTTTCCACAGGACCTTGGGCATCAGCGCCAGGGGCGGGAAAACATATGGCAGGTGAAAATCTGACCAACTCAGGACTAGAGCATCTGCCCCCAGAGACTGAGGGTCCCACGATCTCGCCATGTATTGTGGCACCTGATGATTCAGCCGGGAGGCCATCAGATCCACATCCGGGGTCCCCCATCTGATGCAGATGTCCCGGAAGACGTCCGGATGGAGAGACCATTCTCCGGCGTCCATCCCCTGTCGGCTCAGGTAATCTGCCTCCCAATTCTCGACACCTGGGATGTAGACTGCGGAAATCAAGCAGTTGTTGGCTTCCACCCATGATAGAATGCGGTGGACTTCCGCTAGAGCCTGAGCACTCCTGGTTCCTCCTTGATGATTTATATAGGCGACAGTCGTCGCATTGTCGGACTGAACCCGAATCGGTTGTCCGGATAGGAACACCCGAAAGGCCAGGAGTGCCAGATAGACCGCCCTGAGCTCCAGCACGTTGATCTGCAACGTCGCCTCTGAACGTGTCCAGAGACCTTGAGCTCTGTGGTGTAAGAACACCGCGCCCCAGCCCTTCAGGCTGGCATCGGTGGTCACCACTAACCACGATGGCTTCAGGAAGGATCGTCCCTTTGACAAGTGACTCGGCTGAAGCCACCACTGCATAGCATCCCTGGTCGGCTGTGAGATGTCCACCAGCTGATTCAGAGAGGACGTCCTCTTGTCCCACCTCTGGAGGATTTCCAGTTGCAGAGGACGGAGGCGAAACTGTGCGAAGGGCACCGCCTCTATTGCTGCCACCATGCGTCCCACCAGCTTCATCAATACCCGTAGGGATGAATGAGGTGATTCGAGGAGATCGCGTACTCCTGACTGGATGGCCAGTTGTTTGGCCCGTGGTAGGGACACTAGAGCAGAGTCCGTGTGGAAGTCCATGCCCAGGTAGGTCAGTGACTGGGTTGGAACCAGGGTGGACTTCTGGATGTTGAGAAGCCACCCGAACTGCTCCAGAGACTGCATGGTCGCCTGCAGGCTCCGCTGACACAGGTGTTCCGATGGCGCTCTGACCAGCAGGTCGTCCAAATAAGGAATGACGGCGTGTCCCTGCACATGCAGTAAAGCCATCATTGATGCCATCACTTTCGTGAACACCCGGGGAGCCGAGGCCAACCCGAAAGGCAGCGCCACGAATTGGAAGTGCTCCTCCCCCACCGCGAATCTCAACCATCGTTGATGAGACGGTGCAATGGGAATGTGAAGGTAAGCGTCTCTGATATCTATGGACGCTAGGAAGTCTCCCTGTGACACAGCCGCGATCACGGAGCGCAGGGATTCCATGCGGAACTTCCGAACCAACACATGGCGGTTGAACAGCTTGAGGTCCAGAACCGGGCGGAAGGAGCCGTCCTTCTTCGGGACGATAAAGAGGTTGGAGTAGAAACCCCTGAACCTCTCCCCAGTGGGCACTGGGACCACCACTCCGTCTCTGCGGAGTCCCTCCAACACCAGATAAAAAGCCTGAGCCTTTTCTGGAGATGGGACAGACCGATGGAATCGGTGTGTGGGTTGTGATGACAGCTCTATCCTGTATCCTCTTGAGACTACGTCTCGAACCCACTGATCTTGGATGTGGAGTCGCCATTTGTCTTGAAATTGAGACAGGCGACCCCCAACCTGTGGGGAGGCATGAAGAGAGAGCGAGTCATGCGGAAGTGGTTTTGGGAGCGGCAGCTGTTGTACCTGCCGACTTCTTCTGGCGACTCTTGGGACGCCACTGCTGAGAGGGTTTGGCCCCACGTTCCGCACGAGCGGAAGACGCTGACGGCTGTGAGCTGGGACGAAAGGACCACTGTTTAGGATTCCTTTTCACAGTATACCTAGGCTTAGGTCTGTTCTGTGGAATCTTGGACTCCGTAGAGTCTTTGATCAACTTGTCCAGCTCGGCACCGAACAGCCTGTCACCAGAGAAAGGAAGATTCTGCAGAATCTTTTTTGACGTGGCATCTGAGTCCCATAGACGTAGCCACAACAATCTGCGGATCGCTATCGCATTGGCCGAGGCCACAGCTGAGCGAGTAGCAGTCTCCAGGGACGCCGTCCTGGCATAATCTGCATAGGCTTTTGCCCTCTCTGTAAGTGCCAGGACTTCAGAGTTGAAACCTGCTAGGTCAGCAATACCATCCAGACAGGATGTGATCGCCTGCAGGGTCCAGACCGCAGCAAAACTCGGGGCAAATGATGACCCCACAGCCTCATAAGACGACTTGGCGAGTTGTTCGACCTGTCTGTCTGTCGCATCCTTCAGTGAGGAGCTGTCAGAGGCAGAGAATAGGGAGCGTGCAGCAATCCTGGTCATGGAAGCGTCCACTTTCGGGGACTGCGACCACTCCTGAAGCACCTCCTGAGGAAAGGGAAAGCGGTTGTCCTTGGATTTGCGGACATAACGCCGTCCAGGGTGTACCCTGGGAGCTCTAACCACCCTTTCAAAGTTAGTGTGGTCCAAAAAGGCACCACATGGTCTAGCCTCAGGTTGTAACCACTGATAGACCTCCTTCGGGTGAACGGCTGTCTCCTGAGGGGGTAACCCGAGACGTAAAGTCTCGTTGATGGAAGACGCCAGATCCTCCACCCCTTCAGCTGGTTCAGACACCGACCCGAGGGTTGAACCCCCATCATCCTCGTCACCATCAGAGTGACGCTCCTCCTCAGAGAGGATCTGGAGCTCGGGTGAATCATCACGGCGAGCCCGCTTAAGGGGTCTCACGGTGGAAGATGGAGACACCCGGGGGTAGCTTGAAGGAGTAGCTGGAGCATCCAGTCTCCTTGTTAGTGCCTCCAGGGATTGCGACATGGAGGACAATTGGGACAACAGAGAGGCATTAATCTCGCTTTGTTTTTCCCATGGCCCTGGGATCACCTGAATCTCAGGGTATAGCACCGGAGCTGCTGACTCAGCAGTGACAGTCCGGGCGTCTGGACGTCCGCAATTATTGCAGGACCCCTCCACCAATGTCCCTTTGCATGTAGCACAGACAGGTGTGGTACTGGCCGCCTTAGCAGCGCCTTTCTTCCCTGAGGACATACCCACGGTAGGGGATATCAAACAGGAGAAAATACACCGGAAACCGGTGGCTTACCGACCGCTGCACAGCGGTGGTGAAGGGAGCGGTGTGTGTGTGGCCTCCGCGAGGTAAGAAGACCTGGTCTCCCCTGGAGTGCAGCAGAGCAGTCTCCAACGATCCCAGCAGGAAAGTGAGGGGAAAAGATGGCCGCCGCTGTAGAAACAGAGGGCGGAGCCGAAACACGCGGGAAGCACACACACACGCCCATCCAGGTCACATGGGCCGCTCCACATCTCTCCCGGCCGCCATTACAGTAATGTAAGCGCCGGAGCCCGCAGCGCGGGAGGTATTAAACATAAATACCCAGGCTTGCAGACAAACGTCTGAAGCCCACAGCCGCAGCCCCTGTGTCACACAGGGCGGTCAGCCAGGGTGACCCCAGCACAGGGTACACCGCCAGAACCGCGGACCCTAAGGCAACGCGCGGTCTGAGTGTCATGAACACACTAGTGTCAGACACTACCCCCAGGCACACCGGAGACACCGAAGTATCTCAGTGCCAGTCCGGTCTGTAAGCACCATAACCTGGGAGGCCTCGGACGGGGGTTCAGCACCAGTCCGGTCTGTAAGCACCATTTAGGGAGGCCTCGGACTGGGCTGGCTCTAGTCCGGTCTGTAAGCACCATTTAGGGAGGCCTCGGACAGAGCTGACTCCAGTCCGGTCTGTAAGCACCATTTAGGGAGGCCTCGGACGGAGCGGAGCTGTGCAAGGCTCCTATCTCCCACTTCTCAGAGCCCCCTGGGGGGATGGGAAGGAGCACGGCAGCGTACCGGGAGACACAGTGTGCCCAGGCACTAGGCCCTCCGGTACCTCGACCTGCGTGTTCCCCGAAGGTTAACAGGGAGACTGCCGGAGGTCCCTGACTGGGACCTTCTTTACCTTGTCTTCATACGCCATCACGTAAGCTGTGAGAATGCAATGAAGTGCAAGCAAAGCGTGTGGTACCTCCGAGCACACTAAGTTTAAAACTGAGGATGTTCCCTGCGGTAGGGGTTTATAAGCGGAGGGGGCGGTGTCTACAGTTCTTGTAGTACCTAGTGTGGCCTCCGGAGGGCAGTGCCCTAAACCCCATTGTCTGGGTCTCCCATTATGATGATCAGAAAAATAACATTTTTGTTGGAAAAATTAAAATGTTAATTTTTTCCTTCCACGTTGCTTTAGTTCCTGTGAAGCACCTGAAGGGTTAATAATCTTCTTGAATGTAGTTTTGAGTAGCTTGAGGGGTGCAGTTTTTGGAAAGGTGTCACGTTTGGGTGTTTTCTGTCATGTACACCCCCCAAAGTCATTTCAAATGACTAATTGTTAAATTCTGTGTCATTAGACAAAAGGTCACAACCTATGTTATCTTGAGCACAAAGCTGCTTTCCTGTCACAGGGACTACAGTCTCTCCAGGGAGGGCGTCCTGCCAACACAGGAATGAAAACATTTCACACCTTTAGTGAGCTTCAAACAGCCTTCCATTTTAATATCCTAATTCTGGGTCTATGATTGAACCCTATCAATAACTTAGCCATGTATATATTATTTCTCAAATGTTCTTTGTCTTCTCTGACTACAATCTCCTGGTCCTTGCTGCCCCATCTGTTGGTCTGTTTGAAGCTCACTAAAGGTGTGAAATGTTTTCGTTGCTGTGCTGGCAGGACGGCTCCCTGGAAAGACTGTAGTCCTGTAACAGGAAAGCTAGCTTTGTGCTCAAGGTAACATAGGTTGTGACCTTTTGTGTAGTGACACACAATTTAACAATTAGCTGCTGGGTGTCCATTCCCCTCTGATACATATTTCACTACACCATAGAATTAGGGTTATGCTTGTTATTTGTGGGAGGACGACATCCGATAGACTCCGTCCATTAATGTAACACACAGGCTGTACCTAGCGGCGCACGGTCGTCCACCCTTCCTCGTCAGTCTCATTCTTGGTACGACGTGGCGCTTCTTTATCTTCTTTCTTTTCTGTGCGCCATGCACTTTTCTCCTTGTCGGCGACAGCTGGGGCTCGTCGGGGAGTGCCACGCTCCTCTTTATCTTCTCCTTTTCGCCATGGATTCGCTGTAATACAGGAAGAAGTATATTAAACTTGAAGTCACAGAGGAGGGGGAATTGCAAGCCTCCAGCTATGCGAAATGTGTGTCAGTGCAAGCAGCCCCCTAGTAATTGTAAAGGTTATGAGATAAACGTACGTTCTTCCCGCTCTGTCTTTGCAGGGCGTCTTTGGTCGTCCTTCTGGTCATCTCCGGGTGAGGTCTTCCTGGCTGTCAGGCCGCCTTCACGCCTCCAGGCCGACTCCTCTCTAGAAATACAGTGGTGATTACAGAAGCGTCCGAATTGCAGGGAGCGCTCACTCAAGCGTCACCTGCACTCACCGGGCCGGCGGCTTCCTCTCGGGCTCAGGATCTTCTTCCTTTTCACTCCGGGGCCAGTCACGATTTTCAGAAGGCTTGGTTTCCCGAGGAGGCCCCCAGCTGTCCTCACGAGCCTTCTCACGTTCTCGCCAGCCCCCTGCAAAAGGTAAATCATTGAATAGACACCTACAAAACTAGGACTTCTCTGTCCTGGTATCTCCATACAGTGCAATGTGCACTCTCTCATCACATAGATGCTTTCATTCCTCACTCCCTATGCAGTGTAATCTGCCCTCTCGATCACTAGATGCTTTCATTCCTCACGCCCTATCAGTGTAATCTGCCCTCTCGATCACCTAGATGCTTTCATTCCTCACTCCCTATACAGTGTAATCTGCCCTCTCTGATCATCTAGATGCTTTCATCACACTCCCTATACAATGTAATCTGCCCTCTCTGATCACCTAGATGCTTTCATTCATCTCTCCCTATACAATGTAATCTGCCCTCTCTGATCACCTAGATGCTTTCATTCATCTCTCCCTATAACATTTGTAAATCTGCCTTCTCTAATCATCTAGATGCTTTCATTCATCTCATTCACAAACAATGGAGAGGGCAGCAAAAAAAACCCAACGCAGGATGAAGCAGTATTGCAGCCATGTAAATAAATGGTAATCAGAAAATATAACCCCGTTTCTCTACATTCCTGGCTGTACGGGTGCAGTGTACAGGGGCAAAACGTTGAGAAATATCCTGAAATGTCCCGAGAGGAGACTTATTTATTACCTGGGCGACTGGACCCATATGGTTTCCAGGCTGTTTGTCCATCGTCATCATCTCCACCACGCCTGGGGCCCCTGTCGTCATCTCCACCTCTCCTGGGGCCAATGTCGTCATCTCCACCTCTCCTGGGGCCCCTGTCTTCTTCACCACTTCTCCACGAACTACGGTCGTCTTCCAATCTACGTGGTGGTCGATCTTCATCAAAGCCCCTTCGTGGGCCACGATCTTCATCAAGGCCACGTCTGGGCCCACGATCTTCATCAAAGCCACGCCTAGGACCTCGGTCCTCATCAAAGCCACGCCTGGGACCTCGGTCCTCATCAAAGCCACGCCTCGGGGTCCTGTCCTCGTCAAAGCCCCTCCTGGGGCCTCTATCCTCGTCAAAGCCCCGCCTGGGACCCCTGTCCTCGTCAAAGCCACGCCGGGGCCCCCTGTCCTCGTCAAAGCCACGCCTGGGGCCCCTGTCATCATCAAAGCCACGCCTGGGGCCCCTGTCATCATCAAAGCCACGCCTGGGGCCTCTATCTTCGTCAAATCCCCGCCTGGGTCCCCTGTCGTCATCAAAGCCACGCCTGGGGCCCCTGTCCTCGTCAAAGCCTCTCCTTGGAACACGATCATCATCAAAACCTCTTCGGGGGCCACGGTCATCATCAAAGCCCCTCCTAGGGCCACGATCGTCATCAAAGCCCCTCCTAGGACGATCGTCATCAAAGCCCCTCTCTAGGGCCACGATCGTCATCAAAGCCCCTCCTAGGGCCACGATCGTCATCAAAGCTCTCCTAGGGCCACGATCGTCATCAAAGCCCCTCCTAGGGCCAAGATCATCATCAAAACCTCTCCTAGGAACACGATCTTCATCAAAGCCCCTCCTAGGGCCACGGTCGTCATCTTCAAAGCCCTTTCTAGGACCTTGGTCTTCATCGAAGCCTCTTCTAGGACCCTTGTCATCTTCTAAACCTCTCCTAGGGCCACGGTCATCTTCTCCACCTCTCCACGACCCTTTATCCTCTTCTACATTCCGCTTTGGTCCTCTTTGATCACTTGGTGAAATGCTAGGGGGTGCGCGTTCCTCGTCCACATCTTTTTTGAAGAGCGGTCCTTCCTCAGGACTCGTGTTCTCTTCTACCTCTGTCCTTGGTAATTTCTCAGTTTCCGCAGCTCTGCGCCAATCACTGGAAAAAAAAACCAAAGTTACAGGTATATAAAGAGTATACACCGTAGGAATACAAGTAATAGAGTAGAGGAAAAAAGGACACAGAACCAAATCAACAGGCAGCGTCCAACATAGGAGATGACCTACCGTTCTGGAGGTTTACTGCGCTCATCGGCCTCGCCTGCTCGCCGCCAGCCGCTCTCAGCCTCTCTATCACCCCAGCGACTCGAGTCCTAAGAGACAGGACATTACAAGTGACTGTCACACAAGCACAGAGAGGGAGAGAGAGGGGTCCGACGACAAAGAGGGAGAGAGAGGGGTCCGACGACAAAGAGGGAGAGAGAGGGGTCCGACGACAAAGAGGGAGAGAGAGGGGTCCGACGACAAAGAGGGAGAGAGAGAGGGTCCGACGACAAAGAGGGAGAGAGAGGGGTCCGACGACAAAGAGGGAGAGAGAGGGGTCCGACGACAAAGAGGGAGAGAGAGGGGTCCGACGACAAAGAGGGAGAGAGAGAGGTCCGACGACAAAGAGGGAGAGAGAGGGTCCGACGACAAAGAGGAGAGAGAGGGTCCGACGACAAAGAGGAAGAGGGTCCGACGACAAAGGGAGAGAGAGGGTCCGACGACAAAGAGGGAGAGAAGAGGGTCCGACGACAAAGAGGGAGAGAGAGGGTCCGACGACAAAGAGGGAGAGAGAGGGTCCGACGACAAAGAGGGAGAGAGAGGGGTCCGACGACAAAGAGGGAGAGAGAGGGGTCCGACGACAAAGAGGGAGAGAGAGGGTCCGACGACAAAGAGGGAGAGAGAGGGGTCCGACGACAAAGAGGGAGAGAGAGGGGTCCGACGACAAAGAGGGAGAGAGAGGGGTCCGACGACAAAGAGGGAGAGAGAGGGGTCCGACGACAAAGAGGGAGAGAGAGGGGTCCGACGACAAAGAGGGAGAGAGAGGGGTCCGACGACAAAGAGGGAGAGAGAGGGGTCCGACGACAAAGAGGGAGGGAGAGGAGAGAGGGTCCGACGACAAAGAGGGAGAGAGAGGGGTCCGACGACAAAGAGGGAGAGAGAGGGGTCCGACGACAAAGAGGGAGAGAGAGAGGGGTCCGACGACAAAGAGGGAGAGAGAGAGGGTCCGACGACAAAGAGGGGAGAGAAGAGAGGTCCGACGACAAAGAGGGAGAGAGAGGAGAGGTCCGACGACAAAGAGGGAGAGAGAGAGGGTCCGACGACAAAGAGGGAGAGAGAGAGGGTCCGACGACAAAGAGGGAGAGAGAGAGGGTCCGACGACAAAGAGGGAGAGAGAGAGGTCCGACGACAAAGAGGGAGAGAGAGAGAGGTCCGACGACAAAGAGGGAGAGAGAGAGAGGTCCGACGACAAAGAGGGAGAGAGAGAGGTCCGACGACAAAGAGGAGAGAGAGAGGGGTCCGACGACAAAGAGGGAGAGAGAGAGGTCCGACGACAAAGAGGGAGAGAGAGAGGTCCGACGACAAAGAGGGAGAGAGAGAGGTCCGACGACAAAGAGGGAGAGAGAGAGGTCCGACGACAAAGAGGGAGAGAGAGAGGTCCGACGACAAAGAGGGAAGAGAGAGGTCCGACGACAAAGAGGGAGAGAGAGAGGTCCGACGACAAAGAGGAGAGAGAGAGGTCGACGACAAAGAGGGAGAGAGAGAGGTCCGACGACAAAGAGGGAGAGAGAGAGGTCCGACGACAAAGAGGGAGAGAGAGAGGTCCGACGACAAAGAGGGAGAGAGAGAGGTCCGACGACAAAGAGGAGAGAGAGAGTCCGACGCAAAGAGGAGAGAGAGAGGTCCGACGACAAAGAGGGAGAGAGAGAGGTCCGACGACAAAGAGGGAGAGAGAGAGGTCCGCACGAGAGAAGAGAGGTCGAGAGAGAGGGAGAGAGGTCCGACGACAAGAGGAGAGGAGCCCGAAGAGAGAGAGAGAGGTCCGACGACAAAGAGGGAGAGAGAGGTCCGACGACAAAGAGGAGAGAGTGTGCCAGACGGGAGGACAACCACGCACACGCGCCAGTTGTCAGCCATCTGTATAGCACACAAAGCTGCAGACAGCACCACATCCCACAAGTTTCAACCAACAGAGGTTCTTCAGGTCCCCGCCATTCTGCAGAGCACCCACCTTTCTGAAGGGATCATCACCCCCTCGCCGCTCCTCATCTCGCCGCCGCTCCCTCTCCTCGATCTCCAGCTCCCGCTGGCGTTTCTTCCGCTCCTGCTCCTCGAGTTTCTTGATACGTTCTTGGTATTCTCGCTCCTCGGCTTCTCTCTTTTCATTCTCAACTTGCTCTCGCTCTTCTCGCTCTGAGGACAAGACAAACGTTACAGTTGGCGGACTGGAGATGTAGTAACGGCCATCAACCACGGGGCCGCCGTTCTAGTCAGTCTTTGTGGTGCTGTTATTAAGTGGGGTTCACCCAGTCTATCCTGGATGGAGAGCGGTGGTTTTAAGCTTGGCAAATTTATGATTGTATATGAAATTGGTTATTTGATGATTTTCATTGTTTATGGATTTTAAAATATTTATCAATTCATGTAACTCTTCAGTAAACACCGTGGCCTTTATTCATCAAATTTTTGTGGTATTTTCAGCAAAGCGGGATCCCGAGCCCCGACGGCAAACTGGGCACACAAACCCAACGGCAAATCGCGCGCACACAAGCCACAATATCAGCCTTGAGAAAAGTGTAATATTCAGAGCAGCACACCGCCCAGACTAGGAGCAGGAGACAGGTGCCAGCGGCTGCATCACCTTTCTTCAGCTGCTCCTCGTGTACCCGCTGCTCCTCCTCCTCCTTATCCTGTAGTAAGCGATACGCCGCTCCTCCTTGCGTTGCCTCTTGCGCTCTGCCAGTCGAGCCGCCCGCTCCTCCGATTGTCGGTCCTGGAATTGCTTCAGTTTATCCTAAAGTAAATGTAAATATATTAAATTCTGTGATACACAACGACATCTTCACGGAAGTTGGGGGAGCGGCTGCATACAAAAAAATGGTGACCTAAATTATCGCCACAAACCGGCAAGAAGGTGACTGACCTCATACACAGAGCGGCGGGCGGTCGTCAGCCTCGAAACAAACAAATCTCGATCTTCCACCATCCGGGACATCCGGTTCTTGTGCTCCACAGCTTTCTCCCGCTCCAACATGAGTGTGGTTATCTGTTGGAGAAATCCATAAAACACAGTAAGTCATCGAAACTGAACACCACAAAACTCTCGAGGAGTGAAGAGACCCCAGAAAACGTGACCCCAAAAATACCAAGTGACCATCAAACTAGAGTCTAGCAGAAGCCAGATCCTACCTGCTGTTCCCCACAGCTCCAGGTCCTTACCAGTCTGCCGCATGCTGTTCCCACAACTCCAGGTCCTTCCCCGCTCTACATCCTGCTCCAGATCCTTACCTGCTCTGCCTCTCGCTCCAGGTCTTTATCATCCACTCTGCCCCCCGCTGTTCTCACAGCTCCAGGTTCTTACCCACTCTGCCCCCCGCTGTTCTCACAGCTCCAGGTTCTTACCCGCTCTGCCCCCTGCTGTTCTCACAGCTCCAGGTTCTTACCTGCTCTGCCCCCCGCTGTTCTCCCAGCTCCAGGTCCTTACCCACTCTGCCCCCCGCTGTTCTCACAGCTCCAGGTTCTTACCCGCTCTGCCCCCTGCTGTTCTCACAGCTCCAGGTTCTTACCCGCTCTGCCCCTGCTGTTCTCACAGCTCCAGGTTCTTACCCGCTCTGCCTCTGCAGCTCCACAGTTCCATGTCCATGATCCTTTGCTCTTCATAAGCCTTCTTAATGAGGGGAATTTCTTCCAGGCGTTTTGCTCTCTCAAAATAATCAATCTGATAAATAACACAAACATTTTAAGTAAAAAACCCAAGCGACCTACCAGCCGCCCCTCCGACTCATCCCTCACCTTCTTCTCCTGGTTCTTTAGACGTTCCTGCAGCTCCTTTTTCTCCTTCTCGAGCTGCTCCACCTGTTTGGCCATGATGAAGTCCTGGATCCACTTCCTCCAGATTCTGCACAAAGTTCAGACATTGTTACACACCGATCAGCTCCGACGTTCGCAGTCCGTACAGGCACATGGCGACATGCGCAGTCCGTACAGGCACATGGCGACATCTGCAGCCCGTATAGGCACATGGCGCCGTCCGCAGCCCGTACAGGCACATGGCGACATCCGCAACCCGTAACAGGCACATGGCGACATCCGCAGTCCGTACAGGCACATGGCGACATCCGCAACCTGTAACAGGCACCATCCGTAGCCCGCAACAGGCACACTGTGGACGTCGACAGCCCGTAACAGGCACACGGTGACCTCCACAGCTCGTACAGGCACACGGTGACCTCCACAGCTCGTACAGGCACACGGTGACCTCCACAGCTCATACAGGCATACAGTGAAGTCCACAGCTCGTACAGGAACAGTAACGTCCAGAGCCATACAGGCTAACTGTGACTGGTCTATGGTGGAACC
Organism: Allobates femoralis; assembly: GCA_033576535.1. Lineage (NCBI taxonomy): Eukaryota > Metazoa > Chordata > Amphibia > Anura > Aromobatidae > Allobates > Allobates femoralis. The sequence goes on along the minus strand of JARQOC010000006.1, from coordinate 10,887,641 downwards.
TCTACGTGCTTCTTACCTCAATGTCTATGTCCTTGAAGGCTTTGGCGCCCAGCTCAGTCTTCTTGATCTGTTCCAGTCTCTCTCTCACCGTCTTCTTCTTGATCTGCTCATGTTCCTGCAGGATTCGCTCCTTCTCTCGCTCTTTGGCCTCCAGACGCAGACGTTCCTCTTCAGCCTTCCGCACTTTCTGCAGTTCGGCTTCTCGCTGCTCCAGTTCTTCCTTTTCTCTCTGGATATTCAGATTTTCTAGTCGTTCCTTCCTTTCTTCTATGGTCTGACGACGAGCCAAGATTCGCTGATGTTCTTTCCTTGAGTTTTTCAAAAAGGAGGTAATGGCGATCTGCTGCTCCCTCCTCTTCTCATGCTGGAAGGAAACACAACTACTTAAGATGATGATAATGGCATGGTGTACTGCAAGGAGGGGCCACGGCAGAGAGGGGCCATAATGCAGGGGGGTTGCGCCGGACAGGGGCTGTAATGGAGAGGAAGTGTTAAGACAGGGGCGGTACTGGATAGGGGGTCACGCCAGAAAGGGGCCATACTGGAGAGGGGCGAGCCAGACAGGGGCCGTACTGGAGGGACCACACCAGAGAGGAAGGGGCTGTACTGGAGAGGAGCCGCGCCACAGACAGGCCATACTGGAGAGGGACACTCCACAGAGGGCTCAGGTGTGAGACCCGGAGACCCTGACTGGGCTTGTATGAAGGAGACTGGCAGTAGAGACTACAGAAGTCACACTGCTAATTAGCCTTCAGATTGATCTCGCACCTCAGAAATCACTCTGCTCACCCAGAGTAGCAAAGCAAGTCATAGAGAAGTGCTGCAGCCGTGTGATGGGGGGCACATACTAACCAGGATATGAGCCGGCTTAATGGTAGCCACCGCCTTGGACAGGACAGACGACATAGCAGTCAGCTGGCTCCGGATATGTGCCGAGGGCATGTTCTGCAGGTAGGGGCCAACTGGTGCGTCCTCCCGTGTAGAATAGTTCAGGTCGGAGCCAAAGCTCAGTGTTCTGGAGGAATGGTCTATACGGACCTGCAGAGAACAAAGAGATGAGCACAAGACGGAGCTGTAGGAACGCGCACATGTATGAAGGGGACTGGCGGCAGTAACGACTAGACGTTATGCTGCTAATTAGCCTTCTTTTTGTTGTTGCACATTAGGAATAACCCTCCTCATCAGGACACAGAGCAAGGTTATGATATGTGCCATGGAAAGCCACATGTCCTGGAGCACTCACCTGCAGATCACAGTGACGGGCAGCATCAACAATGGCTCTCTCCAGCAAGAATGCATCCACAAAAGGCACGAGCGATGTAAGGCGCGTGAACTCGATACTCTGGTAGATCTGGGCCACCTGAGGAAGAAAAGAAAAAAAAAAAAAAAGACGCCACCGGTCAGATCTGTCCAGCGGGCAAACAGGGGGCGGACGCAAGCGCGGGAACAGGGCGACGCAAGCGGCAACAGGGGGCGGACGCAAGGCGCGGGCGAGCAAAGGGGGCAGGGCGACGCAAGCGCGGGCAAACAGGGGGCGGACGCAATGCGCGGGCAAACAGGGGGCGGACGCATGCGATGGCAACGGCAAACGTAGTAAATGACGGCAGACGCGAGCATGGGCAAACAAGGGCATAAATGGGCCCGGGCCAAGGGCAGACATGGGCGTGTGCAGAGTGTTACCTGCTGCAGCAGGCGCAGGATGGTGTTGTTCTGGAGCTGCAGCACATACTGCTGAAGCTCAGGCTCCTTCTCCGCTTGGTCTTTCACCCAGTCCAGGACCTGCAGGAAAGCAAAGCATTTCATGACTGGTGATAAATCCATCATGGTGGCAGCGCTGCCCAGACTCCAGGACAAGCGGTGGCACCAGAGCTTCTTACCTTGGTGACCCGGGCACAGAGCTTCAGGGGGTGGAAGTCCACCTCTATCCAGTTGTACAGCTCCTTCACCTCAGGGACCACATACTGAAGAACATTAAAGCGAACCTTCGACATAAGAGAAATAATCAGCTCCTGCACCGTGACTGTCCCCTTACCACAATCCAAACTCCTACACAGCTGTGCCAATGATCAGAACCGCCACCCGGCCCAGGGTCTCACCATGTCATTGATGAGGGCCACACGGGTCGGTGGAGCCTGCAGTCCCAGGAGAGTGGCCAGGCGCCTCTGCTTCTCCACAATGATCCCATCCATGTCCAGCAGCCGTGCAATGTCTGTACGTTCTGGAGTGATGGGGATGGACAGGGTGGCCAGCAGGACCCGGGTGGACATCCTGAGGGGGGAGAGAAAGCAGCGTCTCATTACCTGAAGGGGTATCTGACCTTTACCTGGCTTTCATGATAAATGTGGTAAATGAATCAGAGGATCGTGTGCAGGTGATGACCACGCAGGACTTCTCAGAAGACACCTGCCTTGCGGGTAGTAGATGCCTGCCATGCGGGTAGCGCAGCCTGGCACTCACCTCTGCATTTCCTCCTGCGTCAGGTTCTTCCGCATCTCTCTGGACAGATGGTAGAGTCTGTGCAGGGTGGAGGCATGGAAGAGCGCGTTCCCCGACTTCCAGAACACAGTGGACACCTTGTTGTAGTAATTGGCCATCAGCTGCGGTTTTGGCGGCTTCTTGGATAAGGCGAAGAGCCCATGAATATCCTCCACGGCTTTAAAGGCTTCCTGCAGTAGAAAAGGGACATCAGGGGCATAAGAGGTCTCCCAGAAGGAGCGGTGCTGCCCACCAGGGACATGTGTCCCCCACCGCCAGTACCTGCCATAGTTCCATGCTGATGGCGCTGTCCAGCTGCACCAGTCGGGTCTCCAGGTGCATGGACTGACTCTCAGGGTTGTTCAGGTTAATGGCCGTGCTCTGGTTGTGGTGCCGCTGGATCTGCCCCAGGTGCATCCTCAGGTTATCGCACAACTTCCGGAACTCGGCCTTCCTGGTGTACTGCAGGCAGAACTTGAAAGCTGCGGAAATAGGAAGCAATGATGGCAAGGGAGGCACTGGGGCCATGTGACAGCGCCGGAGTGCAGCCGTACCCACCATCACTGCAACAGAGCCTGCCTGTGGCTGCACCCACCTGTCACACTAACAGCCGCACCCACCTGTCACCCTAAAGGCCGGGTTACACATAACGATGTGCCAGCGACCCGACCAACAATCGCTATGTGATCGCTGGTGAGATGCCAGACAGGCAGATCTCACCAGCGACCCGTGTAACAACCTTGACATTGTGGAAAAGAATATAAACTATTCTTTTCCACGATGTCGAGGTCCCGCTACTGTATTCAGCGGGAGAACGCTGGTTACCAGGGAACACATCGGGTTAGAAAGGCCCCCCAATTGCAGCAACACCCACCTGTCACTAACAGCCCTCCAACTGCAGCCTCATCCACCTGTCAGTGTAACAGCCCCCCAACTGTAGCCACACCCGCCTGTCACCCTAACAGCCCCTCAAATGCAGCCACCTGTCACTAACAGCCCCCCAACTGCAGCAGCACCAACTAACCTGTCAGTGTAACAGCCCCCCAAATGTAGCCGCACCCAGCTGTCACTAACAGCCACCCAACTGCAGCCGCACCCACCTGTCCCTGTAACAACCCCCCATCTGTGGCTGCACCCACCTGTCAATCTGAATGCAGCGGCACCTACCTATCACCCTAACAGCATCCCAACTGCAGCCGCTCCCACCTATCACTTTAACAGCCCCCTGTGGCTGCACCCACCTTGCTGTGCGATGTCGTGGTACAGACGCTCCACCTTGGAGTTGTTCCTCAGCAGGTCCAGGCATTGTCTGTACGATTCCCAGAGGAATTTTACCCATGGAGTCAGCAGCAGACGGTCCGTGCGGTCCTGGGTATCCTCACCACTGACCGCACTCAGGAGAACACTGCCGAAGAGACGAGACTGTCACACACCACATAGGGAGTGCACAGCCCCTGCCCCTGGCACACCAGATCAGGAGAGAGTGCACAGCCCCTGCCCCTGGCACACCAGATCAGGAGAGAGTGCACAGCTCCTGCCCCTGGCACACCAGATCAGGAGAGAGTGCACAGCTCCTGCCCCTGGCACACCAGATCAGGAGAGAGTGCACAGCCCCTGGCCCTGGCAAACCAGATCAGGAGAGAGCACACAGCCCCTGCCCCTGGCACACCAGATCAGGAGAGAGTGCACAGCCCCTGCCCCTGGCACACCAGATCAGGAGAGAGTGCACAGCTCCTGCCCCTGGCACACCAGATCAGGAGAGAGTGCACAGCTCCTGCCCCTGGCACACCAGATCAGGAGAGAGTGCACAGCCCCTGGCCCTGGCAAACCAGATCAGGAGAGAGTGCACAGCCCCTGGCCCTGGCACACCAGATCAGGATAGAGCGCACAGCCCCTGCCCCTGGCACACCAGATCAGGATAGAGCGCACAGAACCAGTCACACCAGATTAGAAGTGAGCGCAAAGCCCCCGGCACACCAGATCAGGAGAGAGCGCACAGTCCCTGCCTTCGGCACACCAGATCAGGAGAGAATGCACAGCCCCTGCCCCCGCCACACCAAAGGGGGAGCGCACAACCTCTGTCCTCATTACCTCTCTGGGGTCTGGATGTTGTCAAGGTCTTCAATATCCAAAACCATTTGCTGTGAGGACTCCTTGGCCGCCTCCGTCCTCTCCTCCGCCAGCTTTAAATAAGCGCGTACCACATCCTCCAGAGACTTTATATTGACCTATAGAGCCAGAGGACAAAAGAAAGTCAGAAGGCTACACCTCACCGCACCCAGACCTCTGACCACACCGAGTATGCTGGTCACCCCCCTCCCACCAAGCACCCAGACTGCACATAGCCAGCCCCCAAGCCAAGGACTTCCCGCGCACAGAGCCCAGCCCCCCGAGCCCGGCGCACAGAGCCCAGCCCCCCCCCCCGACCCGCGCACAGAGCCCAGCCCCCCCCCCCCCCTCGAGCCCGGCGCACAGAGCCCAGCCCCCCCCTCGAGCCCGGCGCACAGAGCCCAGCCCCCCCCCCCCCCGAGCCCGCGCACAGAGCCCAGCCCCCCCCCGAGCCCGGCGCACAGAGCCCAGCCCCCCCCCCCGAGCCTGGCGCACAGAGCCAAGCCCCCCCCCCGAGCCCGGCGCACAGAGCCCAGCCCCCCGAGCGCACCAAGTCCAGCCCCTTGAGCACACCGAGCCCAGCCCCTTGAGCGCACAGAGACCAGAACCCTGAGCGCACCGAGCCCAGATCCCTGGCCATGCCCAGCCGTACCACCCTCGCCACACTCTGCCCCGCCTCAGCTACGCCCACACCCCCACCCTCCCCAGCCGCACCCACCTGTTGGCAGATGTTCTTGTACTGGTACAGGCCCTCCTTGGCGAGGTGGCTCTTGCGCAGGTCCACGCACAGCTCCAGGTACTTCAGCATTATCGGCTCGTGGATCTTCTGCCATGTTCGGTGCTTCTTACTCTTTATCACGTCGTATAAAACGTCAAGAGCCGGCTGCTTCTTACCAACCTCAAGGAATTCTAGAAGAAGGAAGAAGAATCATTGAAAGAAGATCCACCAGATCACAACTCAAGAAAAAACAAAGAAAAGGATGCACCAGATCACCGATCCACAAAGCCCCAAATCAGAAAAGAATCCACTGGACCAAGGATTCCAGAAACACCACAGAACAGGATCCACCAGATCACCTACCCCCAAATCAGGAGGATCCACTGGATCAAGGACCACAGAAGAGGATCCACTAGATCACTGACCCAAGAAACACAAAAGAAATGGATTCACCAGATCACCAACCCTGGATAACTCCAAAGCAGAGGAGGATCCACAGGACCAAGGACCCCAGAAACACCACAGAAGAGGATCCACCACATCACCGATCCAGAAAACACCACAGGAAAGTATCCACCAGATTACCAACCCCAGAAAATCCCAAATCAAAAAAGGATCCCCTTGACCAAGGACAACAGAAACATGACAGAAGATCCACCAGATTACCGACCCCCAAAACTCCAAATCAATAAAGTATCCACTTGACCCGGGACAGCAGGAACACCACAGGAGAGGATCAACCAGATCACCAACCCCCAAATCAGAAGAGGATCCACTGGACCAAGGGCTACAGAAGAGGATCCCTCAGATCACTAATCCCCAAAACCACAAATCAGAGGAGGATTTACTGGACCAAAGACCCCAGAATTAGCACACGTAGTGAAATATGTGTGCAGGCAATGTATGACTGTGAGTCAATGAGCGCCTGTTCACACGCTGCAGCTCTACACAACGGTCACAACCTTATCTGAGCACAAAGCTGCTTTCAAGTCACAGGGTCTCCAGTCTCTCCAGGGGCCCATCCTGAGATGGCACAGAAACATTTCACACCTCTTATGCCTCTGAAGACTCCACCAAATGGGACCTAGTACAGCCTGACAGCTTGTATTTACTAAGGGAAAGAGAATGGGTTAAGACAAGAGAGTATTTTTACAAATAATGTATGCACGAATAAATTAGTGAGGACCAATTAGAGTCCCAGAATTAGAATATTAAAATGGAAGGCTGGTCCAGAAATCTGACCTCCAGGCTGAGCCTATAACTGGACCCTCCACAAAGTTCTGGGTTCACACACTGAGGGCAGCCGAGCGGACTGGTCCATAATTCATCCTCCCTCAGGAAACAGAATACAGACTGCAAGGCTTAGGGTTCTGTAAGCTTCTCTCCTTTTTATTCCATACTGTTTACATATGTGAATGTCATTTTTATATATTTTTTATTATAAGCACTGTACCTGTCTCTATTAAAGCTTAAAACGTTAAGTTTGAACCTCGTAAACTCTAAAAGAACCCATAACCCTAGAGAGGGTGTGATCCTGTTGATTGTCTGATAAGTCTTAGTTCAGGGGGACTCTTCGCCCCAAATCCGGAGGGTGGTGGCAGCGTGTGTGAAGCGGGGTTCTGTGTCGGGTGTGATTGATGCTCCCTTTCGTGGCATAGGAGAGAGGTCGAGTGCTGGACTGAATGAGAGGAGGTTAACCCTTGCAGGCGCAACCCCAAGTCACATGCTTAGAAGTGGGTATGAGACACCAAAGAAAAGGATCCACCAGATCAACACCCAAAACCCAAATCAGAAAAGGATCCACTGGACCAAGGACCCCAGAAATACCACAGAAGATCCACCAGATCAACACCCAAAACCCCAAATCAAAAAGATGATGTGCCAGATCACCAATCCCAGAAAAACCACAGAAGTGGATCCATCTGATCAATGACCCCAGAAAACCTCAAACCAGAAGAGGATCCACTGGTCAAGGACAACCGAAACCCAGATCACAGACCTACAAAACCACAAATCAAAAGAGGATCCACTGGATCAAGGACAACAGACACACAGAAGAGGATCCACCAGTCCCCGACCCCAAATGATAACAGGATCCACTGGACAAAGGACACAGAACACCACAGAAGAGGATCCATCACATCCCCAACCCCCAAATCATAAGATGATCCACTGGACCAAAGACAAAGAACACCACAGAAGTGGACGAAAAACCCAGAACCACAACAGAAGATGATCAATCAGATCACTTTGTATCATTCATCAAGCAGAAGATTGATAAAGCTTTGGCCCACAATCTCCACAGCCCGTCCTCATCACTGCACAGAACTCATCCTCTATAGCCACTTTCTCCACCATAACAGTAGATCAGCTCTCCTCATCACCTGAGCACTTCACCAGCTCCCATCCCACCTCATCCCCAACCTCACCAGTCTTCATCCCCAATCCCACCACAGTCTTCATCCCCAAACCCACCACAGTCTTCATCCCCAACCCCACCACAGTCTTCATCCCCAACCCCACCACAGTCTTCATCCCCAACCCCACCACAGTCTTCATCCCCAACCCCACCACAGTCTTCATCCCCAACCCCACCAGTCTTCATCCCCAACCCCACCAGTCTTCATCCCCAAACCCACCACAGTCTTCATCCCCAACCCCACCACAGTCTTCATCCCCAACCCCACCACAGTCTTCATCCCCAACCCCACCACAGTCTTCATCCCCAACCCCACCACAGTCTTCATCCCCAACCCCACCACAGTCTTCATCCCCAACCCCACCACAGTCTTCATCCCCAACCCCACCACAGTCTTCATCCCCAACCCCACCACAGTCTTCATCCCCAACCTTAACCCATCTCTAACCTATCACTAACAACTGGTGTCTTCACCTCATGCTCTAAACATGCATCAATCACACCTATCCTCAACCCATCCTCTGTGCCCAGCTATCACCCCATATCACTTCTCCCTTATGCCTCAAAACTACTGGAGCAGCTCATCCGTCTTGAACTGTCCTCCGTCTTTATAATCTGACTTCTGACTGCATCACTCAACCAATACTGTCCTAACTAAAGTCACCAATTACCTAATCACCTGTCCTCTGCCTTCTACATTACTCTGTGCTCCTCCTCCTGGACCTGTCCTCTGCCTTCTACATTACTCTGTGCTCCCCTCTCTAAACCTGTCCTCTGCCTTCTACATTACTCTGTCCTCCTCCTAGACCTGTCCTCTGCCTTCTACATTACTCTGTCCTCCTCCTAGACATGTCCTCTGCCTTCTACATTACTCTGTGCTCCTCCTCCTGGACCTGTCCTCTGCCTTCTACATTACTCTGTGCTCCTCCTCCTAGACCTGTCCTCTGCCTTCTACATTACTCTGTCCTCCTCCTAGACATGTCCTCTGCCTTCTACATTACTCTGTGCTCCTCCTCCTGGACCTGTCCTCTGCCTTCTACATTACTCTGTGCTCCCCTCTCTAAACCTGTCCTCTGCATTCTACATTACTCTGTCCTCCTCCTAGACCTGTCCTCTGCCTTCTACATTACTGTCCTCCTCCTAGACCTGTCCCCTGCCTTCTACATTACTCTGTGCTCCCCTCTCTAAACCTGTCCTCTGCCTTCTACATTACTCTGTCCTCCTCCTAGACCTGTCCTCTGCCTTCTACATTACTGTCCTCCTCCTAGACCTGTCCTCTGCATCCTACATTACTCTGTGCTCCCCCTCTCTAAACCTGTCCTCTGCCTTCTACATTACACTGTGCTCCTCCTCCTAGACCTGTCCTCTGCCTTCTGCATTACTGTCCTCCTCCTAGACCTGTCCTCTGCATCCTACATTACTCTGTGCTCCCCCTCTCTAAACCTGTCCTCTGCCTTCTACATTACACTGTGCTCCTCCTCCTAGACCTGTCCTCTGCCTTCTACATTACTCTGTGCTCCCCCTCTCTAAACCTGTCCTCTGCCTTCTACATTACTCTGTCCTCCTCTTCCTAGACCTGTCCTCTGCTATCTACATTACTCTGTGCTCCTTCTCCTAGACCTGTCCTCTGCCTTCGACAATACTCTGTGCTCCCCCTCTCTAGACCTGTCCTCTGCCTTCTATATTACTCTGTGCTCCTCCTCCTAGACCTGTCCTCTGCCTTTCTACATTACTCTGTCCTCCTCCTCCTGAACCTGTCCTCTGCCTTCTACATTACTCTGTCCTCCTCCTCCTAGACCTGTCCTCTGCCTTCTACATTACTCTGTCCTCCTCCTCCTAGACCTGTCCTCTGACTTCTACATTACTCTGTCCTCTTCCTCCTAGACCTGTCCTCTACCTTCTACATTACTCTGTCCTCCTCCTCCTAGACCTGCCTCTGCCTTCTACATTACTCGGTCCTCCTCGACCTGTTCTCTGCCTTCTACATTACTCTGTCCTCCTCCTCCTAGACCTGTCCTCTGCCTTCTACATTACTCTGTCCTCCTCCTCCTAGACATGTCCTCTGCCTTCTACATTACTCTGTCCTCCTCCTCCTAGACATGTCCTCTGCCTTCTACATTACTCGGTCCTCCTCGACCTGTCCTCTGCCTTCTACATTACTCTGTCCTCCTCCTCCTAGACCTGTCCTCTGCCTTTTACATTACTCGGTCCTCCTCGACCTGTCCTCTGCTTTCTACATTACTGTCCTCCTCCTCCTAGACCTGTCCTCTGCCTTCTAAATTACTCTGTCCTCCTCTAGACTTGTCCTGTGCCTTCTACATTACTCTGTACTCCTCCTCCTAGACCTGTACTCTGCCTTCTACATTACTCGGTCCTCCTCCTCCTAGACCAGTCCTCTGCCTTCTACATTACTCTGTGCTCCCCTCTCTAGACCTGTCCTCTGCCTTCTATATTACTCTGTGCTCCTCCTTCTAGACGTGTCCTCTGCCTTCTACATTACTCTGTCCTTCTCCTCTTAGACCTGTCCTCTGCCTCCTACATTACTCTGTCCTCTCTCCTCCTAGACCTGTCCTGTTCTCATCTGTCCCTTCTAGATTCTCTGCCTTACATTACCTTCCTCCTCCTAGACCTGTCCTCTGCCTTCTACATTACTCTGTCCTCCTCTCTAGACCTGTCCTCTGCCTTCTACATTACTCTTCTCCTCCTCCTAGACCTGTCCTCTGCCTTCTACATTACTCTGTCCTCCTCCTCCTAGACCTGTCCTCTGCCTTCTACATTACTCTGTGCTCCTCCTCCTAGACCTGTCCTCTGCCTTCTACATTACTCTGTGCCTCTCCTCCTAGACCTGTCCTCTGCCTTCTACATTACTCTGGCTCCTCCTCCTAACCTGTCCTCTGCCTTCTACATTACCTCCCTCCCCTAGACCTTCTTGCCTTCTACATTACCCTATCCTCCTCTTCCTAGACCTGTCCTCTGCCTTCTACATTACCCTTCCTCCTCCTCCTAGACCTGCTCCTCTGCCTTCTCACATTACTCTGTCCTCCAGACTCCTTGCCTTTAACCTGTCCCCTCAGTTTGCCTTCTACATTACTCTGTGCTCCTCCTAGACCTTCCTCATGCCTTCTACATACCTGTCCTCTAACTGTCTGCTTACATTACTCTGTCCTCATCTGACATTCACCATCCTACATATCATCAGTGTATATTAACATGAACTGTGAGGTCATCATCGTCCTGTGTATCATCATGTATATGTCTGAACTGTGACATCATCACCGCCCTGTATATCATCAGTGTATACTGTGATCGTACATCATCACCGTCCTGTATCATCAGTGTATACTGTGATCTGTGACATCATCACCACCCTGTATATCATGTGTATACTGTGACCTGTACATCATCACTGCCCTGTATATCATCAGTGTATACTGTGATGTGTAACATCATCACCGTCCTGTATATCATCAGTGTATACTGTGACCTCATCACCGTCCTGTATATCATCAGTGTATAGTTGACCTGTGACGTCATCACCGTCCTGTATATCATCAGTGTATACTGTGACGTGTGACATCATCACCGTCCTGTATATCATCAGTGTATACTGTGACATCATCACCGTCCTGTATATCATCAGTGTATACTGTGACATCATCACCGTCCTGTATATCATCAGTGTATACTGTGACTGTGACATCTTCATCCGTCCTGTATACATCATGTATACACTGTGACTCTATCACCATCCTGTATATCATCATGTATACTGTGACATCATCACCGCCCTGTATATCATCAGTGTATACTGTGACTGTGAATCACACGTCCTGTAATCATCATGTATACTCAGTGTATACTGTGACGACATCATCACTGCCCTGTATATCATCAGTGTTATACTGTGTATACCTGTGAACATCATCACACGCTCCTGTATATCATCAGTGTATACTGTGACTGTGACATCATCACCAGTCCTGTATATCATCAGTGTATACTGTGATCAGTGACATCATCACCGTCCTGTATATCATCAGTGTATACTGTGACTTAATCATCCCGTCCTGTATATCTGTATACTGTGATCTGTGACATCATCACCGTCCTGTATATCATCAGTGTATACTGTGACTGTGACAACATCACCGCTCCTGTATATCATCAGTGTATACTGTGATCTGTGACATCATCACTGTCCTGTATATCATCAGTGTATACTGTGACCTGTGACTCATCACCGCCCTGTATATCATCAGTGTATACTGTGACCTGTGACATCATCACCGTCCTGTATATCATCAGTGTATACTGTGACCTGTGACATCATCACCGTCCTGTATATCATCAGTGTATACTGTGACATCATCACCGTCCTGTATATCATCAGTGTATACTGTGACCTGTGACATCATCACCGTCCTGTATATCATCAGTGTATACTGTGACCTGTGACGTCATCACCGTCCTGTATATCATCAGTGTATACTGTGACATCATCACCGTCCTGTATATCATCAGTGTATACTGTGACCTGTGACATCATCACCGTCCTGTATATCATCAGTGTATACTGTGACCTGTGACGTCATCACCGTCCTGTATATCATCAGTGTATACTGTGACCTGTGACGTCATCACCGTCCTGTATATCATCAGTGTATACTGTGACCTGTGACATCATCACCGTCCTGTATATCATCAGTGTATACTGTGACCTGTGACGTCATCACCGTCCTGTATATCATCAGTGTATACAGTGACATCACCGTCCTGTATATCATCAGTGTATACAGTGACATCACCGTCCTGTATATCATCAGTGTATACAGTGACATCACCGTCCTGTATATCATCAGTGTACACTGTGACATCACCGTCCTGTATATCATCAGTGTATACTGTGACATCATCACCGCCCTGTATATCATCAGTGTATACTGTGACTAGGGCTGGGCGATTTTGGGAAAAATCAAAATCTCGATTTTATTTAAACCTATAGACGATTTTCGATTTAAATCTCGATTTTTTTTTCTATTTTCTATTACTTTAAGGAGACCGCATCTATTGAACGGAGCAGGTTCCCCAGGTATATAATGTATGAGGGGGAGGGGATATAGGACCCAGGTATAGAATATATAAAGATGGGGAGGCGATATAGGACCCAGGTATAGAATATATGAGGGGATATAGGGCACAGGTATATAATCTGTAAGGAGGGGGAGGGATATAGAACACAGGTATATTATAGAATATGTAAGGAGAGTGAGGGGATATAGGACCAGTCACCCAGGTATTCTATAATCTGTAAGGAGGGGGAGAGATATAATATATAGGGAGGAGGATGGAATATAGGACCTGGAGTATAATTCCTGTCACACAGCAACTATAAACTGCCTTTACCTTCAGTTATTATCTACTTTAGCTATGTCCGGCATTTCCCACAGCACACATCACCGCAGCAGACATCACGCATCACCACAGCACACGCCACCACAGCACACGCCACCACAGCAGACATCACGCATCACCACAGCACACACCACCACAGCACATATCACCACGGCACACGCCACCACGGCACACGCCACCACAGCACACGCCACCACAGCACACGCCACCACACAGCACACGCCACCACAGCACACGCCACCACAGCACACGCCACCACAGCACACGCCACCACAGCAGACATCACGCATCACCACAGCACACACCACCACAGCACATATCACCACAGCACACGCCACCACGGCACATATCACCACAGCACACGCCACCACAGCACACGCCACCACAGCACGCATCACCACAGCACGCATCACCACAGCACGCATCACCACAGCACGCATCACCACAGCACGCATCACCACAGCACGCATCACCACAGCACGCATCACCACAGCACGCATCACCACAGCACGCATCACCACACACGCATCACCACAGCACGCATCACCACAGCACGCATCACCACAGCACGCATCACCACAGCACGCATCACCACAGCACGCATCACCACAGACAGCACGCACTCACCGCAACAGCACACGCCACCACAGCACACGCCACCACAGCACACGCCACCACAGCACACGCCACCACAGCACACGCCACCACAGCACACGCCACCACAGCACACGCCACCACAGCACACGCCACCACAGCACACGCCACCACAGCACACCACGCATCACAGCACACGCCATCACCACAGCAAATCACGCACACCACGCACTGGCCACAGCATATCACCACAGCACACGCCACCACAGCACGCATCACCACAGTTAAAACCACAATCGTGGCCACAGCAGGGGGCGAATTAATCGAATTAATTCGATTAATCGCCCAGCCCTAACTGTGACATCACCGTCCTGTATATCATCAGTGTATACTGTGACATCACCGTCCTGTATATCATCAGTGTATACTGTGACATCATCACCGCCCTGTATATCATCAGTGTATACTGTGACATCATCACCGTCCTGTATATCACCAGTGTATACTGTGACCTGTGACATCATCACCGTCCTGTATATCATCAGTGTATACTGTGACCTGTGACGTCATCACCGTCCTGTATATCATCAGTGTATACTGTGACCTGTGACGTCATCACCGTCCTGTATATCACCAGTGTATACTGTGACTTGTGACATCATCACCGCCCTGTATATCATCAGTGTATACTGTGACCTGTGACGTCATCACCGTCCTGTATATCATCAGTGTATACTGTGACCTGTGACGTCATCACCGTCCTGTATATCATCAGTGTATACTGTGACCTGTGACGTCATCACCGTCCTGTATATCATCAGTGTATACTGTGACCTGTGACATCATCACCGTCCTGTATATCATCAGTGCATACTGTGACCTGTGACATCATCACCGTCCTGTATATCATCAGTGTATACTGTGACATCATCACCGTCCTGTATATCATCAGTGTATACTGTGACCTGTGACATCATCACCGTCCTGTATATCATCAGTGTATAGTGTGACCTGTGACGTCATCACCGCCCTGTATATCATCAGTGTATACTGTGACCTGTGACATCATCACCGTCCTGTATATCATCAGTGTATACTGTGACATCATCACCGTCCTGTATATCATCAGTGTATACTGTGACATCATCACCGCCCTGTATATCATCAGTGTATACTGTGACATCACCGTCCTGTATATCATCAGTGTATACTGTGACATCATCACCGCCCTGTATATCATCAGTGTATACTGTGACATCATCACCGCCCTGTATATCATCAGTGTATACTGTGACATCATCACCGCCCTGTATATCATCAGTGTATACTGTGACCTGTGACATCATCACCGTCCTGTATATCAAAAGTGTATACTGTGACCTGTGACGTCATCACCGTCCTGTATATCATCAGTGTATACTGTGACCTGTGACGTCATCACCGTCCTGTATATCATCAGTGTATACTGTGACATCATCACCGTCCTGTATATCATCAGTGTATACTGTGACCTGTGACGTCATCACCGTCCTGTATATCACCAGTGTATACTGTGACTTGTGACATCATCACCGTCCTGTATATCATCAGTGTATACTGTGACCTGTGACATCATCACCGTCCTGTATATCAGTGAATACTGTGACCTGTAACATCATCACCGTCCTGTATATCATCAGTGTATATTGTGACATCACCGTCCTGTATATCATCAGTGTATACTGTGACCTGTGACATCATCACCGTCCTGTATATCAGTGTATACTGTGACATCATCACCGTCCTGTATATCAGTGTATACTGTGACATCATCACTGTCCTGTATATCAGTGTATACTGTGACATCATCACTGTCCTGTATATCATCAGTGTATACTGTGACCTGTGACATCATCACCGTCCTGTATATCATCAGTGTATACTGTGACCTGTGACATCATCACCGTCCTGTATATCATCAGAGTATACTGTGATCTGTGACATCATCACCGTCCTGTATATCATCAGTGTATACTGTGACCTGTGACATCATCACCGTCCTGTATATCATCAGTGTATACTGTGACCTGTGACATCATCACCGTCCTGTATATCATCAGTGTATACTGTGACCTGTGACATCATCACTGTCCTGTATATCATCAGTGTATACTGTGACATCATCACCGTCCTGTATATCATCAGTATATACTGTGACATCATCACTGTCCTGTATATCATCAGTGTATACTGTGACATCATCACCGTCCTGTATATCATCAGTGTATACTGTGACCTGTGACGTCATCACTGTCCTGTATATCATCAGTGTATACTGTGACATCATCACCGTCCTGTATATCATCAGTGTATACTGTGACATCATCACCGCCCTGTATATCATCAGTGTATACTGTGACCTGTGACATCACCGTCCTGTATATCATCAGTATATACTGTGATCTGTGACGTCACCGCCCTCTTCCCGCTGCGGCCTGCGGTCTGTGACTCGGCCTGGGGTCTGTGGTGAGGAGGCGGCGGATCCTTCCGGTCACAGTCGCCCCCCGCGGTCCCGGGACTCACCGTTCGCCCTCTTCAGGGCATTCTCCGGGCGCTGGAAGTAGGCCGGCATGATGGCGGCGAGAACAGCTGCGGGAGCACGCGGGAAACCGTCCGGTCACTACAGCTGCAGCATGGCCGCCAGAGGAAAGAGCGAGGAGGCGGAGCCGGAAGTCAACGTCACTTCCGAGCACCATCAGTGCTGGCCACTAACGGCGACAGACGGAACTGCTTCTGCTCTATACTGACACCAGCGGCCACAGTGAGAACTGCACCTGATCCCTGCTCTATACTGACACCAGCGGCCACAGTGAGAACTGCACCTGATCCCTGCTCTATACTGACACCAGCGGCCACAGTGAGAACTGCACCTGATCCCTGCTGTATACTGACACCAGCGGTCACAGTGAGAACTGCACCTGATGTCTGCTCTATACTGACACCAGCGGCCACAGTGAGAACTGCACCTGATCCCTGCTCTATACTGACACCAGCGGTCACAGATAGAACTGCACCTGATGTCTGCTCTATACTGACACCAGCGGTCACAGCGAGAACTGCACCTGATCCCTGCTCTATACTGACACCAGCGGCCACAGATAGAACTGCACCTGATGTCTGCTCTATACTGACACCAGTGGCCACAGTGAGAACTGCACCTGATCACTGCTCTATACTGACACCAGCGGCCACAGTGAGAACTGCACCTGATCTCTGGTCTATACTGACACCAGCGGCCACAGTGAGAACTGCACCTGATCCCTGCTCTATACTGACACCAGCGGCCACAGAGAGAACTGCACCTGATCCCTGCTCTATACTGACACCAGCGGCCACAGATAGAACTGCACCTGATCTCTGGTCTATACTGACACCAGCGGCCACAGTGAGAACTGCACCTGATCTCTGGTCTATACTGACACCAGCGGCCACAGTGAGAACTGCACTGATCCCTGCTCTATACTGACACCAGCGGCCACAGCGAGAACTGCACCTGATCCCTGCTCTATACTGACATCAGCGGTCACAGAGAGAACTGCACCTGATCCCTGCTGTATACTGACACCAGCGGTCACAGAGAGAACTGCACCTGATCCTGCTCTATACTGACACCAGCGGCCACAGTGAGAACTGCACCTGATCCCTGCTGTATACTGACACCAGCGGTCACAGTGAGAACTGCACCTGATGTCTGCTCTATACTGACACCAGCGGCCACAGTGAGAACTGCACCTGATCCCTGCTCTATACTGACACCAGCGGTCACAGAGAGAACTGCACCTGATCCCTGCTCTATACTGACACCAGCGGCCACAGATAGAACTGCACCTGATGTCTGCTCTATACTGACACCAGTGGCCACAGTGAGAACTGCACCTGATCACTGCTCTATACTTACACCAGCGGTCACAGAGAGAACTGCACCTGATCCCTGCTCTATACTGACACCAGCGGCCACAGATAGAACTGCACCTGATCTCTGGTCTATACTGACACCAGCGGCCACAGTGAGAACTGCACCTGATCTCTGGTCTATACTGACACCAGCGGCCACAGTGAGAACTGCACCTGATCCCTGCTCTATACTGACACCAGCGGCCACAGCGAGAACTGCACCTGATCCCTGCTCTATACTGACACCAGCGGTCACAGAGAGAACTGCACCTGATCCTGCTCTATACTGACACCAGCGGCCACAGAGAGAACTGCACCTGATCTCTGCTCTATACTGACACCAGCGGTCACAGAGAGAACTGCACCTGATCTCTGCTCTATACTGACACCAGCGGCCACAGAGAGAACTGCACCTGATCCCTGCTCTATACTGACACCAGCGGCCACAGAGAGAACTGCACCTGATCTCTGCTCTATACTGACACCAGCGGCAACAGAGAGAACTGCACCTGATCACTGCTCTATACTGACACCAGCGGTCACAGTGAGAACTGCACCTGATCCCTGCTCTATACTGACACCAGCGACCACAGAGAGAACTGCACCTGATCCCTGCTCTATACTGACACCAGCGGTCACAGAGAGAACTGCACCTGATCCCTGCTCTATACTGACACCAGCGGCCACAGAGAGAACTGCACCTGATCACTGCTCTATACTGACACCAGCGGACACAGAGAGAACTGCACCTGATCCCTGCTCTATACTGACACCAGCGGCCACAGAGAGAACTGCACCTGATCCCTGCTCTATACTGACACCAGCGGCCACAGAGAGAACTGCACCTGATCTCTGCTCTATACTGACACCAGCGGCCACAGAGAGAACTGCACCTGATCACTGCTCTATACTGACACCAGCGGCCACAGATAGAACTGCACCTGATCCCTGCTCTATACTGACACCAGCGGTCACAGTGAGAACTGCACCTGATCCCTGCTCTATACTGACACCAGCGGACACAGAGAGAACTGCACCTGATCACTGCTCTATACTGACACCAGCGGTCACAGGGAGAACTGCACCTGATCCCTGCTCTATACTGACACCAGCGGCTACAGGGAGAACTGCACCTGATCTCTGCTCTATACTGACACCAGCGGCTACAGGGAGAACTGCACCTGATCCTTGCTCTACTGACAGCAGCGGCCACAGAGAGAACTGCACCTGATCCCTGCTCTATACTGACACCAGCGGTCACAGAGAGAACTGCACCTGATCTCTGCTCTATACTGACACCAGCGGCCACAGCGAGAACTGCACCTGATCCCTGCTCTATACTGACACCAGCGGCCACAGCGAGAACTGCACCTGATCCCTGCTCTATACTGACACCAGCGGCCACAGTGAGAACTGCACCTGATCTCTGCTCTATACTGACACCAGTGGCCACAGAGAGAACTGCACCTGATCCCTGCTCTATACTGACACCAGCGGCCACAGAGAGAACTGCACCTGATCACTGCTCTATACTGACACCAGCGGCCACAGAGAGAACTGCACCTGATCTCTGCTCTATACTGACACCAGTGGCCACAGAGAGAACTGCCAAAAATATGTGATGTTACAGCGATCTCGTTATGTGTGACAGGACCTTTAAGTACACATTAGCATTGCTTAAGGCTGGTTTCTCACTATGATATTGTGAAATCCGATGCTGTCCGATGGTAATGGGGCAGCATCGGATCTGAATTTGCCCCATGTCTTCCTATGGGGATCGGACCGGTTCGGATGCGCAGTAATTGCCGTCCGATTTGCGTCCGATCCGATTTTGTCCGATTTCTTTCCGGAGACGGCTCTGATTTTTTACATCCAAATCAAAAACCGGATAGAATTGGATCTGACAGATCGGAGGGCAATTATGCCAAACCCGATCCAATCTGATTCCATTAACATGGGGCCCTATGGAGCAGAGTCCGAGGAAACTGCTGATGTCTCCTCGGACCCGGTTAGTGTACTGAGCATGCTCCACACTACAACTGCTGCTAACCTTCTAATTACACTTCAGCAATGTATAATATACATTGCAGAAGTGAAATATAAGAAAGATTTAAAAATAAAAAATCACCATGCTCACCTCTCCTGGATCCAGTGCTGCCTCCCAGCAAGGTCTGTGTGCTTACAGGACCTGTGATGATGTCACAGAGAGTCATTACCACGGTAACTGCGGTCATGTGACCTGATTATGCTCTGTGACATCATCACAGGTCCTGTAAGCACACAGACCTTGCTGGGAGGCAGCGCTGGATCCAGGAGAGGTGAGCATGGTGATTTTTTATTTTTAACTCTTTCTTATATTTCACTTCTGCAATGTATATTATACATAGCAGAAGTGAAGGTGTCCCGCTGTGTCCGAATCCGTGATAATCTCGGACCCAGACACAGAAAAAGCATCTCGAGGTCACCTCCGATTGTTTCCTTTCCAGTCTGTGGGATCCTACAAAAAGTAGCATCTCACAGACATGTGAAACCAGTGTGATGATGCAACCCACGTCCGGGTGTATCACACGGGTGGTCGGTATATGGCTCTGGTCACATGTATCCGGTTTTACTGTGGGTGTGCTGTGTTAAACCTACCAGGAACACAGGGAGCTAACAGCTGAGAGTGAGCGCTGTAGATCTGACGCATTCATGAGCCTAATGAGCGGCTGAGAGCAAGGTGTGTACTGATTACCTGGCAGCTCAGGTGGGTGTGTCAGGCAAGATAATAGCTAGCCAGGTGTGACATGTGAGCAGGGAGATCAGATCAGACTGCAGAGTTCAGAGAGAGACCAGACATGATCCTCTGAGGGAGAGGACATGTTTCAGGGGGGTCCGGTCCCCGTTGGGTAAATAAGGCAGGACTCCTGGTTCTCCATGCCGGAGACGCCGGCCCCTCTTAGCCGTGTGGAGCCTGTGGCCAGACCGAGAGGTTAGTGGAGCACCTGGGTGTAAGGGGGGTCCTGGCTGAACCTGTAGGGGGCTCACTCTGTCCATGGTGGTGAGGTGCCGTCCGGGATCTCTGCCTGTGTTGGTAAGGCTTGGAGGCAGCTGGGCATCATGGGCAGGGTGGGGAGACCTTGGGGGACGCTTTGACTGCCCTGAAGCTCAGGTGGCTCCGGACCTGGTCTGGGCCTAGAGGGCTGAAGTCTATGCCGGACTGTGCTGGTGTGAGTGGTCTGACAAGGTTGATGTCCATACAAGTCCATGACGGACTATGGAAAAGGGGCCGTGTATGACGTGGTCCGTGTGTGAGTGCATTGGCTTATCTAAAAAGGGCCATGGAAGTGTATGACGGCTGAAGGAAAAGGGCCGTGTATGATGTGGGACCAGGAGATCTGTGTGTGAATGGAGGCAGAGCAGAAGCCTCTGTGGGAGAGAGAAGACCAGGTCCTGTGAGAATGGAGCAGTGAGGCCAGACGACAGGGGTAATAGAGTACCGGGAGTTGGGAAGTGGGGCTGACACTGGAGGGGCTCGTGAGGGCAGGTTGGGTGCAGCCGCTGTCCTGGAGGTCAGGCCCTGGTGATGGCGACCTGGAGACACGTGCCAAGGAGTTCTTGGGGGCCTGAATTGCCCTGGAGCCCGGTGACTAAACCCAGGTCAGGGCCTGGTTCAGAGCAGCCGGAGCGCGGTGTAGAGGCTGGGAAGAGTTAGCCGCCTGTGGGAAGGGACTGGACTCCCAAGGGGTCACTGGGCCAAGGAAGAGCCTGACCATAGGGTAGATACCGTCAGGTGTGAATAGGGGTGAGCCGACCAGGCCAGGATCCCTAGGGGACGGTGTTTTACCCATGTACTCTGTGTGTATACTGCTACCGTAAGGTAACCGGGTGTTAGAATATGTGCAATATAATTTATGTACTGTGGAATGTGATGTTATTTATAATGTGATGTGATGTGGGTGTACTGTATGAATTTTATATGTAATGAGCAGTTTGAGCGTAATAAACTGCTCCTGAATGTTCTAATGGTTAAACACATGTATTGGTGTCATTCTACGCTGTCAAGCGAACCCCCAGGAGTGCGCGACCTCACAACAGCCAAAGCAAATGGTAAATATAGGGGGACGGGGTAGGGAGGCATATAGAGGTCCATGATATATCGGGATCCTTTTAGAGTGTAGAGACATGTCCAGGGTGGGATATAAAAGTCCATGACAGATCAGGCTCTTAGTTGAGAGCCTATAGAGCTGTACTGTAAGAGCGGTCACACTATAGAGCTGTACTGTAAGAGCGGTCACACTGTAGAGCTGTACTGTAAGAGCGGTCACACTATAGAGCTGTACTGTAAGAGCGGTCACACTATAGAGCTGTACTGTAAGAGCGGTCACACTATAGAGCTGTACTGTAAGAGCGGTCACACTATAGAGCTGTACTGTAAGAGCGGTCACACTATAGAGCTGTACTGTAAGAGCGGTCACACTATAGAGCTGTGTACTGTAAGAGCGGTCACACTATAGAGCTCTGTACTGTAAGAGCGGTCACACTGTAGAGCTGTACTGTAAGAGCGGTCACACTATAGAGCTGTGTACTGTAAGAGCGGTCACACTATAGAGCTGTACTGTAAGAGCGGTCACACTATAGAGCGTTTACTGTAAGAGCGGTCACACTATAGAGCTGTACTGTAAGAGCGGTCACACTTAGAGCTGTACTGTAAGAGCGGTCACACTTAGAGCTCTGTACTGTAAGAGCGGTCACACTATAGAGCTGTACTGTAAGAGCGGTCACACTATAGAGCTGTGTACTGTAAGAGCGGTCACACTGTAGAGCTTGTACTGTAAGAGCGGTCACACTATAGAGCTGTACTGTAAGAGCGGTCACACTATAGAGCTGTACTGTAAGAGCGGTCACACTATAGAGCTGTGTACTGTAAGAGCGGTCACACTATAGAGCTGTACTGTAAGAGCGGTCACACTATAGAGCTGTACTGTAAGAGCGGTCACACTATAGACTGTACTGTAGAGCGGGTCACACTATAGAGCTGTACTGTAAGAGCGGTCACACTATAGAGCTGTACTGTAAGAGCGGTCACACTATAGAGCTGGTACTGTAAGAGCGGTCACACTATAGAGCTGTACTGTAAGAGCGGTCACACTATAGAGCTGTGTACTGTAAGAGCGGTCACACTATAGAGCTGTACTGTAAGAGCGGTCACACTATAGAGCTGTGTACTGTAAGAGCGGTCACACTATAGAGCTGTACTGTAAGAGCGGTCACACTATAGAGCTGTACTGTAAGAGCGGTCACACTATAGAGCTGTACTGTAAGAGCGGTCACACTATAGAGCTGTACTGTAAGAGCGGTCACACTATAGAGCTGTACTGTAAGAGCGGTCACACTATAGAGCTGTACTGTAAGAGCGGTCACACTAAGTAGAGCTGTACTGTAAGAGCGGTCACACTATAGAGCTGTACTGTAAGAGCGGTCCACACTATAGAGCTTGTACTGTAAGAGCGGGTCACACTGAAAGAGCTGTACTGTAAGAGCGGTCACACTATAGAGCTGTACTGTAAGAGCGGTCACACTATAGAGCTGTACTGTAAGAGCGGTCACACTATAGAGCTGTACTGTAAGAGCGGTCACACTATAGAGCGTGTACTGTAAGAGCTGGGGTCACACTATAGAGCTGTACTGTAAGACGGTCACACTATAGAGCTGTGTACTGTAAGAGCGGTCACACTATAGAGCTGTGTACTGTAAGAGCGGTCACACTATAGAGCTGCTGTACTGTAAGAGCGGTCACACTATAGAGCTGTGTACTGTAAGAGCGGTCACACTATAGAGCTGTGTACTGTAAGAGCGGTCACACTATAGAGCTGTACTGTAAGAGCGGTCACACTATAGAGCTGTACTGTAAGAGCGGTCACACTATAGAGCTGTACTGTAAGAGCGGTCACACTATAGAGCTTGTACTGTAAGAGCGGGTCACACTATAGAGCTGTACTGTAAGAGCGGTTCACACTATAGAGCTGTGACTGTAAGAGCGGTCACACTATAGAGCTGTACTGTAAGAGCGGTCACACTATAGAGCTGTACTGTAAGAGCGGTCACACTATAGAGCTGTACTGTAAGAGCGGTCACACTATAGAGCTGTTGTACTGTGACTAAGGTAGACGGTCACACTATAGAGCTGTACTGTAAGAGCGGTCACACTATAGAGCTGTACTGTAAGAGCGGTCACACTATAGAGCTGTACTGTAAGAGCGGTCACACTGTAGAGCTGTACTGTAAGAGCGGTCACACTGTAGAGCTGTACTGTAAGAGCGGTCACACTATAGAGCTGTACTGTAAGAGCGGTCACACTATAGAGCTGTACTGTAAGAGCGGTCACACTGATAGAGCTGTACTGTAAGAGCGGTCACACTATAGAGCTGTACTGTAAGAGCGGTCACACTATAGAGCTGTGTACTGTAAGAGCGGTCACACTATAGAGCTGTACTGTAAGAGCGGTCACACTATAGAGCTTGTACTGTAAGAGCGGTCACACTATAGAGCTGTACTGTAAGAGCGGTCACACTATAGAGCTGTGTACTGTAAGAGCGGTCACACTATAGAGCTTTTACTGTAAGAGCGGTCACACTTAGAGCTGTACTGTAAGAGCGGTCACACTATAGAGCTGTTACTGTAAGAGCGGTCACACTATAGAGCTGTACTGTAAGAGCGGTCACACTATAGAGCTGTACTGTAAGAGCGGTCACACTATAGAGCTTGTACTGTAAGAGCGGTCACACTATAGAGCTGTACTGTAAGAGCGGTCACACTATAGAGCTGTACTGTAAGAGCGGTCACACTATAGAGCTGTACTGTAAGAGCGGTCACACTATAGAGCTGACTGTAAGAGGTCACACTGTAGAGCTGTACTGTAAGAGCGGTCACACTATAGAGCTGTACTGTAAGAGCGGTCACACTATAGAGCTGTACTGTAAGAGCGGTCACACTATAGAGCTGTGACTGTAAGAGCGGTCACACTATAGAGCTGTACTGTAAGAGCGGTCACACTATAGAGCTTGTACTGTAAGAGCGGTCACACTATAGAGCTGTACTGTAAGAGCGGTCACACTATAGAGCTGTACTGTAAGAGCGGTCACACTATAGAGCTGTACTGTAAGAGCGGTCACACTATAGAGCATGTACTGTAAGAGCGGTCACACTATAGAGCTGTACTGTAAGAGCGGTCACACTATAGAGCTGTACTGTAAGAGCGGTCACACTATAGAGCTGTACTGTAAGAGCGGTCACACTTAGAGCTGTACTGTAAGAGCGGTCACACTATAGAGCTGTACTGTAAGAGCGGTCACACTGTAGAGCTGTACTGTAAGAGCGGTCACACTATAGAGCTGTACTGTAGCTAAAATGATAAGAGCGGTCACACTATAGAGCTTGTACTGTAAGAGCGGTCACACTATAGAGCTGTACTGTAAGAGCGGTCACACTTAGAGCTGTACTGTAAGAGCGGTCACACTATAGAGCTGTACTGTAAGAGCGGTCACACTATAGAGCTGTACTGTAAGAGCGGTCACACTATAGAGCTGTGTACTGTAAGAGCGGTCACACTATAGAGCTGTGTACTGTAAGAGCGGTCACACTATAGAGCTGTACTGTAAGAGCGGTCACACTATAGAGCTGTACTGTAAGAGCGGTCACACTATAGAGCTGTACTGTAAGAGCGGTCACACTATAGAGCTGTACTGTAAGAGCGGTCACACTGTAGAGCTGTGTACTGTAAGAGCGGTCACACTGTAGAGCTGTACTGTAAGAGCGGTCACACTGTAGAGCTGTACTGTAAGAGCGGTCACACTGTAGAGCTGTACTGTAAGAGCGGTCACACTGTAGAGCTGTACTGTAAGAGGCGGTCACACTGTAGAGCTGTACTGTAAGAGCGGTCACACTGTAGAGCTGTACTGTAAGAGCGGTCACACTGTAGAGCTGTACTGTAAGAGCGGTCACACTGTAGAGCTGTACGTAAGAGCGGGTCACACTGTAGAGCTGTACTGTAAGAGCGGTCACACTGTAGAGCTGTGTACTGTAAGAGCGGTCACACTGTAGAGCTGTACCGTAAGAGCGGTCACACTGTAGAGCTGTACTGTAAGAGCGGTCACACTGTAGAGCTGTACGTAAGAGCGGTCACACTTAGAGCTGTACGTAAGAGGGTCACACTTAGAGCTGTACGTAAGAGCGGTCACACTGATAGAGCTGTACTGTAAGAGCGGTCACACTGTAGAGCTGTACTGTAAGACGGTCACACTGTAGAGCTGTACTCGTAAGAGCGGTCACACTATAGAGCTGTACTGTAAGAGCGTCGGTCAACTGTAGAGCTGTACTGTAAGAGCGGTCACACTGTAGAGCTGTACGTAAGAGCGGTCACACTATAGAGCTGTACTGTAAGAGCGTCACACTGTAGAGCTGTACTGTAAGAGCGGTCACACTGTAGAGCTGTACCGTAAGAGCGGTCACACTATAGAGCTGTACTGTAAGAGCGGTCACACTGTAGAGCTTGTACTGTAAGAGCGGTCACACTGTAGAGCTGTACCGTAAGAGCGGTCACACTTAGAGCTTACGTAAGAGCGTCACACTAGAGCTGTACTGTAAGAGCGGTCACACTGTAGAGCTGTACTGTAAGAGCGGTCACACTGTAGAGCTGTACTGTAAGAGCGGTCACACTGTAGAGCTGTACGTAAGGCGGTCACACTGTAGAGCTGTACTGTAGAGCGTCACACTGTAGAGCTGTGTACTGTAAGAGCGGTCACACTGTAGAGCTGTGTACTGTAAGAGCGGTCACACTGTAGAGCTGTGTACTGTAAGAGCGGTCACACTATAGAGCTGTACGTAAGAGCGGTCACACTATAGAGCTGTACCGTAAGAGCGGTCACACTATAGAGCTGTACCGTAAGAGCGGTCACACTATAGAGCTGTACCGTAAGAGCGGTCACACTATAGAGCTGTACCGTAAGAGCGGTCACACTATAGAGCTGTACCGTAAGAGCGGTCACACTATAGAGCTGTACTGTAAGAGCGGTCACACTATAGAGCTGTGTACTGTAAGAGCGGTCACACTATAGAGCTGTACTGTAAGAGCGGTCACACTATAGAGCTGTACTGTAAGAGCGGTCACACTTAGAGCTGTACTGTAAGAGCGGTCACACTTAGAGCTGTACTGTAAGAGCGGTCACACTGTAGAGCTGTACTGTAAGAGCGGTCACACTAGTAGGTAGTACTGTAAGAGCGGTCACACTGTAGAGCTGTACTGTAAGAGCGGTCACACTGTAGAGCTGTACTGTAAGAGCGGTCACACTGTAGAGCTGTACTGTAAGAGCGGTCACACTGTAGAGCTGTACTGTAAGAGCGGTCACACTGTAGAGCTGTACTGTAAGAGCGGTCACACTGTAGAGCTCTGTACTGTAAGAGCGGTCACACTAGAGCTTGTACTGTAAGAGCGGTCACACTATAGAGCTGTACTGTAAGAGCGGTCACACTGTAGAGCTGTGTACTGTAAGAGCGGTCACACTGTAGAGCTGTGTACTGTAAGAGCGGTCACACTGTAGAGCTCTGTACTGTAAGAGCGGTCACACTATAGAGCTGTGTACTGTAAGAGCGGTCACACTATAGAGCTGTACTGTAAGAGCTGTCACACTATAGAGCTGTGTACTGTAAGAGCTGTCACACTGTAGAGGTGTACTGTAAGAGCGGTCACACTATAGAGGTGTACTGATCTGATCTGCTGATTTCTATCTGTATATTAAAGTCTGTAAAGATTCGCACACAGACAATGAGCCCCGATAATGGCTTTATATGAATGTATAATACAATTTATACATTACATATATACAGAAAGCAAAATATACCAATAACCAACATCCAGTCCGGAAATATATTAATTTCTTACAAGCTTTGTGTCTATTGCTAACATTTGCTTCAATAATATAATAAAAGAAAGAAAATAACAATGTGGCGAGTGCAGCAGTGGGCAGGCGTTGCCTCCCGCGTCTCGTTTGGGCGGCGGCGCCTCCCGCGTCTTGGATGGGCGGCGGCGCCTCACGCGTCTCGGATGGGCGGCGGCGCCTCACGCGTCTCGGATGGGCGGCGGCGGGGTGCGACGTTTGAGGACAATAATAAAAATAAATCATGAAACTCGTCCAATTTAATGTTTTGTAAAATCCTTACGAGTTTCCAAGTTTAGATCCCAAATATAAAAGTTGGAGAAGTTTCTTTCTTTAACTTTCACCTCTTTTTCCGGTTGTTCCGGTTGATGATGGAACGTCTCGAGCATCATGGGCCGCCGGTGTAGCTCCTGAAATGTTTTATGATTAAATACTTTATTTATATGTAAACTCCGTCCATCGCTGACGACCTCGGCCGCTCTCATGAGTTTATTTTTTTTTAAAATTAAATAAAATGCATGCGCCCCTCCGTCATCCGCAGAAGAATCCCGGATGATTGAGAAAGTTTTATAAAACACATAAGGTAACGGAGAACGTAAACCCCCGGCTGACATCTCCGGTGCGAGCCGCTCCGGCTGGAGACGTCTCCGGGACATTTCCCTTCTTCTTTCCAAGATAAAAAGTCTTTTTCCACAAATAAAAAATTAAAATAAGTAAAATTTGGTCTCGTAGATGAAGTGGTGAGGGGGGTCCGGGCGGCGTCACGGTGTGGCAGAGCTGTGGTACTTGACGAAGGCGATGGCAGCAAGTTCTTTACAAAACTCCTCAAGCACGATGACGCCCTCCAACAACGTCATGTGGTCAACCTGCGGGAGAAGAAGCAGGAGGTGACACACACGAAGGACAAGAAGTGGGGGCGACAGGGTGCGCCGAGGATGGCAGCGCCGTAACGCTGAGGACAAGATGGCGTCAAATTGTGAGGACGCCAAGAGAGGGAGGCGGACGCCAAGAGGGGGCAGCGACACGCAAAGGACAGAAGGGGACGGGGACAGGCGGACGAAGGGGGGGTGACGGTAGGACAGAAGGGGAACGGGGACGTGCAAAGGACAGAAGGGGGACGAACGGGGTGACGTGCGGAGGACGAAGGGGGACAGAAGGGGGATGACGTGCGGAGGACAGAAGGGGGACGGAAGGGGAGCGGAGGGGAAGTGCGAGGACGGGGACGTGCGGGGACGGAAGGGGACGGGGACGTGCGGAGGACGGAGGGGGGACGGGGACGTGCGGAGGACGGAAGGGGGACGGGGACGTGCGGAGGACGGAAGGGGGACGGAAGGGGACGGGGACGTGCGGAGGATGGAAGGGGGACGGGGGACGTGCGGAGGACGGAAGGGGGACGGGGACGTGCGGAGGAGGAAGGGGGTTTCCCAGTGACAGAACCTCTGCAGCATCTGATTTTCTTCCACTTACATGGGCCCCTCGGGCATCAGGCCCAGCAGTCTCTTCCTCACCAGCAGGAGTTTGGGGGTGAAGTCTGGGATCCGCTGGATTCTCACCATCAGATCTCCAACCACCTGGGAAGGAGCAGGATCAGTGTTACAATATTACGATATACATTCATTGGACTTGTGATGTGGGATTCTCCCAGTAATCAGTGCTGGCCCCGGGGGGCATTAGTCAACTCCCTTTTTTGGGGCTGATCCGGGAGATTCCCAGCCCACACCGCTATATAATGTGGGGGTGATAATCAGATTTATTATAAGAGAACTCACCCTGACGATGACGGAGAAGAGGGAGCGGCACCCGGGGGCCAGGTTCACGTAGGGGTCCAGGAGGAATTCATGTATATGAGGGTGCGGGAAAGGGAAAGCTTGGACAGCACCGAGGTCACCTGTAAGTTCACATCGTACGGCTGCGGAGAAACAGATCCGTGAGCGAAGATTCACCAGACCGACTGCCAGCGCCATCAGCAGTTACCCGCCCCATATCATCAGCAGTGACCCCGCCCCCTTATACCATCAGCAGTGACCCCGCCCCCTTATACCATCAGCAGTGACCTCGCCCCTATATCATGGTGGTGACCCGCGCTCATCAGCTGTGACCGCATTGGTCATCACGGTCGGGTCACTGGATGTCGGGAGCCCCGCAGATATACAAGAGTGAGTGTAACGAGCACCTGATCCAGAATCCGGCCCATTCTGTCAAACAGAACCTTCAGGAAGTGTCCCTCGAAGAAAGGAGCCTCCAAATTGCACTTTTCTATGGGTTTGGCGGTGCCGGGCCAGTCCCAGCGCAGGCAGATCGCACAGTAATCCCGGAACTAAGGAAAGACAAGAAGAGGTCACACATTGCGGAGTATGGACGCCGGGTAGAAGGGCGCGATGTCCTCAGCGGAGCGGAGAACCCCGGTCATTACATAGACAAGGCCGGAGCAGAGATCTGCAAATAAATAAAGCGGATCAGGATCATCAGCAAACTGCAGAGATCCCGAATCCAGGACACCCGGAGATCGGCCTGTGTCACAGCTCAACCGCGGACTATAAAGTGACGGAGAAGCCGAGACCTGAAAGTGATGAACTAAAGCGAAGTTTTCTTTACATAATGACCTTCTTACCGTACAGCGGATCATTGTGTACAGACCTCAATGAGGGGCTGCCTGTACTCCAAATGCAGCCGCCCCTACCCTCCCCCAGCTATCTCCTCTACCTTCTCCCCTACTTCCCATAACTCTCCCCTCTCTCCTGTCCCACAGCCATCCCTCTATTCTCTCCCCCAGCTATCCCCTCTACCCTGTCCCTTCTCCCCTGTCCCACAGCTATCCCCTCTCTCCTAGCTATCACCTTTACTCTCTCCCTTTTCCCACAGCTATCCCCTCTCCCTTCTCCCCTCTCTTATAGCTATCCGCTCTCCCCTCTCCTCCACAGCCATCCCCTTCCCTTTCCCCTGCCATCAGCTATCCCTCTTACCCCTTCCCACTCTCTCCCCTCTCCCACACCTATCCCCTCTCCCAGAGCTATCCCTTTATCGTATCCTTTCTCCCTCTCTCCCCTCCCCCCCAGCTATCTGCTCTACCCTCTCCCACCATCAGCAATCCTCTCTACCCTCTCCCGCCATCAGCAATCCTCTACCTCTCCGCCATCAGCTATCCTCTTACCTCCCGGCTATCCTCATTACATAATCAGTGTGGCCCCCGGTCACCTGTCGGTGGGCGTCTCTGAGGTAGGTGTCGTAGCCGGTTCCTTCTACTTGATAGGAAGATTTTGCTTCATCAGGAACGAGACAGAGAAAACTGCAAATAATCAGAAAAGCTGCAGCTGTGATCATGTCTATAGTGATCAGTGTGATCCCGGAGATCCGGGCCGCTGAGCCGTGTAGTGCAGACATCGCCAATAATACCGCCGTCACATTATTATTCCCCACAAATGTCTGCACAGCCCCCCGTAATCAGCAGGTAACACAACAGTGACATCCCCCTGGAGGAGCTCCACCCCAGCCCCTCCACGCTCCACCCCAGCCCCGGCCACACACCACCCCAGCCCCCGCCACCCTCCACCCCGAACGCTCCTTTACCTGTTAACTATTTTGTGCACTTCGGTTTTCCCGTCGGTTCTCTGATGATCGGGGGTGATGGGGGGCGACGCGCTCAACCATTCCTTAGAGAGAGCATTGTCCGGAGAGATGTCTGTAAATATTGGATCTTCCTCCAGATCCCTGTGGAAAATGACAGCAGTGGATCAGATCTGAAGTCAAACCCTCCCCTGAAGATCCTCCCCAAAAACCCTTCCTCCCCAGATCCTCTCCTTACAGACTCTCTCTCCCCATAGGGCCCCTTCCTTTAAACCCTTGATCTGCAGACCCTCTCCCCCCTTAGAGCTTCTGCCCCGAAGACCATTCCTCCACAGACCCCCTTCTCACAGCACAAAGCCCCGCCACAAAGACCCCTCCTCTACAGAGCCTCCCTCCACAGAGCCCCACCCCCAAAGACCCCTCCTCTGCAGAGCCTCCCTCCACAGAGCCCCGCCCCCAAAGACCCCTCCTCTGCAGAGCCTCCCTCCACAGAGCCCCGCCACCAAAGACCCCTCCTCTGCAGAGCCTCCCTCCACAGAGCCCCGCCACCAAAGACCCCTCCTCTGCAGAGCCTCCGTCCACAGAGAACCACCCCCAAAGACCCCTCCTCTGTAGAGCCTCCCTCCAGAGCCCCGCCCCCAAAGACTCCTCCTCTGCAGAGCCTCCATTCACAGAGCCCCGCCCCCAAAGACCCCTCCTTTGCAGGGCCTCCCCCAAACATACACGGCTCCAGGGATCTGCCCGTTCTCCACCAGGTCCTTGTCCTCCAGGCTCTTGCTCTCGGTGTAGTTCCTCTCCTCCAGGTTTCGCAGGATCAGGTTATACAGAATGTGCTCATTGGGTTTCTGCAGCAGATGCTCGAACAGCCGCAGAGTCATAATACTGATCTGTGGGAACAGAGATAATGGCGAAGTCAGGAACGTGGACCAAAGAGAACGACGACAGGGTCAGGAGCGGGGACCAGAGAGAACGACGGCGGGGTCAGGAGCGGGGACCAGAGAGAACAATGGCGGAGTCAGGAGCGGGGGCCAGAAAGAACGACAGCGGGGTCAGGAGCAGGGACCAGAGAGAACGACAGCGGGGTCAGGAGCAGGGAGCAGAGAGAACGACAGCGGGGTCAGGAGCAGGGAGCAGAGAGAACGACAGCGGGGTCAGGAGCAGGGACCAGAGAGAACGACAGCGGGGTCAGGAGCAGGGACCAGAGAGAACGACTGCGGGGTCAGGAGCAGGGACCAGAGAGAACGACAGCGGGGTCAGGAGCAGGGACCAGAGAGAACGACAGCGGGGTCAGGAGCAGGGAGCAGAGAGAACGACAGCGGGGTCAGGAGCAGGGAGCAGAGAGAACGACAGCGGGGTCAGGAGCAGGGACCAGAGAGAATGACAGCGGGGTCAGGAGCAGGGACCAGAGAGAACGACTGCGGGGTCAGGAGCAGGGACCAGAGAGAACGACAGCGGGGTCAGGAGCAGGGACCAGAGAGAACGACAGCGGGGTCAGGAGCAGGGGCCAGAGAGAACGACAGCGGGGTCAGGAGCAGGGAGCAGAGAGAACGACAGCGGGGTCAGGAGCAGGGAGCAGAGAGAACGACAGCGGGGTCAGGAGCAGGGACCAGAGAGAATGACAGCGGGGTCAGGAGCAGGGACCAGAGAGAACGACAGCGGGGTCAGGAGCAGGGACTAGAGAGAACGACGGCGCGGGCGGGGTCAGGAGCAGGGACTAGAGAGAACGACAGCGGGGTCAGGAGCAGGGACTAGAGAGAACGACAGGGTGTAAGGAGCAGGGAGCAGAGAGAACGACAGGGTGTCAGGAGCAGGGAGCAGAGAGAACGACAGCGGGGTCAGGAGCAGGGACCAGAGAGAACGACAGGGTGTCAGGAGCAGGGAGCAGAGAGAACGACAGCGGGGTCAGGAGCAGGGACCAGAGAGAACGACAGCGGGGTCAGGAGCAGGGACTAGAGAGAACGACGGCGCGGTCAGGGGCGGGGTCAGGAGCAGGGACTAGAGAGAACGACAGCGGGGTCAGGAGCAGGGGCCAGAGAGAACGACAGCGGGGTCAGGAGCAGGGGCCAGAGAGAACGACAGCGGGGTCAGGAGCAGGGGCCAGAGAGAACGACAGCGGGGTCAGGAGCAGGGGCCAGAGAGAACGACAGCGGGGTCAGGAGCAGGGGCCAGAGAGAACGACAGCGGGGTCAGGAGCAGGGGCCAGAGAGAACGACAGCGGGGTCAGGAGCAGGGGCCAGAGAGAACGACAGCGGGGTCAGGAGCAGGGACTAGAGAGAACGACAGCGGGGTCAGGAGCAGAGACTAGAGAGAACGACAGCGGGGTCAGGAGCAGAGACTAGAGAGAACGACAGCGGGGTCAGGAGCAAGGACTA
Source organism: Allobates femoralis (assembly GCA_033576535.1). Classification (NCBI taxonomy): domain Eukaryota; kingdom Metazoa; phylum Chordata; class Amphibia; order Anura; family Aromobatidae; genus Allobates; species Allobates femoralis. The sequence continues at coordinate 10,854,131 of JARQOC010000006.1, read as the reverse complement.
GAGAGAACGACAGCGGGGTCAGGAGCAGGGACTAGAGAGAACGACAGCGGGGTCAGGAGCAGGGACTAGAGAGAACGACAGCGGGGTCAGGAGCAGGGACTACAGAGAACGACAGGGTGTCAGGAGCAGGGACTAGAGAGAACGACGGCGTGGTCAGGGGCGGGGTCAGGAGCGGGGACCAAAGAGAACGAAGGCAGGGTCAGGAGCAGGGACCAGAGAGAACAACAGCGGAGCCAGGAGCGGGGACCAGAGAGAACGACAGCGGGGTCAGGAGCAGGGACTAGAGAGAACTACAGCGGGGTCAGGAGCGGGGACCAGAGAGAACGACAGCGGGGTCAGGAGCAGGGACCAGAGAGAACGACAGCGGGGTCAGAAGCGGGGACCAGAAAGAACGACAGCGGGGTCAGGAGCGGGGACCAGAGAGAATGACGGCGGGGTCAGGAGCGGGGACCAGAGAGAACGACGGCGGGGTCAGGAGCGGGGACCAGAGAGAACGACGGCGGGGTCAGGAGCTGGGACCAGAGAGAACGACGGCGGGGTCAGGAGCTGGGACCAGTCGTTTGCTAGGGACATAAGGTTTCCTCTCGGATTGTAAAGAATCAAGAAATGAAATAATTTTTTCCAACTAAATTCATATTAAAAGTTCGGGTCACAGATTTGTTGTAGATTTAGTGATTTTATAATATAGAATATATAATATTAGTCCGGCTTCACACCACGATTTTCTGCTGTCCGATTCTGTCAGGTGTTTTGCAGGAAGCATCGGACAGAACCTGACAGCCCCGGACAAACCGAACCGGAGTGCAAATACGTCCTCCGATCCTGTTTTAAGCTGGAATCCTCCCTGCATGCGGCTGCCGCTGTCCAAGTGCTGAAATTTCAGCCGGCAGCTCTTTTAGCTGCACTCTCCAGGTGCTGAACTAGCGCAGCTTAAATGTCAGAGCCAACGCTCGTTCATCACCCGGCGTCCGGGAACAAATTTCTGTTGGATCCGGAGCCCATAGCCTCCCATGTTAGGGCGCGCCGGATTGCAACGGATGCAAGAGGATCCGATTTTGTCCGATTTTTGCCCCAGACACAAAAAATGCTGCAAGCTCCGATTTTGTGTCTGGGGCAAAAAAAAACACCCGGACAACACAAATCACTGCCATCCGGCCCCATAGGTGAAAAATCGGATCCTGGACCGGACAGCCCAGGATCCAGAGAGTCGTGGTGTGCAGCCGGCCTGACAACTTTCCTCATCAATTTTGACCTATTTAATCCTCCGATATCCAGAATCTATAAGCTCGCCCTGACCTGATGCTTCACCAGGTCTTCACACATCATCTAAGGACATGATCATCACTGATGGTTAATGTTGGGTTGTCCGGCCCCCGAGGAGCGGAGGGGGTGCAGCCTCACCTCGTCCGATATGTGGTTACAATGCTCGATCAGACGATGGCGTAACGGGAACCTCTGGACTCCGCTCAGGATCTCCGGCTCTCGCTGATCCCCCAGGAGGAAATGAACGATCTCCTGCAGTAAAGCCTCCGATGTGACCTGTCGCACGATGCGATGAAGGAGGGAGGTGGCCGTGAGGATCCCGATCTCCGACCTGAGACAGAGAAAATCAACACGAGGGTGAGAAGATAATGATATAATGCACAATATAATGTAATGCACCAACACAAAAGTAACTACAGAAGTTTCCATCCTTCCATTATCTTCTCTGAAAATTAATATATACATTTGTATACCCGACATCACCGCTGTAAACATATAACCCATATGGTTCACACTATAAATGGAGAAAACACAGCCAGAATGGTTGATTATTGGTAAATGCACCCCCCTGTATTGCCAATAAAAATATGGATATCTTATAGCCTACACATGGTAACATATCACTCATATGCTATATATGATATGATGGGATCTTTCAGCCTAGGGTGGAACATATTGCACATTTAGAATGTGTTTCCTATGACATTCTAACACAGAGACTTGTATACTCATTACACAGACCCTTGTGATACCTGTTTATCCTGTAGACAATGTACATTGTATTGTTGTTTGTTTCAGAGAGATCTGATCCTGATTTGTACATAAATGACCACCGTGATATTTGCTTTGAATATACAAACAGACAATGCTGTCATTGTATCATAACACTGTGTCCAAATACCTGGTGTACGAGAAATACACAAATTATTGTCTGATGTTTGTTTACACTGGTTCATTTCTTCCTAGGATCTGGCCACTCCAGGGTCATAGATGAATCATATTTGTAAACAGTAACCAGGTCTGTGCCATATAGTGTGAAGCCTATATTAGGCTGGCTTCACATTAGCGTTTGTGTCTGCATGCTGATGGCATGCAGACACAAACGCTGTCAGAAGCAGTGTCCAAATGATGTGTCCGCAGCGGATAATGTCCGCCTGCGGACACATCACTATGGAGCCCGGCAGCCAATCGGCGCTGTCCGGGGGCGGGCCGGGGGCGGAGATCAGCGCCGGAGATCTCCGCCCCCCCCGGCCGCCGGTAAGCTCCGGGACATGTCGGCGGGGAGAACAGCTGATGTGAGAGCTGTTTGAATCTTCCCGCGCCGACACTGAGAGGAGATGTCGGCGCGGGAAGATTCAAACAGCTCTCAGATCAGCTGTTCTCCCCGCCGACATCGCTAGGAGATTACAGGCGGCGGGGAGAAGGAGGACAGCAGAGGCTGAGCTGATCTCCCGGTGGCCGTCGGTGAGCTCCTGTGACATCACCGGCGGCCACTGGGAGATTTTTCAATGGGTCCGCAGCGTTCTCCTGCGGTGTCATGCAGAGGACACTGCGGACCCATTGAAGCCAATGCATTTTTTGTACGCTTGGGGACGCTTGCTGATTGTCCAAGCTCCCCAAACGCACAAAAAAACCCAACATGCTGCGTCCCGGGTGCGGATGCTGGACACCGGAAGCAGCAGATATCGTCCGCATCCGCACCCGAACGCAGCAAACGCAGGCACTATGCGTTCCTATGTTAAACATAGGAACGCAGTGCGCATGCGTTTGACTGCATATGGGAACGCAGCAATACGCTGCCTTCCCATACGCAAATGTGAAGGCAGCCTTACATCATAGGACTGTGACAATCACAGACGTTACTTTGAGGAGACTTCTCAGGAGTTTCTCACTCAATGAGACACATGAGGTTCATGAACTCCTTAATGAAGAGGTCGTTTTGTGTTCCTGAATCCATTAAGACGTCCAAATTCATAGTTTCTATGATATTCCAGACAGATGATGTATTCATAACTCCGTGGTGATGTGATGTAGGGTAAATACATAACCATTGTATGTTGATTAAACAATAGTGTACCCAATATCATACTGTTTCTTTAATTTTGTACATTTAATAAAATTACTTTATTACCTTCTTTAAAGTCGTATCTGAACCTGTTTGTCAAAAATGTTGGCAAACCCCCCCCCCTACACAGCAATCAATGCAGCTTCATCAATGGAAAAATAGAACTAATTCTTGACAAATTCGACAATTTTCTTTTTTATTAAACAAACGTGGATGAATGTGACCGCAGAAGAAGGAGAAAAAGATACAGTGATCTGAAAAGCCTCAAAACAGCCGACATCACCCCTACAACTGCTCTACAAAGTGAAGATATTCAATATGGAGCCGATCACTGTATGTGGATACTCACGTCTGCATGAGCTGTGGCTCCAGGACAAGGACCAGGAACCGCTCCCGCACCGCCTGCGCCATGATGGAGGCCGCTGTCTATAGAGAGAAGGTAGGGACATCAGAAGGACAGAAGACTCCACAAAGAGGACAGAGCCCCCCACACATACAGGAGGAGAGAGCCCCCCACACACACAGGAGGACAGAGCCCCCCCATACACACACACCCACACAGGAGGACAGGACCCCCACCCCACACAGGAGGACAGAGCCCATCCCCACATACAGGAGGAGAGAGTTCCCCCTACACACACAGGAGGACAGAGCCCCCCCAATACACACAGGAGGACAGAGCCCCCCCCACACACACACACACACACACACAGGAGAACAGAAGACTCCGCACAGAGGACACAGAGGATGGAGCCTCCCCTACAACAAATTGAGGGGATCTAGCTAAACCCTCACCCCAGATAGGGAAGGGGGGGATCTAAGCAGTCGCCCACCCCAGATCAGGGGATATGGTTGGCCGCTCACCCTTTGCGCTTCTTTAATGAGTTGATCGCAGTAATCGAACCAGGACAGGAATGATATCAGGGCTCGTTTTCCAGGGAAGGCCGAGGCGTCCTCCTTCACATTGTAGGAATCCAGTCTGCGGAGAAGAAAAGGGACGGAGAAATCAATGAGCTGAAGAAACGACCAAGAAAAGCCGATAGAAAGGTAAAAATAAAAGATTATAACGTCACTAAATCTGAGATCTAAGAAGACGAAGGTGAATTGCACAGAACAGACCGAGGTGATTATGGCCCCTGATCTGGAGAGGAATCGACAAAAGCAAATGTATCCGGAAACAGCGTCGTGCCAAACTCCGTGTGACCCGACCGGAGCAGACAATCCCCGGACACAGGGCAGGTGTATGGTGCCGGACTCCATGTGACCCGACCACTGCAGACAATCCCCGGACACAGGGCAGGTGTATGGTGCCGGACTCCGTGTGACCCGACCGCAGCAGACAATCCCCGGACACAGGGCAGGTGTATGGTGCCGGACTCCATGTGACCCGACCACTGCAGACAATCCCCGGACACAGGGCAGGTGTATGGTGCCGGACTCCGTGTGACCCGACCGCAGCAGACAATCCCCGGACACAGGGCAGGTGTATGGTGCCAGACTCCATGTGACCCGACCAGTGCAGACAATCCGCGGACACAGGGCAGATGCACGTTCAGGCCTCCACAATAGTCACCACTTCTTATGTGGCCCCTGGGGTAAATTGCCCATCGCCGGCACAGACAGTCCTGATACAAGAAGTGGAATAGCTGCTGAGAAGTGCGGACCCCCCTCCTTGGAGCGAGGTTCTGCCTTTTCCTCGAGCCCGGATAACCTGTAGCTCCTCATTGTCACCTCCTGAACCCGGCAGCCTATTTTACGGTCTGTGAATGTCACCGACATCTGAGATTAGCCTCCCCTGGTAGACGGCGCTGTGAAATTCTTACCCCCAATTAATCCCCTCCACTGTCTCGATGTCCAGGGGGTCGATGGAGTGCGGCAGAGCGCGGTATAGGGCGGTCAACTGGGCAGTCAGCAGCTGGCACAGGGCGGTGTTCTGGGTAAGGCACTTGGCAGCTGCCGGTTCGGGAAGACTGACCAGCAGCATTAACCCTTCACAGGCCTTGACCGCGATCCGTCCGTCCTGGAATAGACGACCACAGACGTTATACACCGCCTGTGTGTGCAGAGCGGCGCGGTCACATCTGATCACTCACCGGGCTCCTCGTCAGGTTCAGTAAGGAGTTCACCAGATTATAGTCTTGCAGGACGTGATTTGTGGACGGACCGGGGGCTTCCTGTGTATCCGTGGGGGCGAGGATCGCAGGAACATCTCCCTCCGCCGTAGACTGAACCTGCCCCGTGTCGTCAGCCACCACCTCCTGTGTGGCCCCTCCAGAAGACGCCCCCGGGGGATCCGAGGGGCCTGCAACGGCGACCGGCTTCAGTTTACTCTAAACAGATAAAAAAAAGGAAGAAAAAGATTCTGATACTATAAAGAAAAAAAACACAAGAAAAATGAAGGAATCTCCACCTGTATTATTTTGACCCAAAAATATAAATTGCACTAATCTTATTATCCGGACGTAATGGGACAACGGAATATGTCACCAGATTTACTATGCACATAATAAACGGAGCAGGCTCCCACCCCACCCTCCCCGGGGGTCCAACCCTTCATCTTATCTGGTCTCTGTGCTGGATGCAGCAGAGGAATCACGATTACATAGTGAATCACCGCTGCAGACAATCACTGAACTCAGCGGCTCTGGTTGTCTACATCAGCAGGACCGCTGAGCTCATTGATTAGCTGCAGCAGCAGCGTTGTCATGATATCACCGCTGCAGACAATCCATGAGCTTGGGGGTCCTGCCGATGTAGACAACCAGAGCTGCTGAGTTCAGTGATTGTCTGCAGTGGTGACATCATGACAACAGTGCTGCAGCTAATCAATGAGCTTGGCGGTCCTGGTGATGTAGGCAACAGGAGCCGCTGAGTTCATTGATTGTCTGCAGCGGTGACATCATGCCAACAGTGCTTATTACAGCTGCAGACAATCATTGAGCTTGGCAGTCCTGCCTATGTAGACAACAGGAGCCACTGAGTTGTGATTGGCTGCAGCAGCTGTTATGAGCACTGTTGTCATGATGTCACCGCTGCAGACAATCACTGAACTCAGTGGCTTCATGTCATCTACATCGGCTCAACCGTGGAGCTGATTGATTGTCTGCAGCAGTGATGTGAACTGTAGTCATGATGTCACCACTGCGGGGGGGATCGAGTCCCATCTGTACTGGTTACTGGGGTGTACTCTCTTTGTATTGGACATCCCCTTTTAAGCCTCAGACAGGAGCGGCCATGTTGCACCTGTGACCAGCACTGACCTCCAGGAAGAAGTTCACCAGATACGGATCCTGCTTCAGTTTGGCACAGACGATACACAAGAACTGGATCTCCTCGTTCTCGGTGGGATTGGCCAGGACCTCCCCGCACAGACGGATCAGCTTCTACAGGAGACAAAGGATCAGAAAGATTCTTGATCGCAGCATCTACAAAGGATCAGAGAGATTCCTGACCGCGGAGTCTACAAAGGATCAGAGAGATTCCTGACTGCAGCGTCTACAAAGCATCAGATTCCTGACCGCGGCGTCTACAAAGGATCAGAGAGATTCCTGACCGCGGCATCTACAAAGGATCAGAGAGATTCCTGACCGCGGCGTCTACAAAGGATTAGAGAGATTCCTGACCGCGGCGTCTACAAAGGATCAGAGAGATTCCTGACCGCGGCGTCTACAAAGGATTAGAGAGATTCCTGACCGCGGCGTCTACAATGGATCAGAGAGATTCCTGACCACAGTGTCTACAAAGGATCAGAGAGATTCCTGACCACAGTGTCTACAAAGGATCAGAGAGATTCCTGACCGCAGCATCTACAAAGGATCAGAGAGATTCCTGACCGCAGTGTCTACAAAGGATCAGAGAGATTCCTGACCGCAGTGTCTACAAAGGATCAGGGAGATTCCTGACCGCAGCATCTACAAAGGATCAGATAGATTCCTGACGCGAGTGTCTACAAAGGATCAGAGAGATTCCTGACCGCGGCGTCTACAAAGGATCAGAGAGATTCCTGACCGCGGCGTCTACAAAGGATCAGAGAGATTCCTGACCGCGGCGTCTACAAAGGATCAGAAAGATTCCTGACCGCAGCGTCTACAAAGGATCAGAAAGATTCCTGACCGCGAAGTCTACAAAGGATCAGAGAGATTCCTGACCGCGGCGTCTACAAAGGATCAGAGAGATTCCTGACCGCAGCGTCTACAAAGGATCAGAAAGATTCCTCACCGCGGCGTCTACAAAGGATCAGAGAGATTCCTGACCGCAGCGTCTACAAAGGATCAGAGAGATTCCTGACCGCAGCGTCTACAAAGGATCAGAGAGATTCCTGACCGCGGCGTCTACAAAGGATCAGAGAGATCCCTGACCGCAGAGTCTACTAAGGATCAGAGAGATCCCTGACCGCAGCGTCTACTAAGGATCAGAGAGATCCCTGACCGCAGCATCTACAAAGGATCAGAGAGATTCCTGACCGCAGCGTCTACAAAGGATCAGAGAGATTCCTGACCGCAGCGTCTACAAAGGATCAGAGAGATTCCTGACCGCAGCGTCAACAAAGGATCAGAGAGATTCCTGACCGCGGTGACTACAGAGGATCAGAGAGTTCCTGACCGCGGCATCTACAAAGGATCAGAGAGATTCCTGACCGCAGCGTCTACTGAGGATCAGAGAGATTCCTGACCGCAGCGTCTACAAAGGATCAGAGAGATTCCTGACCGCAGCGTCTACAAAGGATCAGAAAGATTCCTCACCGCGGCGTCTACAAAGGATCAGAGAGATTCCTGACCGCAGCGTCTACAAAGGATCAGAGAGATTCCTGACCGCAGCGTCTACAAAGGATCAGAGAGATTCCTGACCGCGGCGTCTACAAAGGATCAGAGAGATTCCTGACCGCAGCGTCTACAAAGGATCAGAGAGATTCCTGACCGCAGCTCTACAAAGGATCAGAGAGATTCCTGACCGCGGCAGTCTACAAAGGATCAGAGAGATTCCTGACCGCGGAGTCTACAAAGGATCAGAGAGATTCCTGACCGCAGCGTCTACAAAGGATCAGAGAGATTCCTGACCGCAGTGATCTACAAAGGATCAGAGAGATTCCTGACCGCGGAGTCTACAAAGGATCAGAGAGATTCCTGACCGCAGCGTTTACAAAGGATCAGAGAGATTCCTGACCGCAGCGTCTATAAAGGATCAGAGAGATTCCTGACCGCAGCGTCTATAAAGGATCAGAGAGATTCCTGACCGCAGCGTCTATAAAGGATCAGAGAGATTCCTGACCGCGCGTCTACAAAGGATCAGGAAGATTCCTGACCGCAGCGTCTACAAAGGATCGGAGAGATTCCTGACCGCAGCGTCTACAAAGGATCAGAGAGATTCCTGACCGCAGCGTCTACAAAGGATCAGAGAGATTCCTGACCGCAGCGTTTACAAAGGATCAGAGAGATTCCTGACCGCAGCGTCTACAAAGGATCAGAGAGATTCCTGACCGCAGCGTTTACAAAGGATCAGAGAGATTCCTGACCGCAGCGTCTATAAAGGATCAGAGAGATTCCTGACCGCAGCGTCTATAAGGGATCAGAGAGATTCCTGACCGCAGCATCTACAAAGGATCGGAGAGATTCCTGACCGCAGCGGTCTACAAAGGATCAGAGAGATTCCTGACCGCAGCGTCTACAAAGGATCAGAGAGATTCCTGACCGCAGCGTTTACAAAGGATCAGAGAGATTCCTGACCGCAGCGTCTACAAAGGATCAGAGAGATTCCTGACCGCAGCGTTTACAAAGGATCAGAGAGATTCCTGACCGCAGCGTCTATAAAGGATCAGAGAGATTCCTGACCGCAGCGTCTATAAGGGATCAGAGAGATTCCTGACCGCAGCGTCTGATCCGAGCTCAGGAAAAGCGACAAACATCCGGTGTCGCAATGTTTCCATTCATTGACAGCAAGAAGAGGAATCACCCGTTAATGGAACTAACGGTTAACCCCTTCATGATGGCGACAATCTCCGTTTCTTCCTGGACCTCTATAGCGTTGATAGATTACTTTTTCCAGACGACGTTTTATTGGCCGCGGTGTTGGGAGAGTTATGACGATTTCTTCGCTCGTTAAAGCATTTTTAATTTTGTGAAATTGCAGCGACCAAAATAATTAAAAATAATTTTGTCATTCTTGAATTTTTTCAGTTTACTGATCGGGGGAAATATTATTATATCTTGTTATATCTGACGTTTCTGAATGCTGCAATAACACATTTATTTAGTTGTATTATTTTCATTTTAATGGGGTAAAAGAAGGTTCATTTAAACTTTTTTTTCCCATAACTTTTTATTTTTATTTATTTTCACGGTGTTACACAGAAATGGTAAAATCCATGAAGACGTGTGAAGAGAAGGCAAATTCACCTTGACCACCGCACTGCACAGGGGAGATGGCGCGGAGCCTTCACTGAGGCAGGACCTCCTGCTGTGGACAGGTAATTTCCTCAGAGGACCTCCTTGTGTGGACAGGTAATCTCCTCAGAGGACCTCCTGGTGTGGACAGGTAATCTCCTCAGAGGACCTCCTGGTGTGGACAGGTAACCTCCTCAGAGGACCTCCTGGTGTGGACAGGTAACCTCCTCAGAGGACCTCCTGGTGTGGACAGGTAATCTCCTCAGAGGACCTCCTGGTGTGGACAGGTAATCTCCTCAGAGGACCTCCTGGTGTGGACAGGTAATCTCCTCAGAGGACCTCCTGGTGTGGACAGGTAACCTCCTCAGAGGACCTCCTGGTGTGGACAGGTAATCTCCTCAGAGGACCTCCTGGTGTGGACAGGTAATCTCCTCAGAGGACCTCCTGGTGTGGACAGGTAATCTCCTCAGAGGACCTCCTGGTGTGGACAGGTAATCTCCTCAGAGGACCTCCTGGTGTGGACAGGTAATCTCCTCAGAGGACCTCCTGGTGTGGACAGGTAATCTCCTCAGAGGACCTCCTGGTGTGGACAGGTAACCTCCTCACAGGACCTCCTGGTGTGGACAGGTAACCTCCTCAGAGGACCTCCTGGTGTGGACAGGTAATCTCCTCAGAGGAATTCCTGTTTACGCAGAAGATTAGAACGCTGAATGTCAAAAGATTGTCCTACACTTTTGGGCACCAGTGGTCAGTTCTGAATATTGAGGCGTGTATCAATCCAACAGTTATGGATTTTCATTTTCAGCCATTGCAGTGACATCAAAGTTAGTAATTTTCTTTAATTTATCCTTTCTATTATATGTAATTGTATGTACTGCAATGGTGATTTGATAATTAGCGGGTGCCAGTCGTGGGGGCATCATTATATCTCCCTGGATTACGGCAGCATTAGGGAAGTGGAGATCTGCACAGCCATCGGGTGAAGGTGGAGGGGAGGGTGGGAAGGCAACGCTCCTGCACAGCCGGCGGTGGAGTAGGGGGGTAGGGTTGGGGGAACAACACTCCTGCACAGCTGGTGAGGGGGAGGCAATGCTCTTGCACAGCCGGCGAGGGGGAAGCAATGCCCCTGCACATCTCCAGAGTCGGCGAGTGGGCGACGCTCCTGCACATCTTCACAGCCAGTGAGGAGGGTGAGAGCGACGCTCCTGCACATTTGCACAGACGGGCGGGGTGGGGGTTCAGATGGGCAACACTCCTGCAAGTTTGCACAGCTGGTGGAAAAAGAGGGGGGGGGGTTGACACTCCTGCACATCTACACAGCCAGCGACGGGGAAGGGGGACCGCTCCAGCACGTCAGGTTATTTGCACCACCCATTTTTTGTCATTTGCAAGTTATCAATAAATAAACGGTGGCAGTCGGGGGCCCTGTGGAGCGGTCAGGCCACCTTTAAAAGGAAACTTTTTATTTTTGTAAATGCAAAATATTCTGCAAATATTGATCCAGAATGGCAGAATCAGAGACGGGAAAGGGGGAAGAAAGGTAAGTACGGGGGGGTTGAGAGTACCTGCACGGGGCGGTGCACATTGATGTGCGGGAGCAGAGGCTGCTTAATTCTTCCTAAAAGCTTCGTATAGAAGACGAGAACCTGCTGCTTCATCCCTGGAGGACACTGAGGACAAACACAAGACAGAAGACGAGAAAATCATCATCATCATCTGCTCAATAACAAACACCAAGAATAAACCCACTGGTCCATACAATGTGTGAGAGCGGCGCAGACGATAATCCGGTGTTACCTCTATCCTGGAGGAAGCAGGAGACGTGGACTTGTGTGAACACTGCCATCTTCAGCAGCATTCCTGCCCTATGTATTGTTATTATGCAACCTCTAATCCAGGGGTCCCGACTCCAGTCCTTGAGGGCGCAAACAGGTCATGTTTTCAAGATTTCCTTAGCATTGCACAGGTATATATAATCACCTGCACTGGTGATAATTCCAACCCTGTGCAATGCTAAGGGAATCCTGAAAACATGACCTTTGGCGGCCTCGAGGACTGAAGTTGGGGAGCCCTGCTCTAATCCATTATAAGCTTAGTGATATTGATATCTAATTGTTAGTGCCAATGCTCCACCACCTCTGCAGGTCAGTGCCGCCCCTGTGCTCCGTCATCTCGAGCAGCACCATGCTCCGCCCACCCCCCGTCAGTACCGGCACTGTGCTCTGCCATCCCCCTGTCAGTCCTAGCACTGTGCTCCGCTCCCCTTTCCCCCCCCGTCATGCTGGCACTGTGCTCCGCCGTTCCCCCGTCAGTCCTGACACCGTGCTCCGCCGCCTCCCCTCGTCAGTCCTGCACCATGCTCCCGCTCCCCTCAGTCCGCGCACATGCTCCGCCGCCTCCCCCGTCAGTGCCGGCACCGTGCTCGCATGTTCCCCGTCAGTCCCAGGCACTGTGCTCCGCCAGCCTCCCCCATCAGTCCGGCACCATGCTCCGCCGCCTCCCCGGTCAGTCCGCACCGTTGCTCAGCCGTCTCCCCATCAGTCCCAGGCACCATGCTCGCCGCTACCCGTCAGTCCGGCACCGTGACCCCGCCGCCCCCGTCAATTTCCGCCACTATGCTCACGCCGCCTCCCCGTCAGTCCGGCACATGCTCCGCCTCCCCGTAGTCCCGCACCGTGCTCCGCCGCCTCCCCCGTCAGTCCCGGCACCTGCTCCGCTTTCCCTGTCAGTCCAGCACGGCTCGCGTCCACCGTCAGTCCGGCACCATGCTCCCCTGTTCCCTCTCAGTCCGCACCCTGTCGCGCTCCCGTCAGTCCCGCACCGTGCTCGCGCCTCCCCCGTCAGTCCGGCCCGTGCTCGCGCACTCCCCTGTCTGTCCGGCACCGTACTCATGTCTACTCCCCTCAGTCCGTCACCGTGCTCTGTCGCCTCCTCGTCAGTCCGGCACCGTACAGTCTACTCCCTCGTCAAGTCCCGGCACTAGCTCCACCGCCTCCCCTCGTCAGTCCCGGCACCGTGCTCCACCGCCTCCTCTCGTCAGTCCCGGCACCGTGCTCCACCGCCTCCCCTCGTCAGTCCCGGCACTGTGCTCACCGCCCCCCTCGTCAGTCCCGGCCCGTGCTCTACCGCCTCCCCTCGTCAGTCCCGGCACTGTGCTCCACCGCCTCCCCTCGCAGTCCGGCGCCGTGCTCTACCGCCTCCCCTCATCAGTCCCGGCACTGTGCTCCCCGCCTCCCCTCGTTAGTCCCAGCACCGTGCTCCGCCGCCTCCCCTCGTCAGTCCCGGCACCGTGCTCCACCGCCTCCCCTCGTCAGTCCCGGCACCGTGCTCTGTCGCCTCCCCTCGTCAGCTCCCGCACCGTGCTCGCGCCTCCCCTCGTCAGTCCCTGGCACCGTGCTCTGCCGCCTCCCCCGTCAGTCCGGCACTGCTCCGCCGCCTCCCCCTGTCAGTCCGGCCGTACTCGTCTACTCCCTCGTCAGTCCCGGCACCGTGCTCTGTCGCCTCCCCTCGTCAGTCCCGGCAATGTGCTCGCCGCCTCCCCCGTCAGTCCGGCACCGTGCTCCGCCGCCTCCCCCGTCAGTCCCGGCACCGTGCTCCGCCACCTCCCCCCGTCAGTCCAGGCACCGTGCTCCGCCGCCTCCCCTGTCAGTCCCGGCACCGTACTCAGTCTACTCCCCTCGTCAGTCCCCGGCACCGTGCTCCGCCGCCTCCCCTCGTCAGTCCAGCACCGTGTCGCACTCCCTCGTCAGCTCGCATCGTGCTCCACCTCCCCTCTCAGTCCGACACCGTTTCAGCTCCTTATCTGTGGCTGTATCCACCGCCTCCCTCGTCAGTACCGGCACTGTGATCCACCGCCTCCCCTCGTCAGTCCCGGCACCGTGCTCCACCGCCTCCCCTCGTCAGTCCCCGTCACTGTGCTCTGTCGCCTCCCCTCGTCAGTCCCGGCACCTGCTCCCGCCTCCCCTCGTCAGTCCCGGCACCGTGCTCGCGCTCCCTCGTCAGTCCGGCATCGTGCTCCACCTCCTCCCCTCATCAGTGCCAGGCACGTCTTCAAGCTTCCTTACAGTGCTGCACTTGATCCACCCTCCCTCGTCAGTCCGGCACCGTGCTCCACCGCCTCCCCTCGTCAGTACCGGCACCGTGGCTCCACCGCCTCCCCTCGTCAGTCCCGGCACCGAGCTCCACCGCCTCCCCTCGTCAGTCCGCACGTGCTCCTCACCTCCACTCGTCAGTCCGGCACAGTGCTCATCGCCTCCCCTCGTCAGTACCGGCACCGTGCTCCACCGCCTCCCCTCGTCAGTCCGGCATGTGCTCCACCGCTCCTGCGTCCGACACGTGCTCACCGCCTCCCTCGTCAGTACCGGCACGTGCTCCCCGCCTCCCCTCTCATCCGGCACTGTGCTCCACGCTCCCTGTCAGTCCGCACGTGCTCCACCGCCTCCCTCGTCAGTCCTGCACCGTGCTCCCGTCTCCCTCGTCAGTCCCGGCACCGTGCTCAGCCCCCTCGTCAGTCCGTCGCGTGCTCACCGCCTCCCCTCGTCAGTCCCGGCACCTGCTCCACCGCCTCCCCTCGTCAGTCCCGGCCGTGCTCCACCGCCTCCCTCGTCAGTCAGACCGTGCTCCACGCTCCCGTTAGTCATTCTTTCCCGATTTGCCACCTATGACAGTTGCTTCTGTGATGACCAGACGTCTCTTTCGCGTTCATGATCCTCAAGCTTCACGTTGAGGTTTTCATAGATTTACACTGAGAAAAGTTCTGGTTCCCACAGAAGAGGCGGCAGGATCAGGACTGAGGTCACACTGTGCAGAACAGCACCGGAGCGACACCGATAAGGGAAGGAGGCCACAGAACATGTGCAGAGCATCGCCGGCAGAGGAGAAATAGCAATGGCGGGAATAACCCCCCAGTGTGGTCCTCAGTGTGGCCCCTGGTACTCACATCGGCCTTCCCCAGTGTGTAGAGCGTCTCCAGCACCTTGTGGTGCAGCAGATACTCCATACAGGGCCCGGTCTCCCCGGACTCGCGCTCCTCCTCCTCCTGCACCAGGATCTCCAGCATCTGCTCCAGGTGGGACGGGATGTTGGTGTCGGTCACCGGAGCTTTGTCATCTGGAGACAAAAACACAAATAATGACAGATAATTCCGCAATATTCCACCGATGTAATAAAATGTCTGCAACCGTGTCCTGGTCCGGATCGTTCATAACACAAGGAGCCGCCGTCCGGTGATCAGATCCGAGGTGAGGAGCGCCCTCTGCTCCGAAGATCGGGCCCCACATAGGGGACAATGAGCCCAGAAGACAACGGGCCCCACATAGGAGACAATGAGCCCCAAACAGAGGACATCGGGCCCCACATAGGAGACAATGAGCCCCAGAGGACATCAAGCCCCACATAGAGGACAATGAGCCCCAAACAAAGGACATCGGGCCCCACATAGGAGACAATGAGCCCCAGAGGACATCGGGCCCCACATAGGGGACAATGAGCCCCAGAGGACATCAGGCCCCACATAGGAGACAATGAGACCCAGAGGACATCGGGCCCCACATAGGAGACAATGAGACCCAGAGGACAACGGGCCCCACATAGGGGACAATGAGCCCCAAACAGAGGACATCGGGCCCCACATAGGAGACAATGAGACCCAGAGGACAACGGGCCCCACATAGGAGACAATGAGCCCCAGAGGACATCAGACCCCACATAGGGGACAATGGGCCCCACATAGGAGACAATGGGCCCCACATAGGAGACAATGAGCCCCAGAGGACAACAGGTCCCACATAGGAGACAATGAGCCCCAGAGGAAAACGGGCCCCACATAGGGGACAATGAACCCCAAACAGAGGACATAGGGCCCCACATAGGAGACAATGAGCTCCAGAGGACATAGGGCCCCACATAGGAAACAATGAGCTCCAGAGGACATAGGGCCCCACATAGGAAACAATGAGCTCCAGAGGACATCGGGCCCCACATAGGGGACAATGAGCCCCAAACAGAGGACAACGGGCCCCACATAGGGGACAATGAGCCCCAGAGGACAACGGGCCCCACATAGGGGACAATGAGCCCCAAACAGAGGACATCGGACCCCACATAGGAGACAATGAGCCCCAAACAGAGGACATCGGCCCCACATAGAGGACAATGAGCCCCAAACAGAGGACATCGGGCCCCACATAGGAGACAATGAGCCTCAAACAAAGGACATCGGGCCCCACATAGGAGACAATGAGCCCCAAACAGAGGACATCGGCCCACATAGGAGACTATGAGCCCCAGAGGACATCGGGCCCCACATAGGAGACAATGAGCCCCAAACAGAGGACATCGGCCCCACATAGGAGACTATGAGCCCCAAACAGAGGACATCGGCCCCACATAGGAGACAATGAGCCTCAGAGGACAACGGGCCCCACATAGGAGACAATGAGCCCCAGAGGACATCGGGCCCCACATAGGGGACAATGAACCCCAAACAGAGGACATCGGGCCCCACATAGGAGACAATGAGCCGCATGTTTCTCTGCGGATTTCTTCTGAATATAAGACTCACCGGACGTCTCGATGTAATAATGGGTGATGGCTTTCCAGTGATACACGAAGTCTTCCTGTAGCGGCAGAGACGGCGCGAGCTGCAGAGAGAGAAACAACGTCAGACGAGGACGGCGACATAGCGGAGAAAATAACAAAAGAGAACTACAAAAATGGCATAAAAGATTGAAGTAAATAAAAAAAGCCTGTACGCTCCGCTCTCTCCTCATATCACCGTCCTGTACGCTCCGCTCTCTCCTCATATCACCGTCCTGTACGCTCCGCTCTCTCCTTATATCACCGTCCTGTACACTCCGCTCTCTCCTTATATCACCGTCCTGTACGCTCCGCTCTCTCCTTATATCACCGTCCTGTACGCTCCGCTCTCTCCTCATATCACCGTCCTGTACACTCCGCTCTCTCCTCATATCACCGTCCTGTACGCTCCGCTCTCTCCTTATATCACCGTCCTGTACGCTCCGCTCTCTCCTCATATCACCGTCCTGTACGCTCCGCTCTCTCCTTATATCACCGTCCTGTACGCTCCGCTCTGTCCTTACATCACTGCCCTGTACGCTCCGCTCTCTCCTTATATCACCGTCCTGTACGCTCCGCTCTCTCCTCATATCACCGTCCTGTACGCTCCGCTCTCTCCTTATATCACCGTCCTGTACACTCCGCTCTCTCCTCATATCACCGTCCTGTACGCTCCGCTCTCTCCTTATATCACCCTCTGTACGCTCCGCTCTCTCCTCATATCACCGTCCTGTACGCTCCGCTCTCTCCTTATATCACCGTCCTGTACGCTCCGCTCTCTCCTTATATCACCGTCCTGTACACTCCGCTCTCTCATTACATCACCGTCCTGTACGCTCCGCTCTCTCCTCATATCACCGTCCTGTACGCTCCGCTCTCTCCTTATATCACCGTCCTGTACGCTCCGCTCTGTCCTTACATCACTGCCCTGTACGCTCCGCTCTCTCCTTATATCACCGTCGTGTACGCTCCGCTCTCTACTTACATCACCGTCCTGTACGCTCCGCTCTCTCGTTATATCACCGTCCTGTACGCTCCGCTCTCTCCTTATATCACCGTCCTGTACGCTCCGCTCTCTACTTATATCACCGTCCTGTACGCTCCGCTCTCTCCTTATATCACCCTCCTGTACGCTCCGCTCTCTCCTCATATCACCGTCCTGTACGCTCCGCTCTCTCCTTATATCACCGTCGTGTACGCTCCGCTCTTCCTTATATCACTGTCCTGTACGCTCCGCTCTCTCCTTATATCACCGTCCTGTACGCTCCGCTCTCTCCTCATATCACCGTCCTGTACGCTCCGCTCTCTCCTTATATCACCGTCCTGTACGCTCCGCTCTCTCCTATATCACCGTCCTGTACGCTCCGCTCTCTCTTATATCACCTCCTGTACGCTCCGCTCTCTCCTTATATCACCGTCCTGTACGCTCCGCTCTCTCCTATATCACCGTCCTGTACGCTCCGCTCTCTCCTTATATCACCGTCCTGTACGCTCCGCTCTCTCCTTACATCACTGTCCTGTACGCTCCGCTCTCTCCTTATATCACCGTCCTGTACGCTCCGCTCTCTCCTCTATATCACCGTCCTGTACGCTCCGCTCTTCCTTATATACCGTCCTGTACGCTCCGCTCTCTCCTTATATCACCGTCCTGTACGCTCCGCTCTCTCCTTAATCACCGTCCTGTACGCTCCGCTCTCTCTCTATATCACCGTCCTGTACGCTCCGCTCTCTCCTTATATCACCGTCCTGTACGCTCCGCTCTCTACTTATATCACCGTCCTGTACACTCCGCTCTCTCTTATATCACCGTCCTGTACGCTCCGCTTCTCTCCTCATATCACCGTCCTGTACGCTCCGCTCTCTCCTTATATCACCGTCCTGTACGCTCCGCTCTGTCCTTACATCACTGCCTGTACGCTCCGCTCTCTCCTTATATCACCGTCCTGTGACGCTCCGCTCTCTACTTATATCACCGTCCTGTACGCTCCGCTCTCTCGTTATATCACCGTCCTGTACGCTCCGCTCTCTCCTTATATCACCGTCCTGTACGCTCCGCTCTCTCTTAATCACCGTCCTGTACGCTCCGCTCTCTCCTTATATCACCTCCTGTACGCTCCGCTCTCTCCTTCATATCACCGTCCTGTACGCTCCGCTCTCTCCTTATATCACCGTCCCTGTACGCTCCGCTCTCTCCTCATACACTGTCCTGTACGCTCCGCTCTCTCCTCATATCACCGTCCTGTAGCTCCGCTCTCTCCTATATCACCGTCCTGTACGCTCCGCTCTCTCCTTATCATCACTGTCCTGTACGCTCCGCTCTCTCCTTATATCACCGTCTGTACGCTCCGCTCTCTCCTCATATCACCGTCCTGTACGCTCCGCTCTCTCCTTATATCATTGTCCTGTACGCTCCGCTCTCTCCTATATCACCGTCCTGTACGCTCCGCTTCTCCTTATATCACCCTCCTGTACGCTCCGCTCTCTCCTCATATCACCGTCCTGTACGCTCCGCTCTCTCCTTATATCACCGTCCTGTACGCTCCGCTCTCTCCTTATATCACCGTCCTGTACGCTCCGCTCTCTCCTTACATCACCGTCCTGTACGCTCCGCTCTCTCCTCATATCACCGTCCTGTACGCTCCGCTCTCTCCTTATATCACCGTCCTGTACGCTCCGCTCTCTCCTTATCATCACGTCCGCCTTTACCTCCGTCTCTCTCCTTATATCACCGTCGTGTACGCTCCGCTCTCTCCTTAATCACCGTCCTGTACGCTCCGCTCTCTCCTTATATCACCGTCCTGTACGCTCCGCTCTCTCCTTATATCACCGTCCTGTACGCTCCGCTCTCTCTTATATCACCGTCCTGTACGCTCCGCTCTCTCCTTATATCACCGTCCTGTACGCTCCGCTCTCTCCTCATATCACCGTCCTGTACGCTCCGCTCTCTCCTTATATCACCGTCTGTACGCTCCGCTCTCTCTCCTTATATCACTGTCCTGTACGCTCCGCTCTCTCCTATATCACCGTCCTGTACGCTCCGCCTCTCTCCTCATATCACCGTCCTGTACGCTCCGCTCTCTCCTTATATCACCGTCCTGTACGCTCCGCTCTCTCCTTATATACACCTCTGTACGCTCCGCTCTTCTTATATCACCGTCCTGTACGCTCCGCTCTCTCCTTATATCACCGTCCTGTACGCTCCGCTCTCTTACACTCATATCACCGTCCTTTACGCTCCGCTCTCTCCTTATATCACCGTCCTGTACGCTCCGCTCTCTCCTTATATCACCGTCTGTACGCTCCGCTCTCTCCTCATATCACCGTCCTGTACGCTCCGCTCTCTCCTTATATCACCGTCCTGTACGCTCCGCTCTCTCCTTATATCACCGTCCTGTACGCTCCGCTCTCTCCTTATATCACCGTCCTGTACGCTCCACTCTCTACTTATATCACCGTCCTGTACGCTCCGCTCTCTCCTCATATCACCGTCCTGTACGCTCCGCTCTCTCCTCATATCACCGTCCTGTACGCTCCGCTCTCTCCTCATATCACCGTCCTGTACGCTCCGCTCTCTCCTCATATCACCGTCCTGTACGCTCCGCTCTCTCCTCATATCACCGTCCTGTACGCTCCGCTCTCTCTTTATATCACCGTCCTGTACGCTCCGCTCTCTCCTTATATCACCGTCCTGTACGCTCCGCTCTCTCCTTATATCACCGTCCTGTACGCTCCGCTCTCTCCTTATATCACCGTCCTGTACGCTCCGCTCTCTCCTTATATCACCGTCCTGTACGCTCCGCTCTATCTTTATATCACCAGCCTGTATTCTCTCTCCTCTATCTCTTCCCCTCACTGACTGTCTCTCTGCCTGTCTCTCTCTCGGTGTCTGTCCTTTCTCTCTCTCTCGGTGTCTCTCTGTCATCTCTCTCTCGGTGTCTGTCCTCTCTCTCTCGCTCTCTCGGTGTCTGTCATCTCTCTCTCGGTGTCTGTCCTCTCTCTCTCTCTCGGTGTCTGTCATCTCTCTCTCGGTGTCTGTCATCTCTCTCTCGGTGTCTGTCATCTCTCTCTCGGTGTCTGTCCTCTCTCTCTCTCTCGGTGTCTGTCATCTCTCTCTCGGTGTCTGTCCTCTCTCTCTCTCGGTGTCTGTCCTCTCTCTCTCGGTGTCGGTCTCTCTCTCTCTCGGTGTCGGTCCTCTCTCTCTCGGTGTCGGTCCTCTCTGTGTCTCTCTCTCCCTCGGTGTCTCTCTCTCTCTCTGTGTCTCTCTCTCGGTGTCTCTCTCTACCTCGGTATCTGTATCTGTCTCGCTCTCGGTGTCTCTCGGTTTCTCTCTGTCACTCGGTGTCTCTTTCTCTCGGTTTTCTCCCTCTCTCTGTCTCTCTCTCCCTCTGTGTCTGTATCTCTCTCGGTGTCTCTCTGTCTGTCTCTCTCTCGGTGTCTCTCTCAGTGTCTGTCGCTCTCTCCCTCTCTGTGTTTCTCTCTCTCTCAGTGTCCGTCTCTCTGTCCCTCTCTCTCTTGGTGTCTCTTTCTCTCGGTGTCCCTCTGTCTTTCTTTCTCTCCCTCTTGGTGTCTATATGTCTCTTAGTGTCTGTCTCTCGGTGTCTCCGCCACATCACCGCTTTTTGTCTCTCGGTGTCTGTCTGTCTCTCTGGCCACATCACCGCTGTCTCTCTCTCTTTCTCCCCCTCTCTCTCGGTGTCTGTCTGTCTCTCGGTGTCTGTCTCTCGGTGTCTGTCTCTCGGTGTCTGTCTCTCGGTGTCTGTCTCTCGGTGTCTGTCTCTCGGTGTCTGTCTGTCTCTCTGGCCACATCACCGCTGTCTCTCTCTCTTTCTCCCCCTCTCTCTCGGTGTCTGTCTGTCTCTCTCTGTCTGTCTCTCTCTGTCTGTCTCTCGGTGTCTGTCTCTCGGTGTCTGTCTCTCGGTGTCTGTCTCTCGGTGTCTGTCTCTCGGTGTCTGTCTCTCGGTGTCTGTCTCTCGGTGTCTGTCTCTCGGTGTCTGTCTGTCTCTCTGGCCACATCACCGCTGTCTCTCTCTCTTTCTCCCCCTCTCTCTCGGTGTCTGTCTGTCTCTCTCTGTCTGTCTCTCCCTCTGTCTCTCGGTGTCTGTCTCGCCCTCTGTCTGTCTCGCCCTCTGTCTGTCTCGCCCTCTGTCTCTCGGTGTCTGTCTCTCGGTGTCTGTCTGTCTCTGTCTGTCTCTCCCTCTGTCTCTCGGTGTCTGTCTCTCTCGGTGTCTGTCTCTCTCGGTGTCTGTCTCTCTCGGTGTCTGTCTCTCTCGGTGTCTGTCTCTCTCGGTGTCTGTCTCTCTCGGTGTCTGTCTCTCTCGGTGTCTGTCTCTCTCGGTATCTCTCTCCCTCTGTCTCTCGGTGTCTGTCTCTCTCTTGGTGTCTCTGTCTGTCTCTCTGTCTCTCTCTCTCCCTCTGTCTGTCTCCCTCTGTCTCTCGGTGTCTGTCTCTCTCTTGGTGTCTCTGTCTGTTTTCTCTCTCTCCCTTGTCTGTCTCCCTCTGTCTCTCGGTGTCTGTCTCTCTCTTGGTGTCTCTGTCTGTCTCTCTGTCTCTCTCTCTCCCTCTGTCTGTCTCTCTCTATGTCTGTCTGTCTCTCTCTCTCCCTCTGTCTGTCTCTCTCTCTGTCTGTCTGTCTCTCTCTCTGTCTGTCTGTCTCTCGCCACATCACCGCTCTCTTTCTCCCCCTCGGGCTCCTCCTTCCCCCCGGGGATGGTGCTGTGCTCCGGGCTCCTCCGGCAGGACAGGCCCCGGTGTGGGCCCCGCTGTCCCCGGTCACTCACCGCCTCCACCGCCTGCTGCAGGATGGACGTGAACTTGGAGAACATCTTCCCCTTCTGCTGCTGCAGCTTCTCCCGGGAAATCCTGGAGAAATCCGAGATCTTCTGCCGCCGCCGCTCCAGAGTGTAAACGGCAGCGCGACAGCCGGAAAGTGACACCGGAAACACCGGGGAATCACACACTGCAAAACCGGAAACACCGGGAGCCCGAGACACAGCCGGAGCGACACGACACCAAGACACTGCCGCCACCTGGAGGAGACACAGAGAACTGCACCCAACACAGCGCAGACTGCCGCCACCTGGAGGAGACACAGAGAACTGCACCCAACACAGCGCAGACTGCCGCCACCTGGAGGAGACACAGAGAACTGCACCCAACACAGCGCAGACTGCCGCCACCTGGAGGAGACACAGAGAACTGCACCCAACACAGCGCAGACTGCCGCCACCTGGAGGAGACACAGAGAACTGCACCCAACACAGCGCAGACTGCCGCCACCTGGAGGAGACACAGAGAACTGCACCCAACACAGCGCAGACTGCCGCCACCTGGAGGAGACACAGAGAACTGCACCCAACACAGTGCAGACTGCCGCCACCTGGAGGAGACACAGAGAACTGCACCCAACACAGCGCAGACTGCCGCCACCTGGAAGAGACACAGAGAACTGCACCCAACACAGCGCAGACTGCCGCCACCTGGAGGAGACACAGAGAACTGCACCCAACACAGCGCAGACTGCCGCCTCCTGGAGGAGACACAGAGAACTGCACCACAACACAGCGCAGACTGCCGCCACCTGGAGGAGACACAGAGAACTGCACCCAACACAGCGCAGACTGCCGCCACCTGGAGGAGACACAGAGAACTGCTCCCAACACAGCCCAGACTGCCGCCACCTGGAGGAGACACAGAGAACTGCACCCAACACAGCGCAGACTGCCGCCACCTGGAGGAGACACAGAGAACTGCACCCAACACAGCGCAGACTGCCGCCACCTGGAGGAGACACAGAGAACTGCACCCAACACAGCGCAGACTGCCGCCACCTGGAGGAGACACAGAGAACTGCACCCAACACAGCGCAGACTGCCGCCACCTGGAGGAGACACAGAGAACTGCACCCAACACAGTGCAGACTGCCGCCACCTGGAGGAGACACAGAGAACTGCACCCAACACAGCGCAGACTGCCGCCACCTGGAAGAGACACAGAGAACTGCACCCAACACAGCGCAGACTGCCGCCACCTGGAGGAGACACAGAGAACTGCACCCAACACAGCGCAGACTGCCGCCTCCTGGAGGAGACACAGAGAACTGCACCCAACACAGCGCAGACTGCCGCCACCTGGAGGAGACACAGAGAACTGCACCCAACACAGCGCAGACTGCCGCCACCTGGAGGAGACACAGAGAACTGCTCCCAACACAGCCCAGACTGCCGCCACCTGGAGGAGACACAGAGAACTGCACCCAACACAGCACAGACTGCCGCCACCTGGAGGAGACACAGAGAACTGCACCCAACACAGCACAGACTGCCGCCACCTGGAGGAGACACAGAGAACTGCACCCAACACAGCGCAGACTGCCGCCACCTGGAGGAGACACAGAGAACTGCACCCAACACAGCGCAGACTGCCGCCACCTGGAGGACACACAGAGAACTGCACCCAACACAGCCAGACTGCCGCCACCTGGAGGAGACACAGAGAACTGCACCCAACACAGCGCAGACTGCCGCCACCTGGAGGAGACACAGAGAACTGCACCCAACACAGCGCAGACTGCCGCCACCTGGAGGAGACACAGAGAACTGCACCCAACACAGCGCAGACTGCCGCCACCTGGAGGAGACACAGAGAACTGCACCCAACACAGCGCAGACTGCCGCCACCTGGAGGACACACAGACAACTGCACCCAACACAGCACAGACTGCCGCCACCTGGAGGAGACACAGAGAACTGCACCCAACACAGTGCAGACTGCCGCCACCTGAAGGAGACACAGAGAACTGCACCCAACACAGCGCAGACTGCCGCCACCTGGAGGAGACACAGAGAACTGCACCCAACACAGCACAGACTGCCGCCACCTGGAGGAGACACAGGGAACTGCACCCAACACAGCGCAGACTGCCGCCACCTGGAGGAGACACAGAGAACTGCACCCAACACAGCGCAGACTGCCGCCACCTGGAGGAGACACAGAGAACTGCACCCAACACAGCGCAGACTGCCGCCTCCTGGAGGAGACACAGAGAACTGCACCCAACACAGCGCAGACTGCCGCCACCTGGAGGAGACACAGAGAACTGCACCCAACACAGCGCAGACTGCCGCCACCTGGAGGAGACACAGAGAACTGCTCCCAACACAGCCCAGACTGCCGCCACCTGGAGGAGACACAGAGAACTGCACCCAACACAGCACAGACTGCCGCCACCTGGAGGAGACACAGAGAACTGCACCCAACACAGCACAGACTGCCGCCACCTGGAGGAGACACAGAGAACTGCACCCAACACAGCGCAGACTCCGCCCTGGAGGAGACAAGAACTGCACCCAACACAGCGCAGACTGCCGCCACCTGAGGACCAGAACTGCACCAACACAGCCAGACTGCCGCCACCTGGAGGAGACAAGAGACTGCACCCAACACAGCCAGACTGCCGCCACCTGGAGGAGACACAGAGAACTGCACCCAACACAGCGCAGACTGCCGCCACCTGGAGGAGACCAGAGACTGCACCCACACACAGACTGCCGCCACCTGAGGAGACACAGGACTGCACCACACAGCAGATGCCGCCACCTGGAGAGACACAGAGAACTGCACCAACACAGCGCAGACTGCGCACCTGGAGGAGACACAGAGAACTGCACCCAACACAGCGCAACTGCCGCCACCTGGAGGAACACAGAAACTGCACCCAACACAGCGCAACTGCCGCCACCTGGAGGAGACACAGAGAACTGCACCCAACACAGCGCAGACTGCCGCCACCTGGGGAGACACAGAGAACTGCACCCAACACAGCGCAGACTGCCGACCTGGAGGAGACACAGAGAACTGCACCCAACACAGCAGACTGCCGCCACCTGGAGGAGACACAGAGAACTGCACCCAACACACGCAGACTGCCGCCACCTGGAGGAGAAAAGGAACTGCACCAAACGCCAACTGCCGCCACCTGGAGGAGAACAGAGAACGTGCACCCAAACAGCCAGACTGCCGCCACCTGAGAGACAGGAACTGCACCAACACGCAGACTGCCCACCTGAGGAGACACAGAACTGCACCAACACAGGCAGACGGCCGCACCTGAGGAACAAGGACTGCCCAACACAGCGGACTGCCACTGGGAGCACAGAACGCACCAACGCAGAGACTGCCCCACCTGGAGGAGCACGAACTGAGCAACACAGGCAGACTGCCCCACCTGGAGAGACGCACTGAGAGAACTGCACCCAACACAGCGCAGACTGCCGCCACCTGGAGGAGACACAGAGAACTGCCAAACACAGCAGACTGCCGCCACCTGGAGGAGACACAGAGAACTGCACCCAACACAGCCAGACTGCCCCACCTGGAGGAGACACAGGAACTGCACCCAACACAGCGCAGACTGCCGCACCTGAGGAGACACAGGAACTGCACCCACAGCGCAGACTGCCGCCACCTGGAGGAGACACAGGAACTGCACCCAACACAGCAGACTGCCCCACCTGGAGGAGACACAGGAACGGCACCAACACAACAGCGCAGACTGCGCCACCTGGAGGAGACCAGAGAACTGCACCCAACACAGCAGACTGCGCCACCTGGAGGAGACACAGAGAACTGCACCCAACACAGCGCAGACTGCCGCCACCTGGAGGAGACACAGGAACTGCACCAACACACGAGACTGCCGCCACCTGGAGGAGACACAGAGAACTGCACCACAACACAGCGCAGACTGCGCCACCGAGGAAGCACAGAAACTGCAGACCCGCACAGGAGACGCCCCATGGAGGAGACACAGAGAACTGCACCACACGCGCAGGACTGCCGCCACGAGGAGACACAAGAACTGCACCCACACACGAGACTGCCGCCACCGGAGGACACAGGAACTGCACCCACACAGCGCAGACTCCGCCACCTGGAGGAGACACAGAGAACTGCACCCAACCAGCGCAGACTGCCGCACTGGAGGAGACAGGACTGCACACACCATGCCCGAGAACGAGACTGACCGCATGCCACTGGGACAAGACGCACAAAACACTGCCTGGAGGCAGGAGCACCAACAGCGACTCGCCACTGGAGGACAAGAGCACCAGCATGCCCCACCTGAGAGACCAAGAACTGCACCACAAGCGACGCCCCACTGAGGACAAGGAACTGACAACACAGCCGCTGCCTGGAGAGACCAACTGCACCCAACCACAGACTGCCCACCGAGACACAGGAACGCACACCGCAGATGCCCCGGAGGAGAAGGACTGCCACAGGCAGTGCCACCTGAGAGAACAGAGAACTGCCAAGCAGACGCCGCCCTGGAGGAGCACAGGAATGCACACACACACAGAGAACTGCACCCAACACAGCGCAGACTGCCGCCACCTGGAGGGAGTCACAGGAACTGCACCCAACACAGCGCAGACTGCCGCCACCTGGAGGAGACACAGAGAACTGCACCCAACACAGCGCAGGACTGCCGCCACCTGGAGGAGACACAGAGAACTGCACCCAACACAGCGCAGACTGCCGCCACCTGGAGGAGACACAGAGAACTGCACCCAACACAGCGCAGACTGCCGCCACCTGGAGGAGACACAGAGAACTGCACCCAACACAGCGCAGACTGCCGCCACCTGGAGGAGACACAGAGAACTGCACCCAACACAGCGCAGACTGCCGCCTCCTGGAGGAGACACAGAGAACTGCACCCAACACAGCACAGACTGCCGCCTCCTGGAGGAGACACAGAGAACTGCACCCAACACAGCGCAGACTGCCGCCTCATGGAGGAGACACAGCGAACTGCACCCAACACAGCACAGACTGCCACCACCTGGAGGAGACACAGAGAACTGCACCCAACACAGCGCAGACTGCCACCACCTGGAGGAGACACAGCGAACTGCACCCAACACAGCGTAGACTGCCGCCACCTGGAGGAGACACAGAGAACTGCACCAAACACAGCGCAGAGTGCCACCACCTGGAGGAGACACAGCGAACTGCACCCAACAGCACAGACTGCCGCCACCTGGAGGAGACACAGAGAACTGCACCCAACACAGCGCAGACTGCTGCCACCTGGAGGACACACAGAGAACTGCACCCAACACAGCGCAGACTGCCGCCACCTGGAGGAGACACAGAGATCTGCACCCAACACAGTGCAGACTGCTGCCACCTGGAGGAGACACAGAGAACTGCACCCAACACAGCGCAGACTGCCGCCACCTGGAGGACACACAGAGAACTGCACCCAACACAGCGCAGACTGCCGCCACCTGGAGGAGACACAGCGAACTGCACCCAACACAGTGCAGACTGCCGCCACCTGGAGGAGACACAGAGAACTGCACCCAACACAGCGCAGACTGCCGCCACCTGGAGGAGACACAGAGAACTGCACCCAACACAGTGCAGACTGCTGCCACCTGGAGGAGACACAGAGAACTGCACCCAACACAGCGCAGACTGCTGCCACCTGGAGGACACACAGAGAACTGCACCCAACACAGCGCAGACTGCCGCCACCTGGAGGAGACACAGAGAACTGCACCCAACACAGCGCAGACTGCCACCACCTGGAGGAGACACAGAGAACTGCACCCAACACAGTGCAGACTGCTGCCACCTGGAGGAGACACAGAGAACTGCACCCAACACAGTGCAGACTGCCGCCACCTGGAGGAGACACAGAGAACTGCACCCAACACAGCGCAGACTGCCGCCACCTGGAGGACACACAGAGAACTGCACCCAACACAGCGCAGACTGCTGCCACCTGGAGGAGACACAGAGAACTGCACCCAACACAGCACAGACTACCGCCACCTAGAGGAGACACAGTGAACTGCACCCAACACAGCGCAGACTGCCGCCACCTGGAGGAGACACAGAGAACTGCACCCAACACAGCGCAGACTGCCGCCACCTGGAGGAGACACAGAGAACTGCACCCAACACAGCGCAGACTGCCGCCACCTGGAGGAGACACAGAGAACTGCACCCAACACAGCGCAGACTGCCGCCACCTGGAGGAGACACAGAGAACTGCACCCAACACAGCGCAGACTGCCGCCACCTGGAGGAGACACAGAGAACTGCACCCAACACAGCGCAGACTGCCGCCACCTGGAGGAGACACAGAGAACTGCACCCAACACAGCGCAGACTGCCGCCACCTGGATGAGACACAGCGACCTGCACCCAACACAGCGCAGACTGCCGCCACCTGGAGGAGACACAGAGAACTGCACCCAACACAGAGCAGACTGCCACCACCTGGAGGAGACACAGAGAACTGCACCCAACACAGCGCAGACTGCCGCCACCTGGAGGAGACACAGAGAACTGCACCCAACACAGCGCAGACTGCCGCCACCTGGAGAGACACAGAGAACTGCACCCAACACAGTGCAGACTGCCGCCACCTGGAGGAAACACAGAGAACTGCACCCAACACAGCGCAGACTGCCGCCACCTGGAGGAGACACAGCGAACTGCACCCAACACAGCGCAGACTGCCGCCACCTGGAGGAGACACAGAGATCTGCACCCAACACAGCAAAGACTGCCGCCACCTGGAGGAGACACAGAGAACTGCACCTGTGTCGCCCCAGGATGTGGGGTACTCAGGTATCAGGTGGCAGAAGGGGTTAACTGTGTCACGGGGAATGGCGGCCGTGCCCTATCCCGTATCCCGGGGGACGGTTCTCTTTAAAAGGGGGAGATTATGTACAAGGGATTATTTACAATGTTTGTCGTTGTGACGCCACCTGCAGTTTCTGGTGAAGTAGCACCAGCGCTGCCACAGTCCGCTGGAGGTCGGTGGTATTGCGGCTGAGATGGTGTAGTCCTCCGCAGGTAGGACTGCGACCTTCAGGGCAGCGTAGTGAGGAGGGACAGCTTGGAGTGGAGCTGAGATTGTATAGGGAGAGTTGGAACAGTCTATGGAGGATACAGGGAGTGAAAAGGAAGGATGCACACACGCAGGAAAGTCCCTTTTACTGATGTTGAGCAGGTAAAACGATCCAGGGCACTGACGGGTGACAGGTTGCACAGTGGATCCCCACAGCAAGTGGGTATAAGGGCTCCTCTGCTCTATGGTGATGGTTGAAGCACAGCCTGCATGCAGCCTGACTTGCCTCCTCTCTCTTCCTGACTGTAATGTCTCTCTCCTCCTGTGCGGTCCTCCGGGATACCTTCTTCTGATCACTGCGGCTCTGCCCTGCTGTGTCTGGCTCCCTCTCTTGACTCACAGGGGGGACAAACCGGGTTGCCGAAGGTTCCACGGTGCAACGGGGTTTTCTGTGGTCCTATAGTGTCCCACAGGTGCGGATCCCCAATATCCGGTGTTTCTCCTGGGATGAACTCCTCTCAAGTTCCTCGCGCCCTTTCAGTGCTCTGCTCCTCGCCTTCAGTCCCACTTAGGCTTGTGGGACGCTGAAGTGCCACTCCGGGTCACTGGCTCAGGCCTAATCGCAGCACCGACCACCAGCACATCCTTGCAGCTCTCCTAGCGTCTGCACACTCTGACTAACTCCTCCCCAGCAGCAGTATTTATAGGGGATCTTGCCTAAGGTCGGCAAGTGGAGCTCCCCTACTGTGCCGGGGTGGAAGGTGTTGTATGTAGTAGGTACCTGCTGTGGAAACCCACCTGTGCATTAGAGAGATCTATGGTTACCTGCGTGAGCAGGGCGCCACATTCCCCCTAGGTAACATCAGTACTCCTGGACTGAGCATTTTTTGTTTTTAACAAGGAATAACAATAATAACAATAAACAGGTAACATATTTACATAGTCTGAAAATAGAAAAATGTACAAAAAGACACTGAAAAAATATTTGAAAAATAGAAAACAGGTAAGTCCGTACGGTGCTAGTCCATCCACCGCAGGCTTTGTAAAGTTTGTGGCTACATTAGTCCCGTAACCATAGTCCATTTGAATTTGTAAAAGTTCAAAGTTCAAACAGGGAAAAGTTTAAAGAGTCTTTTACAGTCCATCTCTGTACGCTCCAGGTAATAAACGGGGAAAAGTCTTTCAAGAGTTCACATTCTAACAATAAACACATGTCCCTATGGGTGTCTCGGCTTAGGAGACCTGGTACCTCCCTGCCCCAGGCACTTTCTGTTCCTAACTTAATGTGCTTGGGACTAGGCCCAGTTCCTCCACCCTTCTGTACACTACTATTTACATCTTCTATTGTACATGTTACTTATTTACATATGTTTCTTAGTGTGCTCTACCTTATACCCACTCTCCAGACCTAGATGGGGGTTGACCTTGGGTGCATCTCTTTGACTTCCGCACTACAGGTGTCACTGTCTCAGGTGAGGTGTCTAGTGTTGAGCTTGGTGCAGGTATGTCAGGTAAGCTCCTGCGTTGCCTTAGTCTCACTACTGGGCTAGCAGGTGTACCGATTGCAGCATCCTCAGATGCTGTAGCAACGGGTATTTCTTCCTGATTCCTGGGTATCTCGTCAGTAGGCTGTGTGGGGCAGCGCTGGGATTGCACGACAGGAAAACGTTGAGCCCGGTAGTAGTTCATACAGTACCCGGATTTATTGCTGGAAACACAGTGGTGGCACAAGCTGTCGGAATCCGGGTCGCAGCCGGGTACAATGGATACAGTTCACAGATAGTAACCCGGTCCCTTCCGGTTATGAGCTCTCCGGCCGACGTTGCACCGAGCTCCCAGCCCTGCCCGGGTTAGGCCGTGTTATTACCGCACACGGCCCCTGGAGCTCTTGACCTGTCCGGTCGATAGATGCTGTTGCTTCAGCTTCAGGCCAAAACTCTCCTCAGGGAACCCTGCCCTGTCTCCTAAACAGGCTTTTAACCCCTTGTCTCCTTCCGGGGAAACCTGCAAGACCCGGAGCGGAGGGAGTGGACTGTCCCTCTTTCCTACACTCTATACCAGGTTCAATATGTGACAGTGGGCATTCTGGGGGAGACATAGCGCCCCTCGCATATGATCCCCCGCACTGTCTCACAGCTGGTAGAAGTTTAGTATTGGCATAAAGATGGCTCCATCTTGTTGAGGCCAGTCTTCTGGGAATTCTCCTAGGATTGTTTGATCAGGTTTTGCCCCTTCCTCATGGAGTTCGGGTCCCACTGTTTGGACCTCGTTGTTACTGACTGTGTATAATTTGGCAGCGCTGGTATACCTGGGTAATTTAATCTCTTCACTGCCACAATTTAAGATGCGAACAGGTACTCTCCCATTGTGTACGTCCACCACCCCCTGGGTGTCACCAGTGTAGGTCTGTGCTCTGTGCTGACGGGCTCCACTAACGCTGGATAGTCCTGCCCTCTCAGACCTATAGATGCTCCACACCATACCATCATCTCACTCATTGGGGGAATCACAGTAGGTATCGGGTCTGTCATAAAGGATATAGGGGATGGTGGTCACCTGTGACCCGGTGTCCAGTAGAGCAGGTGTCGGGATGCCATCTAGTACAATGGACAGAATCGGTCTCTGTCCGATGAAGGTCTTGCACCAGGTGGTTGGGCCCTGTTGATCTAGTCCTGAGGTTTGGCCCCGGCCCCCAGGGACGGCCCGTTTAAAGGACAGCGCCTGGCGAGGTGACCGATGCGGTTACAGCGGTGGCAGATGGGCTCCCCAGTGGAGCTGTAGCGGTCGGTGGTTCTCCCTCGGTACGCTGTAGCTTGCTTCCCTCGCATCCAGGGGACGTCATCCGGGCTGTCTGCAAGCTGGATCAGCGGCTGAGGCTTGGCTTGGGGTTTGGTGTTGGCTGTTGGCTTTGCTGTAACTGCAGAGCGTCCATTAGTTTAGTGATGTCTTTGTTCATCTGGCGCATCTCAGCCCGCAGGGAGTCATACTTGTCAGGCTGAGCAGATTGTACATTGTGCGTGGCTGCAGACACAGATACTGGTTTTGGAAGTAGCCTGCACCTCACCACTGCACCACCGTTTCATTGCAGCTTCATGGGTCTCTACCGGCTTTAACCCTTTGATGGCCATTTCCTTCAGGGTGTTGAAGACAGCTTCTGGATTGCTTAATGACCTCCAACTTACAGTCTTACTGTGCTCAGGGGACAGCAGTCCCCGGGTAAATTGTTCAATGAGGAGTTTATTTTCATCGGGTACACTGGCGGGCTGACATGTGTGAGGGTGCGCAGTGCTCTCTCCAGGCGCCAGGCATAAGCTCTTATATCATCTCCCGGCCTCTGGTAGCAGTGATGGAAGCGCATGCGTATATCAGCCTCATTGCACTCCTCAATGGCAGCTCTCAGTTTATTGAATATGGCGGCGGCTGATCTGCGTTTAGCGGCAGACCAGGACGCACTTTCTTTCTCTGCTGCGCCAGTTAACTGTCCGAGTACAACAGCAGCGCGTTGTTGGCCGGTGATAGCATACATATCCAGGACGCTATTGATTTTTTGTTTGAACTCATCCAATGTATCGGGGCGCCCGTCATACTGGGGCAACCACTTGGCCCCCGGGATGAATGGGAGTGACATTGGCATTATTGGGGCGACTGTACCTGGAGCGCTGGCAGTGCTACCGGAGACAGCCATAGGTCTTTCAGTGTAGTTCCTAGGGTCAGCGAACACACAGTCGTCGTCGCTGGAGAAGGCCAACATGTTGGAGGCCCCCCTAGTGAATTACAGCCAGTTCTTAAAGAGTTAAACAGTTCGGGACTTTCCGGACTAGGCCGCGGCGCTCGGAATGCTCGGCTGAGCGAGGGGCGGGCTTCAGTTTCACGCTCTACAGGCTGGCACGCCCCCTTTCTTCCCACTCTTCAGCGCAGTAATGGCGGCATAGTTTAAACAGTCACTCAATACAGTCAATATCACGGCACACAGTACCCGGTAATACCGGGCACGGGATCCTGTTCATGACGCCAGAAAGAAGATATGTGGAGCCCAGGCTTTGGGGTACTTGGGTATCAGGCTTCAGAGGTATCTTCTGCTGTGTCACGGGGAGTGGTGGCCGCGCATGATCCCGTGTCCTGGGTATCTCCTCAAAAAGGGTATATTTACAGGGGATTATATACAGTTTGTCGTGACGCCATCTGTAGTTCCTGGAGAGATGTCACCAGCGCCGCCACAGTCCACCGAAGGTAGATGGTAATGCGGCTTAGTTGGAAAAGTCCCCTACAGGTAAGACTGGACCTCCGGGGCAGTGTAGTGTGAAGGGGCAGCTTGTAGTGGAGCTGTGGCCGGGATGGGGAGTGATGGAGCAGTCTATGAGGGGCACCGGTAACGGAGAGGAATGACACATGCACACTGCAGAAGTCTCTTTTACCTTTTACTGATGTTACGGCAGGTAAAGACGTCCAGGGCACTGACAGGTGACCAGGTGCAAAGTGGGTCCCCACAGCAAGTGGGTATAAGGCCTCCTCTGTTCCTCTGTGTAACTGAAGCCCAGCCTGCATGCAGCCTGACTTGCCTCCTCTCTCTTCATGACTCTGATGTCTGTCTCTACTCCTGTGCGGTCTCCGGGTTACCCTCTCTGATCACTGCGGTGGTGCTGTGTCTGGCTTCCTCTATTGACCCACAGGGGGACTGGGTGGCTGAAGCCTCCACATTGTGACGGGTTCTCTGTGGTCCTAGAGTATCCTACAGGTGCGGATCCCCGATGTCCGGTACTTCTTTTGGGCGAACTCCCTCAAGTTCCTCGTTCCCTTTAGGCTGTCTGCTCCTTGCCTTCTGTCCCCACTTAGCCTGGCGGGACGTCAGAAGGGCCACTACAGGTCACTGGTTTGGGCCTAACCGCGGCACCGACCACCAGGACGTCTTCGCAGCTCTCCTAGCGTCTGCACACTCTAACTCCTCCCCCAGCTGCAGTATTTATAGGGGAACTCACCTAAAGTCGGTGAGTAGAGCTCCCCCTACTGTGCCGGGGTGGAAGATGTTACATGTAGTAGGTACCTGCTGTGGAAACCCAGCTGTGCATTACAGAAGTCTGTGGCTACCTGCATGAGCAGAGCGCCACACACGTATAGGTGTATATTACTACACTATGTTGTTACCTGATAAAACATAAGTCTGTATATCCATTGCGTGCTACACGCGGCTCCTGCCGGCTCACAGAACAGTCCACAAGGGATCTGCCTCAGTTTCCACATCTGTCTGTTGTTTTTCAACTCTCTCTTTTACAGAGCACGGTCAAGTACTCCAACCTCCTGATCCGGGGATCATTCCACCTACAGCCGGAAGTGATGGCGTCGTCAGCATGTTCTCTCGTAGGCGGCAACGAACATTCAGCCACAGCTCAACCAAGGTTTCTGATTCCCGCAATTTATTTTCGATAGCTATGACTCTCACGGTCTCTGTCCATACCTTTTCTCTTCCTGGCCCGGTCATCTAAGTCAAGGGCTACTGTCCGCACTCTGCGTAAGTTCCTCCTTCTCATGTGGACTGGCGGCTCTCTCCTTCAGTCAAGCATGGCTTCTTCCTTGGATATCATAGGTGTTACCACTCACATGGTCCACACCGGCATCGGTCACTGTCTTATAGCCCGTGTTCTCACACACGTCCTCCCCTTTTGTTCATAGGGTCAGCCTTTGTACGGTCAGCAGACTTGGCTATCTGTCCAGTATCTTTGGACTAAGAGAGCCTGACTACAACGTTTTTTGTTCGATCGCTACGTACGTCTCTTTCCTGGCCATTCCTCCATGGGTCAGCCCGTCGCGCTGAGGACTATGAACACAGACCTGTTCCCTCTACATCTGTCCCACCTGGCCCCCCAGACAGGCGTTCCCTTATTCATACTACGCTTTACCATCACTTATACCCTTCTCGGGACATACAATGATGGCTACCATAGCCCCCGTGCATGGTTGACTCATCAGTAGGAACCCCCGGAGTTTGTTTCTCACCCCTTCTTTTCAGCCAGGGACGTTTGCTCTCCATCTCTCCGCTTCCACATGGGCAAGAGACTACCGGTCTTTTTCAGGACCCCTCCTGTTGAGGGTCTCAGTTCAATCAGCCACTCCTAATTATTATATTTTTAGACATTTACGCACGTCTGCGTTAACGCAAGTAAATGATACGGACACCAGAGCCGTCTCAAGCCTGACTCATGTCTACGCCGTATGAGATCAAGCACACACTGCGCAGGCGTTTATTGAAACACACATTTTTGTACAGAAAGCAAGAGGCGTGTTAGAATTCTGGAACTTTCTACAAAATAATCATCTCCTGATTGGTCAATCCTTATCTAGTTACCTTGATACCCAAATTCCTTTCTCAATAGGCTGCATGGAGCGTGGGCGCCATCTAGTGTAAAACAGACAATATAACATTTTCAAATTAAAATATATATAGAAAAAGAGAAAAGTTATGATATTTCTTTAACCCTATAAATCCTATCCTCAACACTCCGATGCTCATGCCAGATTTTGGATGTTCCGGCCGTCTCTGGGGCAGAAAATGTTGTTTCAGACTTCTTTTGCCCACATAAATCAGCCCATCAGTGATAGCATGGTCGTTCTCTCTTCCCCTGTGAGATGTGCTGGACGGCTTCGCTATCTACCTCCCCAAAGGTCTCCCGAGCCCTTACTGTTCCCCTATTTCCTTCCGGCAGGCTGCTCATCCCTGTGTCTACAGGGAGCTGGAATCTGTATCCCTCTGTGTACAGGACACGACCATCTGTTGGACCATGCCGAGGCTCTACTCTATAGTTTGGCTATGTTCGCAGGTACTCCCTACATTTCAGCTTCTCTTACGGAGTCTTGGATGCTTCAGTTTCACCTGCTTGAACAATCTCACAAACACATCACTTTGGTGGTTCTCTCGGCCTTTTTTCTCCTGACCCTTAAGGCATTTATAGCAGTTCATCAGCTAGAACCCACAGGGGCAGGCTCCCCCTGGTGACACGTCTCCTCCGTCCTTGTTCTAGGGTCACACTACATATTAGTTTTTTCGTTTTTTCTCCTGTTCTGGTAAGGAATCTTCCTGTCCAACAGGTCCTTTGACCCCTCTAAGGTGGGGCATACTCCTTCCTAGCTCAGCCGGAAGCGAGTCTTCAGCACTTTAATTCCTTCATCAGGTCAGTTCTAATCACCATAGACCTGCTACGTGCGCCGGGTCATGGTAAAGCGGTGGCTTTCGAAAGGGGACTTGTCTTCAAGTTATCTTTCTCTTTCGGGAATTCTTGCTTTTTCACGATATAAGTTCTTGCTAGTGACCTTACTTCATTTACTCTGAACGGACATGTTCCATCTCAGACGATAGATCCCCTACGCTCAAAATCCACGAACAGAAGGGTTACCTATCCACACTTCACTACGAGTATAGTGACACTTCAGGTTCTCTCCTATTCCTTGACCCGCTTATGGTTCTCTTGACACCTTTTTTCTCTTGTTGTCCCAGTCTTAGACAATGATAATGCTTTTGTCTATGGACAGCGGCTTCCTCTCCCGAGGTTCCAGCCTCTGTTCTCTTTCCTCTTATAGTCCTGTTTTTTTCCCCACCCTTAGGGACTTCTTTAGGACGTCCCATGGTATCCTGTGTCCCTGAGTGAGGTGATAGAGAAAAGTAGATTTTTGCATTTTTACCGTAAAATCTTTCTCTGAGCCATCATTGGGGGAGACAGCACCCACCTTTCTTATGTGTATTTATTTTCTGTTGTTGAGGATGGAAAAACATGAAATGATTTTATAGGGTTAAAAATATCACAACTCTTCTCTAAAACATATATATTATAATTTGGAAATGTCATGTTGTTATGCTGTTTGTTATACACTAGATGGTGCCCACACTCCATGAATATATCTGAGATATAAGCCAGCCCATTAAGGGAGGAATTTAGATATTAGAATAATTTGATAAGGATTGACCAATTAGGAGATGATCACTTTGTAGAAAGTTCCAGAATTCTAACACGCCTTTTTCTTTCTGTATAAAAATGTGTGTTTCAATAAACGCTTGCACGCAGTGTTTAATCTCATTGGGCGTAGGCATGAGTCAGGCTTGAGACGGCTCTGGTGTC
The DNA here is from genome assembly GCA_033576535.1 of Allobates femoralis. Lineage (NCBI taxonomy): Eukaryota > Metazoa > Chordata > Amphibia > Anura > Aromobatidae > Allobates > Allobates femoralis. The sequence continues at coordinate 10,816,874 of JARQOC010000006.1, read as the reverse complement.
CGTATCATTTACTTGCTGTGTGCAGACGTGTACAATTGCCTATTTATATATAATAATTTGGAATGGCTGATGGACTTGTGATTGAACTGAGACCCTCAACACTGTCGTACCATTCTGCGTTTATCTCAATTGCTTTTCCTACTGCTTTTCCACTAACTGGCTGGCTGTCCCTCTGGACTAGGGGTGTATACTGCTGAGGAGGAGCTAACTTTTTTGTTTCATTAATTTGCGTAGTGTCGCCTCCTAGTGGTAGCAACATACACCCCATGGTATCTTGTGTCCCCCAATGATGGCTCTGAGAAAGAGATTTTACGGTGAGTACACAAAAATCTACTTTTTTGATGACATTCTAATTCATTGAGACGCTCCTGTATTTGGTGAACCAAAGACTATCTCCAGCAGGAAAAGAAACCAGGTGTTCCGCATCACCCACGCTGCCAAGCAGAGTACACCTGGTTAAATACAGGACCACAGTAATAATGGCTGCCAACCAGCACCGCCACCAAGTGAATGGATCTAAAAAGCTAAGAACCTTTATTCAGTTCTGATCAGTGGCGTAAGGATAGCGGTCGCAGGGGTCGCAACTGCGACGGTGCCCGGACTTATAAGAGGCCCAACCAGCCAGCTGCCCCCTGCGCCTGCCGATCGCAACGTCAGGCGCTTGCTTCACAAGGATGTGCGTCCCCGAGGACACACATACCTGTGACAGCGCAGCAGATAGGGCCCGTGTATCAGGGAGAGGAAGGGAGGGGGGAGCCTCCTGCTGCTGCTCCAGCCCCTCACCTCCTCTGACCTGCCGGCTTCCTGTCCTGCATTCCACTGTGCCGGCCTCCTCCCACTTCCTGCCTAAGTGCACAGTGGAACACAGGCTGGCAGCACCTCTTCCTCCGCCTGAATCAATCCTCAGTTTCTGCAAGAGGAGACCGCTGGAGTGGCGAGGGAACCAGGAGAGGTAAGTACAGATTTTATTTTTTAATAAGTGAGTGCAGTATGGCCAGAGGATTGGGGGGAAGTTGTATATAAGGCTGCATATATAATACTGCATTATATGGGAGCTATAAGGCTGCATATATAATACCGTACTATATGGGAGCTATAAGGCAGCATATATAATACTGCACTATATGGGAGCTATAAGGCTGCAGATATAATACTACACTATATGGGAACTATAAGACTGCATATATCATACTGCACTATATGGGAGCTATAAAGCTACATATATAATGCTGAACTATATGGAGAGATATGAGGCTGCATATATAAGGCTGCATTATATGGAGAGATATGAGGCTGCATATATAATACTGCACTATATGGAGAGATATGAGGCTGCATATATAATACTGCACTATATGGGAGCTATAAAGCTACATATATAATAATGCACTATATGGAGAGATATGAGGCTGCATATATAAGGCTGCACTATATGGGAGCTATAAAGCTACATATATAATAATGCACTATATGGAGAGATATGAGGCTGCATATATAAGGCTGCACTATATGGGAGCTATAAAGCTACATATATAATAATGCACTATATGGAGAGATATGAGGCTGCATATATAAGGCTGCACTATATGGAAAGATATAAGGCTGCCTATACAGTATAGTACTGCACTGTATGGAGGGATATAAGGCTGCATATATAATACTGCACTACATGGGAGATATAAGGCTGCATATATAATAATGCATTATATGGAGAGATATGAGGCTGCATATATAATACTGCACTATATGGAGAGATATCAGGCTGCATATATAAGGCTGCACTATATGGAGAGTTTTGAGGCTGCACTATATGGAAAGCTATGAGCCTGCACTATATGGAGAGTTTTGAGGCTGCATCACATTGAGAGTTTAGAGGCCACACTATATGGAGAGTTTTGAGGCTGTAATATACTATATGGAGAGTATTGAGGCTGCTCTATATGGAGGGCTATGATGCTGTATTATGCTATATGGAGAGGCTATGAGATTGTATTATACTATAGGTAGAGGCTATGAGGCTGCATTATACTATATTGAGAGGCTATGAGGATGTATTATACTATATGGAGAGGATATGAGGCTGCATTATGCTATAAGGAGGGCTATGAGGCTACATTATGGTATATGGTATATGGATGTGAGGCTGCAGTTTGTTATATGGAGGATAATGGGGGTTCATTATAATAATTGAATGACTATGGGGGCTACCTTATGAATGGAGGACTAATAGATGCATTATAATACATAGAGGACTATGGGTATACATTGTAATATATGGATGAATATCGGGATGCTTTATAATAATTGGACGACTATGGTGACGGGAGGAGTCGGACCATATAAACCAGGATGGAGGACATATATACTACGATAAGGGCCATATTCCAGGAGGAGAACTATATACAGCACGATGATGGACAATAATACATAATCATAATGAAGGGGGAGAGGGGTCAATTTGTGAGTATTTAAAGAATTTAGAACATTACATGAGGCCCGTACATTTCATCAACATGCGGGGGAAGGGGCCCCGGTCTAAATTTCGCACCGGGGCCCGCCGGACTCTGGTTACGCCACTGGTTCTGACCACTTTGCTTAGTTCATCAGTGTACTGTATACTACACACATATCCAAACCCTTGGAACATCAAAAATATTTCCTGCCTCCGTACATTCCTTGATCAAGAAACTGCAGAAACACTTGTGCACGCCCTCATCATCTCCTGCCTGGACTACTGCAACCTCCTACTCTCTGGCCTTTCCTCTACCTCTCTTGCCCCTCTCCAATCTATCCTAAACTCTGCTGCCTGTTTAATCCACCTGTCTCCCCGCTATTCGCCAGCCTCTCCTCTTTGCCAAGACCTTTACTGGCTTCAAATTGCCCAGAGACTCCAGTACAAAACCCAAACATGACATACAAAGTCATCCACAACCTGTCCCCTCCATACATCTGTGACATGGTCTTCCGGTACTTACCTACAAGCAACCTACGATCCTCTCAAGATCTCCTTCTCTACTCCTCTCTTATCTCTTCTTTCCACCAATCACATGCAAGATTTCTCTCGTGCTTCCCCCACACTCTGGTACTCTCTGCCCCAACACATCAGACTTTTGCCCACCCTGAAGACCCAACAAGCTACAACCTGCAGCAACCCTCAGTCTACTGAACCACCGCACGACCAGCTCTAGCCTCTCCTAGTGTATCCTCACCCATCCCTTGTAGTCTGTGAGCCCTCGTGGGCAGGGTCCTCTCTCCTCATCTACTGTATCCTCACCCATCCCTTGTAGACTGTGAGCCCTCATGGGCAGGGTCCTCTCTCTTCTCCTACTGTATCCTCACCCATCCCTTGTAGACTGTGAGCCCTCATGGGCAGGATCATCTCTCCTCTCCTACTGTATCCTCACCCAACCCTTGTAGACTGTGAGCCCTCGTGGGCAGGGTCCTCTCTCCTCACCTACTGTATCCTCACCCATCCCTTGTAGACTGTGAGCCCTCGTGGGCAGGGTCCTCTCTCCTCACCTACTGTATCCTCACCCATCCCTTGTAGACTGTGAGCCCTCGTGGGCAGGGTCCTCTCTCCTCACCTACTGTATCCTCACCCATCCCTTGTAGACTGTGAGCCCTTGTGGGCAGGGTCCTCTCTCCTCACCTACTGTATCCTCACCCATCCCTTGTAGACTGTGAGCCCTCGTGGCAGGGTCCTCTCTCCTCACCTACTGTATCCTCACCCATCCCTTGTAGACTGTGAGCCCTCGTGGGCAGGGTCCTCTCTCCTCACCTACTGTATCCTCACCCATCCCTTGTAGACTGTGAGCCCTCGTGGGCAGGGTCCTCTCTCCTCACCTACTGTATCCTCACCCATCCCTTGTAGACTGTGAGCCCCCGTGGGCAGGGTCCTCTCTCCTCCCACTGTATCCTCACCACTGGCAGACATAGATAGAAAGGGGCCCCTGTACAAGAACAGTAGATAACTCATTATAATACACAAGTTTACATGCTTTGGAGGTGGAAATGGGCCCCCTTACCTTTTGGGCCCCTGTGACTCTGTATTTTATATTTTTAAATCTATGCCTTTAAATATACATTTAAAAAAATGACCCCTTTAACATTCATCAATCTACAAATTGTATTTTTCTTTCCTTGTTTGGGGTTCCATCAGTGCTCAAATGTAAGGAAGGGTCCCTACTTCACCCACCCCATGACGGGCAAAAGATTGCCAATAAAGGAATTCTTCACATGTGAATCGTCATACGTGTTATACCTAATCAAGTGTCAGTGCGGTCTCGGATATGTTGGGGAGACCACCTGCAAACATAAGTCAACAATACGGTGCAGACAGACCCTCTCAGGGGCGTATCTAGGGGGGTGCAGCCAGATCCTTTGCCCCGGGCGCAACTCAGAGGGGGGGGGACCAACCCCCCCCCCGCTCCTCACCCAGGGCTGCAGGGGCGGCGGGGCTGAGCTGACAGCACCCAACTACCCCCCCCGCTTCTCACCTACTCTGGGGGGGGGGGGCCCGAAATAGATCTTTGCCCCGGGCGCCATGAAACCTAGTTACACCGCTGGACCCTCTTACCTATTCCATGTCATTTTACATCTGGTTGTACAATGGAGATACCAGGTCATTGATCATGTACCAACCGGTAGAAGGGGAGAGGACAGAATCCACCGGCTGAAGGAACGAGAAGCTTTCTGGATTTTCACACTCAAATCATTGGAACTTCATGAATACAAGGTTTCATATTGATTTACATATTTTGCTCTAAGTTCACTTTACACAGGTTGTCTCGGACTCTGCCATGTCCGCTTTGCTTTCCCTATTTATGATGTTATACTGGATGTGACTTTGTTGTATTATATATCATATATACCATTGTTTTAATTGTGTCTCACCTTTTAGCATTGTTTTTTTCAGCCATCTAAGACTTTTTCTGCCAATATGTTGTTGATATTACTGTACATATTTGCATTTCCAAGATCACTAAGTTTGCGTTCACACTATGAGTATTTTTAACGTTTTTTAAGCGCACTTTTGCCCCAAAAGCGCATCTGCGTCTGTGTTTCCCAGCAAAGTGAATGGAAATTGACTTTTGCTGTTCATACACTTTTGGGGCCGAACATGCGCACATAAAAAGAATGAACTTGTCAATTGTTTGCGCTTTTTAGCGTGCGCTTTCTCCCATAGGCCCCATTGTAAGCGCTGGAATTACACATCGCCGTTCAGACAATGCGCAGGAGGATGTGATGTCACATGGGGGGAGGAAGAATCTTGTGTTCCTCCCCCTTGTGACACGTCAGGTCTGACGTTTTGCTTTCCCAGTGTATCTACATACCTGTATCTACATAGGGTGTGAAAGCAAAATAAAAGAGAGAAAAATGTATTAAAAATAAAAAAAATAAATACTCACCTAACCGCCGGCTGTCCAGGACCCGAAGAGAAGACGTTCGATTGCTGCCAGGTCCTTAAAATGTGATTGGTCGGCAGCAATCAGGTGATACGTCATGTTTATGTTTTGTAAAACAAAACATAAACAGAACCTTAAGCACACAAAAGTGTGCCACAAAATATCAAAAAAACACCCACTTAGCAAGAAGCCAGGGAGATGTGAACTCCTCCAGGAGCCAAAGACAACTGGCAAGGAATGATCCATTTCAAACCATTATATGCTCCAAAAACCAGATTGTCAATCATCACCATCACCTGTGAAGCCCACACAGTCAGCTGCATCACCAGCAACAACCACCGGAGGGAGCTCCAATGAATTCACAACACCAAAGGACTGGTGAGAAAAGATATGTGTGGGTGTGTGTGTGTGGTGTTTTTTTGCAGGTACCGTAATGGGGATATTGGGGCTTCAAGGGGATGATGGAGGCTGCAAGTGGATGATGGGGATATTGGGGGCTGCATGGGGATATTGGGGTTGCATGGGGATGATGGGGGCTGCAAGGGGATGATGTGGATATTATTGGTTGCAAAGGGATGATGGTGATATTGGGGGCTCAATGAGGATGATGGGGATATTGGGGGCTCAATGAGGATAATGGGGATATTGGGGGCTACATTGGGATAATGGGGATATTGGGGGCTGCAAGAGCATATTGGGTGCTGCAAGGGGATGATGGTGATATTGGGGCTGCAAGGGGATGATGGTGATATTGGGGCTGCAAGGGGATGATGGTCATATTGGAGGTTGCATGGAGATGATGGTGATATTGGAGGTTGCATGGGGATGATGGTGATATTGGGGGCTGCATGGGGATATTGGGGGCTGCAAGAGCATATTGGGGGCTGCATGGAGATGATAGTGATATTGGGGGTTCCAAAGGGATGATGGTGATATTGGAGGTTGCATGGGGATGATGGTGATATTGGGGGCTGCATGGGGATGATGGTGATATTGGGGGCTGCATGGGGATGATGGGGACTGCAAGGGGATATTGGGGGCTGCAAGGGGATGATGGAGGCTGCAAGTGGATGATGGGGATATTGGGGACTGCATGGGGATATTGGGGGTTGCATGGGGATGATGGGGGCTGCAAGGGGATGATGGGGATATTATTGGTTGCAAAGGGATGATGGTGATATTGGGGGCTCAATGAGGATGATGGGGATATTGGGGGCTCAATGAGGATGATGGGATATTGGGGGCTACATTGGGATAATGGGGATATTGGGGGCTGCAAGAGCATATTGGATGCTGCAAGGGGATGATGGTGATATTGGATGTTGCATGGGGATGATGGTGATATTGGGGGCTGCATGGGGATATTGGGGCTGCAAGAGCATATTGGGGCTGCAAGGGGATGATGGTGATATTGGGGCTGCAAGGGGATGATGGTGATATTGGGGCTGCAAGGGGATGATGGTGATATTGGGGCTGCAAGGGATGATGGTGATATTGGGGCTGCAAGGGGATGATGGTGATATTGCAGGTTGCATGGAGATGATGGTGATATTGGAGGTTGCATGGGGATGATGGTGATATTGGGGGCTGCATGGGGATGATGGGGACTGCAAGGGGATATTGGGGGCTGCAAGGGGATGATGGAGGCTGCAAGTGGATGATGGGGATATTGGGGACTGCATGGGGATATTGGGGGTTGCATGGGGATGATGGGGGCTGCAAGGGGATGATGGGGATATTATTGGTTGCAAAGGGATGATGGTGATATTGGGGCTCAATGAGGATGATGGGGATATTGGAGGTTGCATGGGGATGATGGTGATATTGGGGGCTGCATGGGGATGATGGGGACTGCAAGGGGAAATTAGGAGCTGCAAGAGGATGATGGGGATATTGGGGGCTGTAAGGGGATGATGGGGATCATGGAAAAATAAGACATCCCCTCAAAATGAGACCTACCACATCTTTGGGAGTAAAAATTACTATAAGACACTGTCTTATTTTCGGGGACACAGGGTGATACATTTCCTCACTACCATTTTCTATGCTTCATTTTCCGTCTTTAGGTATCACCTATTACTGATTATTACTTTCCTCACTGCTCCTTCTGAAGCTGGTCCCTGTTCAGCATGACGCCATGATTTTGGTTCATGGGAGATGATAACCCTCGGTTTTATTTACCTCCTATTTTTCATGTATAAAGCAGCGTTATCACCGTGCTCAGTTTATGCTCACGTCACTCATTATTGTTTTTTGATTGTTTATTCTCTCATGTTCTGTTCCAGTCTCCAGAGCCCCTGATGAAGACCCACAGGTAGAAACGTTATCACAAATTCACCTATGAACAAACAGACGATGGATTCTCCTCTCATTTATTTCTGTGACCAAAATATTCTTGTGCTGTTGCAAAGTCGGGACCTCAGGCCCGAGGTGACAGTCCGGGTTCTCCATGGCCTCCTCTGTGGGTCGCCGAATTCTTAACAATTGAAGGATTCATTTTTCCTCCTTTTTTCTTCTTTTTCCCCTCGCTCTTCGGCTGTGGGGAGTCTGCAGTGACCGGGGGCCCCTCGCTCTTCGGCTGTGGGGATTCTGCAGTGACCGGGGGCCCCTTGCTCTTCGGCTGTGGGGAGTCTGCAGTGACCGGGGGCCCCTCGCTCTTCGGCTGCGGGATTCTGCAGTGACCGGGGGCCCCTTGCTCTTCGGCTGCGGGGATTCTGCAGTGACCGGGGGCCCCTTGCTCTTCGGCTGCGGGGATTCTGCAGTGACCGGGGGCCCCTTGCTCTTCAGCTGTGGGGTATCTGCAGTGACCGGGGGCCCCTTGCTCTTCAGCTGTGGGGTATCTGCAGTGACCGGGGGCCCCTCGCTCTTCAGCTGTGGGGTATCTGCAGTGACCGGGGCCCCTTGCTCTTCAGCTGTGGGGTATCTGCAGTGACCGGGGGCCCCTTGCTCTTCAGCTGTGGGGTATCTGCAGTGACCGGGGGCCCCTCGCTCTTCCGCTGTGGGGAGTCTGCAGTGACCGGGGGCCCCTTGCTCTTCGGCTGCGGGGAATCTGCAGTGACCGGGGGCCCCTTGCTCTTCGGCTGCGGGGAATCTGCAGTGACCGGGGGCCCCTTGCTCTTCGGCTGCGGGGATTCTGCAGTGACCGGGGGCCCCTTGCTCTTCGGCTGCGGGGATTCTGCAGTGACCAGGGGCCCCTTGCTCTTCAGCTGCGGACATTTTGCAGTGACCGGGGGCCCCTTGCTCTTCGGCTGCGGGGAATCTGCAGTGACCGGGGGCCCCTTGCTCTTCAGCTGCGGGGAATCTGCAGTGACCGGGGGCCCCTTGCTCTTCGGCTGCGGGGAATCTGCAGTGACCGGGGGCCTCTTGCTCTTCGGCTTCGGGGATTCTGCAGTGACCGGGGGCCCCTTACTCTTTGGCTGCAGGGAATGTGCAGGGGACGGGGCCTTGTTGTTCTGCTGCTCCCCAATGACAGGGCCTTCACAGGGTTTCGGGGGTTCATCCTTCTTGACAAAGTTTAGTTGTTTGTTGTTATCATTCGCCGCCTTTTTCTCTTCTTTCTGCTACAGGAAAAGGGTAAAATAACGACGGTTAATTAGAACCTAAATCTATGACTGTGGCCTATAATGATTACATTGCTACAACGTCACAACATACAATGCCTGTGTCATACCGTCTGATCCTGCATTTAAAGGGAATATGTCAGCAGATGTTTGCTATGTAACCTGAGAGCAGGTATAGACCTCGGATTCCAGTGATGTGTCACTTACTAAGCTGTATATTCCCGATTCAATAAAATCAGTGTTTCATCAGCAGATTATCACTACAGGACTAGATGTCTTGTGTCATCCTGCTCTGTGTAACCTTATCTCTCTGTGAGCCCTCGTGGGCAGAGTCCTCTCTCCTCACCTACTGTATCCTCACCCATCTCTTGTAGACTGTGAGCCCTCGTGGGCAGGGTCCTCTCTCCTCATCTACTGTATCCTCACCCATCTCTTGTAGACTGTGAGCCCTCGTGGGCAGGGTCCTCTCTCCTCATCTACTGTATCCTCACCCATCCCTTGTAGACTGTGATCCCTCGTGGGCAGGGTCCTCTCTCCTCACCTACTGTATCCTCACCCATCCCTTGTAGACTGTGATCCCTCGTGGGCAGGGTCCTCTCTCCTCACCTACTGTATCCTCACCCATCCCTTGTAGACTGTGAGCCCTCGTGGGCAGGGTCCTCTCTCCTCACCTACTGTATCCTCACCCATCCCTTGTAGACTGAGCCCTCGTGGGCAGGTCCTCTCCCTCACCTACTGTATCCTCACCCATCCCTTGTAGACTGTGAGCCCTCGTGGGCAGGGTCCTCTCTCCTCACCTACTGTATCCTCACCCATCCCTTGTAGACTGTGAGCCCTCGTGGGCAGGGTCCTCTCTCCTCACCTACTGTATCCTCACCCATCCCTTGTAGACTGTGAGCCCTCGTGGGCGGGGTCCTCTCTCCTCACCTACTGTATCCTCACCCATCCCTTGTAGACTGTAAGCCCTCGTGGGCGGGGTCCTCTCTCCTCACCTACTGTATCCTCACCCGTCCTTTGTAGACTGTGAGCCCTCGTGTGCAGGGTCCTCTCTCCTCTCCTACTGTATCCTCACCTATCCCTTGTAGACTGTGAGCCCTCGTGGGCAGGGTCCTCTCTCCTCACCTACTGTATCCTCACCCATCTCTTGTAGACTGTGAGCCCTCGTGGGCAGGGTCCTTTCTCCTCACCTATTGTATCCTCACCCATCCCATGTAGACTGTGAGCCCTCATGGGCAGGGTCCTCTCTCCTCATCTACTGTATCCTCACCCATCCATTGTAGACTGTGAGCCCTCGTGGGCAGGGTCCTCTCTCCTCACCTACTGTATCCTCATCCATCCCTTGTAGACTGTGATCCCTCGTGGGCAGGGTCCTCTCTCATCTACTGTATCCTCACCCATCCCTTGTAGACTGAATCCTCATGGGCAGGGTCCTCTCTCTTCCCCCGCTGTACCTCACCCATCCCTTGTAGTCTGTGAGCCCTCGTGGGCAGGGTCCTCTCGCCTCATCTACTGTATCCTCACCCATCTCTTGTAGACTGTGAGCCCTCATGAGCAGGGTCCTCTCTCCTCACCTACTGTATCCTCACCCATCCCTTGTAGACTGAATCCTCGTGGGCAGGGTCCTCTCTCCTCACCTACTGTATCCTCACCCATCCCTTGTAGACTGTGATCCCTCGTGGGTTGGGTCCTCTCTCCTCATCTAAAGTATCCTCACCCATCCCTTGTAGACTGTGATCCCTCGTGGGCAGGGTTCTCTCTCCTCATCTACTATATCCTTACCCATCCCTTGTAGATTGTGAGCCCTCGTGGACAGGGTCCTCTCTCCTCATCTACTGTATCCTCACCCATCCCTTGTAGACTGTATCCTCGTGGGCAGGGTCCTCTCTCTTCCCCGCTGTATCCTCACCCATCCCTGTAGACTGTGAGCCCTCGTGGGCAGGGTCCTCTATCTTCCCCCGCTGTATCCTCACCCATCCCTTGTAGACTGTGAGCCCTCGTGGGCAGGGTCTTCTCTCCTCACCTACTATATCCTCACCCATCCCTTGTAGACTGTGAGCCCTCGTGGGGAGGGTCCTCTCTCCTCACCTACTGTATCCTCACCCATCCCTTGTAGACTGTGAGCCCTCGTGGGCATGGTCCTCTCTCCTCATCTACTGTATCCTCACCCATCCCTTGTAGACTGAACCCTCGTGGGCAGGGTCCTCTCTCTTCCCCCGCTGTATCCTCACCCATCCCTTGTAGACTGTGAGCCCTTGTGGGCAGGGTCCTCTGTCTTCCCCCGCTGTATCCTCACCCATCCCTTGTAGACTGTGAGCCCTCGTGGGCAGGGTCCTCTATCTTCCCCCGCTGTATCCTCCCCCATCCCTTGTAGACTGTGAGCCCTTGTGGGCAGGGTCCTCTCTCCTCACCTACTATATCCTCACCCATCCCTTGTAGACTGTGAGCCCTCGTGGGGAGGGTCCCTCTCCTCACCTACTGTATCCTCACCCATCCCTTGTAGACTGTGAGCCCTCGTGCGCAGGGTCCTCTCTCCTCACCTACTGTATCCTCACCCATCCCTTGTAGACTGTGAGCCCTTGTGGGCAGGGTCCTCTCTCCTCACCTACTGTATCCTCACCCATCCCTTGTAGACTGTGAGTCCTCGTGGGCAGGGTCCTCTCTCTTCACCTACTGTATCCTCACCCATCCCTTGTAGACTGTGAGCCCTCGTGGGCAGGGTCCTCTCTCCTCACCTATCCCTTGTAGACTGTGAGCCCTCGTGGGCAGGGTCCTCTCCCCTCCTGTACCTGTGTGTGTCTTGTATTGCTCATGATTATTGTACTTGTCTATGTATGCCCCTTTTTATATTTAAGGTGACATAGAATAAATGGTGCTATAATAATAGTAAATCATAACAATAATCACTGGAATCAGGGTCTCATCCCCTACTACAACATGTCATATGATGTAACTTATTCTTTTGATCCTGACACACTGATGGCAGATTATTAGGACATGCGATTCATTTATGTTCAGTAGCAGTGAAGCACATGGCCAACGATAATATCCATAGCCGGGCTCAGCCCATACTGCTATGGGGAATTATAATAGCAATGTCTGCCTGTGTGTGCGCGCACAATGTCTGCCTGTGTGTGCGCGCACAATGTCTGCCTGTGTGTGCGCGCACAATGTCCGCCCGTGTGTGCGCGCACAATGTCTGCCCGTGTGTGCGCGCACAATGTCTGCCCGTGTGTGCGCGTACAATGTCTGCCCGTGTGTGCGCGCACAATGTCTGCCTGTGTCTGTGCGCATAATGTCTGTGTGTGTGTGCGCACAATGTCTGCCCGTGTGTGCGCGCACAATGTCTGCCTGTGTCTGTGCGCACAATGTCTGCCTGTGTCTGTGCGCACAATGTCTGCCTGTGTCTGTGTGCACAATGTCTGCCTGTGTCTGTGCGCACAATGTCTGTGTGTGCGCGCACAATGTCTGCCTGTGTGTGCGCGCACAATGTCTGCCTGTGTCTGTGCGCACAATGTCTGTGTGTGCGCGCACAATGTCTGCCTGTGTGTGCGCGCACAATTTCTGCCTGTGTCTGTGCGCACAATGTCTGCCTGTGTGTGTGCGCACAATGTCTGCCCGTGTGTGCGCGCACAATGTCTGCCTGTGTGTGCGCGTACAATATCTGCCCGTGTGTGCGTGCACAATGTCTGCCTGTGTCTGTGCGCACAATGTCTGTGTGTGCAGGCACAATGTCTGCCTGTGTGTGCGCGCACAATGTCTGCCTGTGTCTGTGCGCACAATGTCTGCCTGTGTCTGTGCGCACAATGTCTGTGTGTGCAGGCACAATGTCTGCCTGTGTGTGCGCGCACAATTTCTGCCTGTGTCTGTGCGCACAATGTCTGTGTGTGTGCGCACAATGTCTGTGTGTGTGCGCACAATGTCTGCTCGTGTGTGCGTGCACAATGTCTGCCTGTATCTGTGCGCACAATGTCTGTGTGTGTGTGCACAATGTCTGTGTGTGTGTGCGCACAATGTCTGCCTGTGTGTGCGCACAATGTCTGCCCGTGTGTGCACGCACAATGTCTGCCCGTGTGTGCGCGTACAATATCTACCCGTGTGTGCGCGCACAATGTCTGCCTGTGTCTGTGCGCACAATGTCTGTGTGTGCGAACACAATGTCTGCCTGTGTGTGCGCGCACAATGTCTGCCTGTGTCTGTGCGCACAATGTCTGCCCGTGTGTGCGCGCACAATGTCTGCCTGTGTCTGTGCGCACAATGTCTGTGTGTGCACACGTCTGCCTGTGTGTGTGCGCACAATGTCTGCCTGTGTCTGTGCGCACAATGTCTGTGTGTGCACACGTCTGCCTGTGTGTGTGCGCACAATGTCTGCCTGTGTGTGTGCGCACAATGTCTGTGTGTCCGCACGTCTGCCTGTGTGTGGACACAATGTCTGCCTGTGTGTGTGCGCACAAGTGATATACAGCTGTGCGCCTTCCTTCCAGCTGTATACACAGGGCAGCGTACAGTATTGCTCACCTGTCTTTGCTTGCGTCTCGCACCCTTTGCTACCCGCGAGGTGCTGCCTGCTTTGGGCTGGGAGCTGTTGATGAACTGCACTAGCTCTTCTACCCCTCGATCATCCTCCGCACCGGATCCCTTTCCTGGGATCTGCTCCGGTGTTCTCAGCTGCTCTTCTTTCCTCTTGAATAGTCGAAAACGTAGTTTCTCCCTCATTTCTGTGTAGACAATAAAACAGTGAACACTTGGATAAAAATGTAACATTTTCTGGCAAACAAATAGAACTGGGGCGACAATCAAGGAAAAGTATCACTACCGTAGACTCCATCCCCTAAACGTGGGCCCCAGATCCTGGGGAAATGGTCATTATTCCTATATCAGCAAACACGTACAGCGTCATACATGTAAACACAGCCAAATTACCAGCATTATAGACTGGATGTGAAGGATTTAGTGTCACGGGGGTCTGGGACATGAAGGGTGTAACACCTTATAGATCAAATCCTTAACTCGTATTTAAATATATATCATTTCTTTTGGTGCTGCAGGGGTTAAGGATCCTTTTCTGTCTGCTCGATCTTTGCAGCCTAATCTCAGGTGTAGTGTTTTGGTGACCACTCCCCTCCACTGTAAAAATAAAAAGTCGCATCTGGGCATCTGATGCCAGTGATAGTGGTCAGACTAGAAAGAAATTGTGAGGAAGGAGCCTATCTGGAGTCGCTTCTGTTGGGGCTCTGGTGTTCCACTGCAGTTGTACAGTTATGGAGTTTATCCTTTTTTGTGTCCATATTTCCTGTCTGTCTTCCTTTTCCTGTGTTGTATCATAGTAGAGGTGAATCTAGTGTACTTGCTGACTTTCTCATGTCCCAGGGTGACTTCAGAGAAAGTGAAGACCTAGGCACGTGACAGCGACAGGGGAAGGACCCGCATAGGGACATTAGGGAGCACAAGGCACAGACTCAGGTAAGTGTCAGGAGTTGACCCCTTTGCCCACTCCCTATAGCTGGGCACCTCCTTCTCCATCCCTGATGTCTCCCCTGTGTTGTACCATACGCCGAGGCGTACATCCAGTTTCAGATTTTGGCACTGGGTATGTAATCATCTCTTTACACAACTGGTTACTGACCATCATCCTGCATTCCTAGGTCATGGGTCACATTACAATCACACATAATGCTATTTCCTAATCAGAATTTCACTTTAATTACTTTTTTTTTTTAGGTCAATATCATAAAACTCAAAGTAACGTAATAGTGAAATCTTCATAATCCACGAAAGATGAAGCCCCTGTATGGCAGGAGCTCCCATAGATCTGCTGTCACTCTGCTGTCATCCATTCCATGCAGTGACCCTCACTACCAGATCTCTAAATAACAATAAGAGCAACGACCAGGGGCGCTGCCAGGGTCCAACAACATCCGGGGTCCAGGTCTAGTATATTGTTTTGCAGCATCGGCACCGCACACTTTACAGCATATTGTCAGTTTACCATCAGTGTGTTATACCCACCATGCACAGCAATCTCCTCAGCAAGGAGACCAGCGTCCGTGGTATACTCACCCCTACCGCGGTGTCTGCCCGGGTTCAGTCAGATGGTTCCTGCTCCCAGGTCCTGAGGGTCTCCTGGGTGCGCGCTTAGGCCACACATATGGCATGTCCTCACTTCTTAAAGGGCCAGCGCGCCCTACCCGGTGGTCGGTTTAGGATTGCTCCCACAGGTGGTGATCAGTGTCAAGGCCCAGTGGTCTGGATTGTTCCACCAGGTGGCGACCAGATTGCTCCCACAGGTGTTGATCATTGCTGTGGTCTGTGGCCCAGTGGTCTGGATTGCTCCACCAGGTGGTGATCAGTGCTGTGGCCCAGTGGTCCACTCCGGACGCTCAGCCCTGTGAGGGTTACAGTTTCCACTTGCTCCTGAGCCACCCAGCTCGTAATGAATAAATAGTAGAGAAGAGACTTGTTCTGCACCACTGTAACACTATATTTGTGGCATCAATTATGGCATAATTACGGCAAGTGGATGGGGCAAACACTTGGTGCTCGCTTAGGTCATAGCACATCCAACAGAAGGAAAATCATGAAGCGACGCTCACCCTTTGTCCTTTATATTGGAGGTCCATTATAATCACATGTAGGTATGGAAGACTACAGGGAGCTGCATTCAGAGGACGATGGACATTTTGTGCAAACACCTGAACCTCCTCTTAGGACCTGTGGAAGTGCAGTTATTTGCACAAAACGGCTGTCGTCCTCTGAATGCAGCTCCATGTGGTCTTCTGTACCTACATGTGATTATAATGGACCTCCAATAAAAAGGACTTACATTTCATGGCAACTGGTGAGTGACAATAACAAGTATGGGCAGAATTCCTTTAGGGAAATAGTGAAATGGTATCTGACCAGACATAGCTCCAGGGCAGTGTAGGTGTAAAGTAGCACCATATAGTGATGTAACTACAATGACCTTCATACAGTTACTGAATAACATACCTATACAATGCCAATATAGGGATACTATTGTGCAGTAATAAATACCCCCGCCACCAGAGGGCGCACCACATATTACACAGAAGGGGAAAAATACTCTTTTTTAGTATTTTTGAAGAGTATGTTTAGACAAAAGAGGAGGTGAAACTTGTCCTAGCCTCAAACGTTACATGTCACATGTTGATTTGAGGGAATCTGTGTAATCTCAGCCTTACCCTTGTGCTCATAAGGATCCTTCTTCTCTTGCCACAGCCTCGCCATTTGGCGCAGTTTACCATTTTCTGATTGAAGATAGATAAACAGATTGATGTCATCATGACAATTAATTGTGAACCTTGGAGCAGCTGCTGCGCACATCTTCACAGGCTTTCTTCATGCAGCTTAATGTTGCGGAACGTTCACAATCTGAACATTCTAAGCTGTGATGTCATCAGCGGCCGCAGAACCTGGTGATGACCTCATCATCCATTGCAGATATTGTGTAACATCAGTTATAAATGTGGCTCCGCAGGAAAACACAATTGATGATATTTATTGTAGAAGTTGAATGAAATGACAAGATTCTCTGTCTTAGAATCCCATTTTAAAAATGTATAAACATGGCACCGTTTACACCATTTGCATATTTGCATTGCTGGGCTCTTAACTTATTAGTAATGGCAAAGACACACTTATGTGAAGTGCATGCGAGTATCTCACATGACTCACCCGGCCTGGCCCCTGCCTCTGAACGAGAGCATGGAGCTGCTTGTGTTTCTCTCTATCCAGAGAGCCGGTGGCTGGGCCGGGTGAGTCATGTGAGATGCATGCTGGGATCTTGCATGAAGTTTGCATAAGTGTGTCTCTGCCTCAATTCCCAGAATCCCCAGTGACTTTTGTTTTTAACTAAGGTAAACATCCGATCATGTTCGGTGACCCTCTCTGAAGCCGGGGGAGCATTCACCTAGAGACAGAGACGCTCAGTGGTGAGTGTTAGGTCTCATTCAGACACAGCGTTTGTGCTGCTTTTTTGCTCCATTTTCAGAGTAGACAGACACACACGCTTTCTTACCCATGGTGATCCCCGATGATGTCCTTCCGGACACCGGAAGGACCTGTGATTTTTACAAGTACTGACAGGACCTGGAACCATGTGATTCTCAACCTGAGTCACATGTCCAGGTCCTGTCAGTGCTGGACCTGCAGGTCCTGCTGATGCCTGGAATGAAGACATCACCATGACTCACTGTGGGATCGCAGTGAGGATAAGTAATGGATATTAGTGATGCAGAAAGATAAGCAGAAAAACAGAGCACTATTTGATGCTCATTATTTTCTGCTGCACTTTCTGCACCACTAACATCCAACACTTACCCTCCTCAATGATCCCACGGTGATGTCTTCCTCCCCGGGTATCGGCAGGACCTGCCCATGTGACTTAGACTGAGAGCCACATGGTGCAAGGTCCTGTCAGTTCTGTACCCGCAGGTCCTGGTGGTGCCTGGGAGGGGGAGGAAGACATCACCGTGGGATCATTGAGGAGGGTAAGTAATGGATATTAGTGATGCAGAAAGATAAGCAGAAAAACAGAGCACTATTTGATGCTCATTATTTTCTGCTGCGCTTTCTGCACCACTAACATCCAATACTTACCCTCCTCAGTGATCCCACGGTGATGTCTTCCTCCCCTCCCCAGGCACCACCAGGACCTGCGGGTACAGAACTGACAGGACCTTGCACCATGTGGCTCTCAGTCTAAGTCACATGGCAGGTCCTGCCGATACCCGGGGAGGAAGACATCACTGGGGGTCCCCGTGGGATTGCAGGGGAGGGTAAGTAATGGATGTTAGTGGTGCAGACAGTGCAACAGAAAAAGCTGGAGCAATAATTGACGCTCATTATTTTTTGGATGCACTTTCTGCTCCAGTAATGCAGCAGTCAAAAACGCAGCGTCTGAACTGTAAATTGAAAATCCCATTCACTTTGCTGCAGACGCAGCGACTGATCTGTTTTTTTTGTGCAGTTTAAATGAAAACGCAGCATCAAAAAACGTCCAGTGTAAAATAGCCATACGTAGCTGCGAGATGCTATGCACAGGATAAGGATTGCGCACAGTTGTGCACTTGCCAAACGACTGCATTGTAAATGTATGGCATGAAATGTGAGGCCCAATGAGGACAGTGTTGCAAATGTATGTAAACCGCTATGGAATTAATAGTGCTAAATAAATGAATGGTCATATGCTATTTTAATATGAATTGCTATCACATAAGTGTAGAACAGATGGCCGCGCATGCTGCTGACCACTGGCTGACACAAGACAGAAAAGGGCCCCTGTGCGAGAATAGTTTACTGGGCCCCTTTGCAGTACTATAGGTGATAAAAATACACAACTCCACCTGTTTTGAATGTGGCAAAGGGCTCCCTAACATCTTGGGCCCCAATGCGCCTGCAGAGGTTGCACCAAAGATAAGTCTGCCACTGCTGCTGACCCTCTACAATAATAAAGGTTTGCTCTACAAAAAAATAAAAATGAAATAAAATAAATATTAAAAATATTACCCAAAAATATTATTCTCTATTAAATGGATGTTTTAGGGTACCTTACACACAGCAATTTTTAGTGACGATATGTGGTGATCTATCATGCGTGAGCACGTTTTTCATGGTCGCCTCAGATCGCCGATGGCGCTATTACATGCCGCAATTTCGCCCTCAACCCAAGGCGATGTGTCGCCCCGGAAATCGCCTCACCCACAGCGGAACCAATCCGGTGGAGTTCCCTCGCCGCTTCACACGCCGCAATCCCCAAAGGAATGTGGGCGTACATGTTCAGCACGGCGAGAACACAGGCGTGACAGACTGTGTTACACCGCGCCCCAAACACGCTCATTGGACAACGCAATACCGTCATGATTGGGCAGCCTGCGCAGGAAGGCTAACACATGACGCCATTGCCATTGTGTGGTGTGGATGGACAGCTCTTCAAATATGGCGCCCTGTGAACAGACAGCCAATGGAAACACAGTAGCCACCACCAATCATCGCTGACGGGGTGCGGTCTCCAGCACGCTGTGGCACGCCTCTGGGAAATCAATAGGTGACGCAGATTCCCTCACTATCGCCCATTTACACTCCAAAAGCCGGGAATCTCCCCTTCATGATCGCCTCTGATTTTGGAGCAGTGCTCTGAAATTAGAACCAGGCGACAGGTATTTTATCGCCGCCAAATTCCCTAATTACACGCAAGCTTCTTGGACTTCCGGGGCGTGACCTAACCTCGCATGGAGTAGGTCGCACATTGCGGGAGCTCCGTGCCCAGGAACCGAGAAGCTGCTCAAAGCACAGGCCCAGCTTACCCAAAGTCTTCCAGTCCAGCACCGATCACTGCCCAAGACACCGGTGAATGAATGGGGAAGTCTAAGCCCGGATTCCGCGATCCCTCCAGGTGCATAGCGGACTTCTTTGCCGCCCCCCTCCAGTCCTCACACTTGGACAAGATGGCGCCTCCGTCTCCCAGAGCAGCCCGCGCCGCGCGCAGAAACTCTCAGCCTGCTTTATCAACCGGGGCTCCCGGTGTGGCTGCTGGCGCTGATCATGATGCCCCTGTCACGGCAGCCCTCCTCAAAGTTATGCTGGGGGAACTCAGATCATCCCTCCAAGCAGATATGCGCAACATGATGGCGGATCTGAGGGGAGAGGTGGAGGAACTCGGCGGTCGCACAGATAGACTGGAGCGCAAAATGGAGGAACTGGTGGCCTCTCATAATGAGCTATGGGACGCTCATGACTCCCTGCATTCCCTTGCCACTAAAACACAATACAAAACCCTGGACCTAGAAGATAGGTCCAGGTGTAACAATATAAAACTAAGAGGGATAGAAGAGGACATCCTAGCCCCAGACCTCAAACCCTTACTGCAGGACTTTATTATGGCAGTCCTCCCGCAAACCAACAAGCAGACAGTGATCATAGACCGGATTCACCGCATCCCTAAACCTGTAGGTCTGGCTCCCTCCGTCCCTAGAGACGTGCTGGCACGGATACATTTTTTTAAAATTAAGGATGAATTCCTGTCAGCCCTAAGAAAAAAAAACCCACGTTGGATGAACGTTTTGCCCACATCACAGTGTATCCTGATTTATCTCCTGGAACATTGGCTCTCCGCAGGGCCTTTGCCCCTTACACAGCAATTCTGAGAGATAAGGACATTCCCTACCGATGGGGGTTCCCCGCGAAGCTCTTGATCCGAAAGGATGGAACGACGATAACATGTCTAACCCCTCCTCAGGCGGCGAAGTATTTATCTCAATGGGGACTGAATCCTCCTGGCTCCCCGGTCACTGCAGGCTCCTCAAAACCTAAAGCTAAAAAGATTCCCAGACCCCGCGTCAACCCAGATTGGGACGTTGCCTGAAGGGACAGGATGTAGCGGGTTCCTGGTCTCACTTTTCCCGCCACCATTTTGGTTCGCCGTGTAAAAGGTCATTAGTTTGCCGACAATTACTCAAAAACCAATCACCAAATCCTGTGTTTACAGGAAACGCATCTACTTGAATGTGATAACTCAAGGATGAAATGCGGTTCATACCCTCACCAGTTCTTCGCCAATAATTGTTCAAGAAAAGCAGGAGTAGCCATATTTTTCAGTAAATCACTTTCCTTCCAATTAGTTAAAACAATCCCTGACCCTTTAGGTAGATTTCTAATAATTCTCTGCATTATTAATAACGCTCCTTATACCATTGTATCAGTATATGCACCTAATATTGGTCAGTTTAAATTTTTGAGAAAACTCCTTCAGACAGTGTGCAACATACAGCATGGCTATAAACTCATTGCTGGAGATTTTAATATACCTATATCCAAGTCCCTAGACTGTTCCTCACCCTCGATCTCCAGAGGAGAGATTGGCCCTCTTGTCCGATCATTCGGTCTACATGACATATGGAGATATCTCCATTGCAAATATATGTCACCGAGGCATGGCTCCTACAGCAGGATCGACTATGTACTGGTAGATGATGTCGCTCTCCCACATTGTATCTCGGCATCAATAGGTAATATCTCCTGGTCGGATCATGCCCCGGTCGCGATGTCCCTGACGGACCCCCTAGCCATCTCCCCTCCTTCACAATGGCACCTCAATAACCACTTCTTAGTAGACCAGGCCAATTCGTCCTTCATTGAGGAATCTCTCAAAGAATTTTTCTCAATCAACGACACTGGCGACACACAGATTGATAACTTATGGTTCACCCATAAGGCAGTAATAAGGGGAATTTTTATAAAAATGTCAGCAACCATTAAACGTAAATATGCCAAGTCTCTCCGAGAGGCCCTCACTCTATTGGCGGATCTGGAATCCCGCCATAAGCAAGACCCTACCCAACAATTATTATCTGAACTAAATGCCGTTAAGCTTCAGGTTCGACAGCTCCTATTACAAAAATCTGAAAATAATCTTAGGAAATCAAGAGCTAAATTTTACTCCATGGGAGACCGAGCTGGTGCGTTGTTGGCCAGACGGGTCAAGAAAAAAGAAGTACAATCTAGAATCCCCTATTTGTGCAATTCAAACTCCTCCCGGATTTATAATCCCATTGACATAGCAGAAGAATTTGCCTCCTATTTGTCTTCCCTTTATAACCTCAACTTAGATCCATCTGTTACACAACCCTCCCAACCTATTATTTCCTCCTTCCTAGATCGAGCGAATCTACCTAGGGTCTCACCGACTCAGCTCTCTTTTTTAAATGCACCCCTTCAGGACTCCGAAATTTTCCAAATTCTTAAAGAATCCAAAAAAACATCTGCCCCGGTCTGGATGGCTTCTCCTTCTCCTACTATGCCCAATTCCTCCCAGTCCTAGCCCCATTCCTTCGACGCCTCTATGATTTTTGGTCCACATCTGGCTCTGTTAAACCGGAAGGACTGAGGGCCTCTATTGCTACTCTCCCAAAACCAGGGAAAGCCCCCACCACCCCGGGCAACTTTCGCCCAATAGCCCTCCTTAACACAGACATTAAAATATATGCAAAAATCTGGGCCAATAGACTCATGGCTGTCCTCCCTTCCCTTATCCACCCCGATCAAGTTGGGTTTGTACCAGGGAGACAGACAAGAGACGGCACGAGGCGGCTAATTGATTCACTGGACGTGGTGGAGAGGGGCCAACTCCCCAGTGTATTCCTGTCCCTTGACTCTGAAAAAGCGTTCGACAGAGTGCACTGGGGATACATTCACAACACTTTGGAACGTTTTGGCCTAACAGGTATGATTTCCAGGGCCATCATGGCACTATATTCCAACCCCTGCGCCTATATTAGAGCCTCGGGATTTGCATCCCGGACGTTCCAAATATCCAATGGTACGCGTCAAGGTTGCCCCCTCTTCCCCCATAGTATTTGCTCTAGTCATGGAACCCCTCGCCGCCATAGTCAGACAATCCCCCAACATCAGGGGCATTCCAGTGGGGGACTCTGAATACCAAATTGGACTTTACGCGGATGACGTGGTTCTCACCTGCGTGGACCCGCTGTCCTCCCTGGGGGCAATCTCTTCCCTAATTGAAGACTTTTCTGAAGCCTCATTTTACAAACTCAACTTGACTAAATCCACTCTTTTCCCACTGTTCCTCTCCCCACAACTCCAAAACCAAATACAGTCCCTTTACCCCTTTGCCTGGTCTCCGACTGGCTTCTCGTATTTAGGAATACAATTGACACGTCTGGCTGACATAATACGCATCAACTGCGAAACAATCTCTGCAGATTTAAAGGCAGAAATAGATGGCTTTTCTAAAGCCCCCCTCTAGTGGATGGCGAGGATCCAGGCCGCCAAAATGCTCCTACTACCTAAACTCATCTGCCTTCCTCTGAGCTTTCCTACTAAATACTTAACTCAACTTCAAACCATAATCGCCAATTTTATCTGGAACAAAAAGCCCCATAGAATTAAACGCCAAATAATGTCGCTTCCTTATAATAGAGGGGGTCTGGGTTCACCTAAAATAGCCCTTTACCATAAAGCTGCCTTGCTGGATCCTGTTGGTAGCTGGTGGCGGGGGGATTCTTCGCTTCCTTGGCTCACAATTGAATCCCGTCATGCCCCCCGTTCCTACCTTAGACTGCTATTGGAGGCGCAACTGCTCCATCCGCAGACTCTGAACAATTCTCTCCGCACTATGGTAGCAGCGATTAAAATATGGACCGCCCTGTGGCCCAATATGTCTCAATGCCCAATACAATCCGCTGTGTGTGTCATTCCCAATCTAAACGTGTCATCTTGGCCACGCTGTGGACTGAAACGAATAGTGGATCTTTACCACACCAATGGAATGAAAACCTTTCCAGACTTACAGAGACAATATCTCCTTCCTGATTCGGCTGTGTTTCCGTATTTGCAACTTCGTGCCCTCTTACGGGATAATCAACTATTTACTGACCCTCCTATACTAATGGACTCCCCTATCCAATGATTTTTCAAACCGGGAACGAGCCTGAATCATGGTCTTTCTATTCTATACAAAGCTCTAGTATGTAACGAATCTAGCACTAAACTCCAATACATGGCCTCCTGGGAATCATTATTCTCATTTGATGCCACACCTGAAGACTGGCAGTTTGCTATGATTCACTCATCTAAATTTTCCTCCTGCATAGCCCACTTAGAACTGTCAAAAAAAATTCAGCTACAGTGGTATCTAACTCCTGTGAAAATGGCTAGATTTCATCTTTCCTCCTCTCCTCTCTGCTGCAAGGGCTGTGGCGGTAGAGGCACTATGGCCCATGTTTGGTGGGACTGCCCACAAGTTCGGACATTTTGGAGGGATGTGGAGGCACTGTTGGGCGACATCGTCCCTTTTCCCTTCACGCTATCTAAACAGTTAGCAGTTTTGGGGATATCCTTGGTTGATTTCCCTTCTCCTTTTGCAACCAATAATTTCAAACATTCTAACCGCAGCTAGACAATGTTTGGCCAAGCATTGGAGGGCCCCCACAATTCCTACCAAAGCAGAGCTCACAGCCAATATTAACCTGCATTACTCCTACGAACTCATGGCAGCGAACTCTCTTTCAAAAAAAAATAAGGTTCTGACATGGTGGGATCCATGGTCCTCATCTACCACCACCTCGGACCTGAATTCTTCTCCACATCATACGTAATGTTATTGTTATTATTACCAATCTGATCTCATGTTGCATATAGCTCAAATTTCTGAGTTTACAATTTGTCTCTACTTTTACAATTATATCTCTACATTATTTTTATTTGTGTATCCTGCGCAACCCCTATACTGCCCCTCCCCTTCCTCCCTCCATACTGCTGTCCAATTCCTGCACCTTCAGCCCCATCCCCCAGCCCCCATCCGTCACTGTCCCCTCCTTCGAAGCCCACTCAGTCCGAATCTTCTCCCCCTGCAACCTCCAAATAGCCATCATCTACCGCCCCCCCGGACCCACCGCCTCCTTCCTTGACCACTTCACCACCTGGCTACTTCACTTCCTCTCCACTGACATCCCCTCCATCATCATGGGCGACTTCAATATCCCATTGACACTCCCCGCCCAGCCGCCTCCAACCTTCTTTCCTTGACCACTTCCCTAGGGCTCTCCCAATGGTCCTCCTCTCCCACCCACGAACAAGGCCACACGCTTGACCTCATCTTTACCTGCCTTTGCTCCCTCTCTAACCTCACAACCTCGGTACTCACACTGTCCGACCACCATCTCTTGACCTTCTCCGCCCTCTCCTCCCCTGCCACACTACCCCCTGTCCGCAAACTTGATCACCCTCGCCGAAACCTAAAAGATCTTGATCTTCCTTTATTCTCTGAATCCCTCCTCCCTCTCACCGACATACCCTGCGCTGACGACATTGACATTGCCACCACCCTATACAACACCACCATAACGAACGCTCTCGACCTAGCCGCCCCCCTCACTCTCCATGCTCCACGCATTAACAGGCAACCCTGGCACACCACCCTCACTAAAAACCTGAGACGGGCGTCCAGAGTCGCCGAGAGGAGATGGAAAAAGTCTCACACCCCCGAGCACTTTGCTCTGTTCAAGCAATCCATCACTGACTTCAAGACGGCACTCGCTACCGCCAAGCAAGTGTTCTTCTCATCCCTTATAACCTCTCTGTCCCGCAACCCCAAACAGCTCTTCAAAACTTTCAACTCCTTACTTCGCCCACCTGCTACTCTCTGCTGAAGACTTTGCGACCTTCTTCAAGGAGAAGATCGACAAGATCAGAAGCAGCTTCGGTCCACTATCCCCACACCTCCCCTTCCCACCTACACTGCCCTCCTCCTCCATCAGCCACTTCCCCCCCATAACTGAAGACCAACTCTCCTCCCTCCTGTCAAAATCACACCTCACCACCAGCGCCCATGACCCGCTCCCATCCCACCTCATTCCCAACCACACTCCATTTTCATCCCAGCCCTCACCCACCTCTTTAACCTTTCACTTAGCACTGGTACCTTCCCCTCGGCCTTCAAACACGCCCTAATCACGCCCATCCTAAAAAAAACCTCACTTGACCCTACCTCTGTCTCTAACTATCGCCCCATATCTCTTCTCCCATTCGCCTCTAAGCTACTTGAACAACACGTCCACTCCGAACTGTCCTCTTACCTCTCCTCGTGCTCCCACTTCGACCGCCTACAGTCCGGCTTCCGACCCCTCCATTCCACCGAAACAGCCCTGACCAAAGTCACCAACGACCTACTGACCGCCAAGAACAAACACCACTACTCCATCCTGCTACTCCTTGACCTGTCTGCCGCCTTCGACACGGTTGACCACTCCCTTCTTCTCCGGATCCTGGAATCCCTTGGCATCACCCACCTTGCCCTCTCCTGGATCTCCTCATACCTAGCAGACCGGACCTTCAGCGTCTCCCACACCTCCTCCTCACCCTACCCCCTTTCTGTCGGAGTCCCCCAAAGTTCAGTCCTGGGACCCCTACTTTTCTCCATTTACACTCTCGGCCTAGGGCAACTCATTGAGTCCCATGGCCTCCAGTACCACCTCTACGCCGACGACACCCAAATCTACCTGTCCAGCCCTGACATCACCTCCCTACTCTCAAAAATCCCTCAATGCCTTTCCGCCATCTCATCCTTCTTCTCTGCTCGCTTCCTTAAACTGAACATGGACAAAACTGAATTCATAGTCTTCCCCCCAAGAAATTCCACCCCACCTTCCAACCTATCCATCTGCATCAACGAATGCGCCCTCTCCCCAGTCCCCCAAGCCAAGTGCCTCGGGGTAATCCTTGACTCCTCCCTGTCCTTCAAACCCCACATCGAGGCCCTCACCACATCCCTCCGGCTCCAGCTCAAGAACATCTCACGGATCCGCTCCTTCCTCACCCACGACACCGCTAAAACACTCATCCATGCTCTTATCATCTCCCGCCTTGACTACTGCAACCTCCTTCTCAATGGCCTCCCGGCTAACTCCCTCACACCTCTCCAGTCTATCCTCAACTCCGCTGCTCGACTCATCTATATGTCCTCCCGCTACTCCCCTGTCTCCCCCCTCTGCCAAGCCCTTCACTGGCTCCCCGTCTCCAAGAGATCCCAATTCAAAACACTAACCATGGCGTACAAAGCCATACACAACCTGGCTCCACCATACATCTCCGACCTGGTCTCCCGATACCTACCCTCACGCAACCTACGCTCCTCCCAAGAACTTCTCCTCTGCTCCCCCCTCATCACCTCTTCGACACAACCGAGTCCAGGACTTCTCCCGGGCATCTGCCTTACTCTGGAACTCCCTGCCCGAACACGTCAGACACTCTCCTACCCTGAGTAGCTTCAAGTGTCACCTGAAGACTCACCTATTCCTGCCATGAGACCCAGGCGAACGCCCCGTACCTGACATTCCCCCATCCTACTGTATCCTAACCCGCCCCTCATAGACTGTGAGCCCTCGTGGACAGGGTCCCTGCCCCTCCTGTACCTGTACGTCCTGATCGCCTAGATTTAGTGTACTTGTTCTTGTCTCCCTCATCCTCTTGTAAAGCGCCATGGAACCCAATGGCGCTATATAAATAAATAATAATAATAATAATAATACAGCTCAAATTTCTGAGTTTACAATTTGTCTCTACTTTTACAATTATATCTCTACATTATTTTTATTTGTGTATCCTGCGCAACCCCCTATACTGCCCCTCCCCTTCCTCCCTCCTTATTACAGTTTAATTTTGTAGTTTTGTATACCTGTTAAATCGTTTAATAAAAATTTGAATGGTTAAAAAAAAAAAAAGCTTCTTGGACTTCCTAGTTGCTGCCACATCTGGCACTGTTTCCAAAATTCAGACCCTGTAGGTGTCAAAACACCTGCAAACTCCAGGAAGCTTAAAAAAATTCCAAAAAATGCTACACCTTGATACAAGACGGTAGACCCGATGGCTGGGTACATTCCTAACCGTTCGGTGAGGTGTTGCCCCAGCCAGCAGGTCTTCCGGCAATCGTTTTTGCCCCAAATAAACAGCAAAAGAGGAGTTAGGACCATTTTTATTTTCAAACCTTTGTGCCGAACAAATCAACGTTCCATGACATTTGGGGAAAGTGTTTGGGTTTTCGATCTCCAAGTTGAATCGGTCAAGTTCGGTCGAAATTTGAAATTGGCGAAAATGTTCAGTAAAGTTCGCTCATCTCTACTCGTTTACAACAAAAAAACATTGGAAGGAAAAATAGAAAACCCTAACACTGCTGTGACCTGGTATTGGCCCCTTTACATTATATTAGTCTGGAAACACATTGTGACTCACCTATGGGAAATTACAAATGAGAATCACCTGTGATAAATTGTTGGTGCTCATGTGACATGAATTAGCCAATGAATGATGACTTCAGTGTTTTAAAAAGCCACATGTTAGGCCCTGTTAATTTGCCACATGTTAGGCCTTGTTACTTTGCCACATGTTAGGCCTTGTTACTTTGTCACAATGGTGAAGACAAAGGAGCTGTCTGAGGACATCATAACTGTTACTATTAGCAAACACCAGACTGCCAAAGGGTATAATACCATCTCCAAAGACCTTGGTATCACAGTTTTAACAGTGTGCAATGTTATTAAGACGTTCCCAAGCATGGAATCATCAAGAACCTCCCTGGATGTGAGGGAAAGAGGACAATTGACAAGAGATGTCTTCAAAGTTGATTCTAGGCTGTTGGTTGGGACCCATTCCTGCACTCCCACATTAGAGTAGTGGTGGGAGGTTACTCCTGGCAGGGAGATATATTCACCTCTGGAGGGAGTCAAGGAGTAGTCGGAGTTAGTGAGGAGAAGGGAGTTGGAAAGGAGTCAAGCAGGAGTGAGGAGCGAGGCGGAAGGTTAACCCGGGCAGCTCTATGCTGATTCGGAGGGAAGATGAGAGAGGATCCTGAGGGGATCCTGAGAGAGGGTGCTTGACGCAGGAGTCTGGGCCCTAGAGAGAAAGGGGGAACCCCAGTGTGGAGCGACCATCCTCCAGGGAATTCCCCAGTCCACCACGGGAACGCCGGACCCGAGGACACGGCCAGAGTCCATCTCCGAAGTCGTCAACCGGCTGCTGCGGTCTGTTCACCGGATGCGTCACCCTGCCAGACGGAGCGGTCTGCCTGCTTCCTCACCACGAGGGAGGGGAGCCCCAAGTCTACCTTTAAGGAGCCATTGGGTATAGACTCATCGTAGGCGGGGAAGAAAGGACACGGGTTTGTCAACTAAGGCATACCACGGGTACCACCATACCACCTGGCATCCACCTGTAGAGCTAATGTGGCGCCCCGCATATGCAGGTGTCACAGAGGGGTACTACACCCATAAAAGAGGTGTAGTTACTCCAGCTGCAAGTGGACCCAGCACTCCCACATTAGTACAGCGGTGGGAGGTTACCCGGGAGGGGATATATTCACTTCTAGGGGGATCAAGAAGGTCTTTGCCCTCGGGTCGTTGACCGAGAGTTGGAGGAGGAGAGGAGTTAGGAAAGCTCAGACTAAGTGGAACGAGGTGGAAGGTCAAACCGGAGTGGTTTCAAGCCGATCCGGAGGGAAGAAGAAGGGACCTTGAGGAGGTCCTGAAAGAGGGCGGCTGACAAGAGAAGTCCGGGCCCTAGATAGAAAGGGAGATCCTCAGAGTGGAGCGCCCATACTCCAGGGGATACTCTAGTCCACCACGGGAACGCCGGACCCGAGGATCCGGCCAGAGTTCAGCTTTGCAGTCGGCAACCGGCTGCTGTGGCTTGTTTATCAGCCGAAGCACTCTGCTATCGGAGCGGTCTGCCTGCTTCCTCACAACGAGGGAAAGGACTCCCGGTGCTACCTACACGGAGCTACTGGGTATAGATCAATCCTAAGCGGGGAAGAACGGACACGGGTTAGTTAACGAAGGTGCACCAAGGGTTCCACCAGACCACCTGGGATACACTTGCAGCTACCCGTTAAGCTACCTGTTCTTGTAACACCTAAATGCTGAACTGTGAACTTTATCTGATGCTGCTACAAGTTGACAGTAAAGTACCCGGAGAAAGTGACTTTGCTTCAGCGTGTGTTTCCTACATCAATCTGCTTATTTTCAGAAACGCTGCCCTGGAGGAACAGCCCTGCCTGTAGGGGGTTTCGCCAAATCAGCCGCAATTCCATCTACCTCCGGCGGACTGTGGCGGCGCTGGTGACCTATCACCAGAAACTACAGGTGGCGTCACGTGAACTATATATTGAATCCCCTGTAAATATATTCCCTTTTTGAAGTGTCAGCCAGGACACGGGATCAGGCGCGGCCACCACTCCCCGTGACACAGCAACGCTACCCATGGAGCCTGATACCCGAGTATCCCAGGGCCTGGGGCTCGACACTACCTGTTTCTTTAACAACTGTTGCTGAACTGTGGACTTGTATGCTGATGACTGTTTACAGTAAAGTACCCGGGAGAGTGACTTTGCCTCCGTGTCTTTGTGCTGCAGAATTCAACCTGTTTGCTTACAGGAACGCTGCCCCGGAGGACCGGCTCCACCTGTAGGGAGCTTTGCCATCCTTGCCGCGATACCATCGCCCTCCGGAGGACTGTGGCGGCACTGGTGATCCCTCACCAGGTACTACAGGTGGCGTCACGTGACAAATAACTCTTATCCCCTGTACATAAACCCTCTATTGAAGTGTCACCCAGGCCACAAGCTCAGACACCGCCACCCGTGACATCCCTGCGAACCCCTCCGAGCCTGATACCCGAGTACCCCAGGACCTGGGGCTCGACATAATGAAGCTTATAAGGAAAAAAAGAACTCCCTACCAACAGTTAAGCATGGTGGAGGATCCATAATGCTGTGGAGATGCTTTGCTGTGTCTGGTACTGAAGGTCATGACCGTATCACAGTAATCATGAAATCAGAGAAATTATCAAGAGATTTTAGAGCAAAATGTCCTTTGCAGTGTAAGAAAACTTGGTTTGAGCCAAAGACCATGGGTCCTCCAGCAAGAAAATGACCCAATATGTCGATCCCCAGGCCCTGGGGTACTCGGGTATCAGGCTCGGTGGGGTTGCTTGGGATGTCACGGATGGCAGCGCCTGAGCCCGTGGCCACGGTGACACTTCAAAAAGGGTGTATTTACAGGGGATAAGAGTTTTTGTCACGTGACACCACCTGTAGTATCTGGTGATGGGTCACCAATGCCGCCACAGTCCGCCGGAGGTAGATGGTATTGCGGCTGAGATGGCAAAGCTCCCTACAGGTAGGGCTGTTCCTGCGGGACAGGGTAGTGTGAAGGGGGCAGCTTGGAGTGGAGCTGTAGGTAGGGATGGGGAGTGTTGGAGCAGACTATAAGGGGCACTGGGAAAGGAGAGGAATGACGCACACACACTACAGAAGTCTCTTTTACCTTTTACTGGTGGTACGCAGGTAAAAACGTCCAGGGCACTGACAGGTCACCAGGTGCACAGTGGGTCCCCACAGCAAGTGGGTATAAGGCCTCCTTTGGTAGCTGAAGCCCAGCCTGCATGCAACCAGATCGGCCTCCTCTCTCTTCCTGTCTCTGCTCTCTCCTCTTGTGCGGTCCACGGGTTACCCTCTCTGATCACTGCCTTGTGATTTCTCACTGCGGTGTCTGGCTCCCTCTCTCTGGACTCACAGGAGGACCAGGTGACTGAAGCCTCCACAGTGCAAGAGGGTTTTCTGTAGTCCTGAAGTATCCTACAGGTGCGGATCCCCGATGTCCGGTACGTCTTTGAACGAACTTCCACTAAGTCCTCACTCCTGTATGGCTCTACTCCTTGCCGTCTGTCCCCACTCAGGCTTACGGGACGTCAGGAGGGCCACTCCGGGTCACTGGCTCCGGCCTAACCGCGGCACCGACCATCAGGATGTCTTCGCAGCTCTCCTAGCGTCTGCACACTAACTAACTTCTCCCCCAGCAGCAGCATTTATAGGGGATCTCGCCTGAAGTCAGCGAGTGTAGTTCCCCCTACTGTGCTGGGGTGGAAGATGTTGCATGTAGTTGGTCCCTGCTGTGGAAACCCAGCTGTGCATTAGGGAAGTCTATAGCTACCTGCGTGAGCAGGGCGCCACATACCCCCCTAGTTAATTTCAGTACTCCTGGGCTGAGCATTTTTGTTTTAACAAAAGGGATAACAATATTCAACAATAATAACAGGTAACATATTTACAGAGTCTCAAAATATAAAAATTTACAAAAAACACTGAAAAATATTGGAAAAATAGAAAAACAGGTAAGTGCATACGGTGCTAGTCCATTCACCGCAGGCTTTGAAAAAGAAAAAGTAGTTTGTTGTTACACCAGTCCTGTAACATGGTCCTTTAAATATAATCCGGGAAAAGTTCAATAAATCCTTACAGGTAAAGTCTCTGTAGGCTCAACAGTTCAAAATACACAACAACGGGTGTTTTCGGCGTAGGAGTCCTAGGTACTATGGGGGCCTCTAACGGTCATAAGTGCTGTAGGCCTCCTGGCCCTGGGATCACCTTTTGGCCAAGTTTTTACTCTCCCTAGACAGCTTCTTACGCCAACTCCACTCGCCCCTCTTTTGGTGTTGTGTACCTGGCTTTTGGCCTACTCTTCACCTTTTTAAACACTACTATTTACATTTTATTTTAGAATGAACATTTACATGTTTACTTTATCAGTGTGTTCTACCTTGCATTTATTGTGCCCGCTCTCCATACCTAGACGGGGGTTGACCTTGTGTGCTTCTCTGTGATCTACGCACTACAGGCGTCACTGTCTCAGGTGATGTTTCAAGTGAAGGGCTTGGTGCTTGGTCCGCAAAAAGTTCGATTCAAAAGTCCAAGGTGCACAGTACCCGGTGTTACCGGGCACGATATCCTGTTCGTGACGCCAGAAAAAGATAAGTTGAGCCCAGGCTTTGGGGGTACTCGGGTATCAGGCTCCAAGGGGTTAACGCTCCTGTGTCACGGGGAGTGGTGGCCGCGCCTGATCCCGTGTCCTGGGCCTATCTTCCAAAAAGGGAGTATATTTACAGGGGATTATATACAGTTTGTCGTGACACCACCTGTGGTTCCTGATGAGATGTCACCAGCGCCGCCATAGTCCGCCGGAGGTAGATGGTAGTGCGGCTAGTGTGGTAAAGTCCTTTACAGGCAGGGCTGGACTTCGGGGGCAGCGTTCCTGTATGGGAACAAGTTCATTTGAAGGAAAAAAGTCACTTTTCCTGTGAGTACTTTACTGTTCACTTGTATGCATACAGCATTACAGTTCAGCACTCCTGATGTTATGAGGACAGGTAACTTATTGGGTGGCTGCAAGTGGATCCCAGGTGGTATGGTGGTACCCTTGGTGTGCCTGCTTTCTCTAACCCCGTCTGTTCCTTTCTTCTTCCCTGTTTGTGGTGTGAAGCCCGGTGACTTGAAATCAACCTGACCTCCTTTCTTCTCTCATCTTCGCAGCTGTCGGGTAACCCTCTGCTGGCTGGCCGCTCGTTCCTTTGGCAGTGCGTGGTACCCTCTTTTGGCCTGTTCTGGTGCCCGGGAGAAGTAAGACTCCACGGGACTCCGGATTCTCTGTGGTCCTAAAGTATCCCACAGGTGCGGGCTTTTTGATGTGGTTTCTGGACACAGTTTGAGTGGTTTTTCCTCCGTTCTTACTGATGACACATACTTTATCATTGTCATAACCAGAATCTAGTAGAACGTAGGGTTCTTGTTCCCACTGGTCATCCAACTTGTGTTTGGTTCTTTTCCTCTTTAGTACAATACTTCCAGGTGTTATTGGTTCTGCTGGAGCATGTTTGTTATAGTCCCTTTCTTGCTTTTCACAGGCTTTCTCCAGATTGTCTTCGACACAAGCTTGAACCATTTTGTATTGTTCGAGGCGATGGGCATTCCAATTGAGAATTGTGTCTTCTGCTTTGGGATCTACTACTCCAAGTTCCAGGTCTACGGGTAACTTTCCTGTACAGGCTCTCATCAGGTAAGCTGGTGTACAGTTTGTAGAGCTTACTGGAATGTGGTTGTACATATCAACCAAGTCAGGTAGTTTCTCTGGCCATTGGTTTCTTTCTTTTAAGGGTAAGATCTTCAGCATGTCAATGATGATGCCATTCATCTTCTCACATAGCCCGTTGGCTTGGGGATGATATGGGGTTGTCCTGATCTTTTTGCACACATACATGTGGCAGAATTTTTGGAAGATCTCCGCTTCGAGGGCTGATCCTTGGTCTGTGAGGACCTGTTCCGGGTATCCCAATGGTCTGCAGAATACATTCTGGAATGTTGTAGCAGTAGTGGCAGCTGTCAAGACTTTTACGGGGGCAACCATTAAGAATCTCGAGTAATGGTCTACCATGGTCAACGCGTAGGTGTAGCCGGATGTACTTGGAGTCAGTTTTACGTGGTCCAAGGCTACAATCTCCAGAGGTTGTTTTGTCACAATGGGCTGGAGCTGTGCTTTCTGGCTCTGTAAGTCATTTCTTCGCAGGCTGCAGGATTTACAGTTCTTACACCATCTTTCAATGAATGTCCGCATGCCGACCCAAAAGAACCTATCCCTCAGTAGCATTTCCAGCTTCTTCCACCTGAAGTGACCAGTCTGGTTGTGATAGGCGTTCAAGACCACATGGATTTCTGGCCATCCATCTTTGCTCCATGGCTCCCAAGTTCGCAGTCTCCAGGTGGGTCAGCGGATTGTTATCCATGTAGGCGGTGAACTTGCTAGAGGCTAGATAGTGTTTAAACCTCTCGGTGATGGTCCAGACCAGGGCCAGGAATTCCAGCTTAAAGGAACTGTAGTTCTCTGGATTCCTCTCTGTGGGGTGCAGCTTCCTACTGGCATAGGAAATCACCCTTTCTTTGCCTTCTTGCCTTTGAGAAAGGACAGCTCCGAGTCCCACATTGCTGGCGTCCGTGTACAGCAGGAATGGCAGTTTGTATTCCGGGTAAGCAAGGATTTCTTCTCCTGTCAGGGCTTCCTTCATTATCTGAAACACTTCCTCTTGTTCCTTGCCCCACCTCCACGGAGAATCCTTAGATTTGCCCTTCGTGGGTTGGCCTACTAGGAGGTCTTGTAGGGGAGCAGCCTTCTTGGTGTACTCCTTTATGAACCTCCTATAGTAGCCCACCAATACCAGGAATTGACGTACTTCCGTTAGAGTCTTGGGTTCTGGCCACTCTTCGATAGCTGTCACCTTGTCCTGGATCAGGGGCCACGCCTTCGGCACTGACTATGTGTCCCAGGTACAGTACTCATGGCTTTAACAGGTGGCATTTGGATGGTTTCAGCTTAAAAAAGAAGTGTAAAGCCCATGGCACTGTGGCTAACCTCCCTAGATGTGGACGGAAAAGAAAAATTGACGAGAGATTTCAACGCAAGATTGTGCGGATGGTGGATAAAGAACCTCGACTAACATCCAAACATGTTCAAGCTGCCCTGCAGTCCGAAGGTACAACAGTGTCAACCCGTACTATCCGTCAGCGTCTGAATGAAAAGGGACTGTATGGTAGGAGACCCAGGAAGACCCCACTTCTTACCCCGAGACATAAAAAAGCCAGGCTGGAGTTTACCAAAACTTACCTGAGAAAGCCTAAAACATTTTGGAAGAATGTTCTCTGGTCAGATGAGACAAAAGTAGAGCTTTATGGGCAAAGGCATCAACATAGAGTTTACAGGAGAAAGAAAGAGGCATTCAAAGAAAAGAACACGCTCCCTACAGTCAGACATGGCGGAGGCTCCCTGATGTTTTGGGGTTGCTTTGCTGCCTCTGGCACTGGACTGCTTGACCATGTGCATGGCATTATGAAGTCTGAAGACTACCAACACATTTTGAAGCATAATGTAGGGCAGCACGGTACTATATATAGAGCAGCACGGTGGCTCAGTGGTCAGCACTATACTATATATAGGGCAATACGGTGGCTCAGTGGTCAGAAATATATAGAGCAGCACGGTGGCTCAGTGGTTAGCACTTTACTATATATAGGGCAGCACGGTGGCTCAGTGGTTAGCACTGTACTATATATAGAGCAGCACAGAGGCTCAGTGGTCAGCACTATACTATATATAGGGCAATACGGTGGCTCAGTGGTCAGAAATATGTAGAGCAGCACGTTGGCTCAGTGGTTATCACTATACTATATATAGGGCAGCACAGTGGCTCAGAGACTAGCCCTGTACTATATATAGAGCATGATGGTGGCTCAGTGGTCAGCACTATACTATATAAAGAGCAGTACGGTGGGTCAGTGGCTAGCACTGTACTATATATATAGGGTAGCATGGTGGCTCAGTGGTCAGCACTATACTATATAAAGAGCAGTACGGTGGGTCAGTGGTTAGCACTGTACTATATATATAGGGTAGCATGGTGGCTCAGTGGTCAGCACTATTCTATATATAGATCAGCACGGTGGTTCAGTGGTTAGCACTGTACTATATATAGAGCATGACGGTGGCTCAGTGGTCAGCACTATACTATATATATAGGGCAGCACGGTGGCTCATTGGTCAGCACTGTACTATATATAGAGCAGCACGGTGGCTCAGTGGTCAGCACTGTACTATATATAGAGCAGCACGGTGGGTCAGTGGTCAGCACTGTACTATATATAGAGCAGCACGGTGGCTCAGTGGTTAGCACTGTACTATATATAGAGCAGCACGGTGGGTCAGTGGTTAGCACTGTACTGTATATAGAGCAGCACAGTGGCTCAGTGGTCAGCACTGTACTATATATAGAGCAGCACACTGGCTCAGTGGTCAGCACTGTACTATATATAGAGCAGCACAGTGGCTCACTGGTTAGCACTGTACTATATATAGAGCAGCACAGTGGCTCAGTGGTCAGCACTGTACTATATATAGAGCAGCACGGTGGCTCAGTGGTCAGCACTGTACTATATATAGAGCAGCACGGGGGCTCAGTGGTCAGCACTGTACTATATATAGAGCAGCACGGTGGCTCAGTGGTCAGCACTATACTATATATAGACCAGTACGGTGGCTCAGTGGTTAGCACTGTTCTATATATAGAGGAGTACGGTGGCTCAGTGGTTAGCACTGTACTATATATAGAGCAGCACGGTGGCTCAGTGGTTAGCACTGTACTATATATAGGGCAGTATGGTGGCTCAGTGGTTAGCACTGTACTATATATAGAGCAGCACGGTGGCTCAGTGGTCAGCACTATACTATATATAGACCAGTACGGTGGCTCAGTGGTTAGCACTGTTCTATATATAGAGCAGCACGGTGGCTCAGTGGTCAGCACTGTACTGTATATAGAGCAGCACGGTGGCTCAGTGGTTAGCTCTGTACTATATATAGGGCAGTATGGTGGCTCAGTGGTTAGCACTGTACTATATATAGAGCAGCACGGTGGCTCAGTGGTTAGCACTATACTATATATAGAGCAGCACGGTGGCTCAGTGGTTAGCACTGTACTATATATAGAGCAGCACGGTGGCTCAGTGGTTAGCACTGTGTATAGGGCAGCACGGTGGCTCAGTGGTTAGTATAGTTGGTTTGTAGTGCTGGGGCCTGGGTTAAAATACCACCAAGAACATAGTCTGAAAGGAGTATGTATGTTCTTTTGATGTCCAGAGACTGATAGGAAAAATAGAACCAAAATGTGATGAAAATGTTTGTAAATTCCTTTAGGACATGATGGTGCGAAATAAAGCAAAATATTCAATAATGTCTTATTCTATCTTTGGTTGGCGGCTGCTTATCATGTGGTCATTCCCAGCTCTGCCTGCAGGTGGCACTGCTGCCTTTTCTATATCTTTATATTACAGTGTCTATATCCTTGTAGTGTACTCCTGGATACAGTCAGTATAATCCTGGATGACCACTCCACCCCACTCCACTCCACCCCACTCCACTCCACTCCACCACCTTTCTCAGCTGATCTAATGATGATCTGATCGTTCTTTTGTACAGAACTTTGGGCTATTTGTTCCTTTTTAGACACATTATGTTTCTTGTTATGTTTCTTATTCCCTTTTTCTAGCATGTTTAGTTGTTTGAGGTCTTTTCACACCATTTCTTGGAACGTCTCAATGTAACGGCCCTTAATCTCAATGGGATAGAAATTGCCTTTGGCCTTGGTATCAGGATGATGATGATGGCGCTCGTCTTCATTTGTGTTATTTGGATTCATGCAGTTTTTTGTAATAAGGCGAAATGTGTTTTTAAGGTCATATTTCTTATGAATTTATGTACGTCTATAAAAAGATGCACTTCACCTGGGGTATACGTGGGGCAAAAGATCCCATAAAGATTCCTGGCTCACATCAGGACTACAAGATCCCAGGTAACTTCAGCTGCACCACAAGCAATGGGGTGTACTTACTTATGTGTACAACATGTGTGAGCAGGAACCTGTATGTAGGAGAGACGGGGCAACGACTCAGAACGAGGATGAACTCTTATTACCACACAATAAAGGAAAGAAGGACAGATCTGCCTGTGCCTGGACACTTCTGTAGCCCTGATCTCACCATTATGGATATGAAAATACTAGATATGAGCCTGATACTATCGCATCGGGAGGGCGGTGTGTGTACGCTCTCTACCCCGTCAGCTGTCTCTCCCCTCTGAGGCTGTCTGTCTCCACTGTGGCTGTCTCTCTCCCCTCTGTGGTTGTGTGTCCCTTCTGTGCATGTCTCTCTCCCTTTCTGTTTCTGTCTCTCCCTCTCTGTGGTTGTCTGTCTCTCCCTCTCTGTGGCTGTCTCTCTCTTTTCTCTGTGGCTGTCCCTCTCTTTTCTCTGTGGTTGTCTCTCTCTTTTCTCTGTGGCTGTCTCTCTCTTTTCTCTGTGGCTGTCTCTTTTTTCTCTGTGGCTGTCTCTCTTTTCTCTGTGACTGTCTCTCTCTTTTCTTTGTGGCTGTCTCTCTCTTTTCTGTGTGGCTGCCTCTCTCTCTTTTCTGTGTGGCTGTCCCTCTCTTTTTCTCTGTGGCTGTCTCTCTCTCTTTTCTCTGTGGCTGTCTCTCTCTCTTTTCTCTGTGGCAGTCTCTCTCTCTTTTCTCTGTGGCTGTCTCTTTGTCTCTCCTGTGTGTGTGTGTGTGTGTGTCTTCTCTGGCTGTCTCTTTTCCTCTGTGGCTCTCTCTCTCCCCTGTTTCTCTCTCTTTTCTCTGGCTGTCTCTCCTCTGTGTGTGTCTGTCCCCCCTGTGTGTGTGTCTCCCCCCTGTGTGTGTGTCTCTCCCCTGTAAACTAAAAGAAGGAAGTAAGCGCAGATAGGGTCTTATCTTTTAACAATCAGCGGCTAAAGAGCCGTAATGAACACTGCCCACCTGGTCTAGTTGTGTGACACACAACCAGTATGAAAAACATGTAATGGCGGCTGCTGCTGGACCCACACCTCCACGTGCTATGTGGTCAGATTCCAGAATTTTCCCAGGGACAATGTGTCGTCGGTCCGCGCTCCCACAAATAACTAAATCAAAAGTTCACTCCATACATTTATTTGGATCCATCCAACGCGTTTCAGAGCCTGCTGTGCTCCTTCATCAGGGAACCTCATACACTCCCTGATGAAGGAGCACAGCAGGCTCTGAAACGCGTTGGATGGATCCAAATAAATGTATGGAGTGAACTTTTGATTTAGTTATTTGTGGCAGCGCGGACCGACGACACATTGTCCCTGGGAAAATCTGTCTCTCCCCTGTGGCTGTCTCTTTCTCAGTCTCTCTCCTGTGTGTGCCTGTCCTCTCTGGCTGTCTCTCCCCTGTGGCTGTCTCTTTCTCAGTCTCTTTCCTGTGTGTGCCTGTCCTCTCTGGCTGTGTCTCCCCTGTGGCTGTCTCTTTCTCAGTCTCTCTCCTGTGTGTGCCTGTCCTCTCTGGCTGTGTCTCCCCTGTGGCTGTCTCTTTCTCAGTCTCTCTCCTGTGTGTGCCTGTCCTCTCTGGCTGTGTCTCCCCTGTGGCTGTCTCTTTCTCAGTCTCTCTCCTGTGTGTGTCTGTCTTCTCTGGCTGTGTCTCCCCTGTGGCTGTCTCTTTCTCAGTCTCTCCCCTGTGTGTGTCTGTCCTCTCTGGCTGTCTCTCCCCTGTGTCTCTCTCTTTTCTCTGGTTGTCTCTCCCCTGTGTCTCTCTAATCTGTGTGTCCTCTCTGGCTGTCTCTCCCCTGTCTGTGTGTCCTCTCTGGCTGTCTCTCCCCTGTCTGTGTGTCCTTTCTGGCTGTCTCTCTCTTTTCTCTGGCTGTCTCTCCCCTGTGTCTCTCTTTTCACTGGCTGTCTCTCCCCTGTGTCTCTCTCTTTTCTCTGTCTGTCTCTCCCTGTGTCTCTTTTCTCTGTCTGTCTCTCCCCTGTGTCTCTCTCTTTTCTCTGGCTGTCTCTCCCCTGTCTGTGTGTCCTCTCTGACTGTCTCTCCCCTGTCTGTGTGACCTCTCTGGCTGTCTCTCCCCTGTCTGTGTGTCCTCTCTGGCTGTCTCTCCCTGTCTCTCCTCTCTGGCTGTCTCTCCCCTGTCTGTGTGTCCTCTCTGGCTGTCTCTCTTCTGTCTGTGTGTCCTCTCTGGCTGTCTCTTCCCTGTCTGTGTGTCCTCTCTGGCTGTCTCTTCCCTGTCTGTGTGTCCTCTCTGGCTGTCTCTCCTCTGTCTGTGTGACCTCTCTGGCTGTCTCTCCTCTGTCTGTGTGTCCTCTCTGGCTGTCTCTTCCCTGTCTGTGTGTCCTCTCTGGCTGTCTCTCCCCTGTCTGTGTGACCTCTCTGGCTGTCTCTCCCCTGTCTGTGTGTCCTCTCTGGCTGTCTCTCCCCTGTCTCTCCTCTCTGGCTGTCTCTCCCCTGTCTGTGTGTCCTCTCTGGCTGTCTCTCCCCTGTCTGTGTGTCCTCTCTGGCTGTCTCTTCCCTGTCTGTGTGTCCTCTCTGGCTGTCTCTTCCCTGTCTGTGTGTCCTCTCTGGCTGTCTCTTCCCTGTCTGTGTGTCCTCTCTGGCTGTCTCTCCCCTGTCTGTGTGTCCTCTCTGGCTGTCTCCCCTGTCTCTCCTCTCTGGCTGTCTCTCTCCTGTCTGTGTGTCCTCTCTGGCTGTCTCTCCCCTGTCTGTGTGTCCTCTCTGGCTGTCTCTCTCCTGTCTGTGTGTCCTCTCTGGCTGTCTCTCTCCTGTCTGTGTGTCCTCTCTGGCTGTCTCTTCCCTGTCTGTTTGTCCTCTCTGGCTGTCTCTTCCCTGTCTGTTTGTCCTCTCTGTCTGTCTCTCCCCTGTGTCTCTCTCTTTTCTCTGGCTGTCTCTCCCCTGTGTCTCTCTTTTCTCTGGCTGTCTCTTCCCTGTCTGTGTGTCCTCTCTGGCTGTCTCTCCCCTGTCTGTGTGTCCTCTCTGGCTGTCTCTCCCCTGTCTGTGTGTCCTCTCTGGCTGTCTCTCCCCTGTCTCTCCTCTCTGGCTGTCTATCCCCTGTCTGTGTGTCCTCTCTGGCTGTCTCTCCCCTGTCTGTGTGTCCTCTCTGGCTGTCTCTCCCCTGTCTCTCCTCTCTGGCTGTCTCTCTCCTGTCTGTGTGTCCTCTCTGGCTGTCTCTCCCCTGTCTGTGTGTCCTCTCTGGCTGTCTCTCCCCTGTCTCTCCTCTCTGGCTGTCTCTCCCCTGTCTGTGTGTCCTCTCTGGCTGTCTCTCCCCTGTCTGTGTGTCCTCTCTGGCTGTCTCTCCTCTCTGGCTGTGTGACCTCTCTGGCTGTCTCTCCTCTGTCTGTGTGACCTCTCTGGCTGTCTCTCCTCTGTCTGTGTGTCCTCTCTGGCTGTCTCTCCTCTGTCTGTGTGACCTCTCTGGCTGTCTCTCCCCTGTCTGTGTGTCCTCTCTGGCTGTCTCTTCCCTGTCTGTGTGTCCTCTCTGGCTGTCTCTTCCCTGTCTGTGTGTCCTCTCTGGCTGTCTCTCCCCTGTGTATTTGTCCTCTCTGGCTGTCTCTCCCCTGTCTGTGTGTCCTCTCTGGCTGTCTCTCCCCTGTCTGTGTGTCCTCTCTGGCTGTCTCTTCCCTGTCTGTGTGTCCTCTCTGGCTGTCTCTTCCCTGTCTGTGTGTCCTCTCTGGCTGTCTCTCCCCTGTGTATTTGTCCTCTCTGGCTGTCTCTCCCCTGTCTGTGTGTCCTCTCTGGCTGTCTCTCCCCTGTCTCTCCTCTCTGGCTGTCTCTCCTCTCTGGCTGTCTCTTTCCTTGCTTTCCCTCTTACCTGTGTCCAGCACTGGTCTGGTGCAGTGTGGGGCACAGACCTGTAGTGGTATCAGCCATGTGATCAGTCACGTGACTCTGACATCACCACAGGTCCTGTAGGCACAGAGAGGTGAATCTGAGGCGTGCGAGGGGCGGAGACCGAGAGGAGGGGTGGAGACTGGGGGGGTATTGCTAGTGGTGGTGGGTGGGGTTAGGATCTATAGTATTACACCCATTAGGCCTCGTGCACACGCTGAGTATTTGGTGAGTTGTTACCTCAGTATCTGTAAGGCCTCGTGCACACGCTGAGTATTTGGTGAGTTGTTACCTCAGTATCTGTAAGGCCTCGTGCACACGCTGAGTATTTGGTGAGTTTTTACCTCAGTATCTGTAAGGCCTCGTGCACACGCTGAGTATTTGGTGATGTTTTACCTCAGTATATGTAAGGCCTCGTGCACACGCTGAGTATTTGG
Source organism: Allobates femoralis (assembly GCA_033576535.1). Lineage (NCBI taxonomy): Eukaryota > Metazoa > Chordata > Amphibia > Anura > Aromobatidae > Allobates > Allobates femoralis. The sequence continues at coordinate 10,774,890 of JARQOC010000006.1, read as the reverse complement.
TGAGTTTTTACCTCAGTATATGTAAGGCCTCGTGCACACGCTGAGTATTTGGTGATGTTTTACCTCAGTATATGTAAGGCCTCGTGCACACGCTGAGTATTTGGTGATGTTTTACCTCAGTATCTGTAAGGCCTCGTGCACACGCTGAGTATTTGGTGAGTTTGTACCTCAGTATCTGTAAGGCCTCGTGCACACGCTGAGTATTTGGTGAGTTTTTACCTCAGTATCTGTAAGGCCTCGTGCACACGCTGAGTATTTGGTGAGTTTGTACCTCAGTATCTGTAAGGCCTCGTGCACACGCTGAGTATTTGGTCAGTTTTTACCTCAGTATCTGTAAGGCCTCGTGCACACGCTGAGTATTTGGTGAGGTTTTACCTCAGTATCTGTAAGACCTCGTGCACACGCTGAGTATTTGGTGAGTTGTTACCTCAGTATTTGTAAGGCCTTGTGCACACGCTGAGTATTTGGTGAGTTGTTTCCTCAGTATCTGTAAGGCCTCGTGCACACGCTGAGTATTTGGTGAGTTGTTACCTCAGTATTTGTAAGGCCTTGTGCACACGCTGAGTATTTGGTGAGTTGTTTCCTCAGTATCTGTAAGGCCTCGTGCACACGCTGAGTATTTGGTGAGTTGTTACCTCAGTATCTGTAAGGCCTCGTGCACACACTGAGTATTTGGTGAGTTGTTACCTCAGTATCTGTAAGGCCTCGTGCACACGCTGAGTATTTCTATTAGGGAAACCAGTACTCTAGGTCTGGATTATATATTTCCTTGCTACAACTGTTAAGTTTAAACAAACAAGAGGAAAAGTTGCTTTAGCAAAAAGGGATTCTATTTATTAAGAACAATCCACATAGTTAGAAAATTGTTGACAAGTAATGTTTCAAGGTAAAAGTAAAGTGCACAGTGATGAGACAAACGATAACACACAAGGAGTTACTTCCACAGCACTTTGGAACTCAGTTGACAAAGGGTTATACAGGTTTTACAGAGATGTATACAAATACAGTTTCAGAAGGGTTTTTACAAATTAATGTCATGCATGTTATCATACATAGTATATATGTTGCTTAGATAACAGGTTTTACTCGGTCTATAGGTATTGCATCCAAATCTCAGGTGGCCACTTATTGGGATCTTATACATATCAATGTTAACATAGCCTAAGATGGAGCACCTTTACCACTCTAACCACCTATTCCTGCACAACACATTGCCTTATGCTGCCAGCTTAGACAATACCTCCTTACTGCAGTGACTACACAGATCGCCAATCTCTGTTCAATAACCTAGAGCAACAGCTCAGTATGTCAACCTGCAGTCATACCATGTGCTTGCTGGAGGGTCCCTCCGTGCGTGTGCCGGCCCCTACGCCGTTTCGCTGGTAAGCTTCGTCAGGGGGCGTGGCTACGGTACATTTCCTTTCCCCTTTTATGCCATGTGACTCTGCACCTGATTATTTTCTGCCAATCTCGGAGCTCTATGCGGCGCATGCGCATACCGCCGCTACGGCTCGCACCCTCTTCCCAGCCCCGTCATGGCTGCGTGCAAGTTGTTTAAACTGCAGCCATGGTGACGGGAGTGGGCGGGGTAGGAGCCGGCGACCGGATGCGCCGTGCGCACCTCGCTCCTGACCGGGAGAAGATGAAATACTCGCTGACAATGCAATAGCAGTTGTTTTTATATGTACCCTAAATCGCTACCTATATCACTCTTCCAAGATAACACTTCTATATATCAAGGAAAGGACATAATCCATGTACTCACCAAATGGGGCATATTATGTATTTACACTCAGTATTACAGTGTATAAGTCCCGATTATATAGAGTTAAGATCTCACAATCACCAAATAGATAATAACATCATACATAAATAGGTTCTATATATCTCATGCCCCCCGATGCTCAAATTCAGTCCTGTATCCATCACAGAAGATGTTCCACTTTTACAGATGAGCAATATGTCAGCACAGTTCTTTTGAAATCTTGCATGTCTTATTCAGGCAGTTGTCACATCAAAGGGGTTTTAGGGAGACACCGCAGCCAGTTCTATCCGAAAAGAGTGAAAAAAAGGTGAAGTTAAAAAAATGAGGTTAAAATCAGCACCCTCGAGTCAGCAACACCATACATCTCAAGGTCAAATAAAGACATTATACACAAACGCACTGGATTAACCCAGATATGAGGCAAAACTTATCACTTCATTGAGCCCTATAGGTGCCAACGTGCCTAGGACCGTAATCCAATGGCATTCCCGCTGCTGCAATTTCTTCATTATATCACCTCCCCTGGACCCTAAACTAACATGTTAAATTCCTCTGAGTATTTGGTGAGTTGTTACCTCAGTATCTGTAAGGCCTCGTGCACACGCTGAGTATTTGGTGAGTTTTTACCTCAGTATATGTAAGGCCTCGTGCACACGCTGAGTATTTGGTGAGTTGTTACCTCAGTATCTGTAAGGCCTCGTGCACACGCTGAGTATTTGGTGAGTTTGTACCTCAGTATCTGTAAGGCCTCGTGCACACGCTGAGTATTTGGTCAGTTTTTACCTCAGTATCTGTAAGGCCTCGTGCACACGCTGAGTATTTGGTGAGTTTGTACCTCAGTATCTGTAAGGCCTCGTGCACACGCTGAGTATTTGGTCAGTTTTTACCTCAGTATCTGTAAGGCCTCGTGCACACGCTGAGTATTTGGTGAGTTTGTACCTCAGTATCTGTAAGGCCTCGTGCACACGCTGAGTATTTGGTCAGTTTTTACCTCAGTATCTGTAAGGCCTCGTGCACACGCTGAGTATTTGGTGAGGTTTTACCTCAGTATCTGTAAGACCTCGTGCACACACTGAGTATTTGGTGAGTTGTTACCTCAGTATTCTGTAAGGCCTCGTGCACACGCTGAGTATTTGGTGAGTTGTTACCTCAGTATCTGTAAGGCCTCGTGCACACGCTGAGTATTTGGTGAGTTTTTACCTCAGTATATGTAAGGCCTCGTGCACACGCTGAGTATTTGGTGAGTTTTACCTCAGTATCTGTAAGGCCTCGTGCACACGCTGAGTATTTGGTGAGTTTGTACCTCAGTATCTGTAAGGCCTCGTGCACACGCTGAGTATTTGGTGAGTTTTTACCTCAGTATCTGTAAGGCCTCGTGCACACGCTGAGTATTTGTGAGTTTGTACCTCAGTATCTGTAAGGCCTCGTGCACACGCTGAGTATTTGGTAGTTTTTACCTCAGTATTGTAAGGCCTCGTGCACACGCTGAGTATTTGGTGAGTTTTACCTCAGTATCTGTAAGACCTCGTGCACACCTGAGTATTTGGTGAGTTGTTACCTCAGTATTGTAAGGCCTTGTGCACACACTGAGTATTTGGTGAGTTGTTTACCTCAGTATCTGTAAGGCCTGTGCACCGCTGAGTATTTGGTGAGTTTTACCTCAGTATCTGTAAGGCCTCGTGCACACGCTGAGTATTTGGTGAGTTTTTACCTCAGTATCTGTAAGGCCTCGTGCACACGCTGAGTATTTGGTGAGTTTTACCTCAGTATCTGTAAGGCCTCGTGCACACGCTGAGTATTTGGTGAGTTGTTACCTCAGTATCTGTAAGGCCTCGTGCACACGCTGAGTATTTGGTGAGTTGTTACCTCAGTATCTGTAAGGCCTCGTGCACACACTGAGTATTTGGTGAGTTGTTACCTCAGTATATGTAAGGCCTCGTGCACCACACTGAGCATTTGGTGAGTTTTACCTCAGTATCTGTAAGGCCTCGTGCACACGCTGAGTATTTGGTGAGATTTTACCTCAGTATCTGTAAGGCCTCGTGCACACGCTGAGTATTTGGTGAGGTTTTACCTCAGTATCTGTAAGACCTCGTGCACACACTGAGTATTTGGTGAGTTGTTTACCTCAGTATTTGTAAGGCCTTGTGCACACGCTGAGTATTTGGTGAGTTGTTTCCTCAGTATACTGTAAGGCCTCGTGCACACGCTGAGTATTTGGTGAGATTGTTACCTCAGTATCTGTAAGGTCTCGTGCACACGCTGAGTATTTGGTGAGTTTTTACCTCAGTATCTGTAAGGCCTCATGCACACGCTGAGTATTTGGTGAGTTGTTACCTCAGTATCTGTAAGGCCTCGTGCACACGCTGATATTTGGTGAGTTGTTTACCTCAGTATCTGTAAGGCCTCGTGCACACCTGAGTATTTGGTGAGTTTTACCTCAGTATATGTAAGGCCTCGTGCACACCTGAGCATTTGGTGAGTTGTTACCTCAGTATATGTAAGGCCTCGTGCACACGCTGAGTATTTGGTGAGTTGTTTACCTCAGTATATGTAAGGCCTCGTGCACACGCTGAGTATTTGGTGAGTTGTTACCTCAGTAATTGTAAGGCCTCGTGCACACTGCTGAGTATTTGGTGATTTTTCCTCAGTATCTGTAAGGCCTCGTGCACACCTGAGTATTTGGTGAGGTTTTTACCTCAGTATCTGTAAGGCCTCGTGCACACGCTGAGTATTTGGTGAGATTTTACCTCAGTATCTGTAAGGCCTCGTGCACACGCTGAGTATTTGGTGAGTTTTTACCTCAGTATCTGTAAGGCCTCGTGCACACGCTGAGTATTTGGTGAGTTGTTACCTCAGTATATGTAAGGCCTCGTGCACACGCTGAGTATTTGGTGAGTTTTTACCTCAGTATATGTAAGGCCTCGTGCACACGCTGAGTATTTGGTGAGTTTTACCTCAGTATCTGTAAGGCCTCGTGCACACGCTGAGTATTTGGTGAGTTATTACCTCAGTATCTGTAAGGTCTCGTGCACACGCTGAGTATTTGGTGAGTTTTTACCTCAGTATATGTAAGGCCTCGTGCACACGCTGAGTATTTGGTGAGTTTTTACCTCAGTATTTAAGCCTCGTGCACACGCTGAGTATTTGGTGAGTTTTTACCTCAGTATATGTAAGGCCTCGTGCACACGCTGAGTATTTGGTGAGTTTTTAACCTCAGTATCTGTAAGGCCTCGTGCACATGACTGAGTATTTGGTGAGTTTTACCTCAGTATTTGTAAGGCCTCGTGCACACCTGAGTATTTGGTGAGTTTGTTACCTCAGTATATGTAAGGCCTCTGCACACGCTGAGTATTTGGTGAGTTCTTACCTCAGTATCTGTAAGGCCTCGTGCACACGCTGAGTATTTGGTGAGTTGTTACCTCAGTATATGTAAGGCCTCGTGCACACGCTGAGTATTTGGTGAGGTTTTACCTCAGTATCTGTAAGGCCTCGTGCACACGCTGAGTATTTGGTGAGTTTTTACCTCAGTATCTGTAAGGCCTCGTGCACACGCTGAGTATTTGGTGAGTTGTTACCTCAGTATCTGTAAGGCCTCGTGCACACGCTGAGTATTTGGTGAGTTCTTACCTCAGTATCTGTAAAGCCTCGTGCACACGCTGAGCATTTGGTGAGTTTTTACCTCAGTATATGTAAGGCCTCGTGCACACACTGAGCATTTGGTGAGTTTTTACCTCAGTATCTGTAAGGCCTCGTGCACACGCTGAGTATTTGGTGAGTTTTTACCTCAGTATATGTAAGGCCTCGTGCACACGCTGAGTATTTGGTGAGTTATTACCTCAGTATCTGTAAGGTCTCATGCACACACTGAGTATTTGGTGAGTTTTTACCTCAGTATTTGTAAGGCCTCGTGCACACGCTGAGTATTTGGTCAGTTTTTACCTCAGTGTCTGTAAGGCCTCGTGCACACACTGAGTATTTGGTGAGTTGTTACCTCAGTATTTGTAAGGCCTCGTGCACACGCTGAGTATTTGGTGAGTTATTACCTCAGTATATGTAAGGTCTCATGCACACACTGAGTATTTGGGGAGTTTTTTACCTCAGTATCTGTAAGGCCTCGTGCACACGCTGAGTATTTGGTGAGTTATTACCTCAGTATATGTAAGGTCTCATGCACACACTGAGTATTTGGTGAGTTGTTACCTCAGTATTTGTAAGGCCTCGTGCACACACTGAGTATTTGGTGAGTTGTTACCTCAGTATTTGTAGACAAAACCAGGAGTGGAGCAATCAGAGGAAAAGTCTAATAGAAACACGTCACCACTTCTGTATATTTCATCCACTCCTGGTTTTGTCTACAAATCCTGAGGTAAAAAACTCATCAAATACTCAGCGTGTGCACGAGGCCTTAGGGTGTATGGAGCAGAGGCAGAAGTGACATAGGCGACATCAGGGAGTAGCCAAACTCACAATTATATAGATTAGACTAATTCTAATATTAACCTCAGATCACAGCGAGACGGGAGAGTGCGGGAATATAAACTGATGATGAACTTTGACACACTTAAAGCAGGAATGAATGTCTCACATGGATTTGTGTCTTTCTACATTCATTGAGGAATTTTCTAGTCTCGACCAACCACTAATCATAGGACAATAATACAATCTGTGCCTCTTATCTCTGGACTCTGACTTTACCTCCCCGGCTCCTCTCCCCCTCCCTAGCCTGACTCTGCTTCACTTCACCTGTCCTATTTACTGCATCATCTCACCCTACCTATGTATATATGTGTGAGTCTTCAGAATCTGTGTCATTATCAGCCTGATGAAGGGACCACAGTGTCTGGAAAGCTGCTATGTTTACCATCTTCTCAGTTCACCATTAAAAGGTATCAACCACTGAGGACTCTCAGATTCTAATATTTTTCTATCTACTGGCTACACGGTGCAAACATTTTTTAACTTATATCTTTGTAGTAAGATACTTGAGAGGTATAAAGTACAACTGCTCCTGTCACTGCTGGACCCCTGATCCCCCCCTCCTCTCATAGGAATCTTCCCCCAGGAGGACCCCCCCCCCCATAGAAAATAGAGGAGAAGAGCTGCAGTAATGGACTGAAGAGACAGGAGAGGAGCTGCAGTAATGGACTGAAGAGACAGAGGAGAGGCTGCAGCAATGGACTGAAGAGACAGAGGAGAGGCTGCAGCAATGGACTGAAGAGACAGAGGAGAGGAGCTGCAGTAATGGACTGAAGAGACAGAGGAGAGGAGCTGCAGCAATGGACTGAAGAGACAGAGGAGCTGCAGCAATGGACTGAAGAGACAGAGGAGAGGAGCTGCAGCAATGGACTGAAGTGACGCAGGAGAGGAGCTGCAGCAATGGACTGAAGAGACAGAGGAGAGCAGCTGCAGCAATGGACTGAAGAGACAGAGGAGAGGAGCTGCAGCAGTTGCCTGGAATGACAGAGAGGTGGAGCTGCAGTAATGGACTGGTATGGCAGAGGAGAGAAGCTGCAGCAGTAAACTGGAATGACAGTGGAGAAGAGGTTGCAGTAATGGACTGGAAAGAAAGACGAGAGAAGCTGCAGCAATGTAGTTGAATGACGGAGAGGAGCTGCAGCAATAGACTGGAAAGACAGAGGAGAGGAACATTAGTTCCATAGTGACACTGAAACTAAGGATTGGGATGTGCATTCCTTATACATCCTGTGAATGACTTATTAAATATGAATCGCTCCAAAATTCTTTGTTTATTTTCATAAGAAATATTTTTATAGAGGTCGGGGTTCTTCTTTTCTGATACAGCATTCCGGATCCCCTACATTATATGGATACAGTTCAGTGTGCTTGCGTCCACCACTAGAGGGAGCTCTGTGTATACAATAGACTCTGGTGACAGTGTGCAGTGAGCGCCCCCTAGTGGTTACACAGTGCAGTGAGAAGTCTCTAGTGGTGATAGTGTGCATTGAGTGTTCTCTAGTGGTGGCTGCAGGCAGTGAGCACCCTCTAGTGGTGACACAGTGTGCATTTAGCGTCTTCTAGTGGTGACATAGTGTGCAGTGAGCACCCTCTAGTGCTGAGTGTGCAGTGAGTGCTGTCTAGTGGTGACAGTGTGCAGTGTGTGCCCTCTAGTGGTGACACAGGGTGCAGTGAGCGCCAACTAGTTATGACACTGTTCAGTGAGCAACCTCAAGTGGTGACAGTGTGCAGTGCCCGCCCTCTAGTGGTGACATTGTGCAGTGAGCGCCCTCTAGTGTTGACACAGTGTGTAGCAAGTGCCCCCTAGTGGTGGGTGCAGGCAGTAAGCGCCCTCCACTGGTGGCTGCAGGCAGTGAGCGCCCTCCACTGGTGGCTGCAGGCAGTGAGCGCCCTCCACTGGTGGCTGCAGGCAGTGAGCGCCCTCCACTGGTGGCTGCAGGCAGTGAGCACCCTCCACTGGTGGCTGCAGGCACTGAGCGTCCTCTACTGGTGGCTGCAGGCAGTGAGTGCCCCCTAGTGGTGGCTGCAGGCAGTGAATGCCCTCCAGTGGTGGCTGCCGGCAGTGAGTGCCCCCTAGTGATGGCTCCAGGCAGACAACACCCATCAGTGGTGGCTACAGGCAGTGAGCGTCCTCTTGTGGTGGCTGCAGTCACTGAGCACCCTCCAGTGGTGGCTGAAGGCAGTGAGCACCCTCCAGTGGTGGCTGAAGGCACTGAGTGCCCTCCAGTGGTGGCTGCAGACAGTGAGTGCCCCCTAGTGATGGCTCCAGGCAGACAACACCCTTCAGTGGTGGCTACAGGCAGTGAGCGTCCTCTTGTGGTGGCTGCAGTCACTGAGCGCCCTCCAGTGGTGGCTGAAAGCAGTGAGCACCCTCCAGTGGTGGCTGAAGGCACTGAGTGCCCTCCAGTGGTGGCTGCAGACAGTGAGTGCCCCCTAGTGATGGCTCCAGGCAGACAACACCCTTCAGTGGTGGCTGCAGGCAGTGATGGTACCTTTACACGCCGCCACAACAGGATGGATACCAACGGCAACTTCACGTGCACGAGCACGGCCGAACGGTTACCAACGGGAACCGCACCCTCTTTACACGCCGCCACAAGGTGCGCTACGCTACGCTACATCTACAGCTAGCTACATCGCCGGGTGTCTCAAGTAGCCATCTGTAGCTCAGCGTACCTCATTTACACAACGCTACAACAAGCTAATATGGGCGTACCTGGTGCAGCAGAGACAGCACATAGGCGTGCCACAATTGTGGATTACGAGACGTCCGTACGCTGATAGGACAAAGCCAGAACATCATGATTGGGCAGGCATCGCAGGAGGCTGAGTAATACATGACGCTCGAGCGATTGTGTAGTGTGACTCGTCAGCTCCTTAAATATGCCGCCCTATGCAGCGACTACCAATCGTCATGCAGGAGCTTCCACCAATGATCGCAGATGGGGCGCGGTAACACGGAGCCTGGGTGACGCCTTAGCCACATTGCAGCTACATCGCCGGATGTCCCGAGTTCCCTTCTGTAGCTTCTTTACACGCCGATACAGCTCGCTACAATCGGCGATGTAGCCATATGTTTATGGGCAGTGCACGGATACAGAGGTATCTGTAGCCGCCTGTGTCATCCCGTCTTCAGACGCCGCTACTACGGGCGATATTGGCGCGACAAGCTACATTTGTAGCCTGTAGCGGGTTGTATCCATCCTGTTGTGGCGGCGTGTAAAGGTACCATGAGCATCCTCTTGTGGTGGCTGCAGTCACTGAGCACCCTCCAGTGGTGGCTGAAGGCAGTGAGCACCCTCCAGTGGTGGCTGAAGGCACTGAGTGCCCTCCAGTGGTGGCTGCAGACAGTGAGTGCCCCCTAGTGATGGCTCCAGGCAGACAACACCCTTCAGTGGTGGCTACAGGTAGTGAACACCTCCAGTGGTGGCTGCAGGCACTGAGCGCCCTCCAGTGGTGGCTGCAGGCACTGAGCGCCCTCCAGTGGTGGCTGCAGTCACTGAGTGTCCTCCAGTGGTGGCTGCAGGCACTGAGCACCCTCCAGTGGTGGCTGCAGGCACTGAGCACCCTCCAGTGGTGGCTGCAGTCACTGAGCACCCTCCAGTGGTGGCTGCAGTCACTGAGCGCCCTCCAGTGGTGGCTGCAGGCAGTGAGTGCCCTGCAGTGGTGGCTGCAGGCAGTGAGCGTCCTATTGTGGTGGCTGCAAGCAGTGAGCACCCTCCAGTGGTGGCTGAAGGCAGTGAGCACCCTCCAGTGGTGGCTGCAGGCAGTGAGCACCCTCCAGTGGTGGCTGCAGGCAGTGAGTGCCCTCCAGTGGTTGCTGCAGGCAGTGAGTGCCCCCTATTGATGGCTCCAGGTAGACAACACCCATCAGTGGTGGCTGCAGGCAGTGAACACCCTCCAGTGATGGCTGAAGGCAGTGAGCACCCTCCAGTGGGGCCTGCAGGCACTGAGTGCCCTCCAGTGGTGGCTGCAGACAGTGAGTGCCCCCTAGTGATGGCTCCAGGCAGACAACACCCTTCAGTGGTGGCAACAGGCAGTGAACACCCTTCAGTGGTGGCTAAAGACAGTGAGCACCCTCCAGTGGTGGCTGCAGGCACTGAGCGCCCTCCAGTGGTGACTGCAGTCACTGAGCGCCCTCCAGTGGTGGCTGCAGTCACTGAGCGCTCTCCAGTGGTGGCTGAAGGCAGTGAGCGCCCTCCAGTGGTGGCTGCAGTCACTGAGCACCCTCCAGTGGTGGCTGAAGGCAGTGAGCACCCTCCAGTGGTGGCTGCAGTCACTGAGCATCCTCCAGTGGTGGCTGCAGTCACTGAGCGCCCTCCAGTGGTGGCTGCAGGCAGTGAGCGCCCTCCAGTGATGGCTGCAGGCAGTGAGCGCCCTCCACTGGTGGCTGCAGGCAGTGAGCGCCCTCCACAGGTGGCTGCAGGCAGTGAGCGCCCTCTAGTGGTGGCTGCAGGCATTGGATGCCCTCTAGTAGTGGCTGCAGGCATTGGATGCCCTCTAGTGGTGGCTGCAGGCATTGGATGCCCTCTAGTGGTGGCTGCAGGCATTGGATCCCCTCTAGTGGTGGCTGCAGGCAATGAGGAGGGTGATGATAGAGCTGCACATGCGCGATCGAATTATAGATACAATCCGGTGTCTGTGAAGTCTGATGACAGCGCTGGAGCTGCAAGAGATATAAGAAGAGGGTGAACATTGTCCCCGGCTGACAAGGGTCAGGGGCTTCTATAATACCTCACACCCCTATATAAGGGCAGCAGGAAATAGTGATGTCATAGTGATACGGGCAACAATGATGGTAATCCCACAATCAGGAGCAGTTTCTTCATCAATCACAGAAAAGAAAGAGGAACCTGAAAAAACCGGCTCCACAAGTATATGATGGGAGAGTAATCCGCTCATTTGTGTCACAGCGCAGCCCCCTGATTGGTGGAAACACTCAGTACTAGGGCACAGGATACAACCTGCAACAATAATAACCAACATCACAGCTCCACAAGGATGAATCACTGCACAACAATCACCGCAACTGAGGCGCCCCCAGGGTGTGGGGTACTCCGGAACCGAATCACTGCTACTCTCGCTGGGGAGTCACGGGGGTCGTGACCCGGGCCTGTAGCCTGGGCGTCAGTTAAAAAAGGGATATGTACAGGGGAAGTTGTCGTGACGCCACCTGTGGTGAGTGGTCAGTGGGTTCCACCGCTGCTGCAGAACCTCAAGGGATGATGGGTAGCAGCTGAGATGGGATGGCTCTCCACAGGTAAACCCAATCCCCGGGGTGGTGTGAGTAGTCTATGTGTAGGATGCAGGATGGAGGGTGCGCAGAAATAACTGGAGTCCACAGCAATAAACGATTCCTTTACTTGTTTGTTATGGGTACAGTCCAGAGCACCAATTTAGATGTTACTGGGGACCCAGGTGGCCTGGGAGCAATCGGGGAATCCACCTACCTGGGTGGGTTGGATGCCTCCCTTCTGCGCTGTTTCATGGCTCCTGCGGCTGCTTGAAGCTAAGCTGCTTGCCCTCTCTCCTGCATGTGCCGTATGACAGGCAGCTCGAGTGTTGTTTCAGGGTTCGCTCCTCGGTGGAGGCCCCGGGCTCTAGTACGCTGTTTTGCCGCCTGACACTATGTGGCTGGGAAACCTGGAATTCCACACATTCCATTATTGACTGCTGGGATGTGTAACCCTGCACAGCCTCAGACTCCGGTGTCCGATCACTGCTCTTTCCTCTGAGGCGAGCACGACGCTCCTCGTCTCCCTCAGGCTTTCCTCTCCTTCCTCCTGAGACTCACTCCTTGGCTGTTCTTACTAACTCCTCCTCTGGCCAGAACATTTATACAGGGAAGCTCCCCTCAAGCCCGGGTCTAGAGCTCCCCCTTCTGGTCTGGAGGCAGGAAAGTGTTGGATGCTGTGCCACTGGAATAGGGAACCCCTCTTTTGCTTCCAGGCGTACCATCGGGACCCTGGGGTGCTACATTCCCCCTTAGTGAAAGTCAGTACTCCGGGACTGAGGAAACATTTTTCAAAGAATAAATATAACCAATCAATAACATTTTAACAGGTACAAGAATGTTTGGGTCTTCCCTTCCAGGAGGTGCTCACTTAAACGTTACATTACAAAAAAACATTTACTATCTTATCAAAATGCAAAAAGATTCCAAAGTCCCAAAGTTCAAGTCCTCTGATCAAAGTTCTTTTGCATAAAGGGGGGTAAAATCACACTCATTCAGGGAAAGGATGGGGACACCAAGGTAAAGCATGATTCACATTTACTTCAATGCTGTCCGGATACAGCACATTAGTCTTTCTTTAGCTTCTCCTCCTGTGTCGCCGGTGCAGGGATCAATGGTTCTGCCAAGCCTGGGCATTCCACTTCCAGGGCTTCGAACTGGTCTCCTCCGTGCAGCGGACCTGCACGCTCTCTCGCGGGCCGGGTTGCTAGGCTGCGGCCACCCGTCCTGGTGCTGCTCTTCGCGCCGCTCCTCGCACGGGTTCTCTTGGCTGTGACATCTTTCCACCCCCTTACGTAATTCTGACCCTTCCGGTCTTGTACTTCCGTCGGGGTGTACAACTTTCGTTCCGCGGTGGGACAGTGTTTCTCGTCCCCACTGGATGTCGTCAGAGCGTAGGTTGGGCCTCGTTTCGCGCTCTGTGGAGGGTACCGCCCACGATGATGCGCCCCTTCTGCTTCCCGCGTGCGTTACAATGGCGACAGTCCAAATCACATATCTCACACAATTCACGGCACACAGTACCTGGATCGACGGGCATGGGATCCTGTTTGTGATGCCAGGAACTGAGACTCCCCCAGGCTGTGGGGTACACAGGAAGCGGATCGCTGCTACTGTCGCTGGGGAGTTAGAGGGGTCGTGACCCGGTCCTGTGACCTGGGCATCAGTTAAAGGGTTATGTACAGGGGAGGTAGTCATGATGCCAATCCCCAGCCGATCCCCGGGGCAGTGTAAATAGTCTGTGTGAGATGCAGGATGGAGGGTGCGCAGACATAACTGGAGTTCACAGCAATAAATGTTTCCTTTACCTTTACTTGTCTGTTATGGGTACAGCCCGGAGCACCAATATAGGTGTTACTGGGGACCCAGGTGGCAATCAGGGAATTCACCAACCGGGTGGGTTGAAGGCCTCCATTGTGCGCTGTTTAGTGGCTCCTGCGGCTGCATGAAGCTCAGCTGCTGCCCTCCCTCTCCTGCGTGTGCCGTATCACAGGCAGCTCGAGTCCTGTTTCAGGGGTCGCCCCTCGGTGGAGACCCCGGACTCTAGTACGCTGCTTTGCCTCCTGACACTGTGTGGCTGGGAAACCTGGAATTCCACACCTTCTGTTAATGACTGCCGGGACATCAGACCCTGCACAGCCTCGGACCTGATGTCCGTTCTATGCACTTCTCCTCTGAGGCGAGCACGACGCTCTTCGTCTCCCTTAGGCTTTCCTCTCCTTCCTCCTCACACTCACTCCATGTCTGTTCTTACTAACTCCTCCGGCTAGAACGTTTATACAGGGAAGCTCCCCTTAAGCCGGGTTCTAGAGCTCCCCCTTCTGGTCTGGAGGCAGGAAAGTGTTGGATGCTGTACCACCAGAATAGGGAACCCCTCTTTTGCTTCCAGGTATACCATTGGGACCTGGGGTGCTACACAACAACAATCAGCGCATCAACAAATACCACAACAACAATCAATGAAACAGCAATCACTGCAACAATAATCACTGTAACAACAATAACTGCACAATAATCACTGCAACAGCAATCACCGCAACAATAATCACTGCAACAACAATCACCGCAACAACAACACTGCAATAAAAATCATTGCAACAACAATAACTGCACAACAATCACTGCAATAGCAATCACTGCAACAATAATCACTGTAACAACAATAACTGCACAATAATCACTGCAACAGCAATCACCGCAACAATAATCACTGCAACAACAATCACCGCAACAACAATCACTGCAACAATAATCACTGCAACAATAATCACCGCAACAACACTGCAATAAAAATCATTGCAACAACAATAACTGCACAACAATCACTGCAACAGCAATCACGGCAACAACAATCACTACCACAATAATCATTGTAACAACAATAACTGCACAACAATCACTGCAATAGCAATCACTGCAACAATAATCACTGCAACAACAATCACTGCAACAACAATCACCGCAACAACAATCACTGCAACAATAATCACTGCAACAACAATCACCGCAACAACAACACTGCAATAAAAATCATTGCAACAACAATAACTGCACAACAATCACTGCAATAGCAATCACTGCAACAATAATCACTGTAACAACAATAACTGCACAATAATCCCTGCAACAGCAATCACCGCAACAATAATCACTGCAACAACAATCACCGCAACAACAATCACTGCAACAATAATCACTGCAACAATAATCACCGCAACAACACTGCAATAAAAATCATTGCAACGACAATAACTGCACAACAATCACTGCAACAGCAATCACGGCAACAACAATCACTACCACAATAATCATTGTAACAACAATAACTGCACAACAATCACTGCAATAGCAATCACTGCAACAATAATCGCTGCAACAACAATCACTGCAACAACAATCACCGCAACAACAATCACTGCAACAATAATCATTGCAACAACAATAACTGCACAACAATTACTACAACAATAACTGCACAACAATCACTGCAATAGCAATCACTGCAATAGCAATCACTGCAATAGCAATCACTGCAACAACAATCACTGCAACAACAATCACCACAACAACAATCACCGCAACAATCACTGCAACAGTAATTACTGCAGCAACAATCACTGCAACAATAATCATTGTAACAACAATCACTGCAACAATAATCATTGCAACAATAATCATTGTAACAACAATAACTGCACAACAATCACTGCAACAACAATCACTGCAACAGCAATCACTGCAACAACAATCACTGCAACAGCAATCACTGCAACAGCTCACTGCAACAACAATCACCGCAACAACAATCACCGCAACAACAATCACCGCAACAACAACAATCACTGCAACAACAACAATCACTGCAACAACAACAATCACCGCAACAACAATCACCGCAACAACAACAATCACCGCAACAACAATCACTGCAACAACAACAATCACTTCAACAACAATCACTGCAACAATAATCACCGCAACAACAATCACCGCAACAATCACTGCAACAGTAATTACTGCAGCAACAATCACTGCAGCAACATTCACTGCAACAATAATAATTGTAACAACAATTACTGCACAACAATCACTGCAACATCAATCACTGCAACAACAATCACCGCAACAACACTGCAACAATAATCACTGCAACAGCAATCACTGCAACATCAATCACTGCAACAATAATCAGCGCAGACAGTCCAGTGCCCCAGTGATGACATCACTGATATAATGACATCACACATGAGACCACACCCCTTACACTACAGCACCAGCTCCTATTACTGCTGACACCAGCCTGTATACATGTGAGGAGTCAGCCCCGCCCCTGGTGATGACATCACTGATATACTGACTTGTGATTTGACATTATTACTTATATTATACTGCCCTATATACACTGGTGATCAAAATGAGACAACAGCACACACTTTCTTTAATGTTGATGTCATTGTGTCTCCTGACATGAGGAAATTCTCAGGATTTTATTGTTATTTCATTAATTGAAAATATTCTAAATATCAGACTAACAATATAAGTGAGATAAATGAGGACGTCCCTGATGAATATCAGAGACAGACCCTGCAGGAATTGGTGTTACTCTGCTCCTGGTGCTCCTTCATTATGTGACAATCCCGATGTAACTGCAGCCTAACTTTCCAGTTTGCAAAAATGGTGCCTGACCCCTCCGGCATCAGGTCGTCCAGATGGAGGGACAGGGTCGCCCTATCAGCGATCGACACAGAAGACGCTCGCTCCAAGTCTGTGATTTCTAGAATTCTGCATCTTTACAACATCACAAACTCTTTTAAGTCCCCCAAGAAGGCGACAAATACAAGAGAAGACAGGATAATGGAGAATCTCCATGTGTAATGATTTCATCACTGCAGCTGGAAGAGCTCGCCAGTTCAGCACTGAACAGGGTCAGGATCTGTCTGGTCACACAATGTCACAACACTTAAAGAGTGATGAAAGCAGGCATGGTGATCTAATTACAGCACTGGATGCAGCATGTCTGCAGCATGCAGACAAGGGGTCCCCCAGCACTTGAGCCGCCCTGTACCCCGAGATAATACACTTAGAAAACTTACATCCTGCAGCCATTAAGGAGGTGGCTAAGGGCTGCAGCCGAAGGGCAGATTATCATAGAGGACAATGTCCCCGGTCACACAGCAAAACGGGGAAAGCAGAAAACAAGGAAATGTCCACAGACGAGTCCTGATCTAAACCCAATAGAAACCTCCAGAAAATCCACTGTAACCTGTGATATAGTATGGAGGTGTCTGTATCTCAGCCTGTGGTACGGTGTAGAGGTGTCAGTATCTCAGCCTGTGGTACAGTGTGGAGGTGTCTGTATCTCAGCCTGTGATATAGTGTAGAGGTGTCTGTATCTCAGCCTGTGGTACAGTGTAGAGGGGTCTGTATCTCAGCCTGTGGTATAGTGTAGGGGGTCTGTATCTCACCCTGTGGTACAGTGTAGAGGTGTCAGTATCTCAGCCTGTGGTACAGTATAGAAGTGTCAGTATCTCAGCCTGTGGTACAGTGTGGAGGTGTCAGTATCTCAGACTGTGGTACAGTGTGGAGGTGTCTGTATCTCACCCTGTGGTACAGTGTAGAGGTGTCAGTATCTCAGCCTGTGGTACAGTGTGGAGGTGTCTGTATCTCAGCCTGTGGTACAGTGTAGAGGTGTCTGTATCTCAGCATGTGGTACAGTGTGGAGGTGTTTGTATCTCAGCCTGTGGTGCAGTGTAGAGTTGTCTGTATCTCAGCCTGTGGTACAGTGTAGAGGTGTCTGTATCTCAGCCTGTGGTGCAGTGTAGAGGTGTCTGTATCTCAGCCTGTGGTGCAGTGTAGTGGTGTCTGTATCTCAGCCTGTGGTACCGTGTAGAGGTGTCAGTATCTCAGCCTGTGGAACAGTGTAGGGGGGTCAGTATCTCAGCCTGTGGTACAGTGTAGAGGTGTCAGTATCTCAGCCTGTGGTATAGTGTAGAGGTGTCAGTATCTCAGCCTGTGGTACCGTGTAGAGGTGTCAGTATCTCAGCCTGTGGAACAGTGTAGGGGGGTCAGTATCTCAGCCTGTGGTACAGTGTAGAGGTGTCAGTATCTCAGCCTGTGGTATAGTGTAGAGGTGTCAGTATCTCAGCCTGTGGTATAGTGTAGAGGTGTCAGTATCTCAGCCTGTGGTATAGTGTAGAGGTGTCAGTATCTCAGCCTGTGGTATAGTGTAGAGGTGTCAGTATCTCAGCCTGTGGTACAGTGTAGAGGTGTCTGTATCTCAGCCTGTGGTACAGTGTAGGGTGTCTGTATCTCAGCCTGTGGTACAGTGTAGGGGGTCTGTATCTCAGCATGTGGTACAGTGTAGAGGTGTCTGTATCTCAGCCTGTGGTACAGTGTAGGGGGTCTGTATCTCAGCCTGTGATGCAGTGTAGGGGGTCTGTATCTCAGCCTGTGATGCAGTGTAGAGGTGTCTGTATCTCAGCCTGTGGTGCAGTGTAGTGGGTCTGTATCTCAGCCTGTGGTGCAGTGTAGAGGTGTCTGTATCTCAGCCTGTGATGCAGTGTAGTGGGTCTGTATCTCAGCCTGTGGTGCAGTGTAGAGGTGTCTGTATCTCAGCCTGTGGTACAGTGTAGAAGTGTCTGTATCTCAGCCTGTGGTACAGTGTAGAGGTGTCTGTATCTCAGCCTGTGGTACAGTGTGGCGGTGTCTGTATCTCAGCCTGTGGTGCAGTGTAGAGGTGTCTGTATCTCAGCCTGTGGTGCAGTGTAGAGGTGTCTGTATCTCAGCCTGTGGTACAGTGTAGAGGTGTCAGTATCTCAGCCTGTGGTACAGTGTAGGGGGTCTGTATCTCAGCATGTGGTACAGTGTAGAGGTGTCAGTATCTCAGCCTGTGGTACAGTGTAGAGGTGTCTGTATCTCAGCCTGTGGTACAGTGTAGGGGGTCTGTATCTCAGCATGTGGTACAGTGTAGAGGTGTCTGTATCTCAGCCTGTGGTACAGTGTAGGGGGTCTGTATCTCAGCCTGTGATGCAGTGTAGGGGGTCTGTATCTCAGCCTGTGATGCAGTGTAGAGGTGTCTGTATCTCAGCCTGTGGTGCAGTGTAGTGGGTCTGTATCTCAGCCTGTGGTGCAGTGTAGAGGTGTCTGTATCTCAGCCTGTGGTGCAGTGTAGAGGTGTCTGTATCTCAGCCTGTGATGCAGTGTAGTGGGTCTGTATCTCAGCCTGTGATGCAGTGTAGTGGGTCTGTATCTCAGTCTGTGGTGCAGTGTAGAGGTGTCTGTATCTCAGCCTGTGGTGCAGTGTAGAGGTGTCTGTATCTCAGCCTGTGGTACAGTGTAGAGGTGTCTGTATCTCAGCCTGTGGTACAGTGTAGAGGTGTCTGTATCTCAGCCTGTGGTACAGTGTGGCGGTGTCTATATCTCAGCCTGTGGTACAGTGTAGAGGTGTCTGTATCTCAGCCTGTGGTGCAGTGTAGATGTGTCTGTATCTCAGCCTGTGGTACAGTGTAGGGGGTCTGTATCTCAGCCTGTGGTACAGTGTAGGGGGTCTGTATCTCAGCCTGTGGTGCAGTGTAGAGGTGTCAGTATCTCAGCCTGTGGTACAGTGTAGAGGTGTCTGTATCTCAGCCTGTGGTACAGTGTAGGGGGTCTGTATCTCAGCCTGTGGTACAGTGTAGGGGGTCTGTATCTCAGCCTGTGATGCAGTGTAGAGGTGTCAGTATCTCAGCCTGTGGTACAGTGTAGAGGTGTCTGTATCTCAGCCTGTGGTACAGTGTAGGGGGTCTGTATCTCAGCATGTGGTACAGTGTAGAGGTGTCTGTATCTCAGCCTGTGGTACAGTGTAGAGGCGTCTGTATCTCAGCTGTGGTACAGTGTAGAGGTGTCTGTATCTCAGCCTGTGGTACAGTGTAGGGGGTCTGTATCTCAGCCTGTGGTACAGTGTAGAGGTGTCTGTATCTCAGCCTGTGGTACAGTGTAGAAGTGTCTGTATCTCAGCCTGTGGTACAGTGTAGAGGTGTCTGTATCTCAGCTGTGGTACAGTGTAGAAGTGTCTGTATCTCAGCCTGTGGTACAGTGTAGAGGTGTCTGCATCTCAGCTTGTGGTACAGTGTAGAGGTGTCTGTATCTCAGCTTGTGGTACAGTGTAGAGGTGTCTGTATCTCAGCCTGTGGTACAGTGTAGAGGTGTCTGTATCTCAGCCTGTGGTACAGTGTAGAGGTGTCTGTATCTCAGCCTGTGGTACAGTGTAGAAGTGTCTGTATCTCAGCCTGTGGTACAGTGTAGAGGTGTCTGTATCTCAGCTTGTGGTACAGTGTAGAGGTGTCTGTATCTCAGCTTGTGGTACAGTGTAGGGGTCTGTATCTCAGCCTGTGGTACAGTGTAGAGGTGTCTGTATCTCAGCCTGTGGTACAGTGTAGAGGTGTCTTATATCTCAGCCTGTGGTGCAGTGTAGAGGTGTCTGTATCTCAGCCTGTGGTACAGTGTAGAGGTGTCTGTATCTCAGCCTTGTACGTGGAGGTGTACAGTGGTAGTGGGGTGTCTGTATCTCAGCCTGTGGTCAGTGTAGAGGTGTCTGTATCTCAGCCTGTGGTCAGTGTAGAGGTGGTCTGTATCTCAGCCTGTGGTACAGTGTAGAGGTGTCTGTATCTCAGCCTGTGGTACAGTGTAGGGGGTCTGTATCTCAGCCTGTGGTACAGTGTAGAGGGTGTCTGTATCTCAGCCTGTGGTGCAGTGTAGAGGTGTCCTGGTAATCTCAGCCTGTGGTACAGTGTAGGGGGTCTGTATCTCAGCCTTGTGGTCAGTGTAGGGGTCTGTATCTCAGCCTGTGGTGCAGTGTAGAGGTGTCTGTATCTCAGCCTGTGGTCAGTGTAGGGTGTCTGTATCTCAGCCTGTGGTGACAGTGTAGAGGGTCTGTATCTCAGCCTGTGTGCAGTGTAGAGGGTCTGTATCTCAGCCGTGTGATGCAGTGTAGAGGTGTCTGTATCTCAGCCTGTGGTGCAGTGTAGTAGGTGTCTGTATCTCAGCCTGTGGTGCAGTGTAGAGGTGTCTGTATCTCAGCCTGTGTGACAGTGTGGTTGTATAGTTGTGGTCAGTGAGAGGTTCTGTATCTCAGCCTGTGGTGCAGTGTAGAGGTGTCTGTATCTCAGCCTGTGGTACAGTGTAGGGGTCTGTATCTCAGCCTGTGGTACAGTGTAGAGGTGTCTGTATCTCAGCCTGTGGTCAGTGTGCGTGTCTGTATCGCTGGACAGTTAGAGGTCTTTCTCAGCCTGTGGTGCAGTAGAGTGTCTGATTAGGTGGTCTGTATCTTTCAGCCTGTGGTACAGTGTAGGGGTCTGTATCTCAGCTGTGGTGCAGTGTAGAGGTGTCAGTATCTCAGCCTGTGGTACAGTGTAGAGGTGTCTGTATCTCAGCCTGTGGTACAGTGTAGGGGTCTGTATCTCAGCATGTGGTACAGTGTAGAGGTGTCTGTATCTCAGCCTGTGGTACAGTGTAGAGGCGTCTGTATCTCAGCCTGTGGTACAGTGTAGAGGTGTCTGTATCTCAGCCTGTGGTACAGTGTAGGGGTCTGTATCTCAGCCTGTGGTACAGTGTAGAGGTGTCTGTATCTCAGCCTGTGGTACAGTGTAGAAGTGTCTGTATCTCAGCCTGTGGTACAGTGTAGAGGTGTCTGTATCTCAGCCTGTGGTACAGTGTAGAAGTGTCTGTATCTCAGCCTGTGGTACAGTGTAGAGGTGTCTGTATCTCAGCTTGTGGTACAGTGTAGAGGTGTCTGTATCTCAGCTTGTGGTACAGTGTAGAGGTGTCTGTATCTCAGCCTGTGGTACAGTGTAGAGGTGTCTGTATCTCAGCCTGTGGTACAGTGTAGAGGTGTCTGTATCTCAGCCTGTGGTACAGTGTAGAAGTGTCTGTATCTCAGCCTG
The DNA here is from genome assembly GCA_033576535.1 of Allobates femoralis. Classification (NCBI taxonomy): domain Eukaryota; kingdom Metazoa; phylum Chordata; class Amphibia; order Anura; family Aromobatidae; genus Allobates; species Allobates femoralis. The sequence continues at coordinate 10,753,493 of JARQOC010000006.1, read as the reverse complement.
TGGTACAGTGTAGAGGTGTCTGTATCTCAGCTTGTGGTACAGTGTAGAGGTGTCTGTATCTCAGCTTGTGGTACAGTGTAGAGGTGTCTGTATCTCAGCTTGTGGTACAGTGTAGAGGTGTCTGTATCTCAGCCTGTGGTACAGTGTAGAGGTGTCTGTATCTCAGCCTGTGGTGCAGTGTAGAGGTGTCTGTATCTCAGCCTGTGGTGCAGTGTAGAGGTGTCTGTATCTCAGCCTGTGGTACAGTGTAGAGGTGTCTGTATCTCAGCCTGTGGTACAGTGTAGAGGTGTCTGTATCTCAGCCTGTGGTACAGTGTAGAAGTGTCTGTATCTAGCCTGTGGTGCAGTGTAGAGGTGTCTGTATCTCAGCTTGTGGTACAGTGTAGAGGTGTCTGTATCTCAGCTTGTGGTACAGTGTAGAGGTGTCTGTATCTGTGACTTTGGTGCTGTGTGCAGGTGTCTGGGGCAGAGGATGATTCACAGCTGCAGTGATACATTGTATCCATGGGGCAGCTCTCTGGCAGCAACATCTCCTCTGCTCTCCTCTCTCCTGTCCTTTCTCCTCTCTTCTGTTCTCTCTCCTCATCTCTGTCCTGTTCTCTCTCCTGTCCTCTCCTCTTTCCTGTCCTCTCATCTTTCTCCTCCTCTCCTCTCTCCTGTCCTCTCCTCTTCTCTATCCTCCCCTGTCCTCACCTCTTTACTGTCCTCTCTATCTCCTCCAAGGTCCTCTCACCTCTTTCCTGTCCTTTCCTCCTCTCTCCTCTCTTCTTTCAAGTGCCTCTCTCTCCTCTGTCCTGTACTCTCTCCTCTTTCCTGTCCTCTCCTGTCTCTCTTCCTCTCTCTGTCCTCTTTCCTATCCTCTCTCCTCTTTCCTGTTATTTCCTCTCTCCTCCTCTCCTCTCTCCTGTCCTCTTTCCTCTCCTCTTTCCTGTCCTCTCTATCTCCTCTCTATCGCCTCTCTCTTGTCCTCTCCTGTCTCTCCTCCTCTCTTTGTCCTCTTTCCTGTCCTCTCTCCTCTTTCCTGTCATTTCCTCTCTCCTCTCTCCTGTCCTCTTTCCTCTCCTCTTTCCTGTCCTCTCTATCTGCTCTCTCCTCTTTCCTGTCCTCTCCTTTCTCTCCTCCTATGTCCTCTCTCCTCTTTCCTGTCATTTCCTCTCTCCTTCTCTCCTCTCTCCTGTCCTCTCTCTCCTCTTTCCTGTCCTCTCCTGTCTCTCCTCCTCTCTATGTCCTCTCTCCTCTTTCCTGTCATTTCCTCTCTCCTTCTCTCCTCTCTCCTGTCCTCTCTTCCCTCTTTCCTGTCCTCTCCTGTCTCTCCTCCTCTCTCTGTCCTCTCTTCTCTTTCCTGTCATTTCCTCTCTCCTTCTCTCCTCTCTCCTGTCCTCTCTCTCCTTTTCCTGTTCCCTCCTGTCCTCTCCTCCTCTCTCCTCTTTCCTGTCCTTTCCTCTCTTCTGTCCTCTTTCCTCTCCTCCTCTTTTCTCACCTCTTTCCTGTCCTATTTCTCTCTTCTTTCTGTCCTCTCCAGTCTCTCCTGTCCTCTCTCCTCTTTCCTGTCCCCTCCTCTCTTCCCTCCTCTTTCCTGTCCTATTTCTCTCTTCTTTCCTGTCCTCTCCAGTCTCTCTTCCTCTCTCTGTCCTCTTTCCTGTCCTCTCTCCTCTTTCCTGTCCCCTCCTCTCTCCCTCCTCTTTCCTGTCCTCTTTCTCTCCTCCTGTCCTGTCCTCTCCTCTCTCCCCTCTCCACCCCTGTCCTCTCCTCTCTCTCCTCTCCACCCCTGTCCTCTCCTCTCTCTCCACTCCACCCCTGTCCTCTCCTCTCTCTCTCCTCTCACCCCTGTCCTGTCCTCTCTCTCCTCTCCCCCTGTCCTCTCCTCTCTCTCCTCTCCACCCCTGTCCTCCCTCTTCTCCCCTCTCCACCCCTGTCCTCTCCTCTCTCTCCTCTCCACCCCTGTCCTCTCCTCTCTCCCCTCTCCACCCCTGTCCTCTCCTCTCTCTCCTCTCCACCCCTGTCCTCTCCTCTCTCTCCACTCCACCCCTGTCCTCTCCTCTCTCTCCTCTCCACCCCTGTCCTGTCCTCTCTCTCCTCTCCACCCCTGTCCTCTCCTCTCTCTCCTCTCCACCCCTGTCCTCTCCTCTCTCTCCTCTCCATCCCTGTCCTGTCCTCTCTCTCCTCTCCACCCCTGTCCTCTCCTCTCTCTCCTCTCCACCCCTGTCCTCTCCTCTCTCTCCTCTCCACCCCTGTCCTCTCCTCTCTCCCCTCTCCACCCCTGTCCTCTCCTCTCTCTCCTCTCCACCCCTGTCCTCTCCTCTCTCTCCTCTCCACCCCTGTCCTCTCCTCTCTCTCCACTCCACCCCTGTCCTCTCCTCTCTCTCCTCTCCACCCCTGTCCTCTCCTCTCTCCCCTCTCCACCCCTGTCCTCTCCTCTCTCTCCTCTCCACCCCTGTCCTCTCCTCTCTCTCCTCTCCACCCCTGTCCTGTCCTCTCTCTCCTCTCCACCCCTGTCCTCTCCTCTCTCTCCTCTCCACCCCTGTCCTCTCCTCTCTCTCCTCTCCATCCCTGTCCTGTCCTCTCTCTCCTCTCCACCCCTGTCCTCCTCCTCTCTCCTCTCCACCCCTGTCCTCTCCCTCTCTCTCCTCTCCACCCCTGTCCTCTCCTCTCTCCCCTCTCCACCCCTGTCCTCTCCTCTCTCTCCTCTCCACCCCTGTCCTCTCCTCTCTCTCCTCTCCACCCCTGTCCTCTCCTCTCTCTCCTCTCCACCCCTGTCCTCTCCTCTCTCTCCTCTCCACCCCTGTCCTCTCCTCTCTCTCCTCTCCACCCCTGTCCTCTCTCTCTCTCTCTCCACCCCTGTCCTCTCCTCTCTCTCCACTCCACCCCTGTCCTCTCCTCTCTCTCCACTCCACCCTGTCATCTCCTCTCTCTCCTCTCCATCCTGTCCTCTCTCCCGTCCTCTCTCTTCTCCAGGCCTCCTCCTCCTGTCCTCTCTCCACTCCTGTCCTCTCTCCTCTCCTCCTCCTCCTGGTTCAGTGTCATCCAGGCAGCAGCACACAGGAGGAGGCACCAGGCCGCACAGACCCTCCTCCTCCTCCTCCAGTGCTGGGGATCCCGGGCGGTGCGGGCACCATCCACCAGAGAGGACGGAGAGGAGGCTGCGGGCAGCGACATCATGTCAGCGAAAGGTAAGAGCCGCTCACCTGTGTGTACAGAGCCCAGATCATGTGTGTACAGAGCCCAGATCATGTGTGTACAGAGCCCAGATCATGTGTGTACAGAGCCCAGATCATGTGTGTACAGAGCCCAGATCATGTGTGTACAGAGCCCAGATCATGTGTGTACAGAGCTCTGCAGATCATGTGTGTACAGAGCCCAGATCATGTGTGTACAGAGCTCTGCAGATCATGTGTGTACAGAGCTCTGCAGATCATGTGTGTACAGAGCCCAGATCATGTGTGTACAGAGCCCAGATCATGTGTGTACAGAGCCCAGATCATGTGTGTACAGTGCTGTGCAGATCATGTGTGTACAGAGCCCAGATCATGTGTGTACAGTGCTGTGCAGATCATGTGTGTACAGAGCCCAGATCATGTGTGTACAGAGCTCTGCAGATCATGTATAATGCCCCGTGCTGTGTGGATCATGTGTGTCCAGAGCCCAGATCATGTGTGTACAGTGCTTTGCAGATCATGTGTGTACAGTGCTGTGCGGACCATGTGTGTACAGTGCTGTGCGGATCATGTGTGTACAGTGCTGTGCGGATCATTTCCAGTGCCCGGTGCTGTACGGATCATGTCCAGTGCCCGATGCTCTGCGGATCATGTGTGTACAGTGCTGTGCGGATCATGTGTGTACAGTGCTCTGCAGATCATGTATAATGCCCGATGCTCTGCGGATCATGTGTGTACAGTGTTGTGCGGATCATGTCCAGTGCCCGATGCTCTGCGGATCATGTGTGTACAGTGCTGTGCGGATCATGTGTGTACAGTGCTCTGCAGATCATGTATAATGCCCGATGCTCTGCGGATCATGTGTGTACAGTGCTGTGCGGATCATGTCCAGTGCCCGGTGCTGTGCGGATCATGTCCAGGTGCCCGGTGCTGTGCGGATCATGTGTGTACAGTGCTCTGCAGATCATGTATAATGCCCGGTGCTGTGCGGATCATGTGTGTACAGTGCTCTGCAGATCATGTATAATGCCCGGTGCTGTGCGGATCATGTGTGTACAGTGCTGTGCGGATCATGTCCAGTGCCCGGTGCTGTGCGGATCATGTCCTGTGCCCGGTGCTCTGCAGATCATGTCCTGTGCCCGGTGCTGTGCGGACCATGTCCAGTGCCCGGTGCTGTGCAGACCATGTCCAGTGCCCGGTGCTGTGCGGATCATGTCCTGTGCCCGGTGCATGGCTATTCTGCTGAAGTTGTGTGCATGTGATGAGCAGGGGCTGCAGAGCATTGCACCCCACCCCGCCAGCCCTGCACTGTGCACCGGCTGCTGCATTGTGCTGAGCACAGGTGTAGACTGGAGGACTCTGCTGCCAGTGTGCTCTGCTGTCAGTGATCTGCTGTCAGTGTGCTCTGCTGTCAGTGTGCTCTGCTGTCAGTGCTCTGCTGTCAGTGCTCTGCTGTCAGAGCTCTGCTGTCAGTGCTCTGCTGTCCGGTGGGCTCTGCTGTCGGTGGGCTCTTCTGTCAGTGTGCTCTGCTGTCCGTGTGCTCTGCTGTCCGTGTGCTCTGCTGTCCGTGTGCTCTGCTGTCAGTGGGCTCTGCTGTCAGTGGGCTCTGCTGTCAGTGGGCTCTGCTGTCAGTGGGCTCTGCTGTCGGTGTGCTCTGCTGTCGGTGTGCTCTGCTGTCCGGTGGGCTCTGCTGTCAGTGTGCTCTGCTGTCAGTGCTCTGCTGTCAGTGCTCTGCTGTCTGGTGGGCTCTGCTGTCAGTGTGCTCTGCTGTCAGTGCTCTGCTGTCTGGTGGGCTCTTCTGTCCGGTGGGCTCTTCTGTCGGTGTGCTCTGCTGTCAGTGTGCTCTGCTGTCAGTGTGCTCTGCTGTCAGTGTGCTCTGCTGTCAGTGGGCTCTGCCACCGGTGGGCTCTGCTGTCGGTGGGTTCTGCTGTCGGTGGGCTCTGCTGTCGGTGGTCTCTGCTGTCGGTGGGCTCTGCTGTTAGTGCTCTGCTGTCCGTTGGGCTCTGCTGTCCAGTGGGCTCTGCTGTCGGTGGGCTCTGCTGTCGGTGGGCTCTGCTGTCGGTGGGCTCTGCTGTCCGGTGGGCTCTGCTGTCCGGTGGGCTCTGCTGTCGGTGGGCTCTGCTGTCGGTGTGCTCTGCTGTCAGTGATCTGCTGTCAGTGTGCTCTGCTGTCAGTGCTCTGCTGTCAGTGCTCTGCTGTCAGTGCTCTGCTGTCAGTGCTCTGCTGTCAGTGCTCTGCTGTCTGGTGGGCTCTGCTGTCCGGTGGGCTCTGCTGTCAGTGCTCTGCTGTCTGGTGGGCTCTGCTGTCAGTGCTCTGCTGTCAGTGGGCTCTGCTGTCGGTGGGCTCTGCTGTCGGTGGGCTCTGCTGTCGGTGTGCTCTGCTGTCGGTGTGCTCTGCTGTCGGTGTGCTCTGCTGTCCGTGTGCTCTGCTGTCCGTGTGCTCTGCTGTCCGTGGGCTCTGCTGTCAGTGGGCTCTGCTGTCGGTGTGCTCTGCTGTCAGTGTGCTCTGCTGTCAGTGTGCTCTGGCTGTCAGTGTGCTCTGCTGTCAGTGGGCTCTGCCACCGGTGGGCTCTGCTGTCAGTGGGCTCTGCTGTCGGTGGCTCTGCTGTCGGTGGTCTCTGCTGTCGGTGGTCTCTGCTGTCGGTGGGCTCTGCTGTCGGTGGGCTCTGCTGTCGGTGGGCTCTGCTGTTAGTGCTCTGCTGTCCAGTGGGCTCTGCTGTCCGGTGGGCTCTGCTGTCGGTGTGCTCTGCTGCGGTGGGCTCTGCTGTTCAGTGTGCTCTGCTGTCAGTGTGCTCTGCTGTCAGTGTGCTCTGCTGTCAGTGGGCTTGCGTCTGCTGTCAGTGCTCTGCTGTCAGTGGGCTCTGCTGTCAGTGGGCTCTGCTGTCAGTAGGCTCTGCTGTCAGTGTGCTCTGCTGCGGTGGGCTCTGCTGTCAGTTCTCTGCTGTCAGTTCTCTGCTGTCAGTGGGCTCTGCTGTCAGTGGGCTCTGCTGTCAGTGGGCTCTGCTGTCAGTGGGCTCTACTGTCAGTGATCTGCTGTCAGTGTGTGTGCTGTGCTGTCGGTGCTCTGCTGTCGGTGTGCTGTGCTGTCAGTGCTCTGCTGTCAGTGGGCTCTGCTGTCAGTGTGCTCTGCTGTCAGTGAGCTCTGCTGTCCGGTGGGCTCTGCTGTCGGTGGGCTCTGCTGTCAGTGTGCTCTGCTGTCAGTGGGCTCTGCCACCGGTGGGCTCTGCTGTCGGTGGGCTCTGCTGTCGGTGGGCTCTGCTGTCGGTGGGCTCTGCTGTTAGTGCTCTGCTGTCCGTTGTGCTCTGCTGTCAGTGGGCTCTGCTGTCCAGTGGGCTCTGCTGTCAGTGGGCTCTGCTGTCAGTGTGCTCTGCTGTCAGTGTGCTCTGCTGTCAGTGTGCTCTGCTGTCAGTGTGCTCTGCTGTCAGTGGGCTCTGCTGTCAGTGTGATCTGCTGTCGGTGCTCTGCTGTCAGTGTGATCTGCTGTCGGTGTGCTCTGCTGTCAGTGTGATCTGCTGTCGGTGTGCTCTGCTGTCAGTGGGCTCTGCTGTCAGTGGCTCTGCTGTCAGTGTGATCTGCTGTCGGTGTGCTCTGCTGTCAGTGTGACTCTGCTGTCGGTGTGCTCTGCTGTCAGGTGATCTGCTGTCGGTGTGCTCTGCTGTCGGTGTGCTCTGCTGTCGGTGTGCTCTGCTGTCAGTGTGCTCTGCTGTCAGTGTGCTCTGCTGTCAGTGTGCTCTGCTGTCAGTGGGCTCTGCCACCGGTGGGCTCTGCTGTCGGGTTCTGCTGTCGGTGGGCTCTGCTGTCGGTGGTCTCTGCTGTCGGTGGGCTCTGCTGTTAGTGCTCTGCTGTCCGTTGGGCTCTGCTGTCCGTTGGGCTCTGCTGTCCGTTGGGCTCTGCTGTCCAGTGGGCTCTGCTGTCCGGTGGGCTCTGCTGTCGGTGGGCTCTGCTGTCGGTGGGCTCTGCTGTCGGTGGGCTCTGCTGTCCGGTGGGCTCTGCTGTCGGTGGGCTCTGCTGTCGGTGTGCTCTGCTGTCGGTGTGCTCTGCTGTCAGTGTGCTCTGCTGTCAGTGCTCTGCTGTCAGTGCTCTGCTGTCAGTGCTCTGCTGTCCGGTGGGCTCTGCTGTCGGTGTGCTCTGCTGTCCGTGTGCTCTGCTGTCCGTGTGCTCTGCTGTCCGTGTGCTCTGCTGTCAGTGGGCTCTGCTGTCAGTGGGCTCTGCTGTCAGTGCTCTGCTGTCGGTGTGCTCTGCTGTCCGTGTGCTCTGCTGTCAGTGCTCTGCTGTCAGTGCTCTGCTGTCAGTGGGCTCTGCTGTCAGTGGGCTCTGCTGTCAGTGGGCTCTGCTGTCAGTGGGCTCTGCTGTCAGTGGGCTCTGCTGTCAGTGTGATCTGCTGTCGGTGCTCTGCTGTCAGTGTGATCTGCTGTCAGTGGGCTCTGCTGTCAGTGTGATCTGCTGTCAGTGGGCTCTGCTGTCAGTGGGCTCTGCTGTCAGTGTGATCTGCTGTCGGTGTGCTCTGCTGTCAGTGTGCTCTGCTGTCAGTGTGCTCTGCTGTCAGTGTGCTCTGCTGTCAGTGGGCTCTGCTGTCAGTGTGATCTGCTGTCGGTGTGCTCTGCTGTCAGTGTGATCTGCTGTCAGTGGGCTCTGTGTAGTTGCTCATGTTTCATTAATCAGTTCCTATCCCTGCTGAGGGATCTGGAGATTGACAGGTCCAGTGCTCTCAGGATGATGATGATGATGATGATCAGACTGATGTGAACCATCTCCACTAAAGAAGCAATTCCTCATGTATGGAGTATAGATACAGTCTATTGTCCTCTGTTATCAGCCATTACAAACTGGGAAGAGGCTTAATGTACAGGAAATACATTCCATTCTTGTCAGCCTGGTGTGGTCAGACCTATGTATGGGGGGTCATATAGTATAACTCTGCAGGACAGGTGACTACAATCTATTACTCCCTGTTATCAGCCATTACTGGGGGAGGAGACTGTAGGACAGGTGACTACAATCTATTACTCTCTGTTATCAGCCATTACTGGGTGTGGAGGAGACTGTAGGACAGGTGACTACAATCTATTACTCCCTGTTATCAGCCATTACTGGAGGAGGAGGAGACTGTAGGACAGGTGACTACAATCTATTACTCCCTGTTATCAGCCATTACTGGAGGAGGAGGAGACTGTAGGACAGGTGACTACAATCTATTACTCCATGTTATCAGCCATTACTGGGGAAGAGACTGTAGGACAGGTGACTACAATCTATTACTCCTTGTTATCAGCCATTACTGGAGGAGGAGACTGTAGGACAGGTGACTACAATCTATTACTCCCTGTTATCAGCCATTACTGGAGGAGGAGGAGACTGTAGGACAGGTGACTACAATCTATTACTCCCTGTTATCAGCCATTACTGGGGGAGGAGGAGACTGTAGGACAGGTGACTACAATCTATTACTCCCTGTTATCAGCCATTACTGGAGGAGGAGACTGTAGGACAGGTGACTACAATCTATTACTCTCTGTTATCAGCCATTACTGGAGGAGGAGACTGTAGGACAGGTGACTACAATCTATCACTCTCTGTTATCAGCCATTACTGGAGGAGGAGACTGTAGGACAGGTGACTACAATCTATTACTCCCTGTTATCAGCCATTACTGGAGGAGGAGACTGTAGGACAGGTGACTACAATCTATTACTCTGTTATCAGCCATTACTGGAGGAGGAGGAGACTGTAGGACAGGTGACTACAATCTATTACTCCCTGTTATCAGCCATTACTGGAGGAGGAGACTGTAGGACAGGTGACTACAATCTATTACTCCCTGTTATCAGCCATTACTGGAGGAGGAGACTGTAGGACAGGTGACTACAATCTATTACTCCCTGTTATCAGCCATTACTGGGGGAGGAGACTGTAGGACAGGGGAATATAATATCTCCCCCTCCCTGCCCTCATGATCTGTCACATATCCTTAGTGCGGAGTTCCTCCAGACATTTCTCTCCATCTCTGATGATGTTAGTCGCTCGTCTCCCTCTTGTTCGGTTCTCCCCTCCAGGCTTCAGGCTTTCCTCCTCTTTGGTTCGGAGGATCCTGTATTTGGGCTGTCGCCTGGGCTCTGCTGTTAGTGCTCTGCTGTCCGTTGGGCTCTGCTGTCGGTGGGCTCTGCTGTCGGTGGGCTCTGCTGTCGGTGGGCTCTGCTGTCGGTGGGCTCTGCTGTCCGGTGGGCTCTGCTGTCGGTGGGCTCTGCTGTCGGTGTGCTCTGCTGTCAGTGATCTGCTGTCAGTGTGCTCTGCTGTCAGTGCTCTGCTGTCAGTGCTCTGCTGTCAGTGCTCTGCTGTCCGGTGGGCTCTGCTGTCCGGTGGGCTCTGCTGTCGGTGTGCTCTGCTGTCCGTGTGCTCTGCTGTCCGGTGGGCTCTGCTGTCAGTGTGCTCTGCTGTCAGTGCTCTGCTGTCAGTGCTCTGCTGTCTGGTGGGCTCTGCTGTCAGTGTGCTCTGCTGTCAGTGCTCTGCTGTCAGTGCTCTGCTGTCAGTGGGCTCTGCTGTCAGTGCTCTGCTGTCGGTGTGCTCTGCTGTCAGTGTGCTCTGCTGTCAGTGTGCTCTGCTGTCAGTGTGCTCTGCTGTCAGTGGGCTCTGCTGTCAGTGGGCTCTGCCACCGGTGGGCTCTGCTGTCGGGTTCTGCTGTCGGTGGGCTCTGCTGTCGGTGGTCTCTGCTGTCGGTGGGCTCTGCTGTTAGTGCTCTGCTGTCCGTTGGGCTCTGCTGTCCGTTGGGCTCTGCTGTCCGTTGGGCTCTGCTGTCCGGTGGGCTCTGCTGTCCGGTGGGCTCTGCTGTCGGTGGGCTCTGCTGTCGGTGGGCTCTGCTGTCGGTGGGCTCTGCTGTCCGGTGGGCTCTGCTGTCGGTGGGCTCTGCTGTCGGTGGGCTCTGCTGTCGGTGTGCTCTGCTGTCAGTGTGCTCTGCTGTCAGTGCTCTGCTGTCAGTGCTCTGCTGTCAGTGCTCTGCTGTCCGGTGTGCTCTGCTGTCCGTGTGCTCTGCTGTCCGTGTGCTCTGCTGTCCGTGTGCTCTGCTGTCCGTGTGCTCTGCTGTCAGTGGGCTCTGCTGTCGGTGTGCTCTGCTGTCGGTGTGCTCTGCTGTCCGTGTGCTCTGCTGTCCGTGTGCTCTGCTGTCCGTGTGCTCTGCTGTCAGTGGGCTCTGCTGTCGGTGGGCTCTGCTGTCGGTGTGCTCTGCTGTCGGTGTGCTCTGCTGTCAGTGCTCTGCTGTCAGTGTGCTCTGCTGTCAGTGTGCTCTGCTGTCAGTGGGCTCTGCTGTCAGTGGGCTCTGCTGTCAGTGGGCTCTGCTGTCAGTGGGCTCTGCTGTCAGTGTGATCTGCTGTCGGTGCTCTGCTGTCAGTGTGATCTGCTGTCAGTGGGCTCTGCTGTCAGTGTGATCTGCTGTCAGTGGGCTCTGCTGTCAGTGGGCTCTGCTGTCAGTGTGATCTGCTGTCAGTGGGCTCTGCTGTCGGTGTGCTCTGCTGTCAGTGCGCTCTGCTGTCAGTGTGATCTGCTGTCAGTGGGCTCTGTGTAGTTGCTCATGTTTCATTAATCAGTTCCTATCCCTGCTGAGGGATCTGGAGATTGACAGGTCCAGTGCTCTCAGGATGATGATGATGATGATGATCAGACTGATGTGAACCATCTCCACTAAAGAAGCAATTCCTCATGTATGGAGTATAGATACAGTCTATTGTCCTCTGTTATCAGCCATTACAAACTGGGAAGAGGCTTAATGTACAGGAAATACATTCCATTCTTGTCAGCCTGGTGTGGTCAGACCTATGTATGGGGGGTCATATAGTATAACTCTGCAGGACAGGTGACTACAATCTATTACTCCCTGTTATCAGCCATTACTGGGGAAGAAGACTGTAGGACAGGTGACTACAATCTATTACTCCCTGTTATCAGCCATTACTGGGGGAGGAGACTGTAGGACAGGTGACTACAATCTATTACTCCCTGTTATCAGCCATTACTGGGGGAGGAGACTGTAGGACAGGTGACTACAATCTATTACTCTCTGTTATCAGCCATTACTGGGGGTGGAGGAGACTGTAGGACAGGTGACTACAATCTATTACTCCCTGTTATCAGCCATTACTGGAGGAGGAGGAGACTGTAGGACAGGTGACTACAATCTATTACTCCCTGTTATCAGCCATTACTGGGGAAGAGACTGTAGGACAGGTGACTACAATCTATTACTCCTTGTTATCAGCCATTACTGGAGGAGGAGACTGTAGGACAGGTGACTACAATCTATTACTCCCTGTTATCAGCCATTACTGGAGGAGGAGACTGTAGGACAGGTGACTACAATCTATTACTCCCTGTTATCAGCCATTACTGGAGGAGAAGACTGTAGGACAGGTGACTACAATCTATTACTCTGTTATCAGCCATTACTGGAGGAGGAGGAGACTGTAGGACAGGTGACTACAATCTATTACTCCCTGTTATCAGCCATTACTGGAGGAGGAGACTGTAGGACAGGTGACTACAATCTATTACTCCCTGTTATCAGCCATTACTGGAGGAGGAGACTGTAGGACAGGTGACTACAATCTATTACTCCCTGTTATCAGCCATTACTGGGGGAGGAGACTGTAGGACAGGGGAATATAATATCTCCCCCTCCCTGCCCCATGATCTGTCACATATCCTTAGTGCGGAGTTCCTCCAGACATTTCTCTCCATCTCTGATGATGTTAGTCGCTCGTCTCCCTCTCGTTCGGTTCTCCCCTCCAGGCTTCAGGCTTTCTTCCTCTTTGGTTCGGAGGATCCTGTGTTTGGGCTGTCGCCTCCTCTCCTGGGATTGTTTGCAGGATGATCCTCGGGGTGATGGGGTGTATTATTTAGGCAGGTGAATTGTAACAAATTGCACAATATGTAACAAACCACAAAATTACATTCAATGTTGCAAAGCTGAAATGTTCCACAAGTTAATGAAGATCAGGGGCGTAACTACAAGAGGTGCAGGGGTGTCATCGCACCCAAAAGTCCCTTTGGCCTACAGAAACAGACTAATGCTATTAAACAGTTACAATAATCGGGGGCCCCGCTGGAGCTTTTGTATTGGGGCCCCTGTAGTCACACCACTGATGTAGATGTGAGCGCCTCCGCCCCCCTCAGGCTGTGGGTGACGCCTCGTGTTCCTGACTCCTTTGTGGTGGTGGATGTTGTTTTTGGAATTGCTTTTATTTTTGGAAGTTGCCCCATTTTGTTGTCCTCTAGGAGTTTCCAGAATGTAACAATAGCAGGCGGTGCTGCCAGCAGTGTACAGAATGGAGCGGGCGCAGCCCTGGTGAGGGGCAGGTGGCACCAGACTGGGCAGCGCCGGGCACCAGCTGTAGATAGTGATGCCCCTGACACTGGGGGTCACTTATTACACAGATATTGGGGAGGGGGATGGGATTCCCTATAAATGAAATTCTGGAGTCTGGGAAAGACGAAAATTACAATAAGCCAAAATCCGGAAACAGGAAAACCCTGAACTCCAGAAGACGACGTCCGCAGACGCGTGTGACCCGGCTCACGGGGGGTTAAATCTGACACTTATTAACATTAGGGTTTACTTCTTACATTTGTTATTATTTACATTCATTATTTATGTTTTGTAAACATATTTTAGAAGTGACTTCTTATTGTAAACCTGCGCACTTGGTGTGTGTGTGTGTGTGTGTATGTGTGTATATATGTATGTGTGTGTATATATATGTGTGTGTGTGTCTATGTATAGTGTGTGTGTGTGTGTATATATATATACATTATATATATACATAGATTTGTTTTTCTTTTACACAGTGTAACAGTATATTTGTTATACGTTGCTTATATATAACACCAACTTATTCTGCAGCACTATAGAGAGATCATCAACTCTGTCCCCATTGGGGCTCACAATCCATATTGTATATCAGTATGACTTTGGAGTGTGGGAGGAAACCAGAGAACCCTGAAAACAAGGAGAACTTACAAACTACTGCAGATGTTGTCTCTGGTAGGATTTAAACCCAGGACCTGAGCGCTGACGCAACAGAGATGGCCACCATACAGTGCCAACCACTGAGCCACCATATACAGTGCCAACCACTGAGCCACCATATACAGTGCTAACCACTGAGCCACCATACAGTGCTAACCACTGAGCCACCATATACAGTGCTAACCACTGAGCCACCGTATACAATGCTAACCACTGAGCCACCATATACAGTGCTAACCACTGAGCCACCATATACAGTGCTAACCACTGAGCCACCATATACAGTGCTAACCACTGAGCCACCATATACAGTGCTAACCACTGAGCCACCATATACAGTGCCAACCACTGAGCCACCATATACAGTGCTAACCACTGAGCCACCATATACAGTGCTAACCACTGAGCCACCATATACAGTGCTAACCACTGAGCCACCATATACAGTGCTAACCACTGAGCCACCATACAGTGCTAACCACTGAGCCACCATATACAGTGCTAACCACTGAGCCACCATATACAGTGCTAACCACTGAGCCACCATATACAGTGCTAACCACTGAGCCACCATATACAGTGCTAACCACTGAGCCACCATATACAGTGCTAACCACTGAGCCACCATATACAGTGCTAACCACTGAGCCACCATATACAGTGCTAACCACTGAGCCACCATATACAGTGCTAACCACTGAGCCACCATATACAGTGCTAACCACTGAGCCACCATATACAGTGCTAACCACTGAGCCACCATATACAGTGCTAACCACTGAGCCACCATATACAGTGCTAACCACTGAGCCACCATATACAGTGCTAACCACTGAGCCACCATATACAGTGCTAACCACTGAGCCACCGTATACAGTGCTAACCACTGAGCCACCATATACAGTGCTAACCACTGAGCCACCGTATACAGTGCTAACCACTGAGCCACCATATACAGTGCTAACCACTGAGCCACCATATACAGTGCTAACCACTGAGCCACCATATACAGTGCTAACCACTGAGCCACCATATACAGTGCTAACCACTGAGCCACCATATACAGTGCTAACCACTGAGCCACCTTACAGTGCTAACCACTGAGCCACCATATACAGTGCTAACCACTGAGCCACCATATACAGTGCTAACCACTGAGCCACCGTATACAGTGCTAACCACTGAGCCACCATATACAGTGCTAACCACTGAGCCACCATGTACAGTGCTAACCACTGAGCCACCGTATACAGTGCTAACCACTGAGCCACCATATACAGTGCTAACCACTGAGCCACCATATACAGTGCTAACCACTGAGCCACCATAAAATGCTAACCACTGAGCCATCATATACAGTGCTAACCACTGAGCCACCGTATACAGTGCTAACCACTGAGCCACCATATACAGTGCTAACCACTGAGCCACCATATACAGTGCTAACCACTGAGCCACCGTATACAGTGCTAACCACTGAGCCACCATATACAGTGCTAACCACTGAGCCACCATATACAGTGCTAACCACTGAGCCACCATATACAGTGCTAACCACTGAGCCACCATATACAGTGCTAACCACTGAGCCACCATATACAGTGCTAACCACTGAGCCACCATATACAGTGCTAACCACTGAGCCACCATATACAGTGCTAACCACTGAGCCACCGTATACAGTGCTAACCACTGAGCCACCATATACAATGCTAACCACTGAGCCACCATACAGTGCTAACCACTGAGCCTCTGTTCTGCTCATATACCGTATAACATGTACTGTTGAGTTTTTTGCTGTTTCAACTTTCCAAATGGGCAAATATGCAAATGAGAAACTTGTCATTTCACATGTTATTAATCATTTACTCTGTGCTCATAATGAAGGGAATTGTAATGTCATAGCTCACTGCTGGTTGCCAAGGTTACCGGCTACTTCACAGCGTATCAGAGGTGTCCGGAGTCCTAGGCGAGGAGCACGAGCTTGTAAGCGCTGCTCTGAGGAGGCCGGATGGCTGGATGCCCTCCCGCCCTGCCACCTGATGGCTCCACTTAGGTCCGGCGCCAGCACCTGGCATACCATATGTATCACTCAGTAGACAAGCAGTATGGTGGCTCAGTGGTCAGCACCATAGTACGGTGGCTCAGTGGTCAGCGCCATAGTACGGTGGCTCAGTGGTCAGCACCATAGTACGGTGGCTCAGTGGTCAGCACCATAGTATGGTGGGTCAGTGGTCAGCACCATAGTACGGTGGCTCAGTGGTCAGCACCATAGTACGGTGGCTCAGTGGTCAGCACCATAGTACGGTGGCTCAGTGGTCAGCACCATAGTACGGTGGCTCAGTGGTCAGCGCCATAGTACGGTGGCTCAGTGGTCAGCACCATAGTACGGTGGCTCAGTGGTCAGCACCATAGTACGGTGGCTCAGTGGTCAGCACCATAGTACGGTGGCTCAGTGGTCAGCACCATAGTACGGTGGCTCAGTGGTCAGCACTATAGTATGGTGGCTCAGTGGTCAGCGCCATAGTACAGTGGCTCAGTGGTCAGCGCCATAGTACGGTGGCTCGGTGGTCAGCGCCATAGTACGGAGGCTCAGTGGTCAGCGCCATAGTATGGTGGTTCGGTGGTCAGCACCATAGTACGGTGGCTCAGTGGTCAGCGCCATAGTACGGTGGCTCGGTGGTCAGCACCATAGTATGGTGGTTCGGTGGTCAGCACCATAGTACGGTGGTTCAGTCGTCGGCACCATAGTACGGTGGTTCAGTGGTCAGCACCATAGTACGGTGGCTCAGTGGTCAGCACCATAGTACGGTGGCTCAGTGGTCAGCACCATAGTACGGTGGCTCGGTGGTCAGCACCATAGTACGGTAGTTCGGTGGTCGGCACCATAGTATGGTGGTTCGGTGGTCAGCACCATAGTACGGTGGCTCGGTGGTCAGCACCATAGTACGGTGGCTCAGTGGTCAGCACCATAGTACGGTGGCTCAGTGGTCAGCACCATAGTATGGTGGGTCAGTGGTCAGCACCATAGTACGGTGGCTCAGTGGTCAGCGCCATAGTACGGTGGCTCAGTGGTCAGCGCCATAGTACGGTGGCTCAGTGGTCAGCGCCATAGTACGGTGGCTCAGTGGTCAGCGCCATAGTACGGTGGCTCAGTGGTCAGCGCCATAGTACGGTGGCTCAGTGGTCAGCGCCATAGTACGGTGGCTCAGTGGTCACCGCCATAGTACGGTGGCTCGGTGGTCAGTGCCATAGTACGGTGGCTTGGTGGTCAGCGCCATAGTACGGACGCTCGGTGGTCAGCACTATAGTATGGTGGCTCAGTGGTCAGCGCCATAGTACGGTGGCTCGGTGGTCAGCGCCATAGTACGGAGGCTCGGTGGTCAGCGCCATAGTATGGTGGTTCGGTGGTCAGCACCATAGTATGGTGGGTCAGTGTTCAGCGCCATAGTACGGTGGCTCAGTGGTCAGCACCATAGTACGGTGGCTCAGTGGTCAGCACTATAGTATGGTGGCTCAGTGGTCAGCGCCATAGTACGGTGGCTCGGTGGTCAGCGCCATAGTACGGTGGCTCGGTGGTCAGCGCCATAGTATGGTGGTTCGGTGGTCAGCACCATAGTACGGTGGTTCAGTCGTCGGCACCATAGTACGGTGGTTCAGTGGTCGGCACCATAGTACGGTGGCTCAGTGGTCAGCACCATAGTACGGTGGCTCAGTGGTCAGCACCATAGTACGGTGGCTCGGTGGTCGGCACCATAGTACGGTGGCTCGGTGGTCGGCACCATAGTACGGTGGCTCGGTGGTCAGCACCATAGTACGGTGGCTCGGTGGTCAGCACCATAGTACGGAGGCTCAGTGGTCAGCACCATAGTATGGTGGGTCTGCACTGATCTAGGTGATTGGTACACAGCAGCTCCAGTCATGTGACTGATCACATGGTTGAAATCAAGGCCCTGGAGGATCCTGCTTCTGCCTAACTTCAGCTCCCAGTGGCTCATTTCCTGCTCTGCACAGATCAAGATCACCTGAATGTGGTAATATATGTGTGTGTGTCTGTATGTGTGTATCTATATGTGTGAGTATCTGTATGTGCATGTAACAGAGTGTGTGTGTTTGTATGTGCATGTATTGTACACGTGAGAAGAGCTGTGTGTTCGTATGTGCATGTAGTGTCCATGTAGCAGAGCTGTGTGTCTCTGTGCATGTATTGGGCATGTACCAGTGCTGTGTGTGTTTGTGTGTGTACTATGTGTAGTGTGCATGTAGCAGAGCTGTGTCTACATGTGATTGTAGCAGAGCCATCTATGTCTATAGGCATGTATAGCAGAGCTGTGTGTGTCATATAATTTGCAGAAAGACACTATAGAATTATTGCCTCCATATTCTACCCTAGTACATCTCCCTTTTACACCGCCAGGGTAGCTTTATTTAATATGAAGGCGTGTTCTTATTTTCTCCTGTGTGTACCTGGGGTGCGGCTTATGGTGCGAATATACAGCATCGGGGGGAGCGGAGTGTAAAAGGGGCCCACAAATATCTGGAGCCGTCCCTGAAGATTCCTGTGTGCATGGTTGGGGATGTCTCAGTTGGGGACCGTCCTGCAGATGATGGGGGTTATATCCCGTATACCTGCTGCGCCATTTGTTGTATTGGTTTCCATGGTGGAGTCTCTGGCAATGTCGCTCTCCAGCAATGATGTATATTATTACTGCCCTGGATAGTATATAATATATCATAATAAGCATCGTCCACACCTGGTGGTCGGATCCGGTACTGCTGATCACAACTTTATACAGTAAAACTGCATTAAAAAGTAACTGTATATATATATATTGTTTAATTATGTTGTGTGGAAAACAATGCAAATCTGCATCTCACTCTCTGGGGAATTTGTCTTCATTCCGGTAAAAGATTGTATGTCAGTGGCTTGTAAACCCCTGGTGTATTTATTCCCTTCAGCAGGTTCAGTACAGATGATGCCGGTGATGGGTCAGCGCCTGCATCTCACTGTCTCTGAGGTTAAGCTTCTGCCGGCTTTGGTACTCCACCTGACCCATCACTGCCAGCATCGGTACTCCACCTGACCCATCACTGCCAGCATTAGTACTCTACCTGACCCATCACTGCCAGCATTAGTACTCTACCTGACCCATCACTGCCAGCATTAGTACTCTACCTGACCCATCACTGCCAGCATCGGTACTCTACCTGACCCATCACTGCCAGCATTAGTACTCTACCTGACCCATCACTGCCAGCATTAGTACTCTACCTGACCCATCACTGCCACGATCGGTACTCTACCTGACCCATCACTGCCAGCGTTAGTACTCCACCTGACTCATCACTGCCAGCATTAGTACTCCACCTGACTCGTCACTGCCAGCGTTAGTACTCTACCTGACCCATCACTGCCAGCGTTAGTACTCCACCTGACTCATCACTGCCAGCGTTAGTACTCCACCTGACCCATCACTGCCAGCATTAGTACTCCACTTGACCCATCACTGCCAGCGTTAGTACTCCACCTGACCCATCACTGCCAGCGTAAGTACTCCACCTGACCCATCACTGCCAGCGTTAGTACTCCACCTGACCCATCACTGCCAGCGTTAGTACTCCACCTGACCCATCACTGTCATCGTTAGTACTCCACCTGATCCATCACTGCCAGCATTAGTACTCCACCTGACCCATCACTGTCAGCGTCAGTACTCCACCTGACCCATCACTGCCAGCATTAGAACCCCACCTGACCCATCACTGCCAGCATTAGTACTCTACCTGACCCATCACTGCCAACGTTAGTACTCCACCTGACTCATCACTGCCAGCATTAGTACTCCACCTCACCCATCACTGCCAGCATCGGTACTCCACCTGACCCATCACTGCCAGCATTAGTACTCTACCTGACTCATCACTGCCAATGTTAGTACTCCACCTGACCCATCACTGCCAGCGTTAGTACTCTACCTGACCCATCACTTCCAGCATTAGTACTCCACCTGATCCATCACTGCCAGCATTAGTACTCCACCTGACCCATCTCTGCCAGCATTAGTACTCCACCTGACTCATCACTGCCAGCATTAGTTCTCCACCTGACCCATCACTGCCAGCATTAGTACTCCACCTGACCCATCACTGCCAGCATTAGTACTCCACCTGACCCATCACTGCCAGCATTAGTACTCCACCTGACCCATCACTGCCAGCATTAGTACTCCACCTGATCCATCACTGCCAGCATTAGTACTCCACCTGACCCATCACTGCCAGCATTAGTACTCCACCTGACCCATCACTGCCAGCATTAGTACTCCACCTGATCCATCACTGCCAGCATTAGTACTCCACCTGACCCATCACTACCAGCATGACCCATCACTGCCAGCATTAGTACTCCACCTGAAGGTACCAAATAAACTGTTTAAATATCTAGAACATTTGATTTCCTTCATTTTCTGGCCAGATATGATATGAGCCGCTGCAGTACAACTCCACTCTTGGCCCAGAAGCTGACACTTCTGATAACTTTGCGCTGAGCAGTCGCATTATTTCTCTTCATTATAATGGAGGAGAGAAGGACGATGGATTCCTCGCTGCCGTCAATGATGATTCTGATATTCACAAAACCCTGATTTACTCAATGTGCTGCGAGGCTTCATCATCATCATCATCATCATCATCAGGAACAAGAAGCCCAATCACACAGCGCTCGTCACATCTGATCATTAGGAGTCAGGTGTCTCCTCACTTTATTAATTACCCCTGACACCCGCCGCCGTTCAGCTCCGTCACACGTCCGCACCCCCAATATACAACCGCAGAAGAACCCCGAGTGTAATCTGTGCTGACACCGGCCGAGCCCTAATGTCAAGAGGAAAATCTCAGAAGTATTTATATCTGGATCTCCAGTACAAGGCTGCTTCATGTTAGCTGAGCTCACCAGATGTCAGTAACAACCCGTCCCATCCACACAGACCAAGAAATCACCATAGATGTCCATAAATGAGAAATGCACAGAGGAAAGTATTGAACACGTTACTAAAATTATATTTAATCCTTAGTACTTTGCCTTTTGTTGGCGATGAAGCTCCAGACGCCTCCTGTATGGAGACCCCGGTCCCTGTATTGTATGGAGACGCTGGTCCCTGCATTGTATGGAGACACCGGTCCCTGCATTGTATGGAGACACTAGTCCCTGCATTGTATGGAGACACCGGTCCCTGCATTGTATGGAGACACCGGTCCCTGCATTGTATGGAGACACTGGTCCCTGCATTGTACGGAGACACCGGTCCCTGCATTGTATGGAGACACTGGTCCCTGCATTGTATGGAGACACTGGTCCCTGCATTGTATGGAGACACCGGTCCCTGCATTGTATGGAGACACCGGTCCCTGCATTGTATGGAGACACTGGTCCCTGCATTGTATGGAGACACCGGTCCCTGCATTGTATGGAGACACCGGTCCCTGCATTGTATGGAGACACTGGTCCCTGCATTGTACGGAGACACCGGTCCCTGCATTGTATGGAGACACTGGTCCCTGCATTGTATGGAGACACCGGTCCCTGCATTGTATGGAGACACCGGTCCCTGCATTGTATGGAGACACTGGTCCCTGCATTGTATGGAGACACCGGTCCCTGCATTGTATGGAGACACTGGTCCCTGCATTGTATGGAGACACTGGTCCCTGCATTGTATGGAGACACTGGTCCCTGCATTGTATGGAGACACCGGTCCCTGCATTGTATGGAGACACTGGTCCCTGCATTGTACGGAGACACCGGTCCCTGCATTGTATGGAGACACTGGTCCCTGCATTGCTCCTGTATGGAGACACCGGTCCCTGCATTGTATGGAGACACTGGTCCCTGCATTGCTCCTGTATGGAGACACCGGTCCCTGCATTGTATGGAGACACCGGTCCCTGCATTGTATGGAGACACCGGTCCCTGCATTGTATGGAGACACCGGTCCCTGCATTGTATGGAGACACCGGTCCCTGCATTGTATGGAGACACCGGTCCCTGCATTGTATGGAGACACCGGTCCCTGCATTGTATGGAGCCACTGGTCCCTGCATTGTATGGAGACACTGGTCCCTGCATTGTATGGAGACACTGGTCCCTGCATTGTATGGAGACACTGGTCCCTGCATTGTATGGAGACACTGGTCCCTGCATTGTATGGAGACACCGGTCCCTGCATTGTATGGAGACACCGGTCCCTGCATTGTATGGAGACACTGGTCCCTGCATTGCTCCTGTATGGAGACACCGGTCCCTGCATTGTATGGAGACACCGGTCCCTGCATTGTATGGAGACACCGGTCCCTGCATTGTATGGAGACACCGGTCCCTGCATCGTATGGAGACACCGGTCCCTGCATTGTATGGAGACACCGGTCCCTGCATTGTATGGAGACACCGGTCCCTGCATTGTATGGAGACACTGGTCCCTGCATTGTATGGAGACACTGGTCCCTGCATTGTATGGAGCCACTGGTCCCTGCATTGTATGGAGACACTGGTCCCTGCATTGTATGGAGACACCGGTCCCTGCATTGTATGGAGACACCGGTCCCTGCATTGTATGGAGACACTGGTCCCTGCATTGTATGGAGACACCGGTCCCTGCATTGTATGGAGACACTGGTCCCTGCATTGTATGGAGCCACCGGTCCCTGCATTGTATGGAGCCACCGGTCCCTGCATTGTATGGAGACACTGGTCCCTGCATTGTATGGAGACACTGGTCCCTGCATTGTATGGAGACACTGGTCCCTGCATTGTATGGAGACACCGGTCCCTGCATTGTATGGAGACACCGGTCCCTGCATTGTATGGAGACACCGGTCCCTGCATTGTATGGAGACACCGGTCCCTGCATTGTATGGAGACACTGGTCCCTGCATTGTATGGAGACACTGGTCCCTGCATTGTATGGAGACACTGGTCCCTGCATTGTATGGAGACACTGGTCCCTGCATTGTATGGAGACACTGGTCCCTGCATTGTATGGAGACACAGGTCCCTGCATTGTATGGAGACACCGGTCCCTGCATTGTATGGAGACACCGGTCCCTGCATTGTATGGAGACACCGGTCCCTGCATTGTATGGAGACACCGGTCCCTGCATTGTATGGAGACACCGGTCCCTGCATTGTATGGAGACACCGGTCCCTGCATTGTATGGAGACACCGGTCCCTGCATTGTATGGAGACACCGGTCCCTGCATTGTATGGAGACACCGGTCCCTGCATTGTATGGAGACACCGGTCCCTTCATTGTATGGAGACACCGGTCCCTGCATTGTATGGAGACACCGGTCCCTGCATTGTATGGAGACACCGGTCCCTGCATTGTATGGAGACACCGGTCCCTGCATTGTATGGAGACACCGGTCCCTGCATTGTATGGAGACACCGGTCCCTGCATTGTATGGAGACACCGGTCCCTGCATTGTATGGAGACACTGGTCCCTGCATTGTATGGAGACACCGGTCCCTGCATTGTATGGAGACACCGGTCCCTGCATTGTATGGAGACACCGGTCCCTGCATTGTATGGAGACACTGGTCCCTGCATTGTATGGAGACACTGGTCCCTGCATTGTATGGAGACACCGGTCCCTGCATTGCTCAGGGGGATTTTGGACCATTCTTCCACACAAACACTCTTCACGTCCTTCAGATCCCGGAGATTCTTCTATGATCTCGGAGCTTTAGATCCTTCCAGACATTTTCTCTTGGATTCAGCTCCGGTGATCGGCTCGGACATTGTAGCAGATTCATTCTCTCTCTTGTCTGTTGTGTTTGGGATCTTTGTCCTGTGAAATGTCGCCTCGTTTCATCCTCCTGTAGATGCAGCAGATTGTGATCGGGAAAGTCTCCTACATTTCTCCATTCATTCTTCAGTTATATGACGTTTGCCAGCGCCGTATGCTGAAGATCAGCCGCACTCCGGGATGTTCCCACCTCTATACTTCACTGTTGTTTCTGCCTTTGGTGCATTGTGGCCTCCATAGAGTTCAGTTTTGGTGTCCTCTGACCAGACGATATTCTCCAGTATTTCACAGACTTGTCTAAAAGATGTTGAAAAATGTTAAATGCTCTTGAACCTGCTTTTTGTTCAGCAATGGAGTTATGTGTGGTGAGCGTGCACACAGGAGCGTGCACACAGGAGCGTGCACACAGGAGCGTGCACATAGGAGCGTGCACACAGGAGCGTGCACACAGGAATGTGCACACAGGAATGTGCACACAGGAGCGTCCACACGGGAGCGTCCACACGGGAGCCTGCACACAGGAGCCTGCACACGGGAGCCTCCACACGGGAGCGTCCACACGGGAGCGTGCACACGGGAGCGTCCACACGGGAGCGTGCACACGGGAGCGTGCGTAATGGGTGCACACAAGAGTGCGCATTCAAGCCATGGAGGGGGAGTGCATACAGAAGCATTCATACAGGAGCATGCAAACAAGCCATAGAGTGGCGTGCTTACAGGAGCGTGCTTACAGGAGCGTGCTTACAGGAGCGTGCACACAGGAGCGTGCATACAGGAGCGTGCACATAGGAGCGTGCTTACAGGAGCGTGCTTACAGGAGCGTGCACACAGGAGCGTGCACACGGGAGCGTGCACACGGGAGCGTGCACATAGGAGCGTGCACATAGGAGCGTGCACACAGGAGCGTGCATACAGGAGTGCTGATGTTCTTTCCTCTTCTGTATTATGGCCCCAGCAGAGCTCACTGGAGCCTTCAGTAGATTAGAAATTCTCCTGTAACCAATGTCATCAGTGTGTTCTACACCAATCACTTTGTGAAGGTCTTTAGACGGCTCACTGGTTTTACCCATCATGAGATGTTTCTTGTGTGGCTCCTTGGTAATGAGACTCCTGTATATCGGCCATCAGATGAACCAGCTGATATTATTATCACTAAGGGGCCGGATTGCTTCTAATTACTGATAGATTTCAGCCGGTGTCAGGACTTTCCAGGGCATTTTGCTCCCGTCTTTCTTCATGTGTTCAATACTTTCCCTGCGTCATTTGTCTCATTATTGTACACAATATATGGACAACTATGTTGATTTCTTTGACTGTGTGGATTGGATGGGTTGTTACTGACATCTGGTGAGAAATTCATGGCAATAGCATCATAAGAAACATATACTTAGAAAATTGTTGACGTGTTCAATACTTAATTCACCATCTGCATGACCAGGACAGACTCCTGCATGAGACCAAAGTATCTTTGCATTGTTTTGAGCTGTAATAGAGGCCTCCTATGTATATGTACTGGCAATGCTTGTATAGGGCACGGATCTGCACTGTTCCCCATACGGTGCACTATATGGCAGCACATAGTTTGTCTTTATTTCTACTCTCTTTGATGTTGGAGACAATAGTGAAGGCGACTCTACTGTCTCTGACTTCAAAGCTGGATACGACAGGTACAAAGCTCAAACCGAGACCGAAGTTACGTCTGTGAAAGGGGGGCACGGTCAAGTCCCCAATATATTTTGGGGGGGGTTCAGATGGAACAGTCACACGTCTGTCCAAATTGTGATGTGGACGTCCCCTCACAG